>OY728158.1:1777643922-1778889520 GCA_963277665.1 Viscum album
CAATAAATATGGGAAGTTAAGTGACTGAATACACATTCCATGTAATTAATAAAATTATAAAGAAGTGTATCCAAAGATAATATCAATGCTCAAATATCAAGGATAATAATCAATATGAAAATGTAAATAACTAAAAACACATTCCATTTAATCAATGATAAGACTATCATAATTGGATCAGGAATAATCAATATAGAAAGGTAAATAACTAAAAACACATTCCAGTTAATCAAAAATTGATACTGAAATGCATCCATATATAATATCATTGTGAAAGTCTTTAGATAACAATAGCTGAATTATTAATGAAGGAAATTCCTAATCATTGGGAATCATGTTCTCATGCACATGATTCCTCTAATGTTAATACCGTTCACAAGATTATTTAAAACATCATGTTTAAATCCATTTAATGCTAGCTTACTGATTTTCCTCATTAGACTGCATACTCATTGAGGGGCTATTTAATTTCACCCCCATCACTGGAAATCAAAATAATTCTTCATATATGTAATAATCTATTTAATTCATGAACAATGTGATGTATCATCAATTATCCATATTGAGTTAAGGATATGAATTTTTCAATAATTTAATAGATAATCAAATAATATTAAATTTATAACACTGAATTTATAAATGATATAAGGTTTATAAAATAAACATACCCATTTTAAATAATATGGATATATATGGGGAATTTAATGTACAATGATCATAGGAAAGTGAATATTTCAAGAGAAAGTTAATGACTATAAAAATGAATCAAAAAAGTGAATGTCAATACTTTCCTTGCTCAAAGTGATCGTAAGGAATACATAAAAAGAATGAGGATGGTATTAGTAAAACATATTCTGATTACATTATATATAAAAAAAATAGTTGTTGTCTTTGATAAATAACAATACTATAAAAATATCTTTAAAAACATTCATGAGGAAATATATTTTTTAACTAAAAGTTTTAAAACAATTATGAAAATATTTTTTTTTTGAAAAAAAAATTTGAAAATAATAAAATAATCTACAAAAATATTGGTCATAATGACTTTAAATTATTTTCATGTCATACATGTTAAAAAAATATTCCTTTCACTTTTTTTTATAAAATTTAAATGGTCCTTGTTATATAAATGATGTGGAGATCCCTTTAAAAACATATTTAAAAAATTAAAAATTTGTAAAAATGTATTTAATAAATATATTTTAAACATATTAAATCATATTTTGAAACATTTTTAGATAACATGTATTTTGATGAAAACTGGTTTTTGGCCGAAGAGAGAAATGATGTTGGATATTATTAGTTACATTTTATCTATAATTTTATGTACCAAATAGTGGAAGAATGGTAATATTACTTGATAGAATCATGAATAACTAGAATAGTATAAAATAAAAGGGTTTTATTATAGAATGATCAAATAATTTAGTTCAATGGAAATTCAAGCATAAATAATCCTGATTAAAATAAGATTCTGCAATAAATCCTTAAAAATATCATAACATTATACTGAGAATTAACCAATGAATAGATTATGTGTATCAAATATAAATCCACATAAAAAATTTCACTGAAACCATAATATAGTCAGAAGTAAATAAATACACAATCATAGAATATTAAAGATGATGAAGAAGTAATATAACCAAATGAAAAGATATTGAGTTATGAAATTCTTTACCACTTGGTAATTTTTGAAGCCAAATTCCCTTGGATGAAATAATTAAAATTTATCCTTAAAATACCATGAGTTATTAATGAATAATTATATTAAATGTAAAAGGGTCATTATATACACTATATAAAATAATTTTGGTGCAAAAAATTACAATATGTCGCAATGAAGGAAGATTGAGAGGAAGTCTCTTACCTTGAGTTACACTCATCACGCATGTTCATTATCATACGGAATAATAAAAATATGTTAGTTATTTACATAATTAATAATATTTTTCATGTTTATTATTCCTTTTATTTCTCTTAATACCTTGTTATATACAATTACCTAATCAATTATGTTTTCATCGGGTGTTTCGATGATATTTCACTTATGTTCCCAAAATGACTTTTGTAGGTTGACAATTGTTCTAAGAGTTAATTAGTCAAAAATATAAAGAATAATAATAATTACATAATTATCATATTTATAAATTATTTATACTTTTATTACTAATCATGAATGATATTTTTGATTAATTAAGTATGCTACAATCATGGAGACTATAGGTTGTACCTACGCATGAGTAATGTTTCCATTTTTCAACGATCATTACCGAAAGGATTTAAGTAATATTTTATCTTCCGAGAATTATAATAATATCATAAATTAAATATTATTTATTTAAATATAATTATATATATCATTAATGTGGTTTGGTGATGAAAAGAGAGTCACATCACTTCATGGAGGCGATAGTCCACACATACATGAATGACATTATCATATTTCAGTGAGTGAAAAGGTAAGAAATAAAATAATATATTTTATTTTTAAAATGAAAAATATGAGATTAATATCATAATTATTTCATTTATATCACATATTTGTTTTAATATATCCTTATTACCTTCCATATAATGCATTAGTGAAAAAAAATCACATCGTTTCATGAGCAGATTTTCTGTCGTACACATGAGTGATGTTATCGTATCCCCTAAGGAATATAAAGTTGAAAGGTATATATGTTATAATTACCAAAAAATATATAATTATGTTATCAATATAATATATATACTTTATATCTTTCATTATACCCACCCATGAGAGGTGTTTATGGAAGACGTGTCACATTGTTTTGTGAGGTGGTAGTCCATCGTACACATGAGTGATGTTATCATTTACCATTTTATGGAAGAAGATATAAATATAGGTAATTACCTTAAAATAATAAAATATCAGTATAATTTAGTAACTTATGTTGTTATAAAATCATAAATGATGAATATTTTAATGTTTATTAAGAATTAAAAATACAAACACTTGATGTTTGGAATTTTACCTCTTCTCAGATCACCTCTTAAGGATTACACCTAATTTATTCTTATAATGGATTTATTACCAAATAAAGTATTCTAGGATCAGAATATGGAATTTTTGAATTTATTTTTTTAGGTCTTGGAAGAACCAAAATCATATCATAGTGTGAAGAAGAGAGGAGAGTCAGTGGCCTTTTTTAAGTGAGGTAAGTGAAACACCTGTAATTTTTAAAATGAAAATGGTATAACCATTTTTTACACATTAAAAAGGGTAGAAAAGGATTATTAAGGATAATTAGACATGATAACATCAAAATATTTTTATAATAATGATTTTAGATAGGATTTTAGGTCATTTTAACCCTTATGTTTATATTTTAACCCACAGTAACCCATTTTTACCTTAACTATGATAATTAATTATTATGAGATTCACTATTTATTTGGTCAAAATTTAATTTGACTTTATTATATAAAATAAATTAATCAAATTCCACCTATGGAATAAAAATTTCCACATTCATTTCACTAAATTGGTTGAATTCAATTTAAAATTATACTCACAGACGCAACTAATAAGCTGGTTTCGAAAGAGAATATTATCATAAGTATTGATGGGTTTAATATCAAAAATAAATATTAAGTTGATTTAAATGACCTAAATTAGTTAAATTTTTATATTATTGAACTAATTTTACTTTAAAACCTATTTAAAATATAATTTAACTATGTAAATTATTTAAACGAAAATAAAGGTTTCAATAAAAATTAGTATTTTCACTATTCATCAAAAAATGAAACTTTTCACAAAAATCACAAAAAATAACCCTAATATAATTATGATATGCTTATTTAAAATTATGTTCACAAAGCGTAAAAAAGTCTTCTTATAGATAAAAGTATAGTTTTTTATAAAACTTTACTTTTCATTTTAAATTATTCCTATTTTATTTATAATCAATAGACAAACATTTATTTTTTTACATGTGTAAACCAAATACTGTTCATAATTTTTCAAGTACTATTCATACATACCAGTTAACAGCTAAGTTAAAACGGTACACTATATTGGAGTTCCTTTAGACTCGAGGTTGTGTGTTTTACAGTATATCAAAGAGATTAAATTTAAAGAAATAATATTGTGGGTTGATTAAGCTCATTGTTTCATGTCACATATTCTATAGAATACAATTTTAATGTTTTATAATTTTTTGGTGTTACATTTTTTCCTCAGATCACATGTTCCTCCGGATTCTGTTATTATTTTTCTTATACATTCTAATGGGGTTAAAATATTTTGTTTGAGAAAATAATGATTCTAATCTATGGAAGTTTTTTAGTTGCTTTATCAATGTTTTTTTGTGAAAAATGTAAACATCCTCATGGGTTTTTATGGTTTCCCTATATTGGTATAATTAATTTATTTTTTTATCCCTTAATGAGATTTGTTTTTCTCTTCCCACATTTTTAAATGTTTTTCAAAGGATATAAAGATGAGTATAAATTTTATCAAGGTCATGATTTCCCTATGGTGAGTCTTCTTAAATCAAGAATAAGTGTCTTGAAGGAAAGAGGGGCATATATTTAATGATATATTTTTGTTGAAAAAATGCATATTTTTTGAAAGTGTTCGCGTTCTTTTATAATTTTTTATCTAATTATTTAATAATATAAACCTAAAATATCCTAAAAATGTAAGAAAATAAATACCTATTTAAAAATAATTTAATTATGTGTTGTTTAAGTTATGATTCATTATAGTTGGTATCAAAGTAATTGTTTTGATACCTTTAAAGGTGAGAAGAATTCTACAAGGAACTTTAAAGATACTCAAATTTATTGTCATATAATCTTGATATATATTTTTAATGTTTCCATGTTCTTTCATCTAATACATGTATATTCAGAATGGTTTTCTATAAAAGAAATAGGGAAGCTGATATAAAAAAGGCATCAAGAGGGTGATATTATTATAAACCAAAATATAGGAATAGTTTTAATTATATGATAGTATTTTTCAAATGTATTAACTTAGTTGATGTAGGATATAAATGGAGGAACCAAATCAAGAGAGTGACCAAATTCTATGTAGAGGAACATATCTGTAGTAGATTATTTCATGAAATAGAACCCTCTGTCTATTAGAGGATCCCCAAGCCAAAAAAATAATCAAAGGGTTGTTAATTATTTGAGAGTTTATTTTAATTTTCATGATTTTAACAACATTATATGGTAACCCTTTCTCTTCATTATTATGAAGGTAAATTTGACCAATGATGGTCTAAGATTAAGAATTCTAATGAATTAAATAAAATTGATTTCATGAAATGGATGGTATTTAAATATATATTCCCTGAAAATTATTTTCCTAAAGATATTTGAAAAAAAATGATAGGTAATTCCTGTAGTTTAAGCAAAAGTATGAGGTATATGTTTCAAACTATAAATCTAATTTTACAAGATTGGCGATATAGGCGCCAAATTGTTTCCTAGAACATGATACTAAAATTGATTAATTTTATATAGGATTGAAGAAAATTATTCAAATGGATCTGGTTATATGTGAGTTGAGAAGTTATATGTAAATTGTGTAGTGTGTTGAGAAAGTAAAAAATTGATTTTGTGGATATGTAAAATAATAATGAAAAATAAGAAAACTATGTGGTAGGAAACGGGGAAACCATTCATCGAAGAAACCTGAATGTAAGAAAATTCAATTACCATCTTGTGATATGTATATATATAATAATTATAGAGAATATATTATGTGATATGGTAAGTATTAATAATCTGTAAATCCTAGATAGATGGCTCATGACTGCAAAGAAGTGGCCAATGTTAATGGCCAGACTGATAATGCATAGTTGGAAGTAAAATTTTTAAATTGTAATGAGTTGGGCCATATGGTCAATGCATATCCGAAGTTAGTTTCTCAAGGTGGTAATCATCAATATCGGAATCTAAAAGGTTCAACAAATACTTTCTCTACAACTATTTAATATTCACGACCCTCAAATAAATTAATGATAGGTACATTACTTTTTTATTTAGATTATTATAAAGTCTTACTTGATTTGGGATCCATCTAATATTTTATATCAGAAAAATTTCTAAGTAAAATGGAAAAACAATCACATGAAATAAATTCATAACTTTTGTTAAAAATTATTGGGGGGTAATATAAATGAAATGTGTATTTTTAGGAATATTCCTATTATTATATTTGTAATGGTATTTCCTGAATACCTTATTTTCCAACCCATTATAGATTTTGATGTTAATCCTGGTATGGATTGGATTTTAGTTTATCATGATAAGATATCTTTCATAGACAATGAAGTTGTTTTTTATAATGGATTTTTGATTGTATATTATAATGAATTCATATCTTTAATAAAATACCAAGAATCAGAGAAACTTATAAAATATGGAAGTGAAATTTATCTTCCACATATTATTGAAAAGAAATGAATTGTTCATATTGGTGATGTTCTAGTAGTAAGTGAATATAGAAATGTATTTCATGATTATTTTTATTGATTTATTATTGATTTATAAGTTGATTTTAATTTGGACTTAGTTCCTAATGTTAATCCGATATCAAAACCTCCCCATCAAATGGATTCAATTGAGTTATTAAAATTGAAAAAACAATTATAGTAAATACTTTATAATGGTTTCTTACACCATAGAACTTCTCCTTATACTGATCCTATTATGTTTTTAACAAATAAAGAAGCTTCCATGAGTCATTTTATTGATTACAGATCAGTCAATAATATCATTGTTTGAATTGGTATCATATGCCTCATATCAATGACTTGTTAGATCATCTTATGGTAGAACATTTTTTCTAAGTTTGATCTTGTGTATGGGCATCACTATTTGAAAGTGAATGAGGAATACATTTTTAAGAAAGAATTTTAGACTAGGTATGGACATTAATTTTTTATTCCTTTCAGGTTAACAATGAACTGGTAATATATATAGATATAATAAATAGAGTATCAATCATTAATTATATGTTTCTCAATGTCTTCAAAAAAATTGGAGTATAATATAATATCATTGATAAAAATTTAGATTAATGTGTGCCTGTTTTTATCAATGATATTATGTTATACTCTAAAAAATTTTAGGATGATGAGAAACAACTAAGTATTGATTTTTCATAATTATAAGAAAATAATTTTTATGGAAAACTAAAAAAATGTGAGTTCTGGTTACATAAGATTCCATTCCTAGGGAATATTAATTATATAGATGGAATGAATGATGATAATAGTAAAACTAATGGGGTAGAATGAAACCTAAAAACTATAAATGTCATTGTGATTCAATGTTTTCTTAGATTGGTGGGGTACTATTAATGATTCATTGAAAACATTTCTCTGTTATCTTTATCACCAACTAAATTAACACAAAAAGGAGTAAAATTCATCTAGAAAAATTAATGTGAAGATTATTTTTTGTAATTAAATAGAATATTTGTTAATGCTACCGTGTTATTCTTGATAATAAGAAATGGTTAATTTTTTATAGTACTTATGATTTAAAGGGTATTGGTTGTTTCTCTATAAAGAATCATTTGGTTATTGAGTATTAATATCTTCAATTAAAACCCCATGATAAAAACTATCATACACATCATACTGAATTGGGTATTGTAGTTTTTTTGTTAAATATTTAAACACATCAACAATATGGTGATAAATTTAAAATATATACTAATCATAAAATTTTAAAATATATAGTCAATCAAAAAAGATTTAGACATGAGGTAAATAATATGGATGAAATTGATTAAATATTATGATTGAAAATCTAACTGTCATATTGGTAAAAAAATAGGTGGTTAATGCCTTGAGTCAAAAATTTGATGCAATATTAACTATGTTATGACTGTAATATGATCCTTTAGTAAAGGATTTAATAAATTTCAAACTGGATATTTTGTATGTTGAAATTACTTACTTTTTGAAAAATGAATTAGTGTAGTCATCTTTGTCAGACATAATTAAGTAGTGTCATATGGAAGATCATGGTTTACAAGAAATAGTAGGACTAGTCAAAATAGGAATGCTTCATCAGTTTAATGTGGATAGAAACATGTTATCTAATTTGTAAAGAGGTTATGGGTTTCATGTGATTCCTTATTAAATAAGTAATTATTAAGTGAAGCTCACAAATCCTTATTTTCTATTCATCCTAAAAGAAATAAGATGTATAAAGGCCCTTTGGAATTTTTTTTGTGAGAAGTTATGAAGAAGGATACAACTAATTTTATAATGAAATATTTAACTAGTCAGTTGGTTAAAGATGAAAAAACTTCAAAATGGGAATATTTAATTTTTTCTACAACCGAATAGAAATTAGAAATGTTTCCCTTTATTTTGTGGTGGGATTACCAAATAAATCTATAGGTAATAGTGATATTTTATTTATTGTTGATCATTTGACATAATTAGTGAATTTTATACCTGTTCAACACATTATGTTTTGGGATCATCATTAAAGATGTTATCCTAAGTATATAGTTAAGACACATAGAGTTATTATATCCATTATAATTTATTATAATCCTATATTTAACTAAAATTTTATGACAGGACTCTAGATGTTGTTGGGTATTAAATTTAATTTCAATACATCCTTTTAACCTCCATATGATGGAATGTAACAATGAACAATTAATACTTTGTAGAATATGCTTCAAGATTTCTATTTTTATTATGATATTGGTCTGTGTAAATATATTTAATTAATTAAAATTTCCTCTGATATTAGTTTTATTTTGATAATATAGATGGATCATTTTGAGCTAATAATTAGAAATCAGTTTCAAACATAATTTCATTCTTTTCAAATAGTTCTTTAATTATTTTATACTAATTGATCACCAAACGATTCATGCGTAAATCATATTTTCAGAATTAATTTAATTTTATTCATAACTAACATTCCAATAGGTAGGTGGTAGCTATAATTTTATTTTAATAATAATATTAATAATATATTTTAGTTCAATAAAAACTCATCCTCACATGTATCACAAACTATAGAAGGGACTTGGTATTTTATTAGTATAATCAAAACATATTTTTGCATGTATTGGAAGATAATATAACTATTTTTTTAGTGTAAGATTAAATTGGTGTTATGTATAATGAAATCTAAACATAGTGGTTTTATATATAAAAATATATATTCAGTGTTTCTTGAAATGAAAAATATCAAAATGATTAAATTAATTTGAAAAACAATATTTTACAAAAGCTCAAGTTGTTACATTCTACTCCCCTTAAAATGAATTTATCCCTCAAAATTCATCGGGGTTATTAATGTTTTAGTAATTAAAATTTTCTTTAATAGAAACACATATCGTAAAAATGAATAGTAAAACTTCCTTTAAAAAAAGAAAGTCGGATCCATGATGGGTACCCAAAGTAACTCGAAATTTTTTTTCCTTATAAGAGAGGATTGGTGGCAAGTGAAAATATCAACATTCATGATAAATGTAAATATCATGTTCATATGAAGAGTGATAGATAACATGGTTATGAGAGATTTAATAATTACAAATCCATAACCTAAAGAGGATTGAAAAATATCATTGATATCTTCAAAAATTATGATAACATGACAACATTTTATTTCAAGACCCTTCTTACTAAAGTTGATGAAATTTTAAGAAAATATATACTTACATGATTTCAGGACAACCTTACCATTTTTTGTGCCTTAATAAATTCAACTTCATCTCTTATTCCAAGAAAATAAGGTGAATTTTTCATTCCCGAATCATTAAAAAATCATGAGATTTATAAATATAATGATAGGTCATTAAATCTGTCTTTATCACCAAAAAATGATATCATGTGTTATCCAATATGAATAAGTTTATATATGGATAGATGAAAAATTATTCTCTGAAAAATCATCTGAGGTTTAACATAAAACATTTCATAAATTGTGTACATTATAACCCTTATGAAATGTAGAAGTCCTAAAATTTATAAATAAGGTCACTAAATTTCTCAAAATCAAATTTACATTGACCACCATATATCATTTGGTATCCCTTGGTTTTCACACTCAAAACATGTGAATAACATTATCATTTATTCTCTTGAAACATGGTAACAACCTAAATTACCATATATCCTTATTAAAAACATGCATGTTTACTTATTACATGGTTTATCAAATATATTATTTAGGTACAAAAATGTTTTAAATTTCCTCAATGATAGCATAAACCACTTTTTAAGAAATCTGTAAAAAGTTTCAAGGTAATCATTACGGTCCAATTTACTTATTCATATCCAACATATTATTATCCAAATATAATTTTTTAACTTAAGGAATATATTAAGGGATATCATTCCCTTAATCAATTGTTTTCCATGAACATAACCTTGCCATTAAATCTCATTTCTAGTCCTTTAGAACCATTTGAAATATTCTTGTAAACCCTTAGAGTGAAAAAAACATAAACTAAATAATCCTTATATATTTCACAATTTATATGACATAATTCTTGAATTCCAAAACATATACACTTCAATAATCCATCTTTATTCTTAAACAATTACACAGGATTCATCAACTTATTCCTTAACACGTCTTTTCTAAAATATGATATATGAATCATGTCTTAAGGTTACTCTTCCCCGATCTAATCATGATTCTTATGTTTAATGTAAATATTACTAGAATAACATCCAATAACTTTCACATGTCATTTGTGGTCTCTTTATTTCATGAATAATTACTTGGACACCCCCCCCCCAGAGTGTGAATTTGAGTTTACCATTTCTTTAATCCCTGATGTAAGACCAATATCAAATAATCCTTATATAATTACCACTGTGAAATTAGTGGAGATGAATAAAAAACTATAAGAACTGAGTAATAAGGGATTTAAGTCCCTAATGTTTTTCCATGGGGATCCCATGTTCTATTTTCTAAAAATAAATATGGATCCTTGAGGCTATACATTAACTATTGATAAATCAATTCTATTATAACCTCACATTGATTATTTATTTTATAATCTTCATGGAGCTAAATATTTTTAGAATATTGATATTTGTTTTGGGTATCATAAATTTCAATTAAATAAGGAAAATATTCTAAATATAGAATTTTGGATGAGGTGTGGACATTACTAGTTCATAGTAATTCCATTTTGATTGAATAATGGATCCTCTATTTTTATGGATTTGATGAACAGAATATTCCAAGAATATATTGAGGCTTTTGTGGTAATAATTGATGATATTTTGGTATATTCTAAAACATATGAAGACCATGATAATAACTTGAAGATCATTCTTGATACTGTTAAAATGAATTTTTTATATGGTAAATTCAACAATTGTGAATTATAGAGAATTTTTTTTTATTTTCTTCATCATATTGTATCTAAGGATATAATCACATTTGATCCTATAAATACAAAGTAAATCCAAAAATATACTTCACCAACTATCATAACCAAGGTATATAGTTTTATGTGTTTATCTGGTTTCTATCGGTGTTTCATTCAGAATATTTCCTGATTGGTTATCATGTTAACCAAGCTCACATGTAAAGGGGTAATGTTCATATGGAAAAAAATAATGTGCATAATGTTTTTAAGAATTGAAGAGAAGATTAGTTAATTCTCCAATTTTGAATTTACTATCAGGAAATGATGGGTTTGTTATATATAGTGATGCATCCAAGAAAGGGTTGTGTTGTATCCTTTTGAAAAATGGTAAAGTTATTGTATATGCATCAAGGATGTTGAATACTCATGAACAAAATTATCCAAATCATGATCTTGAGTTATGACCCATAATCTTTACTATGAATATATGGAGATACTATATATATAGTGAAACATGTGAGATATATATGGATCACAATATTCTAAAATAAATCTTTACATAGAAAGAACACATCATGAGGCAAAGATGATGGTTTGAGTTACTCAAAGCTTATGATTTATCAATACACTACCTCCCAAGAAAAGAAAATAAGGTATCATGTGAATTAAGTAGAAAACATCATGGAATTATGACACAAATGAGGATTTAAAAAGATCCTATATTCATGGATTTAGTAAATATGGATATGGTAATTTTTGAAGAAGGGGAAACATCACACTTCTTTTAAAAAAAATTTAAACCATGTTTACTAGAGAAGATAAAAAGTTCCCAATCTGATGATGATAATTTTCATAATAAATTTAAAAATGTGATGGAATATTGGTAGACTATATGTATGAGGATGGAATTCTGAAATTTGGAAAGAGGTTATGCATTCCATAAATACTCGAGCTAAAGAGGGAACTATTAGATGATTATAAATGCTCAAATTTCACTACACACCCAAATAGTACCAAGATGTATAAAGATCTGAATGAATATTTTTGGTGGGATAATATGAAGTGGGAAGTTTCTAACAATGTGTCAAGATGTCTATTTTTTCAACAAGTAAATAATGAAAGAAAACATCTTATAGGATTCATGCAACCTCTAGATATTCTTATGCGGAAGTGGTATGACATTACTATGGACTTCATTTTTATATTTCCAAAGAACCCAAAAAATGATACGATATGTGTTATTGTTGATCGCCTTAAAAAATCAGCACATTTTCTTTTTATAAGAGAAGATTTACCTATTGATCACCTAGAAATACTCTATATTAATAAAAATTAATACTTCATGGTGAGACTCTATCTATTGTGTCTAATCTAGATCTTCGTTTTAAATCAAAATTTCGGAAGATTCTTTAGAAGTCTTTGGATATTGAGCTTCATTTGAGTACTGATTATCACCTTTAAATAGATGAACAGTATGAAAGAACTATTCAAACATCGGAAGAAAAAAAAGATCACGCTCACTTGACTTTTAAGGTATGTTAGATCATAATTTACCTTCAGTGTAATTTTTCTACAATAATAGTTTCCATTCTATTGTTCAAATGGATCCATATGAAGTATTATGTGGAAATAGATGTCATACTCTAATTTGTTGGGATGAAATTTATGAGAAAAAACGTATGGTCCCAGAATATAATGAAGAGAAAAATAAAAAGGTAAAGATTTTCCAAGATCATATTAAAGCATCCCAAAGTAGGAAAAAGAGTTATATTGAAAACTGGAGAAAGGATTTGGAACTTTAAGTAAAAGATCATGTTTTTCAAAAAGTATTTCCATGGAAGGGTGTCATGAGTTTCAGTAAGAAAGGGAAATTGATACCTTGGTACATATGACTATTTGAAATTATGAAAACAATTGGATCCTTATCATAACGATTAGAAATGTCTCCAATTCTCTCCAAAGTTCATGATGTGTTCCACATATCATTGTTAAATAACTACATGCCAGACCCAACGCATGTAATCAATAATGAGTAAATAGAACTAGAACCTAATTTATCTTATTGTAAAGAACATATTGAGATTATTGAAACTAGAGAGAAGGTATTGAGAAATCAGACGACTCGACTGTTGAAAGTTATTTCAAGAAACCATAAAATGGAAGAAGAAACATGGGAACCTGAGGATGTTATGAAGAAGAACCACCCTCATTTATTTAGAATCCATTTTTAATGAAACATTTGGAGGATGAAATTTATAATGGAGGGAAGAATATAACACCCCACACATTATGGTACATATTTTCTTAAATAAATTCAATTTACTCGATAACTTATGTTTCATGCAACAGTGAGCCTAAATGTACTTTGATATACTATTAAATATTAATATGACTGTTAGGAATAGTAATGTAACTATTAAGAATAGTAATGTGGCCATTATGAATAGTAATGTGACCATTAGAATACTATCCTCACCTATGAAAGTATAAATAAAATTTAGGTATCTTATAATTGAAAATGTGATATATTTATGTCACAGAATAGATAAATATCTGTTTCAAAAATGATAAATTATGTATTGGTATTTTTATGAAATGTAAAAGTTTATTTATAGTTTTATTAACCATATGATGATTTAAAAGAAAAATTTATTTTCACAAAATTGATTCATAAATTAATATTATGTTTTCTTATGATTATAATATAATATTATGAGACCTTAATTAATTTTTCAAAGTCTCATAAAATCAGTTATAATTTCAAAATCGGTATTTTTTGAATAAATGATTATATTAATTAAAAATTAAATTTATCTTATTTAGAAAACTATTTTCAAAAAATGGATTCCATTTTTAATCCTACATCTCAATAAATTTCTAGGGTGAATATTTGTGATTTTACATAAATAGTTGATTTTTTTGTGAATATTGAAATATGGTTATTTATAGTATTAGCTAAATACATGATTTATTGAGTCATTGATTATGTATGGATGATATAACCACTATTATCTCTAACTATCCTTATATATTTACTATATTTAGTCACAATAATCAATACTATTCATAGTCCGGAGCCAAAATAATAAACTAATGTATAAAAAACAACCCTCTCCTCCACTATAAATACCACCCATCACCACCCCTTTTCCTGACACCTTCAAAGACTTGTATTTTTCTTAAATTATGACCAGTTTCTACCCCGTACCACTTCCCCACTTTATGGTAATTTTTTCCTCACCAAAAGACCAATACCAATCCCCTTAATGACGTTCTTAAGGATACAACACTCAAGAGGTAAAACCTTCCCTCTCTCTCTTTCATTTTCTTTTCTTTTCTTATCCTTCCCTAAACTCCCCTTTGAAAATAGAAATGATAACTAAAGTATAATAAATATAATCTAATTTTATTTAATTAATTTTATATCCATCCTCAATTATATTCTCCTCTCCATTTATTCTAAAAAATGAAAACGTTGTCTGTTAGGCGACGATTTACTACCTTCATGGATGAAGATTTTTCTTTCTTAAATTATTCCTACAACGATGGTCATAAAATCATTATTATCACTAAATAATATTTTATTATAAATATTATAAGTCACATATTGGTATAGAACTATTATATATACATAATTTTATTTAATTAAACAAAACTAGTTCATGATGATCTAAAAAACACAAAAATAATTTAAACGGTTATCATTAACATTTTATCTAATGAATCATCATCCTATCTAGAAAAAAATTATATATAAGACCATTTAATATTAAAAAAGTTCATTAATAACATATAATATCAATTCTAGATAACTATTCCCGTTTTAAATGATCTTTCATACAAGTATATAGGTGAACCAATCATCAAAACAAAGGAATTGAACACTCTCGAATGATGAAATTAAATCTTATAACTCATCAAAAGATGCCATAAATAAACTTAATAAAATTATAATAAATAAAATAAATGTTTAAGAGTTTATGAATTTAAATATTAATTAATAAAATTTCATTATCCATGATATTAAGTGCAAGTATAGAACACTTTCAGACAAAAGGTAAGGGATTCTTTCCAAACCCCCATTTTTTTCTTCGGGTTTCAGTTTCTCTCCCTTTACCCCAATGTAATTCTTATTTCTTCTTATGTTATCCTCCAAAATTCTATTTGTATATTCAAAAAATATGTACCTATCACATTTATTCTTTATTTGACATGAAAATACAAGTTTTTAAGGTTTCCTTTTCAATTCATCCTAACAAGCAAGCTCGATTGATGGAAACTTCCCAATTTCTTAATTATTTTCAAGTAAACTCCATAATCTATTTTAATCCACCAATATTTTTCAAAAAACACTAATTTTATCATGAAAATATATCTAAGTTCATTTATTGTTTTACACAAAAAAATATAAATTTTATTACTTTAAAGACTCTTTTATCTTATCCCTTAAACTACACTAAAGAGGATCTTTTCTAATGATTATTAAACACTCTTTTTACATTTTTTCACTTCAGTTTGAACTCATTTATCATGATCTATACCTATATTAACTTATGAATGCACAATAATTATTTTAATCTATTCTTTCATGTACACCATTATGATATTCCCTTGGGTTATGCTTTATTGACAACTTATTCCTTGTGTGTGGTGTATGTATACTTACCTTTTATTTATGAACATCATTCATTGAAGATTTAATAAAATATCCAAATTTCTTATATCATGGATATGATTATTATCTTATAAGTATACCATTTTTACATACTGTTTTTTAATGTTGTTATTAAATTGAATATATGTATGAAGAATGCCTTGGACTTGAAGTGATGGGTGGGGCCCGGTTATAGATATCCCCTCAATGCACCGACAAGTCTCGTGAGACAAAACAGTTTGAGAAAAACCCTTTATGTTAGTTCCCAAACCGAATTATATGGGTTTATACCAATAAAATTAAACTATTTTGATGGTATAATGGTTCATGTTCCGGATACATGACATCCAAAAATTAATCACTTTCTTCATTTGGTATTCAGTTTTTACATTCCATGATATTTTCACTATGATAAATTCTATGGATGCATTTTTATTCTTATTTTATTGATTTCATGTGTTTTTCAATTATTTACCTTTCCATAATGCTTATGACTTATTGAATTTTATTAACTGATTATTTATTCATGTACCCTTACTAAGCAATTTATATCACACTTTTGTATGGTTTCCTTATCCAGGTTCTGAAGATGAAATATTAGAATAAGTGTCAAGGAAGTAATTTATTTTCTATTTTTATATTCTATATGTAACACCCCAAGATTTCATACTACGTTATCTCATTAAAGTAATTAAATAGCTTGCACTACACGCAATACTGAGTTCGAATGCACCATAACTTACCAAACTAGTTGTTCAAAACGTGTTTATGAATAGTATTAACTACATTTTGAATAATATATACTCTATATAATTTTAATATCCATATTATGTGTTTCTTTGACATAATATAAGACAAATTCATTTTCAGATAAAGGAAGTATTTTTCAAAAAATGCAATTTTACCGCCTATTAATGGTGAACCCTTTTTATATATTATTTGACACTTTTGTTTTAAATTTTACAAAATAACCAGTTTTTTTAGAAGTGGGACATAAAAATTTAGTTTGGATAAATTTCTGGTATTTTTCTGATAACTTTCATATTTTGATGAATAGTGAAAGACACTGCACTATTATTTAAAACCGGATTTATATTTAAATAATTATTTAGTTTATTTAAATTTATTTTAAGCCAAAATAGATAAATAATATCTATATTAGTTCAATTTAATTCATTGGAGTCATTTTTATAATAAAATTAGATGTATAAAATTTTATTGAAGATTTTACCGTCTTTTACCCACCTTCTAGGAGCATTTGAAAATTTGCATAAAAATTAATTTTAATACTTCTTTGAGTTAAATTTAGAAAATCCGAGAGACATGGTTGATATCAGTAATTAAAATTTCATTCAAAAAGATTAAAATAATTTCTTGTTAACAGTAACTTTTGACTTTTATTTACCACAATAAACAGTAAATAGGGTGATTAAAGGTAAAAATAATATTATTATTACCCAAAAACATGTCCTAATTATATTGGATAAGTGTATTTCGACCAAAATAAACCTTAGGAATAAAATATGATACTTTAGGTCCACTTGTATTAGATTAGGACATTTATTATTATTTTATTTAAAGAAGAGTTAAAAGTGTTAAATTCAAAGCTTAATAACTAAACCATTTTTAATATAGGGTTACACATAAGATAAATTATACTATAAATATTCATTAGAAAGATAAAAATATTTTCTACATAACAGTATTTTATTTATAATTTTTATAAATTAACTAATTAAATTTATTTATGACACAATGATGATGTAGTAATCACCTTATTAATGAAAGATTAAAATAATTGATATTATAAATATCCAAATAAATGTAATTTGAGACTTTTGATGAATTCCACTAATTTTACAGGTTAATGTAAAATGTTAGGGTTGATTAATAATTCTTTTTCTAAGTAATCATGTTGTTATGATTTTCACAAAAACCAAATTCTAAATAGTGTCAAAATTGACATAAATGAGTTTTTAAAACAAATATTATATTATTAAATTATATAATATTATCAAAATTCTAAGGGTTGGAAAAAAGGATTAAATAATACTATATATATCATTAATGAACTACTTGGGGTTCTATTGTAAGTTTAGAGTAATTTTATTAACCATATAGTGTAAGAATACAAGAAGACACGATAAAAGTTAAATTATTTAAATAATAGTAAAATCTAAAAGATAAGGTTAATATGGTGGTATAAACTTGTATAAAAACTATTGGTTAAGATAATTTATACCCATCCCCACATAAGATTTGAAATAAATCAATTTTGATCCATTGGAAACCGAAAATGATTTTATAATAAATAATATTTTAAACTTTTCTGAAAGTTACCCTCACCTCTCTTATAAAAGGGAAATTCCCCTTCCCTCAAAATCACTCCTACAAATCCATTTGGCTGGGCCAAACCATGACAAAATATCCTCCAAACTTCCCTAACTTCAATCTAGAGTCCTTAATTTGATTATAAAATCCAACTTAAGGAGCCCTTTTGATCAACTCAATAGGAAACACCTGAAGAAGATGTAATAATTTCACCACCATCTTTCAAGTTCTTTTCTTCTTCCACTTCCTATTTATTTTTTTTTTACATACCAAAATAATAAATCCAGTACCTTATACATACTGTGATATTATTTTAAATATGGTACAACCATATTATTTATTCTATCTATCCAATAAATGATGAAGTCACCATACATGCGTGTGTACGGCTTACCGTCTCCACGTCGTGGTGTAGTTTGTTATTCAAACACTTAATTATTTGGATGGGTATAACAATGAGTATAAATGATGTAAATAATAAATATAAAATGTTAATTATTCTTTATATATTATATAACATCCAATTATATATTTTTTCACCTTCAAAATAATGATATTGTCGCTCATGCGTACGTACGGATTACCGTCTCCACGACACGATGAGATTCATTTCAACATTCACCATTCAATGATGATTATAAAAATACATATTATTAATAAGTATGTAATATATGACATAATAATGCTACTGGAAATATATATATATGTATGTATATATATATATGTATTTATATTTATCTCATTCACTTACTTCTATTCAATACGATGTGAAAATAGAAACAACGTTTATGCGTACGTACGACCTACCATCTCCATAAACGGTGTCTTCCATTTCATATATATATCTATTATACATATTTTTATTCTAAATATATATTATATATAAGTCTTTTTTTATATTATGGAAGTATTTAAATCATGATCTAAATTATATGATCAAGAATAACAAGTTAAAACACGTACGATAAAGAAAGCGATTATTACACAAAATGTTAATTTAACATGGAAATAATTATTAAATTGGTAGTATAAAGTCATAAATGAATCATTTATCATATAATAAATATTAATATGGTTTTGGTATAATTTAATAACATACTATGGTCATTATATAGGAGGTTAAATGTACCCTTGACCAAAGGAAAGTGCAAGGTAAGGGTTATTTATTCAATCTCATTATTATCTGAGATTGTTTATGTGTAAGTATTTACTGGGACATACTTATCATAGATACCCATATTTCATAAAAAAAAATTAAAAAGGAATATTTTAAGGTTTAATGGGATGTTATATTTAACTAGATCCTCATTTTAAATGTTTTAAATATTTATCTTTCTAAACCCTTTTAATTAATGTCCAAGTTTTCAAAATGAGTTTAAGGATTTATTTATATGGACATGAATATTTTGAAATGATAATTATTTTAAAATTTTCAAAGTGGTATAGGACACTTTGATTCAAAAATATCTTTTAAATGACTTCCTTTATAAATTGTGATACTTTTAAATGATTTCATGAAAAAAGGGTATTTCTCTCTAAGCATTTTACTGATCATTTTCATCTATGTCAACATCCTTTGATGGATTTTAAACATTTTTGAAGTTGATTTTTTCTGATAAAAATCTTCCATGTTGTATTGATGGTTTTGTGATATGTTTGACTGTGGATGTTTTATTTTTGTACCATTCATGGTTTATAGATAAATTATTGACATTTCGTATGCTAGTTTTAATATGATTGTTTATGTTATGTTTAAACCTTTTCATATGAGGAATGAATTGGACTTAGTAAGTGATGAGTAGAGCCCGCTATAGCTCCTCGATGCATTAGTAGATCTCATGAGACAAACTAGTGTCTTGGCATAAGGTCTTGTCAAAAAAACTTATTTTGTAGTCTTAGCACGAGTCCTTGACAATGTGGTTATGATGTCTGACATTATGCATTCCATCATTATGAAATTAGTTATTACATGTGATTATTAGACTATTATAATATCTATGTGTATGTTTATATAGTAATGTTTGATTTATTTTCCCTATATTATGTTCAATTTTATGATTAAAAGGCTATTGTTTATTTTAAACATCTTGCCTTAAAAGTTTATAGCTTTCACTAAATTATTTACCATTACTAAGCATTTGAGATCACCCCTTTCTGATGTTTTATTTTTTCCAGGATGCAAAGAAGTAATTATGAATGACCTGAAGGGATAGTATAAGGGAAATGAATATGGCCAATGGAGACAATTTTGTTGTTGTTTTTTATTTTACAATGTAATGTAAAACTTATGAATGTATTTAGTACTTCCAAGGCTACTAAACTGATTTGTCTTTCAGGATTTGATCCCTTGTGATCACGCCAATGTTATGTAATAATTCACCAACTCTGGGTTACTGGGGTCAAGGTGTTATAGTTGGTATCAGAGGAAGTTTGGTACAAACCTTGTAAACTAGATTTAGAAAAACTCTGATTAGAGAACACTACCCTATGATAGACTTTGAGGATTAGTATAGAAGAACTTCCTAGAATTTTGGTAATGTAGATATTTTTTGAGTTTTCTAAGAAATACATACTTGTCTGGATACGATCAGGTAGAGGTGGATCTAGCATAGATGTACCTTAGGATAAAACCCAAAAACACCGCTTTGAGCTAAACTTGAATGGGAATTGGTGCACGACAACAGGCCTTATTGCACTCTTAGTTACGACACTCCTGGGGGATATGCTTAGGATAATTCACATTTTCATTACAAGTCATTATGAATAATTTAGGAGTAAATACTTCCTCAAATAAAACATTTTTTTATGATTATTTATTATATTCATAATATTTTCAATTTACGTTAGGTATTTTTTAAGTTTGGAATTATGAATTGAAAATGATAAACTAACCTAGTGTATGCCATTTTTTATAAATGGCACCCAGTATAAGGAATGATAATTCCAGTAATACGCATGATCCAAAGAGTAATAAGGTTCATATCTTTAATGGTATTAAGCCAACATTTAGAAGGGAAATAGTCTCCCACATATTCTCATCATATGAAGAAATAATATCATGTGTTAATAAGATAAGTAAAGAATTCTCTGAGTCCTATGGATTTGAAGGGAAGCAAGAGGAAAAAAGGATAGTAGATAGAAATATGGATGAAGAGAAGAGGGGAAAGAATGATTTTCTCATATGCGATAACTGTGGAAAAAATTACCTTGGTAAATTCTTGAAGGTAATGAGAGTTTGTTATAAGTGTGGAGAAGAAGGAAACCATGTATGTGATTTCAAGGGTAAGAAAAAGTTTTCAAATTTACAATGCTTCATCTTCAAAGAGTTAGAATACTATGAGAATCAATGTCCAAATCATCATAGTATGCCTCAAATGATTATATTGGATAATAATCATGTTATGTTACTTCCACAGATGAAGAGGAATGACTAGTGTTCTTTTGATGTTATTAAAGAATTATTTCATTTGAGTGTTGTATCGATGATGTACTGGTTATATTAATTATGGAAATAAATAAGGATTGTATTGCACTACTATTTCATTGAGGATTTGAGATTATATGGTTCTAAGAAAAGTGACTCAATAGCAAGATAAAATTTTTGTAAAATACATGGTTGAAGGAAATATAAACCTTAATATGCTTCTGATACTGAGGTAGTGATTTTGGAATAAGATATGATTTATTTATATAAATTATATTCGTTATTCTTGACTACTTTGAAACTAATTAATTGTTTTTTTATTCCATTATTGGTGGATTATTCAAAATTTTTGGATATAAGGAATATATCTAGTATTCTATAAGGAATAAGGGTGCATAAATATAATCAATAAGGTTTTATGGTAATTTATGGTATTACCGTGTTTTAAAAGAATACATGATGAAGGTATTCACATGTTATTAGATGGTAAAAAAGATCTTCATTTTGTTTACCTTCCTTATAAATTTTGGATTGTGAGTTTGGACAGAAGTATTTTGGATAAGACTAAAGGTTGGAATGGATTAAGTTTGACATTGGATACAATCGTTATGGTTAAATAATTTCTTAATATTATTTTTGTATTGTTATAAAAAGGAAAACCTGGAGGTCGGGAAATAACCCATCGCATCTGTCAAGGCCGCGAGACTTGAACCCACAACCGAAAGGCGACAAGGGTGCCTCACCTACCACTGGCCTACGTGATGTCCGGGTTTGTATAATATATTTTTTTTAAATATTCTGACAAATAAATTATAAATTTATTACTTTTGGAACCCTATACGATTAGAATAAATAGAATATTTTTGAATTATATTATCTTTTGGAGTGAAAGATGAGTTTGTGGTAGGAATTAGTTGAAGGATGAAAATCTACTAGTCAAGTGGATTTTTTTATTGTTATTCTATGAATAATTTAATTCTTAAACTTTAGGGAAGGGATCTTAAAACCAAAAATGTTTTATCCTAATACCTTATGTTTTGTTGAACCAATGATATTTTAAATCATCATAGATTGATGGCTTTGAGTCCCTCAATTTTACACTTTTTTGTGATTGATGACCTCAATCACTCCTTATAAATATTTACATTTTTCCTCCAATTAGGTGTCATTAATTTTCACTAATTTTCTCCTATTCAAAACCCTAATTTGTTGGTGACTTTTTCATTTCCAGTTCCCTCTTATTAAGAGTAAATTTTATTAACCCAATTTATGATGTGGGTTTTCTAAAAAGTATTTTTCTATTTTTAACCTTTTATTTTCGAAGAAAAATTTCAAATTGCAAGGAAACAATTTATTTATGCAGGAGATAATGTAACACCCCAAGATTTCATAGTACATTATCCCATTAAATTATTTCAATAGCTTGCACTACACGCAACACCGAGTTTGAGCGCACCACAACTTACCAAACTAGTCGTTCAAAAAGCGGTTATGAATAGTATTAACTTTATTTTGAATCTTATATACTCTATATTATTTTAACATCCATATTATATGTTTATTTGACATAATATAAGAACAAATTCAATTTTTTAGATAAAGGAAGTATTTTTTAAAAAATGCAATTTTACAGCCTATTAATGGTGAACATTTTTTATGAATTATTTGACAATTTTATATTAAATTTCACAAAATAATATTCTTATTTATAAGTGGGACATAAAATTTTAGTTTAGATAATTTTTTGGTGTTTTTTTGATAACTTTCAAATTTTGATGAATAGTGAAAGACACTGCGTTATTATTTAAAACCGAATTTTTATTTAAATATTTATTTATTTTATTTAAATTTTATTTAAGCCAAAATAGATACATAATAAATAAATTAGTTCAATTTAATTCATTGGAGTCATTTTTATAATAAAATTAGATGTATACAATTTTATTGAACTTTTTACCGTCTTTTACCTATAGGACCCCGGGACACCCTGAGAGGGGAGGGGTGAATCAGGGTGTCAACTTTTTCTTCTTAAAGTTGTGGATCTTGTTCCCACGTTGGTAGGAACTACTTAAACCTGTATGAAGGATATGATCAGCAATGATACATTCACATGCAGAGAGATGACACAGCTATTTTTAGTTGGTTCACCACTAAGGGCTACGTCCAAGGAGCATACGCCGACAGGTTGTCGGTCCTACCTGAATCCACTATGCTTCACTAGCTGTAGATTATAATTGTTTGGGCACAGTCACTCTGTCCCAGGCTCACTACCTTTACAAAGGTTCAGGGATAGCTCACTGCTTCCCCCGGGTCACTCCTGTTGACTCCCCCTGGCACACTGCCGTTGGTGAAGTCTCACTCAGTTTATAGATGTGAAGGTCTCTTCAATAGATTTGCATTGAAGTCTTTGTCTCCTGTTCAGCATGATACTTTGCTTGCATCATAGTCCTGAGTTGATTCTCTTTTGTATTCAACCTTTTACTTTAGTGCAATGACTGAATGCACTAGATCCCCTTGTCTTCGTTTGCCTGAATTACAATCACTTGTGTGATTTCTCAATAAATGATTCTCTGTTGAAGTCCAAATTTCATCCACTGATGAATACCCCTTTTTCCCTTGTCCACTGGGCAAACAACCTTTGGAAATGGCCTTCACAAAGTACCCTACTTCACAAGGATCCTAATTTTGCAAAGCTCAAACAATCCTTCACGGAGTCCCTGCCTTTTCGCGAAGCTCAATCACGAAGCACTCTTGCGATGCTCCAGCCTTCGCAATTCTTGGTTGTCACGGAGCTCCTACCTATTCATGAAGCTCACTGAGCCAACGCGGGGCGAACGCTTTTCACGGAGCTAGAATAGCAGCCGCGAAGCTCCTCTTTCACGAAGCACACTACCTTCGCGAGAGACCTTTGCGAACTGAGAGAAAAGGATTTTCTCTGAAATTCTCTCTACTTCTGTTGAGGGGGTCGGCCTCTATTTAAAGGCGATTCCACCGACCCTCGACCCTTCCGCGCGAAGTCAGCGCCACGTCATCTCAAATCGCGAAGCTCCGAAGTTCCCGCCGAAATTCTCTCAAAATCGCAAAGCACTACGGGAATTTTCCGTTTGTGGAGCTTGTCGTAATCGCGGAGCATTCCGTCATTTCCTTCGCGCCTTCGCCGCGAAGTTCTCTCGCAAAGCTCTTCATCGCCGCGATGCTCTTCATCCTCTACCGTTCGCGAAGCTTTGACGTAATCGCAAAGACTCACCGCCTCCATTCTTCTGGTCTTCGCGATTTCCAAAACATGCATCCTCTCTTCGCAAAATTCATGCCCTTTCCATATTTAATTATTATCTTCATGGAAATCCACTTTTCGCAGTTCTCACCAACCTCCAAATTTTGGACCCCAAAAATTTGGCAAACACTGGAAAACGGCATCACCTTGTATCTGCTCCTTTTTTTTCCTCCTCCAGATCATCCATTCCTTTGTCGATGTTTCTTGAATAAAACATGGATCATTATCCACAGTCCTCGAACTCGACATGCCACCATGTAATCTCCTTTGTCAACAAATTTGTATGTCGTTTTTTTTCTTTGTCAATAAGCACGATCACCTCAACAGCACTTCTTCTTGGTGATCTATATCCTTCAGCAACTCTTCTTATTTTATCACAAACTCCACTATTGTGATATGTATTCTTTGAAGGCACAGCTTTAGAATCATAATCTTCTGATACAATGTGATTTTCATGGCCATCGCATAAGTCCAATGTTTATGGCCGTCACAAAATGCCAATCCCTTGCACATTGTCTTCTTCTTCAACCATCTTCCTCTACTTCATGCAAAAAATACGATTCTATTCTTCAAGAATTCTCTTGCATGGTTCTCATGAAATCATGAGTAACTGCATGGTCTTCATCAAATCCCATAGTTCTTTAATCATCCTTAGATGGATTAAACCTCACATTCTTCATTGTTGTAAACAATGTGTCACCTTTGACACATGTTCTTTGAACTTATGATCAGTACAACAATCGTCTGAATTATTATTGCTCCATTTCATTGGAGTACTTCTTGATCTCCTTCATTTTGATCTTCATTGACAACTATTGACAACAAATACAACCTTATACACAAAGTGGTTCCAACATTACCAACCTTCTAGGAGCATTAGAAAATTTTCATAAAACTTAATTTTACCGCTTCTGTGAGTTGAATTTTGAAAATACAAGAGGCATGGATTATATCAGTAAGTAAATTGTGGTTCAATAAGATGAAAATAATTTTTGATGAATAGTAACTTTTGACATTTATTTACCACGGTTAAAAGTAAATAGGGTAATTAAAGGTAAAAATGATATTATTATTACAATAACACATGTCATAATTCTATTGGATAAGTGTATTTCAACTAAATAAACCTTAGGAATAAAATATGATCCTTTAGGTCCACTTGGATTATATTAGGACATTTATTATTATTTTATTTAAAGAAGAGTTAAAAGTGTTAAATTCAATGTTTAATAACTAAACCATTTTAAATATAGGGTTACACATAAGATAAGTTCAACTATAAATATACATTATAAAGATAAAAATATTTCCTACATAATTTTATTTTATTTATAATTTTTAGACATTAAATAATTAATTTTATTTATGACACAATGATGATGCAATAATTACCTTATTAATGAAAGATTAAAATAATTGATATTATAAATATCCAAATAAGTGTAATTTGAGTCTTTTGATGAATTCCACTAATTTTATCAGTTAATATGACATGTTAGGGTTGATTAAAAAATTCTTGTTAGAAAAAATCATGTTGTTATAATTTTTACAAAAACCAAATACTAAATAGTGTGAAAATTGACATAAATGAGTTTTTCAAACAAATATTATATTATTAAATTATATAATATTTTTAAAAATATAAGGTTCAGAAAAAATCCTTAAATAATATTATATATGTCATTAATGAACCACTTGAGGATCTCTTGGAAGTTTAGAGTAATTTTATTAACCATATAGTGTAAGAATACAATAAGACACGGTAAAAGTTAAATTATTTAACTAATAGTTAAATCTAAAAGATAAGGTTAATATGGTGACCTAAAATTGTCTAAAACCTATTTTTTGAGACTATTTCGACCCATACCCACCTTAAATTCTAAATAAATCAATTTTTATTCATAAAAAAACGAAATTTATTTTATAATAAAATAATATTTTAAACTTTTCCTAAAGTGACCCTCACATCTCTTATAAAAGGGAACTTCCCATTCTCTAAAAATCACACTTCCAAAGCCCTATGTCTCGTCCAAACCATGCCCAACTATCCTCCCAAATTCCATCACTTCAACTTAGATTACTTAATTTGATCATAAAGCCAACCTAAAGATCCATTTTTATCAACTCAAAAGGAAACACCTGAAGAAGAGGTAATAATTTCACCACCCTCTTTCAATTTATTGTCTTCTTCCACTTCCTCTATCTTTGTTGTTTCCATACCAAAATAATAACACCAGTACCTTCTACACATTGTGATGTTATTATAAATATTTTACATCCATATTCATTATTCTACCCATCCAATAAATGACAATGTCACCATACGTGCGTACGTACAGCTTACTGTCTCCACGTCGTGGTGTAGTTTGTTATTCAAACACTTCATTATTTGGAAGGGTATAATAATGAGTATAACTGATGTAAATAATAAAAATAAAATTTTAATGATTCTTTATATTTTATATACCATCCAATTATATACTTTTTCACCATTCAAATAATGATATGTTCGCTTGTGCGTACGTACAGATTATTGTCTCCACGATACAATTAGATTCATTTCCACGTTCACCATTCAACAATGATTATAAAAATACATATTATTAATAATTATGTAATATATGACACAATAATTATACTTTAAATATATATGTATATAAATATATATATATGTATTTATATTTATCTCATTCACTTACTTCCATTCAATACGACATGAAAACAAAAAACAACGTTTATACGTACGTACGGCCTACCGTTTCCATAAACGATGTCTTTAATTTCATATATCTATATATTATACATATTTTTGTTCTAAATATATATTATATATAAATCATGTTTTATATTCATTAATTATTTAAATCATGATCTAAATTATACGATCAATAATAACAAGTTAAAACACATACGATAAATAAAGTGATTATTACCTGAAGTGTTAATTTAACATGGAAATCATTATTAAATGGGTAGTATAAAGTCATAAATTAATCACATATGATATAATAAATATTAATATGGTTCTGGTATAATTTAATAACATACTATTGTCATTATATAGGAGGTTAAATTTACTCTCGACCAAAATAAAGTGCAAGGTAATGGTTATTTCTTCAATCTCATTATTATCTGAGATTGTTTATGTGTAAGTATTTACTGGGACATACTTATCATTGATACCCATATTTCATAAAAATGTTTTAAAAAGGAATATTTTAAGGTTTCATGGGAGGTTCTATTTAACTAGATCGTCATTTTAAATTTTTTAAAGATTTATCTTTCTAAACCCTTTTAATTAATCTCCATGTTTTCAAAATGATTTTAAGGATTTATTTATATGGACATTAATGTATTGAAATGATAATTCTTTTCAAAATATTTAGAGTGGTATGAGACACTTTTATTCAAAAATCTCTTTTAAATTAATTCCTTTATAAATTGTGATACTTTTAAATGATTTCATGAAAAAGGGGTATTTTTTTCCAAGCATTTTACTGATCATTTTCATCTATGTCAACATCCTTTGATTGATTTTAAACTTTTTTGAAGTTTATTTATTATGATAAAAATATTCCATGTTTTATTTAAGTTTTTGTGATATGTTTGGCTATGGATGTTTTATTTTTATACCATTCATGGTTTATGGATAAAGTATTGAAATTTCTTATGCTATTTTTAATACAAATGTTTATGTTATGTTTAAACCTTTTAATATGAGGAATGCATTGGACTTAGTAAGTGATGAGTGGATCCTACTATAGCTACTCGATGCATCAATAGGTCTCATGAGACTAACTAGTGTCTTGGAAAAATGGCTTGGAAAAAAAATTTATTTGTAGTCTTGGCACGAGGCCTTGACTATGTGGTTATGATGTCCGAAATTATGTATTCCCTCATTATGAAATTATTTATTACATGTGATTATTTGACTATTAGAATATACATGTTCATGTTTATATGGTAATTTTTTATTTATTTTTTCCATATTATTTTCAATTTTATGTTTAAAAGGTTGTTGTTTTTATTAAACATCTTTCCTTAAAACATTATAGCTTCTGCTAAATTGTTTACCCTTACTAAGAATCTGAGCTCACCCCTTTATTATGTTTTATTTTTCCCACAATGAAAAGATGTATATTATGAATGACCTACAAGGATATTCTAAGGGATATTAATGTGGCCAATGGAGACAATTTTTTTGTTGTTTTTTATTTTATAATGTAATGTAAAACTTATGAATGTATCTCGTACTTCCAAGGATACTAAACTGATCGGGATTTTGGGATTTGATCCCTTGTGATCATGCCAATGTTATATAATAATTCACCAGCTCTAGGTAATTGGGGTCGGGGAGTTACACTATGTTTAATTACCAATTTAATAATGGAACTATGTATGTACCTAGTTATTAAAGACTACTAAACTGATTGATCCTTGGTGATGTGAACTCTAGTATCTATGACATTGTAATAAAATAAACACTGACTCTAAGATACTGGTGTAGAGGTACAAATATTGACATATATGGAAATTACATTACTCTTGCGGAATACTTAATACATAAAAAAACAGACTCCCAAAGACCGTATTAGTTTAGTATCTTTGGAAACTCGAAACAAAATCTTCTAATCATGGTGAAAGATCTTCAACATCTCCCATAAAGTTATTCCCCTTTACATTCTTACCTAAAACCTTTATTTATATCCTGGGGAAAAGAAAACATAAAAAGGGTGAGCTCAAATTCTCAGTAAGGGTAAACATGGAGAACATAAAACAATCCATAAACATTTGAACATAAAAACATGAACATACAACATGAGTAATGACATAAATCTTGGTAGTACATAAGGCATAGATCACAAAGTAACATTAATCATGATAAAATATCATGGGAATAAAACATGTAATTGTGGAACACCATTAATCACATGATATGATTTCTGTAGTATCCAAGGCATTACTTCCAAGACCATCATAGTGGACAAAGTCTATTACTGAACCGGGTTTACTTGTCATTCCAGCCCTATATTACTGAACCAGATTTACTTTTCGTTCTATCCATTTCTATCTCATGAGATATAAATATTTACCCAATGCATTGTATGGAGATATAGGTTCCACCCATATCATAATTAAACCATTCTTACGTGTTCCACAAAATAAACATAAATCATTCATCATAACGCAACGAATAAAATGGTTTTCATAAACATCATCCCATCATAACATAATTCATATAAAACAAATGGATATCATTTTATCATAAGAAAAATCAAACCATGTAAATAATAGAGACATTATACTTGAAACATAAACATACTAAATAATTTCATCTTAGATGGAAAATTGTTTTGATAAAACACTTGAAATGAATTCTTGGGGAAAATATCCTTTTTTCTTTAAAAATCATTTTCTTTTCACAAAATCCCATGAATTTTTAGAATAAAAGGGTTTTTTTTTTTGAAAATAATAATGAGATATTGTACATGAAACTTCATGAAAATAAGGCATTATGAAACCTTAAAAACCCGTTCATGCCGTATAAATTAAAAAAACCATTCTTCTTGTACTTTTGCCGAAAAATTCAAAAAGTACCTCGTATGGTAAACAAAAGAAAGACTCCATCCAAACCATGTGGTAAAAGTAAAAAAAAGGTAAAAATGACTGTAAAAATACATGGAAGAATAGTAAACATTTTATGAAAACATTTTGAGAAAACATGGACATGGATGATAAACATAACCCTAGTAAATACTTACAAATAAATAATCTTGGATAAGAACGAGATTGGAATAATTATTCCTTACCTTTTATGATTGGTGGAATCATACGTTTCATAAAATAAAGAAAATTACACAAATATGTAAATATCATATCCTTCATAATAAAAATCATAAAACATTCATGGGAAGCATAAACACCATACCAAATAAATAGATGGTGATTAAGGCATATGTCTCACAGAAATAAAAGTGAGACGAAATAATCCCTTACCTTATGTAAAATTTCTTCCATATATGTCCAAGACTCCTGTATAGTGGGTTTAAACATATTATTAACTTATAAAAGAACCATAATAATAGTTATTATATCATATATGATTCACTTACGACTTTATATTACTCGTTCATTTCTCAATTCCATGTTAAACCGTCGTTTTGGGTTAAATCGTTTCATTTATCGTACATGTTTTGACATGTAATTATTCATATGATTACTTAGATCATGATTACATATTTCCATAATGTAAAAAATTATTTATATATAATATATATTTAGAATATAAATATATATAATATATCAATAAATGGAATTAAATACACCGTCCATGGAGACGGTAGGCCATACGTACGCATGAACGTTGTTTTCGTTTCCTTATTAAATTAAATGGAAGTAAATGACACATATATATTCATAAATAAAATAGAGTTATTATGTCATATATTTCATGATTACTTATTATATATACTTTATAATAATTCTTGAATGGTTAACATGGATAATGAATCTCATCGCATCGTGGAGGCGGTAATCTGTACGTACGCACGAGCGATGATATCATTCCCATAATTATTGAATGGAATTGTAGTGGATGATATAATATCTCAGAATCATTATGATGTTATAATAATAATATATAGTTATTATTTCCACAATTATACCCATCCAAGCATGGTGGTGGTGGAAAAACAGATTGCACCATGACGTGGAGACGGTAAGTTGTACGTACGCACCCACGATGATTTCATTTTTCGTAGGATGGATATAAGGTGAAATATGGTTGTTTCATATTTATAATAACATATCAGTATATTATTTATATTTATGTTATTACTTTATAATGAAACAACTAATGAAGAGGAAGGAGAAGAAGAAATAAGCATGAAAGGATCGGTAGAATAGATTACCTCTTCCTCGACGTGCCTCTTTTAAACTTCCTCTTAGGGCACTAGAGTTAATTTTATGAGAATACTAGAACCAATATAATATAAATAGAAAGATTTAGAAGATTATTTGGCAGGGGTTGGATGATATTTAAGGCTTAAAATAGAGTGAAGAAAAGAGGGATGAGGTGCTCTTTTATAAGAGAGGAGAGGGGCACTTTTGGAAACCTCCAAGATGTTAATTTATAATAAACTCAAACCCCACCCAAAAACCTAAAAAATGACTCAAATTAGAATATAAGGTGAGATAGGGTTGTAATATCATCAGACAAAAAAATTTATACACGTTGGGAAATTATTTTAAACCTTATCAATTTGATTTATCCTTATTTAATCTATTTAATCTTATTTGTGGTAATAATATTCTAAATTTTAAATTGTTATAAATACTTACTTATGTGTTGTGAATTGTCCATAATTGGATACTTTATGAAATTTTAGACCATATAAATTTCAATATATAATTTTTTAATATTTTTATGTTTCTTAAACAATTTAATAATATGTTATTTTTATAAAATATCAATAGTGTCAATTTTGACACTATTCATTTATTTGAATTTAAATAAAATCCAAACAGAAGATATTCTCGAACAAAAATATTAAATAAATTTCTAACATGTCATATTTATCTATAAAATTCTTTTAGCACCTTAATTAGTTCATATAATATTTTTTTTAATATTTTTATAACCATTTATTTGATATTTTTCTTAATAAAATAGTTACTACAACATTTTTGTATAATTATTTAATATACTTATTTGTTGCATAAAAATTAAAAATAAAATACTAAGATAAAGATAACTCTAATATATTTCATAATAATTCTTTTAGTCTAATTTATCTTCTAAAATTACCAGCTTTTAAAATGTTATCTTTATTAAAGTATGAAGGTGACAACTTCAACATCATTTAAAATAAAATAATATAAATATCATAATCTATTTTATAAGGCTCAAAATGGTCCAAAAGTATACCAATTGATTCTTAGGTCATATATGTACTCCAAAAATAAGTTTTGGTCAAGTTTATTGTCCTTTTGATCGGTATTAGTATTTTAATAAAAACTATATAATTGATTTTTTACCAAATAAATAATTTCTAAATCATTAATGTATAAGGTATTAAGGTAATTATATATTTCTTAAAAATCACAAATAAATTACCATGATGAATAAAAACATTTTATCTTTAAAATTAGTATTTATAATCAAATTTATATTCTGTATAACCTTATATTAAAAATACTTTAATTATTAAAGTTTGTGTGAGACATATTTCACTTTCTTTAAATAAAATAAATTAAGGGTGTTAATCACATCCAAGTGGGTTCAAAAAGATACCATTTAGACCAAATTATATTTTAGGACGAAATATAATCATACAAATATATTAATACAAGTGTTAGGGTAATTTTATAATATTATTTTTACCCTTAATTACCCGATTTACCTTTAATTATAGTAAATAAAATTTACCGTAGTTACTATTCATAATGCCTAAAGATAAAAAGTATCCTATTAACATAATTTGGACCCAAGGATTCCAAATATGGAATAAATTTATCCAAATTCAATACACATAATTGACATTATTTAATTTAAAATTAACCCCGCTGTTGAGAAAATGGGTTTTAAAAGTTAAAACATTGCAAAAGATTGAAATGTTTTTACCTATGAATTCAATATAAAATTAATGATAATGACATAAAAAATATTAAATGGTAAAAATATATTATATTTATACTTTAAAACCATTCAATATTATAATTTAACCATATAAATTATCTTGATGAAAAAATTTGTTTTTTAGTAAAATTTAGCGTATTTTTACTATTCATCAAACATTTGAAAGTTAACAGAAAAATATTAAAAAATTATCCAAAGTTAATTTATATATCCTTATTGAAATTAATAATATTATTTTTTCAAATTGAACTTATAAACGTGTCAAAACTATATTTAAAGTGGGTGCACCATCAAAAGGCGGCAAAACTGCATTTTTTGAAAAATACTTATTTACCTGAAATTTATATTTTGTTCTCATACCATGTTATAGAATATGTGTAAGATGAATGATATTGTTATAAAATTCAAAATGTGGTTAATACTATTCATAATGGCTAGTTCATAACAATTTTATAACAATATATCATTGTTTAGTGAAACTCGGTATTGCATACACCACACGCTATTGAGGAAGGTCGCTCTTGCATGCAACATAATCCAAGAATAGTCTTTGCATATACTACAATATAATACGGTGTTGAATATAGTGCAAGCTAATATTGGTGTAGTGTACAGCACAAGACATCAAAGAAATTAAAAATAATATTTCTCATAAAATCTCAGGGTGTTACAACTCGGGTCTGGGTTTGTTACAATGTTTTTCAGTTTTTAAAACACTAAAAAGATTTTTTTAGAACTGAACTTCAAGTTATATATTTTGTATTATTTTTTAATGAGAATTATGTAATTATAAGGAGGTGTTTAAATATCATCAAAATCATGGCATGAGGGAATTCCATGAGCACAAGGATCCTATCAACTTCTACAAGTTGATAAGTATTATAGTATATATAAAAATATTTCAATATCAAAACATATATAAAAAAGTACCTATTTTTTCAATTTTTCTGCAGTGTCTAAAACAAACCACTAGAAAATATTTTGGTTATTTTGTTTTCAAATTTATGAAATATATCATATACCATAAACAAACTAGCATCCCTGAAGAGCTAGTTTTGAAGATAATTAAAATTTAATTTAAAATATTTATTAATCCTTTGTGTATTTATATTTTTCCAGTATTAGTAGAACTATAAAAAGTCATAATATAAAAAAGAGGAAGTAGATTTATGTATAAATGAATGGGAAGCATACTCAGTCTCCAAATTTGTACTTATATCACAATGCTATGAATTCCTACTTCTTATTTAGTTGATTTTCTCATCATTTTACCAAATTTTTTACTCAATATCCTTATCATTTTTATTGGATTCATATTTTTATAATTTTCAAAGATATAATTAATAAATTACTTCACCAACAATGATGATTCACTCAGGTACTATAATCATCCACTCAACAAGGATGATTCACTCAGGATGATGAAATTTTCTATTTATTCTCCAATATATTCAACATTCCGAGAAGAACACTACTACAGTTTCATTTCTTCAAAAGTTACATGTATTAAAATCATTTTGGTCAATTCAACCAATGATATCTCTAATAAAAATTAATTCACTAGTGCATATATGTACTTTCACGTTAGTTTTTTATGATTTTTCACATCATTTTATAGGGAACGTGGTTATAGGGGATGTAGTAAATAATTTTTTTCCCATCGGTTACTTAGAATTGAAATTATAAATGATTTCTTCATGGTTTTTCATTTCGGTTATCCAATAATTGAAGTAAAAACCCAATTGTCAACCCTTTATCACATCGGTTATTTTAAATGACCGACGTGAAAAACTTGTGAACCGTTTATCACATCAGTTATTTTAAATTACTGGCATGATAAATGGGTTTTCACGTCGTTTATAGTATAATTGATGTGAAAAACAGTGCACATGTATTTTTCACATCTGTTATCAAATAATTGACGTGAAAAATAAGATTTTTTTAAAACAAATTTTAGTTAATCATCTCCTACACAAGCAGCATCCAGAAAACAGAAGACAAAAAACATCACAATTGTTAGTAGAAAGCCACAGTAGAGAACATCTCAAAATCTATAAAAATAAAACAATATACATTAATTCATCTCATCCACCAACAACACCTAGAAAATACAGAAAGAGGCAATAGAAAAGGCATCCCAAAATCTAGCATAATACACAATAAATTGAACTTTCAAATAAGCTAAAAACCAATCAAACCTATAAATTGATTTTCCCATTCAACTTGTAAATGCCTCAACTCATATGTACTATATGACCATTAATCATCAAAAATCTAAAAATAATAAAACAAAAATCATTTGACATGAATTTTTAAAAAAACATATTAAATATTATGGAAATATTTATAAATAAATCTATCCTTATGGAACTTTGTAACTATCCATGTTTTAATTATTTCACACATGAATCTCAAAAAAAATATTCACATTCAGTTCCACCTTGTTTTTTATGAAATAGTTTCAAAGATATTTTATTCCAAAATAACACTTTTTATTAATATATCTAAAATCTAGTAACTGTAATTGATTATTCACCTTAGCTTTTAAAAATTTGATATTGGCCCTCTTACTGCTCTTCTTTCTTGTCATCTCTCTAATGAAATCCCATGCCCTATTTAAAACTAATATGATTATAATAAATTTTGTTAATTATAGTATTAAAAATTATTTAAAGAACCAAACATACATATTCAATACATTCTTGGAATTTTATTTCACTTTACCATGTATATAGAATTACCAATAAAATGTCTTCTTACTTGGAAAAAACACCCAACATCCAATGAACACTGATATAAAAGAAAATTTAATATGAGTTATTAATGTGTTAAGTGATATATAACACTTTTTGAGAGAAAAAAATATTTCATACCTTTCAAGATATTGAAACATCCAACACTTAATGATGACATTCTTCTAAAATATTTCAGATATTTAAACTATTCTTTCACCATTGGTCATTATCATAGCTATATGATAATTAAATTGTGGGTCTATAAATCTGTATACATCTGTCTTGTCATGATCTGTACAAATTTTATATAGATACCTAATACAAAGAAGATATAATAAGAAATTTTCAATACATTAATGGAATAAAAAAATTTGTTAATCAACTTACATGGAAAAAACTTGCATTGTGTTGATGCCCAATTGATCTCCAGCTATAAGCCCCATGATATCATATTTCCAAAGGATCATAGTCATTTAAAACCCAAAAATAGAAGCATAAAATGGAATTTCATATACTCTCAGTATCAAATTTGAGTATGTTAACAATCAATCAAGACTAGTAGAATCTATATATGAAGTCAGGGAACTTTGATTTTTTTTTTCTATAAAGTATTTCTTTACCTTTAAAGTATTCCTAAAACTATTAGAGAAATATATAAAATTTAAAATGAGAAAAAAATTACTATAAAATAAAATTAAATATAACATATATATACATAACTCTATTGTATTATTTAGAAGTATTCTAGATGGACAAACCAATAAATGACCGATAATTTGTGCAACTGTACTCACTTCATCTGTAGGACATGGTATTTTTGCTGATATATCTATAATATCCTGTACAATCACCCTATGATGATCTATATTATTCTAGGGATGATTAATGGTATCGCTGATATAATATATCATCCCATATGAAACAATATGGTGAGGATCATTAACAAATAACTCATAGTGAATGAGAAGTTTTGGAGGAAGGGGTGTTGGGGTAGAATAAGAAGGAGTGGGGTCTGGAAACACATCCATGTGAGTAAGATAAGAAGTTATATCTACTGGAAGAGGTGGAGGAGTTAGATTGGCAGGAAAAAACTATCCCTACATGTCTACAAACATCCCCTATACTGAAGCTCTGATCCTATTAACCATCTTCTCTTGAATATCCTAGAGTTTGGCTTCTAATGATTCTATTTTTTTTATAAACATGCTTCTTTGAAGAATCTTATGAATGTGGACACACATTTCATACCAATACACCTATCGTGTATCCTCATACACGACCCATGTGTTCAAGATTTCCCAATGTTGTAGCTAAAATATCCCATCTACCCTCAGTAATAAAGACCCCTTGTGTTCTCTACTCCTCAAGAGAATGTTGTATGGAATATTTGAAAAAATCTGTAATGAATCAAAATATATAAAGAACTTATTTAACTGTAGTAAATAAATAAACATCTTACAATATTATTAGGTAAAACTCTTGACTCTTCCATAAGATATTTTCCTTTTTTCCCATTCGATCCCTCTTCCACTTTTTATGTCTAGTGGGGGAAGAAGGGGCAACCTCTCTAGATCCTAATGACTCAGCTCTCATATTTTTAAGTTTTTCTTCTATCATGTGTTCTTCCAATAATGTATATCATCCCCAATATAACGTATGAGGGTATACATTTCTATCATGAATATCTTGATGTGATCTCCTTGTTTTTTGTAAATTAAGAGTTGAGAATAAATATATCATTGACATGTTCATTAATATAAAAAACATCTAAAAAGGTACCATTACACTTACTAAAAAGTCTTCTATTTTTCTACTTTAAACAAATATTTTCCATGTATATTCATCAATAAATGGATATATATCACATGTATTTTCATGTTTCCTATTCCAAAAAATGAACTGTGATGTGAGGGATTATTTAAAATCCCTCCATCTCCTAGATGCTAAGGCTAAACATTTCGTCTTAACTCATCCAATGTCAGATATATCACATGTCATCTAATAAGAAGGGTAAAAAAATATATTACTATAAATATTTAAAGATAAGTAAAATAATAATAAACAATCTTACCAAAATGGTCTCCCAAAATAGTGATAGTGTTGTTTTGTCAACATTTCACCAATTTTCAAACAAAATACTAACTTTTATTTTTTCCTGTATGAATACAAAAGTTTTGAACTGTTTTTATTTAGACCTATTGAAATTTCATTATTATAAAAGGATATTGGTAACCTATTTTCCTAGATACAGGCAACTAATAATTTTGGTAAACGTATAGTGCCACGTCTACTAATCCTCAAACTCTTTTTCCCCCTGTGGAAGTAAATGTCTCAAGTAAAGAAGGATGAGTGGCTCATGAAAAGAAGCATGTGTAAGTTCCTCCCTATAAGTATGAGTATGATCATCTCCAGAAATATGTGGTGGATAATAGGATTGATATTTTATTATCCTACAAATAAAATCAACATCAATTAGTACAATAATATACAAATCCAAAAATTATATTCAAATGTAAATAAAAAATTACCAATTGTCAAAAAAAAGAAAAGTAAACCAAATGTAACACATTTTTATCCATTTTTTTACAATTAAATATAATTATAACAATATTAATGAGAGATGAAATTATATAAATTATTGAAAACTACAAAATATTCATGAGAGATGATATGACATATTATAAATTCACTAAACTGATAAATCATTTTCACAACAAAAAGAATTATTTTATAATATACACATATACAATATTTTTTTTAAAATTTAAAATTAAAATAATTGTTTTTCAACAAATTTAACTAATAGATAAGTTACATAAGTGTAAATATGGAAAACTAGAAAAAACTAAACTAATATAAAACAAACATTTTAACTTATAATATGTGTTTTAATAAAGAAAATAAAATTAAAATATCTAACTTAGAAAAATTTAAAAAGTAAAACATAATTAAACATATGTTGCTTGTAATATTAGAAATGTACTAAAGTCTATTTTCCCAAATTTCTTCGTCATAATCGTTCTATATGTGACAAACCATGTCTTCGATGTGTTCATCGATATTATCTGTTAATCATTCCATAGATGTAGTGATCTCATATAAATCAGCCTTTTCATCAATTTTATCATCACCGACATACTATTTTTTCCTTGTAAAACTATATCCCACTGGGTATCAGATTGATCAAGAACATAAAAAAATTACAGGTATTTCCATGATAAAAAGACCATTCGTGTAATCCAATTTATTCATATTAACTAGTGTCATTCCAAATTCATCTTTTTAGACACTATTGTCACTGATAAACCACTTACACTTAAAAATTGGAACTTAAAATTTAATTTAATCAGCCTCCCATATTTCTTAAATGGCTCCATAATTTTATGTTGATGCAGAGATTGGGTTTTTGTCTTTGGCACTTAAAAAATACATTACTTCTACGAACACCGACACATTACTATTCTGAACCGCACTTATGTTGTCCTAATAATTCTTATTAAAATTATATCCATTAATGTTATACCTAGATCATATTATCAAACTTAAACTTAGACCACCCACTAACCATATCAATGTTTCTCATGCATCTGGTTCTTATGATCTCTTTAAACGATGGAAAAAGTGATGTTATACTCATTCAAAATTTACATATCTTTCTTATTTGGATAAATTTGTTTCAACTCATTAATAAGAAAATTTATATATGATTGAAAATCATCTATTTTATTCATGATATATAACCATACCTTCTTTATTTGTTCACCTATCAAATATTTGAGTTTCAATCCACAAATCCAAATTCCCCCAAAATTCACTCATTCATGGAGAGATGTAGGAAAACTGATGTGCTCCACATCAGACAAATAGCTTGTACAAAACTCTGAATCCTACTCAAAAAAATACTTCCCAATAATGGATGACTCGGGTCAATATAGATTCTTAACATTTCCCTTAAATATCTTTATATAAATTTCAAAAGGATATATCCAACGTAGATATACAGGTCCAAAAATCTTTATTTCTTACACCAAATGAACCATTAAATGCACCATGATATCAAAAACAGATGGAAGAAAATAAATTTCAATTTGAGAAAGTATAGAAACCACTTAATTCCCCAAAACATTCAAACCATTCAAATCAATAAACTTATTAAAAATTGAATTAAAAAATAAGAAACCTTTATGGTGGTTATTCTGACACGGGTGGGAAATATTCCATACAATGAAACTGGTACGAGTTTTTTCATAATGACATGACAGTCATGAGATTTCATACCTGTCAACTTTTAATACATTAAACACAGAAAAAAAAATTACATTTGAATAATAACCATGTGGCACTTTTATATCATTATAAAATTGAAAAAAAAATTAGTTTTCTCCCTCTTGGATAAGGTATTACAAGATGGGGGTAGGAATTTTCACCTTCCATGAGAAGTGGGACCCAACGCCAAGTGTATTCCCATTGAGAGTAAATCCATTCTTACATTCAACACATCTTTAGTCTTTCCTTTAATATCCAAAAATGTTCCAATGAAACATTCACAGATATTCTTATCGATATGCATGGCATCAATGTTATGTTTCACCTCATGATATCTCCAATATGATAGCTCAAAAAAATTGACTGTTTCTTCTAAATATTTCTATCATTACCAGATTTATGTTTCTTTCTGAATTCCACATCAATGTTTTTTCCCTCTCAAAATATTGATCAGTGGATAAAGTTTTTTGAGAAGTATCAAATTTATGTGAGTTGTTGAAATTGTTTTTTAATCTTATATAAGAGTGATCCATACACAAAAACTTTTGACAACCAATGTATACTATTTTTCTCCCATGATTCAGTTGACAATATGTAATCTCTTGTTCACAAATTGGATAAGATTTATGCCCCTTAACACTGTATCTAGACAAATTTCTATATGCTGGGAAGTCATTTATAGAGAAAATAATCATTGCATGCAGTTGAAAATATTCCATTTTATAAGAATCATACACCTTTAACCATCCTCCCATAATAGTTTTAAATCATCAATTAACGGTGATAAGAAATTTTCAATATCATTTCTGGGCTGTTTTGGTCCACTGATCTTTAAACTCAACATGATATATTTCTCTTCCTAAAAAAATCAAGAGATAAGTTGTAAATTACCAATAAAATAGTCCATGAACTATTTTTGCTACTATGACATCGATATGGATTCATTTTATCTGTGCATAGTCCAATTCAGAGATTTTGAACTTCATTTCCAAATGTAGAAAACTAGCGATCAATGTTCTTCCACTATAAACAATCAGCTGGATGACATATGTTTCCATCACATATCCTCTCATCAGGATTCCATATTAACCTTTTGGTATCATGTCAATTAGAAAATAAACATCTCAAACAAGTAATTATAAGAAGATACCAAAATGCTTTGTTAGGGGTTTCTAAAGCTTCTGAATTAGCCTGTGATTTTTCTTTCAACTTATACCGTGATGTCCCACATTTTTTACACTCTAAAATAAATTTTTATTCATTCTTATATAGCACATAATCATTCAGGAAGGTATGTATTTTCTTTTACCCCAATCCCAATAGGCATAATATTTTTTTTCTTTATAATGTGAATCTAGAAGATCATTGTCTTTAGGAAGAATGTATTTCAACAATTGTAGCAGCTATGTAAAACTATTGTCACTCTAGCCATGTTTCACCTTCAGGTTTATCAATATTAACACCATGGATAAAATCAAATATTCTGTTCAACAAAGATACAATGGTTTTTCATAATTACCATATAAATTCCCAATTTTCGGTTGTTTCTCAATTTCCTCTACATCAATATCATGAATAATTTCATTAATTTTATCAGATTTATCATCTTGCAAAGCACCATTATCATTAAATCTATAATTCATCCTGGTTGAACCATGCCAAATCAAAGGTTTTTGGCTCTAATTAAAACCATTACAAATTAAATGATCCTTGATCTCTTTAATTTTCAACTTCTTTAAATTTAAATATTTCAAGCATGGACATGAAAAAATGTCATTGTTTAAAAATTGCCTTTATAAAATTCCAAAAAAGCATCAGCACCTTCCTCATATTCAACACCTATTTGAGGTGCATTAATCCAAATTTGATTCATTATATATAACAAATATCAAAAATAAATATCAAAAAATGAGGTAATAATTTATAAAATATTCATATTTGAAATGAAATAAAAAAATATAGAAAACAAATAATGCAAACATTAAAGGTAAAATAGAATATTTTGATGAGAAAATTCATTCATGCAGAAGGAATTACAAAATAGATTCTTTTCAAAGAATGTGTCAAGTAAAAATAAATGAATATAACCTTAGGAAATTATTAAAAAATATGTACAATGATATTAATAAAACAATATCTTTAATATATATATATAATGATAAAAATTAATTAATAGTTTATTATTTATAAAAATAAAAAATTTATTCTATATTGTAATTAACAATATAATCTAATCCTCAATTGATTCTTAGTTTAAAAAAATTTCAAATTAAATAAAACCAATAACTAATTAACACATTATAAAATCAGAAGTAGAATATACAGTCTCAATCATGTGAGGCATGCATTGAGAATTCGACTTTAACATGTTCCAACAAGCTGCAAATGACTACCACATTTGATTTTCATATTATTTTACTTTCTTATAATTATAATTTATTGTAATTTTAATTTATTATAATAGAATAAATCAACTGAGAAAAAAAATGGAATTGTAAATTAAAATATAATTTATATTAGAATGTCAACAATTTAGGGGATACACTATCATACTGAAACATTTAAGCCATCAGAAATCAAAAGCTTTTGATCCCAAACCAGGATAGGATTTTTTCACCTAGATTTATTAACAATAAATTATCATGTTTGATTCACAAAATTAAAGAGTATAAATATTGACAAACCTTTTTAATCAATTCAACATACTGTAAAAGTACCCAAATTTATTTTGAAAATCAATGATCATCCTTTATTTGGAAACACTAACTATATATACTTATAAAAGAAAATACACTCACACAAAGTCAATATCATTAATAAAAAACCTATAAGGCCTACTACTAAATCCAATGAAATTTTATAAAATTCACTTTTAATAAAAAAACATTTTCGATAATGACCACGTAAACAACAACATACCAAAAAATCAAACAAAATTCAATCTAATATCATCAACTCATCATGAAACCAATATTTAATTCACCCCAATTAAGGATAAACATCATTGGGATCAACTTGACAGTAAAAGGAGGATCATGAAAAAACACAATAGGGATGAATAAATTTGCATGTGTTGGCCACATAGTTTTATTGATCATGTTGAATTATACTATAGCCTATAAAATTTATGTTGAATTGTTTTTCTGATCTCTATATGGCTTATCTAACCTTGTAAGCTAATAAATCACCTCTAATTCATCCTCTATTTTTATCCCAAAACTCATGAAAACTCAATTGTTTTTTAGATAACATAATCTAAATCAAACACCATAAATCCAAATAATGAGACCTATATAACCTAGAAAAATGTATATAAAATTAAAAATTCAAACCTTCAGGTGATCTAGTTAGAGATGAGAAGATCTAAAATAGAACGTGCGATGATAAAGATGAAAAAACATGAATTTATGAAGATGGTAATGCAATAATTAAGAACACTTCATTGAACAATAGTTGTTTAGAGATTCAAAGTCAAATAAAGACCAAAAAGAGAGAAACCAAAATGTTTGATTCTTACTTCATATATGTAACCAAAGGCCAATGAAAACCTATTGTTTGATTTAGATCATAAGATGAGATTTAGACCACCAAATTAAAGAAAGAAAAAATTTAGGGCTTTAAAGAGAGAGAAATGAGAGATCTATCATGAAATAGGCAGACCATGTAATGAAATCGTTGATCGATACATAAATTTTTAAAAGGTTTTTTTACATCGGTTATATTATAACCGAAATGAAAACCCACGCTTTCATGTCAGTTATATTTTAGAAATGATGTGAAAGAGCAGATAATACGTACATTTTCAAGTTGGTTTTGATAATAACCGACGTGAAAAATGATTTTTCACATCGGTTTTATAAAGTCTAACGTGATAACTACACTTTAAAAAAAATATACGATTGATTGTATGATAATTGCATCATCACACAAGTAAAAGTGGTCTCACCCACCTATAGTGCATCCCAAACAGTCAATAAGTAGTATAATATTTTGATATTCGTGTATGTCCCTCAATTCATCCCTACAACATCTTATTTCCCATTGAAATATTCACATAGACACTAGAATATAATTAATAGTTTGGATTCATCTTATATTTCACTTAACAACTCATTTGTATCATCTAAATCCGATGCATGGTGTGATCAGTATACCAAAAAGTGTGTCTTTTTTATTTAAAATTGACATTAATTTTATTAAAATGGAAAAGTGACCTACTCAAAACTGATAAAACACATTCGTATTGTTTTGATAATTTATTAAAAAACCCATAAGTCGTTTTTGACATGTAATAATCATCCTCACCTCAATATAATACATAGTGTGCCTGGTATGATACAAAGTTTCCATTATTAGTCTAAAATTGAAATTTTAGTTCAAAACGTTTTTCATTCAATAAAAAGAAAGAAAATGAACTTTTCTTATCTTTATAGTTTATGATAATGATTCATAAGTCACTTTTTATGTGTATAAATTAGTCTCATATGAAACTGACACAAGATTTGACCATTATGACTCAAAGTGAGTGCTTTCAGTTTAAAATGACATTTTAGTAAAAAATAAAAGTGACCAAGATAAAACCAATCATACACATTCATATTTGTTTGATACATTAGTAAAATGATCCTTAAGTCACTTTTGATATGTAGGAATCAACGATACCCCAATCAGATACATGATGTAGCCAGTATGACTCAAAGTGTCTATTATCTATTTAAAATTGACATTTTAGTCCAAAATGTGTGTCACTCATAGAAAACCGATAACACACACTCCAGTTGTTTCAGTAATTTTGGAAACAATTCATACTTCATTTGTGGCATATAAGAATCATTCCCAAATCAAACTAACATAGAATGTGACCGGTATGACTCAAAGTGCATGTTTTCTGTTTAAAATGACATTTTAGTAGAAAACACAAGTGAAATAATCAAAAACTGAAAAAACACTTTTGCATTGTTTTGATACTTTATGAAAACGATTCATAAGTCATTTTAACCTATAAGAATCAGCCACACCTAAATCTGATACACAGTGTGATCTATATGACTCAAAGTGTTTGTTATCAGTCTAAAATTGACATTTTAGTTCAAAACATGTTTCACTCACTAAAAACCAAGAAAACATACTTGGTTTGTCTTTATACTTTAGGAAAATTATTAAAAAGTCATTTTTTGTGTAATAATTAGTCTCATGTCAAACCGATACATGATGTGACGAGTATGACTCAAAGTGCATGTTTTTATTTTATAATGAAATTTTAGTAAAAAACACAAGTGATGCACTAAAAACCAATAAAAAATATTTATATTTATTATATACTTTATGAAAATGGTCCATAAGTCATTTTTAAGGTGTAGGAATCTGATCGGCCACAAGTCGATGCATGGTGTGATCTTTATGACTCTAACAGTATCATTTTATTTAAAGTTAAACATTTTATTCATATATTGTTTCATATTATGTTTAATTTATTTATTTATAGTATTACTAACATAAGAATTGTTTTCTTATACATGTGTATTATCTTACTTATGTTGGGTGGTCTTTTCAGAAACAGATACCATAATCGTTTTTAGAGGGGTTGGGTGCTAAAGCCAATGAAACATTGAGGTTTTTGAATTTTTGCGATAGTACTTACTAATTTAATTGTAAGAAATAGTGTTTTAATTCTCTATAATATATTATTTTTATGTATTTGTAATGTAATTTCTATTTCAATTAAAAATATTATTTTCCATAGATAGGTTACTATAATTTAAAAAATATATTTCAATAGTAGGGCCATTATCTACATTATTTATAGTGCTGATAAAGCCCCTCCTTTATCAGTGCTACTGATACCATTAATAAAGGGGTCCCCCTTTTAACAACACTTAGGACAACAGTGCTATTTTAGCATTGTTAAAGGAATTTTTTCACACAATTTAAGGGTTGATATGTGGTAGTGTCACATTTTTATAGGGAGTTGTATATCAATATTTTATATTTCATAGATATTTTGGTTTTTATACCACTAAGTCTAAGTTTATTTTATTTATTGATGCATTCATGGAATTGTTTTTGGAGAAAAAAATTTATTTCTGAGATTAACTTTCAAAAGGAACCATGTTTTATTTATTGATGGTCAATGTGATAATAGTTTAGAATAGAATACTAACTTTTATGATAGATCAAAACATATCAGTATAAAATATCATTGGATACATGAATTACTTGATCATGGTTTTACGAAAAGATAAATTGTAAACTTATGGATTGATTGTAGGTTTAGAGATGATTTATAGTAGCATTCATTATCCTTGTATTTACTATTGGGAATTTATCATTGGAAAAGAGATAGAGGATTCTTCCTCTTGTTTTACATCAATTATGCATCGGGGTTAGAGTTTTTTTGGTTTCTATCCACATGCATCAAGACCTTAAACTATATAAACTTTGGTCTAATTTGTATGACCATAAAATTTATCCTTTAATGGTCCAAATCAAAAGACCCTAAAATATTAGTGAAAGAGATATATAATGTTCATGATGAAAACCAGAAAATGGAATTCTAATAAAAATTCAGGTCTACACTTTCTAAATTCTTCATCTATAGAGTTTAATAAGAAGTTAGAGCGTTAAAAAAGGAATTAACCTTACAGGGACCATTTAGTTCTCCTAGTAAAATTTGATCCATGCTCGATGGTTCACATGGTCCTAGAAAATGTTTGCGTAATGATTTTTCACATATCATTTCCACAATTACATGTTCACTAGGAAATAATGAAAATTTTAGGGATCTTAAATGCTTTATTAATATTACATTTTTCACAAATCGCCATTATATCTTCAACGTCTGAGTTGACACTCACAAAGTCCATGAGTTGATACACCTATCTCAGAACCTCATGGTGTCAAGTTGCATATCTTGGTTATTTTTTATAGCGTATTGGTAACAGGGACTGACTACTCTGAAGGGGACCCACTAAGATTCACTGGTGAATAACACAATTCCTCAGAAAGTGTTTGTAGTTGGTTTTTTGGTCCTGTAGGAAAGGTCCCCCTTAAATCCATGAGATATTGTCCTAGTTATGTGTGATAGTTGTTTCCTACATTACTAATGGCCGACATGTATCCACTATCCCCCATTTTCAATTATATTAGATATTCCTAGACCACGATTTACAATCCCCATAACTAGATAATTCAAGAAGATTCAGCATCCTTGATGTTACATCACCATGTATTGTATCCATTATCAAAGTTGGAATGTGGTAATCCATTATTGAAATTTTTTTGGCCCTTATCGTAAGACTCAAGACCACATGATATAGGGACCAATATTCCCATCCATAATATAAACTACACTAGGTTTCCAGAACCCTTCTTAGATATCCCTATTTCTCCATATCCCACTTCATCATCTAAACATTTTAATCTTCAAAAATATTTCATGTAAATGGGAAGGGAGTGGGGACCCTCTGCTTGACCATGCATATACACCCTATGGGATCATCCATAAGGTACTTTTACCCATTAACTATAGGTGTTTTCTCCTTTCAATAAACATCTTTCTATCCTCATGATTCCCAATAACATCGCAGCCTAGCATATCACCTTAGAGTGTTTTACGATCATCCCCGATATGTATTCCCAATTGCATACTCACTAGTTCAAACTCTTAGACATGTGATTTATACAACCCATATTAAAACCATATAAGTGACTTTCTCATCCCTAAAACTACACCATCATACATCAAACCAGATCTCAATAAGGATTTGGGGTGTCACAACCAATCATGGATAGCCATCCTTCATAATTTCTACAAGAATGTAAGGTTTCGGAAACCTTTAGGAACATTCATTATTCATAATATTAATTAAGAATGAAAGTTATCATAAACCTTCATGGATACCCATTATTCAGAATCCTTGAAAGGATTCTGGGATCCCAAATGCTTCACGAATACATATACCTCACAACTAACAATAGAAGGTCCGATCTAGAAGATAATAAACTTGTGAAAGAGACGGTATGGGTTTAAGGAAAAAAAACCAGATCAATATATGGTTCAAGATAAAAGACCCTAAACTATAACAATAAAAAATCTGAGTGAGAAAAAGATAAACTATAGAAAAAAATGGTATTAGCTAGAAGACCATAAATTATATAAATGATTGTCTCATCTGAAAGACCCTAAAATACAACATAAAATGGTGTGACCTTGAATAACCAAAACTACAAAAAATGGTACCAGATAGAAGACCCTAAACTACAGTATCATATGGTCAAATCTATTTGAACTCAAATTCTAGAACCTTATAAGTCCAAATTCGTGAGGCCTTAATCATCCAATTAAAAGAGACCCAATGCTCGTTATAATGAAAAACAATAAAGGGAACAGTGGGAAAAAAGTAAATTCTCTTATTACTAGACACGCACTTTGTGTGATCCCGGAAATATTGAGTACTTATGAAATAGAAAAGGTGTGGAATCTTTCAGGAAAAAAACCCATAAAGTGAGGCCGGATAAAAATCCAAGTCCATGCCCACATTAATTTCTCCATATGAAACTTAGGAAAATGTTAGTTTAATATAAAAAAATATTCAAATCTTGTAGGGGTCATTATATTTCCCTAGAAAAACTAAATCTATGATCGGTAAGTTAACTAAATTAGGAAAAAATTAGAGAACATTACCTATGGGACATATATTCAAACAAATCACCCTTTTGAACTAGGTGGTCCCAAGATAACTCGAGCAGATATATCAATAAGGAATATTATATTAATCATAATTCATGGAAAATTCTCAAGAGTGGTTTGTTATGATTCAAGAATTCAAATTTAGGTGTTTGGGTTTACTTGGTATTAAAAAAAGGATGAATTTATTCAATGATCTATATGATATTAAGATATCTAAATGATGTATGAATGAAAACCTAAAAGATAAATGTAATGTTTTGAAGGTTTGTTCATTGAAAATGTGATAAAATGGAGGAATATTCACATTAAGGACTCTCTCCAAGGTTCTAAAAAGAGAAAACATTCCACAACTAGATCATGATAAAATTTGGTTGACTGAGTTTTTTAAATCATCCAGAGTCTAGAATGATGCATCCATTCAGTGTTGAAGTTTCTTCCACTCCATTTCTTCTATCATAACTAGAGGAAAAATATTCTAAATAAAATAATATAACCATTCACCTTCTTTTCTGAGTGATGGATAAGAAGGATGGTGACATCACAATATGAGACCTTTCATGGGCTATGATCGCTTTATGTTCTTCTATCTGTGCATTCAAGTTATCCTTTTGAGTGCACCATTGAGAGACATTTTGGTGTGTCATTTCAAGAACCTCTAATGCTTCCCTTGTTAATTCAACCAATGAATTCATGTCAACAAAATCATGAAAGTCCCTCTCATATATGGTAAATTGTAGATGATCCAGGACAATATGTAGCATGACATCATAAAATTGCTGACAGTCAAATCCATCGTCTCCCAAATACCGAAAGAGCCATCGAATTCATTCATCTTGGTCATGACTGTTATCTAAGGTACTCTCTATAACTATTTCATGGATTTAATTCCAAATTATCCTTCGCGGTAATGAGTTCTATGTTATTTATTGAAGGGGAACATTGGAAGAAATAATTGATGGTGGAATATTTTTAGGTATCAAGTCCATTGAAGAAGGATAGACCAGGATAATGAGGAAGAAAGATAAGGCTCATTCATTTCTCCCCCAACTAATGTGCCATATATCACTAGCACTGAGGACCATATTCCTCAATAAATTATGTCCTATTGATGGGTGACACACCATTATGGAGGGAATGTTTCCTTGGGGGATCCCTTGAGTCCAACATCAACTCCATCACTACCATGTAAAAGAGGATCAGAAAAGCATAGGTATTATTTACATTATGAACTAATAAATATAGTATGCCAAATTGGTAAGATTCTAACCAATCCTGGGAATAGTCCTGAGATACGTAGATAGGGGCATTATCATATAGAAAAAAACTATCATTTGTATCTTCATATTCTAATATATTCCAAAATTGGAAAATAAGTCTGGGATATCATTCTTTATAGATGTCAGCTGAGGGAATAGGATAAACCCATTGATAATAGAAAAAACTTACTAGAAAATCAGTATGGGGTATATGGCTCAGATATTATTAGTTTTTTCTAAAGGAGTTGTAAGAACCTCACCATGATTTGTGACCTAATATGATCTCTAGATAAGGGAACCACTACCATTACCAAAAATTAGTACAATTGGTGTGGGGTATAACACAAAATTTAAATTATAACACTGGCTCAAAAATATTAATAACCTCATTGATTCCTAATAACATTACCTCAACCCTGAATATTTTAGCATCTTGTGAATTAACATATAATGAGGAATTTCAGTAGTATTCTCATACTTATAATACCAAAAATGATCCCCTATCCATCCAAATAAAAATTAAAATTGGTTGTTGATCAGGTAGGGTACATTACCCTATAAAATATGGAAAGGTCATTGATAAAGGCGAGAAAGGTTTGGTCTAGATACTTTAAGGAATCTACCTTATATCAGCTGTGCTTCCATCCCCAATGTACTTAATTGAAATACCAAGTGTGTGTCCCTAGATAGGAAAATACACCCATTAAAAAACAAGGATAAGTATCCTACTAATGGAAGAAATTGTGATACCTCCGACCTCACCCAGTATCCCCATGATGTATACTCCCTAACTTCGAGAATGGACCAATAATAGCATGTGTTGTTTTGAACTTTTCGAGAATCACATCGATGAGATTGTATGGTGGTTTGTCGAGTCACGCTATGATAAAGTAATATGCTGATATGATCCATAAAATTAATGACTGATCATAGGTTTCTCTTCATTAACTTCTCCTCAAAAATGGTGATCATATACCATGAATGGTTGGAGTATGATCATGGTCATCCCAAACATTTTCAATATGAATTAACTAATAATACATCTCCCAAGAGGAGGGATTAACCATGATTGATAAATATCCCATAGGATGATCCCTAACTTTCCATGGGTAAAATGTAAATAGTTGGTTTCAGGACACCAATAACTAATCTTATCTTTGAGAAGTTTTGATTTATTGTACACGATGAGCCGAGAAATCCAAATCGCCTCATAAAGATGGATAGTGTGTAAATGATCGAAGAATTTTTAGAAACTATACCTAACCCATAATGGCCATTTCTATTCATTAGAAAAGTATTTTTTAGGGTAAAAATACCAATTTGAAATATAACCACCTTTTGGGTTGTCTATAGAGGAGATGAGTATATTCGAGTAGCTCTGAGAAATTGGTTGGTGAGAAAGATCATGACTGTCTAAACCCAAAGTGGAATTAACCAACATATAGGATATCCCCTAGAATGGTGCCACAATAACTGACTATCCTTAGAAACCATCATTTTAATGAAGTCTAGAGATGATGACAGCTAGTGGGAAAGATTATTGTAGTCAGTTGAAGGGGTAACAATATCATATGGAAGACTAAATTCTTACAAAGGGAGTATGTGTGATAGAGTATGGTTTTGATGAAGAGTGGGAAGAATCCCCCAATAAAATATCATTTCTATAAAATACCTAGTATTGAGGGTCAGCATTGAAGTTCTTATAAATCAAGGATCTCTAGTATGCTGCATCAAAAGACATTTGTGAACTAGAATTCATCTACACAGGAGAAAGAAGAATATGTCAGATGGGTAAAGGAACCTTTCTAAAATCAGATAAAATAAGTACATAACTCAGACAACATTACAAAAATTACATGACCCCTATAAGGGTTTGTGATCACAAGACTTATTATATGTCTCATTAATTGTATGAACCATGTAACATATCACTATCACTTGATATGTTCTAATACTTACAACTATGTGACTATATGAAGGTCATGTGAATCACATAGAGCTCAAGTGATCATGAGATAGTGTAAGCAGATCATGCGAAGTTACTCTATGGACAAGAATGCAAGTTTTAGTTCAAGATAATTTCTGTTGATCCACTAATATGTTTTTTTCATAGTTTATTGAGACAACTCGGTCATGTAGAGAGATCATGCAACAAGATCCTGATAGGGGTTTCACGAAACGTTCTTTCAAATATGTCATGTGAGATATGATATTGTGAGAACTCAGGATGCTTGTTTTATAATTGAAATGACTCTCTTACCCCTCCCCTATTTATAGGGAACTCCTCTTAAGTAAAAAAATCTCATGGAATACCAAAATCCACTTGATACACCAAATAATGGAAGCCCAAGGGACTTACGTGGGCATTAAATTTTATCATCACTGATTCCTTATCCCTTCAGAACTATGTTTTTAGGGAGGAATTTTTTGAAACCCTCAAAATGAGAATCAATAATTTTTGGATCAAAAAAATATCTGAAACATGGGTATTATTTTCTCCATAAAGGGAAGAATGGAGTAGCATGGATACATGGGGATTATGCACTAAGTTCATATGAATCGCATTACCATAAGAAAATTTCATGAATGGGTCATGTGCTTCATTTGATTTATTCATAATCATGAAAATACCCTCTAACTATCCCTTCAGATCATGCAAATGCTACCATATGAGTTTCCCCAATAATGAAACATTTTGATCGATAGATGCCAGAAAATAACCCAATCCCTTTCTAAAATAAAATCTGAAAATATGGAATACTCATGTGAAAGAGAGATATATTTATTATCACACATCATTCTTATACAGTTCGTGAGTTCCATTATAAATCACACAAAAACCCCTTGATACATGTTGGATTTGTCAAGTGAAGGCTATTAGACATGTCACCTTCATCATGTGAAGAATCTCGGGCATGTATGTTTGATCTTATGATGCCTTGATAGACAAGTAATGAGAGAATGTCATAGGATTTATAAAATAAAAGATGAAAAATGTGATACCCTTACATGAATAAGATTTGTGTTGTTTTTCTTGAAATGGGGTTATGCGCTTCGTGTAATGAGTATAATGATCATGAGAAGGACATCCAACATGTTAACTAAATATTACAAAGGTCCCTTGAGATTCCAACTTATTCTTGTGAAGGTCCCCGGACAAGTCTTCCTCGATCACATGAAGACCCACTAACATGTTATCTTGATCCCATGAAGTGCCTTAGATATATCATCTTGATCTTTCAAAGTCCCTTTGAAATGTTTATTTGATTATGAAAAATCCCATTGATTAGTAGTGGGTACCATAAATATGGAAATTAAGAAGTGATGTTGAGGTTCTTATTTATTACGCAACATGAATATCGTGTCATGGATGACTGTAGTGGGTTAATGTGAAACAAGTAATGTGATACCCCCTTCAACAAATCATGCCAACATCTACAATTTGTGTTTCATGTGAATCAGTTTAGATCTAGGGTAGTTATTCTTATAAATCCACCACCCACTTTCAAAGAAAACATAGACACACATGAGTATAGAGGTGAGAGAAGACTTCTTGAAGCGGAGAACCTCACAATCGCAAGAGTATTTCACCCGGTAAACCTGAAGAATAACTTAAGGGATTACGTGGTGTGTTTATATGATTCACATGATAACTCAATTTATCACAATAAGGATTTACAACATGCCATCTGAATCATGAAAAGGAGTTTTTGCGCATTGACTTGGTCACACAAGACCTCAATAGGGCATTATCTAACAAACATTGAGGCATTTATGAAATAAAGGTTGAAAATGATATAATATTCATGCGAAGAAGGAGATGTTGATTTTTATTCTATCGTTTCATTTAACTCACATAATATCCTCACCGATCAAGTGATAACCATTTGGAATATCAAAAAATTCATGCGAAGTCCTTTGGACATTTCATCCAGATCATGTGATAGACTCTATACATATCATCCAAGTCAGGAAACTCCCTTCGAACATGTCATCTAGTTTATGAAAAGTCCTCTAGAAATGTCATCTAGTTAAAGTTAATTCCACTAGACATGTCATCTAGACTCTGTAGTGGCCTCTAGAAATGGAATCCAAACCATTCAAACCCCTCCATACATGTCTTATAGTTCATGAAAAGTCCTACATACTTTTCAGGTTGATCATGTGATGGTCCTCAAACATGTTAGCTTTGATCATGAGAATACCCCTAGACATGTTAACTAGGAACATATATATATGTTAGGTAAACTCCCTAGACATTTCATGTATACACCCTAATAAATATCTGAATTTTCTATAAGGAATACTTTGGCATGTTCCCTCGAATAGTGTGAACCAAAAACTATGAGTCTTTGGATGAGCATTACCCTCTTATATGGGAAGTGTCCCTAATGGACTAGGTCTATGCACTCATTATGAGATCCTCATACCACTCATGGTTACCACTCTCTATCTAACAATGGGTAAGGGTCGGATATCTTCCAATGGAAATCTACCTTTGGGTAAGCCCCTCCATCTCATAAACACTCTAGCTCATGAGACCCAAACACTTCTATGATTCTATCATCCTTTCATGTCCATCAACAAACAAGATATGGGATCATATATGGGAGTCCACTTTTGTGTAACTCTCAGATATTTCATTTACTCTAGTTCATAGGACCCACCCCCTATGGGTACATCATTCTCCCTCATCCATCAGTGTATTGAGAAACTAATTGAACTATGATGAATTTGATTCCTTCTATAAGTTGGATATGTAGGACATCTTCCTAAGTCTTAATCACCATATCAAACACTCCATCCGGGACACCTTGGTGCATAAGTCTTGTATCCATATAAACTTTGTTTGATTACTTGTTATCCCATGTTTCTAACACCGAGCATGACTCATGTGAGATTAGGGGTTTTCAATGATCATGTCACTAGAATCATAAAATTTCTATAATCAGGGAGACCTTAGTGTATAATTCCTATTAAATTACATGATGAAAATTGCTACATACATAGGAATACACCTTGGTGTACATTCCAAAGGCATTACAATAAAGTTAAACTCTAGGTAAATAAACCTCATGGGTACTAATTATATATCCCTTACCATCATGGGTTTGAGGGCAGAATGAACTATAAATAATCTAATTCCTTCTATAATAAGGACACATTGGATTTCTTCCAAAGGCTCTATCTCTATACTAAATGCCTATGTTCCCTCATATATGTCCTTTCTGCATGACACTAAACTGCATGTCTTGTATCTAAATGAACTATGTGGGTTTTTATTTCATTCACATGGGGTATTTAGGAAACCTCTAAGAGGTTCAATCCCATCATTAAAACACCAATCACCTCTATGTATTACATTAAACTCTATAATTCATGGTTATGTGGATTCAAAATGAAAGAATCTACACATTGTTAAGAAATAACATGAAATAAATGGAGAACCTCATATATATATAGATAGTCTCATTAATAGATACCCATTACATATAGAATAATTCATCACATGATAATTTTCTTAAGTTAACCAATCTTGTATCAGGAATTGGAAGAGATTCAAAAAAATATCTTTAATCTATAATAGAGCCTTGGAGTAGGAAATAATTCCCCCTAAAAGGGTGTGATGATCCTGACCTCCCATACCCTTGACCAATATGTGTTCATAAGTTTCATTGGGTTTGAAACCCCTTAAAACCACCTGCATTTGGAAAGAATTACCATGATTCATTGCAAATATGGGATCCACTAGGAGTATCCATGAGAGATTTAAATTATTAACCCGATATGAATGATTTTGTAACCATATTTTAAACACCACACAATCAATATTTGTCACAATAATTTTAATCAAAAAAAATATGGTGAACTCGATGTGAATATTGAAATAATAATATGATATTAAATCCCTTAACTATGTCATCCATTTCACAGGTTAAAAAATATTGATTTACCAGTTCTCATTGAGCCTCAATTCTACTCCAACTTTATTGGAAATATATACCATAGTCATTGAATTCCAAAATTTAATACCAAAGATTCATTAGAATCAGATTTTGGATATCGAAGGTCGCTGGAAATCACCTATGGTAACCATAGAAGTCGATAGGGAGGAGAAGGAAATCATTTATTTTCTATATTTCCCCATGAACCACACCATGCTTCCATAATACTAACTATAAGGAAATATATCACCCCATAAATATCTTTTCTTGTATGTCTAGAACCTGAACTAGTTCATGAATAAAATTCATGTCAGGATCAAGAGTAACATAATCTCAACTAATCATGTGATGGGTATCCAGGTGATACTTATTCCATTGAAAACATAAAACATATTAAGGAAACCACTAAATATTTCTAATAATATTAACCGATATGAAATTATTCCAATTCTTTCAACCACTTCGAACAGTACCACATAACATGGTGCTAACTTTCCAGATTCCCTAAGTTTCAATGACCACGTCTTAGTGATTATTTCAAGAAGATTTTGTCACTCATATTTAAAGATAATGGTGGAAAATGATTATCATCGTACGATTTATATTGGATTATATCCATATCTATTAGTTTCTAGTTCATATTGATTTTCTCTATAGTCTCTTAGACATGAAGTTTTCATATCAGTGATGTCTCTCCTATTTCTACCCAACATAGTGGATAATGATAAGGAAGGCCATAAAAAGCCTTGAATGTTTCCATTTGTATCGTCTCTTGAAAACTATTATTGTAGGATAATTCCACCAAAGGCATATGACCCTCCCATGATCCACCAAAATCCATAAAACTATTTCTAATCATATCTTCCAATGTGTAAATTTTGTATTCCGACTACCCATCCATTTTTGGATGATATGTTGTGCTCATGTTCACCTATATTCTGAGATCCTATTGTAATGATCTCCAGAATTTCAAATTGAAATGAGTATCTCTACCATATATAATTGAAAATAGAACTCTATGAAACCTAACTACTTCTCAGATAAACAACCATTCTAAATCCTCTACCAGGTTGGATTATTTAATAGGGTAAAAGTGTTCTAACTTGGTTAGTTTATCCAATATCAATTAAATAGAATCATCCTTATGTAACATTCTCGGTAAACCTATAATAAAATTCATTTCAATCTATTCCCACTTCCACATAGGTATATGAATAGATTGAAATATATCAAATATTCTTTTATATTCATCCTTTAACTATTAAAAAATTAGGCATGTCATAACATATTCCACAATGTTTTATCATATACTTGACCATAAAAATGTGATTTCATTGACCTATAAATTTTCTGAATTCTTGAAGGAATAAAGAATTTTGAATGGTGATAAGTGAAAAAAAGTTGTTCCTATGAATTTTGAGAAACTATAACTCAATTATTAAAATGTAACAAAGAGTTTGTGTCCTCTATCTGGATATTATAAGTATCCCTGCCATTTAGGTTTTACCGAATGGTGATGTAATCAGGATCTAATGTTTGTGACACTTTTACCAAATATAATAATTTATGAACCAGATTGACTAGAAAGAAAATTAATGCTCACCATACATTGTTTAATCCAGATTCATGTCACCAATCATGCTCACCATCTACCATTGGTCCTAAGATTCTTTGAACACTTCATTATAGGACTTCTAACTCAACATATCTTATGTAGAATTCACTTTTCCCAGGTGTGTATAAAAAGCTAAAATAAAACATTTGTACGTATTCCATCCAACTTCATTTCCTCAAGTTCAAGTCTAACTGAGAAATGATGTATTCTAAAATCTTACAGTTAGTGAAAATGGTAAACCTTTCTCCAAATAGGTAATTCCTCCAAGTGTTTAAGGAATGGATAGCTACAACTAATTATAGGTCATACATAGGAAATTTTTTCTCATGATCTCACAATTGACTTGAACCATATCCCATAACATGATCTCCAAATAGGATAATGCAAAAAATCCCTAGTCTAGATGTATCAAAATATACAACATAGTACATACCTCGTTCTAGAAAGATTTTTATGGGTTCCTATGTGAGGTGACTTTTAATGTCTGTAAATATTTTCTAACAATCGACATTCCATATAAATTGAACATCATTTATTATAAAATTATTCATGAGAGAATCAAGTCTAGAGTAATCCTAAACAACGTGAAGAAATTGATTTTTAATCCTAGAAAATTTTGTATCTCAAACAAAATTATTTGGTTGTTGCCACGATATTACTACTTCTATCATTCCCGGTTCAACTGATACTCCTTATTTAGAAATAACATTCCCATGGAAATAAACTTCTTGTATACATAATTTGTTCTTAGAAAACATTGCAAACAAAAGATGGTGGTACAGTGTACTCCGTACAATTTCCATGTTCTCTTCATGGTTATTCCTTCCTCGATATTAAACCAAAATATCATTAATAAATAACATCAAAAAATAATTTAGGTGCCTATGGAAGATATGGTTTATCAAGGACATGAATACTTAGGTGAATTCATCAAACCAAAGGGAATAATGACATATTCATAATGGTGATAGTGACACCAAAATCCTATTTTCATAATATTCTATCTTATAACTATGAGATGGTCTTATCTTGATCATATATCAATATTAGAGACATTACACCCTTTAATTGATCGAATAAGTCATCGATTAGAGGAAGATGATACTAACATTTTATCATAACCTGATTCAACTTATGATAATAAATACATAATAAGAGAGTACCATCTTCCTTATTTATAAATAAAATTGTTCTAGCCCATGGAAATGTACTTGGTCTAATGAGGCTTATACCTTCCAACTCTTATAGTTTGACCTTTAAATCTTGGAAATCTATTGGATCCATTATGTAATATGGTAATGAAATAGGGATTTTTTTTCCTAGAATTATATTGATAGAAAAATTTATTTCGCACTTGAGTGGTTACCAAGATAAATCATTCAGAAAGACATTCGGGTATATCGATACACATTGGAAGGAAGAGTCTCATTTCCTATTGCATCAGCAACAGGTAAGATAATTGTAATTAATGTTCCAAATATTTCTCTATCCAATGTAAGTATAGGTCTTTCTTTAACTTCATTTAGATCGCAATCCCCATTGAATACATGAAGAGTTCCATCTAGGGATTTAAACATTACCTTACAACAATATCATTCTATAGGCCTTAAATCCCACCAGCATATCCATCTTAAGGATTTGATAAAAAACATCCATATCCAATACCATAAACTCTAAAACAAACTAAACTACATCAATGGAAATGGAATAATATATGAATTTTAATCCTCTTCAATCCTGCTATCTAAGGGGTTTTTTGATACTCGTGATATGAGGAATTATTTCCATACATAGTCCTAATTGTTTATCCATATAATAATCATGGAAATAATGTGATGCACCGATATCAAATAAGACTTACATAAGGGATGAGTTCAGAAGAATGATACCTCACACCATGGATTGGCCTAGTTTATCACTCATGATATCCTACTCTACGCTATATATTTACTGCTAGAATGTCACTGGATAGATATTTCTTCCCTACTGAGGTGTTTCCTGAATAACTAAATTATTCATGGAGGTATCCTAGTTCACCTGGGTTTATGGATGGGTACTAGTATGAAAGGATTGTTTCATCCTAGCATACAGTTCATGAGCCTGAGTCGATCCAGTCCCATATACTAATCTTATAGGTTTATAAAAATACTTATTAAGATCCCATTTCTTACCGAAGTGGTCAAAATTTCTTAATGATGTTGTGTATTCCTTCTTCCTATACAAAAATTTGTTGCACAGGAAACATATTGGTTCATTATTATGGAAATAAGGATAAGATAAGGATCCCATAGATTGATTCTCTGCTACCTTGCTACCCTGGGAGTAACTCTCCCTCTTGGGTTTATATCTTGTGTTTAGGCTCCCACCAGTAATTGGATTGAAAAGGTGTCCCCTCCAAGAGGATTCTCTATAATGTCAATTTATCCTACCAATTCTGTATTCACCTTTTTTATAGTATTTAATATAGAAAATTAACACCTCTGTTCAAACCTCCTATTGAATACTAGCCTCAAATATCTGAGCTTTTAATCTTTCGGTACCCACTAACTATGGTGAAAAGTGAACAAGATGAGTGAATTTAGCATCATATTCAGTCACTGGAATAATTCCTTATTCCAATTTAAATAAATCTATTTTATTATCTCTTTAGATGTTTTCTCAAAGGAACATATTATTGAACAATTCCACAAATCCTTTCTAAGTGGGGTATTGATCCAAATTAGATTGAATAGCTAATATCCACCATGCTAGATCCATATGCTCAAGTATATACATTTCTAGTTTGACCTTTATCTCATACGGAGTCCCCAAGAAGTAAAAAATTCAATTTATCCAACTTAGTTGCACCACTTCTTTCTCATTTCATGAATCACCACAAAACGTCAGTGGATTCTAGTTTTTAAAGTCTGCTGAATGATTTACCTAATAAGGTTCCTCATTTATAGGTCCCTTATCAATGGAATGAAATGATTGAACTATAATTTTAACCAAATCCAGGTTTTCCAATCATCCTAGTTCAATCGTATTCTCAACTACTCACTATTAATGATTTCTTCTTCTCCTTACTAGTGGAATTTTCATTCTACAAACCATTTATGAAATAAGAAATTTCACACGTTTTATTGTTCTTATTTTATGATAACTTTTTTATATATTAACAAAATAATCATAATATAAAAAAATACCCATTTTAAAATGCAGCCCTCAAGGGAAAACGCAACACTAACGCCTGATATGCTACACTCATCGGCTAATTCTGCAATGATGAGTTGACAACTTTCTTAGAAGTGTCTTAAAATACCTTGGTACCCAGACCACTTTTGTAAATTGAATTTCATCATGAAAAGTTTAGTCAATAATTTTTAATCTATACATTTCAAGTCCCGACATTCCTATCTCTTTTCTACTATCCCAACTCAAAAATCGAAAAATACTGATACCATTTGTAACATCTTTACCCAAGTCACAGAATTGAGAATAGAAAGAGTGCCACTAACTTTAAGTGACATTCCTTAGACACTAATGATTGGTAATAAATTCCAGCACAAGAGTCATGGGGAAATAGTTTACCCTTTAATAAACTCTCTCACACACACAAATGTACCTATAGGTAAAACTAAATACATTTACATAAATTATTCATGAGCTAAATCCAAATCATAATAAAAATGACCAATCCATTAATGAATAATAAATTAGGGAAAATATCAGTGTAATAGTAGAAAAGTAAGAGATAGAAACTAAAACTCTAAAGTAGAAAAATCTATGGTTACCAAGGAGGTACCACTCATTTCCAATACATGAACCAACTAGAAGATCAAACTACACTAATTATGACCAAAACATCAAGGAATGATGCTACATTAGTAAGAAACCATTCTATTTCTTGTATCATAGAAAACAACATCTGAATAATCACCAACGTGAATATATAGGGGTTGAGTAATCATATACAGTAGGAAACCCCCAATATTTTTACCAATTTCTACTAAGACCAAATGTAGGTTAGCTTACAAGATATAAAACATGTTGGGAGAATATCAAATAAGTAAAAAAATCACAATATTAAATATATCAGATGAATAGGTTTTTGAAATATAGTTTAATCCATCAATAGTGTTTCTACTTCAAAAATAAAATCAGTTCATAATTTATAGTTGGGTATAATCATTTGTGTTCTCACATGCACACACCCATGCATGATGAATGAAACCCATGTGATATCGAGTGGTAGTACATCCTCTACTAAGTTGTCTCTCAATGGAAATTTCCTCCTTGTTTCTTTCCATTCGGCACCGAGCACAGATTCTATTTCAACAAGTCCTTGCACAATGCAATCATGAACACACACCAACTTTTTCCTTTCTGAATGGCACCCACAACCCATTTTACCCAAAACATGTTTCAAGACATAATTCGTTAAAGAAAACCCTTTTAATCAATTTAACAATTCCATAGTGGCAAGTCCCACAATCCAATTTCATAGACAACTGGTAATTGAATTATCATCAGAATTTTACTAGGGAGAAACCATTAAAAACTAGTGTAGAAATATTTTAGCAACTTAAGGCCGTTGAGTTAAAATAAATTTATAAAGAGTAAAAACATCTTCCATGTGTTTGTTTGGAAAAAACGGATCTTAGATGATTCTGCCGATTAGACTGCTTCCTTTCATTCCTCAATGAAAATCCCAGAAGGTATCTTCAACACAAATCTAGGACCATAGATATAGATATTACACATTTATTTATGGTTCAATTAAAGAAAAATGTAGGAGATACAACATAAAAGTAGTAATGGGAGACTAACCATTGATTTACACAATTGAACTCACAAGTATTCATTGGAACTGGAGATGAAACATCAAAGGTCATCGAAAACCGCCTAGGGTAACCCTAAAAGTCAAGAGGGAGGAGAAGGAAACTGTGTGATAAATTATAGGTATTGTTCGTAACAAAATTGGTTGGTACTAGGATATTCATGACATGAATTGGGAACTCTTTTTGTGAATTCCTCAAGGTCCACTTATTCCGATATTCATGTCACCTCTATTTTATTTCTTAGAAAAACCATTTTCACATATTGGATATATTTCATGACCTGAATGTACTAATAAAAATCCTTAATTCTAAGAAAATAACTTATTGTAGATACTTGAGTCATTTTGCATCATGAAACAATCATTCATGATGTAAATATATCATATAAAATCTCTTTCAGTCGTATTCAGATTGTTTTCCTTATTCTACCCCGAACACTTATATTTAAACTATTCAATGACTCCAATCATAAAATAAAACACATAAAATAAATATTTACCTCAAACTATAGGTGTTATATGGCATGAGTTTTATCTTTTAATAATAAGTTTTAGAACATTGGTTACTTTTCACTACCTAATTCATATGAAAATTTACATGTTACTCTAATTTTTTTTTTTCTTAATGGAATTATGTAAATGAATTTTTTCATGTATGTTGTTTTTAATGAAGAATGAGAGATTTGTACTCAGTAAATTTAAGAGCATGGGCAGATGAAAATCAAGGTTGGAATAGAAGGAAATTGAGTTTCCTAATTTTGGTAAGGGTATATTAAAAAGTCTGGTTATATAATCAAAAGGGGAAAGAGAGTGAAGGGAAATCAATAAAAGAAAAATGGTTATGGTGATGATCATATTTTTTATGCTATAAGAATTGATCCCATTATTGTTTATGATTCTATTAATATCCCTTCCAATGATGCTCTTTGGATTGGTCATAGTGGTTTCTTCAATCAAATGAAATTGAGGAAGGAATTCATTATATCGCATAGAATAATTATTCTTGTGATTTTAAAGATGGAAAATGATGGTTATGATGATATTATAGGTATCAGTACTTCTTTTGGACATAATCACTACAAATTAATGAATTTTGAAAAAAGATTGGCATGCCTATTAGGTTAGACTAAATCATATTTATACCAATTTTTTTTATGATGGTGGTTTTTTCATTAATTTTTAATATGTAAAGTAAAATATTTTGAAGGGTTCCTTGGTTTTTTTTGTAAGAAAGTAGTGTTTAGCCTGCTATTGGTAAAAATATTAAACATTTTTAATACTAATACTATGGTTAATTGTAATGAATCTTCCAAATTATGGCACAGGTGACTGGATTGAATTTTTGAGAAGGGACACACTTGTTTATCCAACATACATTTTCTTCAAGATTTAAAAGGGCCTAAATTGGATACATGTGAAAATTTCTTGGTTTGAAAATATAGTAGGGTTTTTTAAGAGTCATCCTTTACACATAAAATCGCCGGTATAGGAGTTAGTGAAATGTGATGTTTTGTCTCCAATTAAATCAAAGCCTTCTAGTGTTGGAATTTATTTTTTAACTTTTATTGATGACTATTAAAAAAATATTTGGGATTCTATTTTGAATAAAAGAAATTAGATGCTCAATGCATTAAAGAGTTTCAGGTCACTATTGGTAGAGAAATAGGTAACAAGATGAAATATATTCATATTGATAATAGAAGTGAGTATTTGTAGTCCTTTTAATGAGTATTATAGGTATGAAGGAATTTGAAGTCATAAGTTTCATCCTAAGAGGCCTCAGCTAAATGGTTTAGATGAGTGAATAAAAAAGACTTTGATAGAAAGAGTCTAATGTTTACTTCATGAAGGTAAGTTTCATGAAAATCTTGGGGTAAGGCTTTATTTACTACTAGATATATTGTCAATTTATTTCCATCCACTAATGAAGGGTTTTAGTATGAAAAATAGATTAAATATTATGATTTGTGTGTTTTCAATTGTAAATCCTTTCTTTATATGCCAAAAGATGAGAGATACAGGTTAGATTGTGAGACTCGATAGTGCATTTACATTGGTTATATACAAGATGAATTTACGTGCATGTATTATGATCTTGTTTAAAAAAATCTTCATAATTAATGATTTAGTTTTTACTGAGGATCAGAATATTTCAAGTTTTAATAAGAGAGAAAAATCTACATCATTAAATTTTGATTGAAGTTTTAGTCTTGATCTAATTTTTTATTCATATTTACATCACATTATTGATTATGATGATCATGTTGATCTACAAAATGATTTTTCATGGTGAACATGTTGGAGCTGAAGACTTTGATTCACTAATTATTTCTAATGATCCAGTTCCATGGGTCATTAATGAACCCATTATTCCACTAAAGAGATTTTATTGGCAGTGCACCACTTTTACTTGGTATTCAATTTATGAATATTCTCTCTTTTTTAAAATGAATGAAACAAAACCTTTTAATGAGGTGATAAAAAGTGATCAAAAGGATAAATGGGTTGCAACAATAGATGATGAGATGAGGTCATTGTATGGAAACTTCATTTCTAAGTAGGTGGAGTTACTTAAAGGCAAGAAGGATTTAAACATTATTGGATTTAGGAGATTAAAAATGAATAATATTGTTTTATTTAATAATATATGGAAAGGTTAGTTGTCAGCGGTTTTTTTTAAGAGAAATGTATTGATTATGATGAAATTTTCTCACATGTTTCTAAAATTTCTTCAATTCAAGTTGTTCTTGGTATGGATGGTTGTATGGATTTTCATTTTGAGTATATGGATCTGAATAAAGCTTTCCTCTCTGGTAATTCAGAAGATGATATTTATATAGAGTATTCAAAGGGTTTTTTCACTCGCTCACTATTGTAATAGTGGGTGCCCTAGACCTAACTGTGCAGTACTTTTGATTACCATATCATTTGTTTAGTTAGATATACATGTTGTATACTTACCATTATAGTGTAGATATTTCCGCGTCAAATATTTAAATGGTAATTTCCATAGATTAATTTCTGTATCAAAAGGTTATAGAAGATCTCAGACTATAATGAGAACCAAGAGATACTATGACATTAATCTTAAATATATGTCATATGGTCTAGGTACATATTAGTGACTGGAAAAATTATATGTTTGACTATCAGGTGGTGGGGGCTCAAAATCATTGAGACTTCTTCTCATGAAGCTTGTTTTTGGTGATCTCTAGTAGTGATATCATGATGAAAGACCCACCAATAAGAACACCACTTGTTTCAAGTGTCGTTGGGTGTTCCTTTCTATGGACATGCTGAATGGTCTCTTGACTTGAGATCATTACCAATGTGTTCCATTTTATTGCATACTTTGATGCAAGACAAAAACCATGATAAGGAAATCGTGGAGAGGTAGCTTGTGTTGGGTGTTTCATTGGTGGTATGACATTGGTTTAATAGTGAAGAAATGATTTGTCACTTCTAGGTTAAGGACGTAACATATCTCGGGACTGGTTGATCAATATGGTAGTACCACGATAAATCCATGACCATGGTAGTCTAAGGTAAATTTGTCCAGATACATCAACAAATAATAAAACAAGAAAAGGAAGATGGCATGGGTGTGCATCCTACTTTGTGGGATATTCATATATAAAGAGAATATATTACACAGTGTGTTTACGTAGGTTGAATGTTATTGCTATGGTTATCCTTATCTCTTTAGGTGCCATGATGAGTTGCTAGATCCTGCTCATGATCTGTGAATAGTATTCCTTGCTATTGAGATAAGGGCCTAGATGGTCACACATAATAGCGCATTCGAAGGTCTTTTATATTCTGGTGAATATGAGTTTAGACTTTGGGGGACCCACCAATGGGGTCCGGGTTCTTTCCAAGGATGTGTGATCCCCAAAGAAATAAATAAATTCATATTATTCAAGTTAAGAATAATTGGTATTGAATTTATTTATTATGAAATATATTATTTGAATGAATATTAGTTTAAAATATTTAAGGTTCAAAAATATTTGCGGGAATGACGAGCCGAGTTAATGACTGAGGTTCTATCACATAATATAATTATTATATTACAAGAAAGTGATCAAAAAATATATATGATATTTATGATTGAGTACAATAATCATAATATATCATTTATTTAGTGAGAAATAAATGTTTGGGTATTGAGAGTTTATTTTGGATATTTATTGATTCACTATAAATATAATAAAGAGACCTCGCACCAAAAACTATTCACTACTCAATAGTGAGAGCTTATGTCTCTTATCTCTCTTGGTTTCTAGAGAGAGATACTCTGGTTCCAGGTGCTCGATCGTAGTTATTCTGCACAGATTGATGGAACGAAGTTGCGAAGATCGTCAGGACATCGAAGGAGTCTTCGGAACTCCGTGCTAGCACCTAGATTCTGACGATCGACGTTCCCACAGGCTTTCGAAGCAGATGTGGATGATATAGAGGGATTCGACTTGGTATCCTTCGCGCAGTGATCGCCGATGGTGAGAAGACATCGAACATGACTTTAGATTTAACTAGGTATCTATGGTTTATTATTTTTTGCTTAAAACTCCTCACATGTGATCCTTGCATGGTAATCATGCAGTGTTTCAGAGACGACGACAATCACATGTCGATCGTTGGTAGAAAAAATTTAAAATACCATTTTTCGGGCTTCCGCTGCATGTCGGGTACCTTCAATTTGTATCAGAGCTACACATGAATATTTAAAGCTAATAAAATATTGAAATTGCATTAAAATTAGAAGAGGTTGTCGATCTGATCCCAACACTATAGACAATGTGTAAATTCGACATCGGATGGCCAAGTTACAACCATCTGAAGTTGTAATACGAATTGAAAAATAGCTTTTATGCGTTAATTTTGAATAACATATATGTTGTTTTTTAATAATCATCATAATCATCTTCTTATCCACCTAGTTTTATGGTGAAGTTTATGTCACCCAAAATAGTGTTTTCCAGCCGGATCATAATTCCACCAATATGTGGAATTATTTTTTAAATTAATTAATTTTATAATTAGAAGTGATTAGGCATTTGACTAATTTACAAACAAACAAAACACTAAATGTGGGGACTTTGTTTTTTTTTTTTGACCAGTTTTTTATTTTGTCAAAAAGAAAAAAAAATAAAAAAATTGTCAAACCCAGGGGACCATCTGGTCCCCTTCTCCGAGGCGCACACGGCTCTGGCCACCCTCTGGTCTTATGAAGAAGTCCAGCCACGCGACTCCCCACCGTGCGGCTCTACAAACTGGCGCACCGCCTGGGTTGAGACCGACCCAGCCATGCCACACCCGCAGGCCTTCGGCTCCTCCCTAAATCAGCATCGCCCTCTCTACCGGTCATTGGTCCAGTTCACACTGCCCCCCTCCTCTATCGAGGTGGACTCCCTCCTGTGTGGCAAACCCCATCGGCATGCACGTCCTCCTCATCGACCGGTTTTCCCTTCTCCACAGCAGAGCCTACATCCCCCTACGGCACGCTCCCTCACCGGCTCTCATCAACCATGGTGAGACCCGACCGCCATGGCCCGCCAAGACCATCTCCTCCACCATCGTTCGGAGATCATCACCACTGCGCGCCTCCAGATCTGGTGGGACTTCCACGGACGACCATCACTGAGGTCACAGCTGGCCCACTTTGGCCTCTATCACCTCACCAGAGGCTGACTGCCCTTCGCCGCTAAGTTAGTCTGTCTCCGCTGCTCTGAGGTCCGAACTGACATCCCTGGATGACTGTAGTGAACCCGAAGGCACTGTTGTTGTCAAGTGGACCTGCTCTCATCGCGTCTCGGTGCTAGCCAAGCTCCTACCAGCCAGGGTAAGGCAAGGTAACCCTCTGCATAGCACCCGATCACCCCCAAAGTGGGTGAGTCCGGTCTACGGATTTTTTTTTTTTTTACGTTTTTCTGAAAAAAAATTTCTGAAAAACGGACTAGGTCAAATTTTTTTTTAAAAATACGCTACAAAGGCGGCATCTGCGATGCCGCCTTTGCTCCCCCGCGCCGCCTTTGGCCCGGATCGATGACATGGCAAAGGCGGCCGGGAGGAGGCCGCCTTTCGGCTCAGGGTAAGGCGAAAGGCGGCATCGCCGAAGCCGCCTTTGGCCATACGCATAGGCGAAAGGCGGCTTCCGCGATGCCGCCTTTGCCTGAAGTCCCTATAAAAGGGCGGCCACCCCCCCCCCCCCCTCCTCACTTCTTCATTGCAACCTCTCTCTCCAATTTGCTCTCTCTCTCTCTAAATTTTTTTTTGCTGTGCGACCTTTTACGAAGCTTCATTTAGAGGTATGTTTCTTTATTTAATTTAATGTTTTTATTTAATTAATTTAATTTTGTTTAGTTTTAAATCTTTCATTTGTTAAGCAGTTTAGGTAGTTCTTAATATTTGGTTATTTAGTTTTTGTAATTAGTTATATATAGTTTTAAATAATTACTGTTAGGTAGTATAGATTAACTTAAGATTAACTTAAGATTAAGTATTTAGAAATTTTGGTAGCTTAAAGATTATGTGGTTATCTACGCAATTAAATTCCTGTCTGGATACAAACAAGTGGATGTGGCTCTGGCACAGATGTACATAGGGGTAAAACCCGAAAACACCGCTTCGAGCTAGACTCGAACGGGAACTGGTGCACGATAACGGGCCTTGCTGCATCCTGGTTTGACACTCCCGGGGAATATGCTTAAGATGATTCATATTTTCTTTATAAACTACTAAAATTTCTAAGAGAAGAAAAAGCAAATCAGTATATTTATCAATGATAAATGATAAATATAATTTTATAGAATGAAATAAGGATATAAGAATTAACGAATTAAAGTTATTATTAGTTAATTATAAAATAATAGAATAATTAATGATTAGTTGTTATTAGTTAATTTTAGAATAATTAATAAATAACATAGGATTAAAACATGAATTCATATAATGATTAGCTAACGATACTAATGATCTGTATATTTATCAATGATAAATGATAAGTATAATGTTATAGAATCAAATAAGGACATAAGAATTAACAAATTAAAGTTATTATTAGTTAATTATAGAATAATAGAATAATTAACGATTAGTTATTATTAGTTAATTTTAGAATAATTAATAAATAACATAGGATTAAAACATGAATTCATATAATGATTAGCTAACGATACTAATGAACATATAAAGTGAAATGAAGAAGAACAAACAAACTAAATAAAAAGGCGCTCTAAAATTACATTCTAATAAATATCATATGGTGAAACATCAGTAGCATAGTTTATGGTATAGAAAGGCGCAATAAAATTACATTATAATAAACATCATATCGTCAAACATAATTGTTAATATTTTGTTACACTATCAAAACTCCGAAAGCGGAACACTTAACCCATATTGAAATGTGTATGTCAGTTAACCCATTAACATGTTTCCCGGACGTTAATATTAAAAATTTTAACCCTAAACCCTCCAACCTAAACTCCAATCTAAACATGCAGGATATTATAGAAAACTGTTCTATAACAAATTTATAGTATCATAATAATTAGCATAAGATATTGAATACATAAAATTAGATAAATTCTAAAAACATCATTACTAATTGACATGGTTTATCTTAATCCAATCCATAAGTAGTTAATCACAAAGCTCCCCCAAAATATGTGTAACCAAATTCAAGACTCAATATTTTAGATAACATAACTTATTTCATATTAATATTCATGCTTTCAAGAAATAACTTTGAATATGAAATAATAGAATTTATTTCAAAACTCCGAAAGCGGAACACTTAACCCATATTGAAATGTGTATGTCAGTTAACCCATTAATGTTATATTTACATTTTACACTTACGACTCATTTTCTTTGTTTATATGCAGATGGATGATACCATACTACTCACTCAGCAGCCTACCCATATTTCGCAGGCCATGTTAGAGGGTCATCCAGATCGATTTGTGAAGGTGCGTCGAGCGCACCATTTTCATCACATGGAGCCTCCACATGCCATTAGACCTTACTTGCGTCGTGCTGGCTTCTATGGCCTTGCCGTATCAGATTTCACATTTGTAGATCATTACCTACTTGCTGCCCTCGTTGAGAGATGGAGACCAGAGACACACACATTCCACTTGCCTGAGGGGGAGATGACCATCACCCTCGAGGATGTCGCAGTTCTTCTCGGTCTTCCTATCCAGGGGAGACCCGTTATTGGACCCACTCGTGCAGCTTGGCCAGACCTTGCTCAACGCTTGTTAGGCGTTGATATTTTGTCCGACCGTAGGGCTACAGATGGATCGTCCATATCTATGCGTTGGTTGGAGTCGCAGATTCCACATTTACAGGATGATGATGATGAGCAGACCGTCATGCGTTACGCCCGTGCATATATCTTACGACTCATTGGTGGGACCATGTGTACTGATCACTCGGGGATGCACGTGCATATGATGTATCTACCCCTACTAGAGGACTTTGATCGGGCTGGGACGTACAGTTGGGGATCAGCCTGCTTGGCATACACGTACAGATCATGATGCAGACTATCCCATAGGGACCGTACAGGTCTTGGAGGATGCGTCATCCTTATTCAGATGTGGGCATGGGAGCGCATCCCATCATTCCGCCCTGACCTTGCTGGTCCACCGGTCGAGATGGAGGTGCTGCATGACGCTCCGCGTGGACGCTGGTATGATAAGTCATTTCTATTGGTTTTTTATTCTACTATGAGTTATTGACTATAATTTCTCATTATGTGTCATTATCGTTGTATTTTACAGGTGGTGTCAGCGACACAATTTCGACGTGGTTCCGAGACAGCATTTGGGCGTATATCGGCTACAGTTGGACTGTCTCTTACCTGATCAGGTATGTATATACAATCTATCACTGTCTAACATTTTTAATAATAACATCAATTTTGGTTTTTAGTTGGGTGTTTTTTTTGACAAAATCACTTGTCATTTCAGATTTCATGGCTTCCATACTGGAGTATTATGGACCAGTTGCCAGCATACTGCACTGTTGGTCTTGAGGATGCTATGGCTGTAGTGCCCCTCATTCACTTTCATATTATTGAGTGGCAGCAGCCTGACAGGGTCATGCGCCAATTTTTTCGTACTCAGCCGATTCCATTACCATCTAGACAGACAGACAAGCTTCATGGGATGAAGCTGACAGGGAGGCAGGATGATGACTGGTCCCAAGTACATGCGAGTTTTATCGACTGCTGGCACAGACGTGCAGAGTTACGTATTCAAGGTGTTCCTACAAATCGATTCTCTCTTTCAGAGCAGGTTGACTATGCGCCCTGGTATAGACTAAAATCTATACTGTATCTTACCCAAGCTGGCATAGAGATGCAGAGGATGGTAAGTTAATAAATTCCTATTACTTTTTTTATTGAATTATTTTCTAATTCCATTTGAATCTATTTACAGGGAAGTCACACAGAGCAGCTTGTTCGCATGAGCGATGAAGAGGAGGAGGGGGTCTTTAGCCGGGCAGCCGTCCATGCTACAGCGCTGGAGGCGAGGGCATCTTTTCATGCGTTTTCCGAGAGCATCTTCACGCGTCTGGCTCGGAGACAGGAGGTTCCTGCCCCAGAGGAACATCCTCCAGCTGCTGCTGGTGCTGAGGAGCCACGACCACGGCGACGTAGACAGCGTCGTGCTGCACGTGAGGCATCGCCTGTTCCACAGGCAGAGGTCGGGCCTCTAGTAGTCCAGGATCAGCCTATTCAGGATGTGCCTCAGGTGGCATGGGATCCGTCTTTCCTGACAGGATATCCACAGTTCTCTCCATCTTGGGTTCCAGATCCTTCCCAGCCTTGGATTCTAGAGCCGTCGTCGTCTTGGGGTATAGCTCCATCACAGGCTTCGTTCCCCTCTGCGATGGAGGCGGGTCCTTCTACCACCCTAGTGGGAGAATGATCTGGATGGCAGTACGAGATGCAGTTGACAGCTCCTCCAACTGACACACAGATGGAGGATGCGACAGTCGACGTTTCAGTGCCCGAGGATCAGCCTTCTCCAGGTCATCAGACTCCACTGCGCACTCGACGCGGACGTCCTATTCGCAGACCACCATGTGGGACAGAATCTCCTCGCCACAGACATATGCATTGATTGTACATTATTGTTTACATGTTTTATGTGTACTGAAATCAAAATACTATTTTTACTTGTTGGTCAGAGTGGAATCTCAGGAGGGGGTAAATTAGGTTTTATTTATATATATTTATATAACCATACGAACATAATAATAAAACATTAATAATTACTAATTACCTAATTACAGATTATATAATTAATAATTCTATTACTAATTAACTATTTAATTAGTATATAATTAATATTTATATTACGAAATAACTAATTAATTAGTATATAATTTGTAATTTGGTAATTAGTGTTTATTAATCGTTAATTATATAATAACTAATTAGTTAATTAGTAATAAAATTATCAATTATATAATACTTAATTATTACATATATAATAAATACTTAGTTAATTAGAAATATAATTAATAATTATAACTAATTAATTAGTAATTAGTAATTATTAATTAGTTAACCAGTAATATAAATATTTATTATAATTATTCATTATAAGAGGGTTTGCCCTGAAAATCATTCTGCATTTTCGATGTGGAATTCAGGTTCTATCTTTACTGTGCAGTAGATTTTGCATTTCCGATGTGGGATTCTGTTTCAAGTACGTCACTTTGAAATACAATAAAAGATAAACTATAATACCAACATAAATGAAACTTAAAACATGGATTAAACATATAAAAAATAGTTTAAAACAAAAGCAATTTACAAAAAAATGTTAATGAAAAATAATTTATAAGCTTTCAAAACCGCCTACTTGAAACTTAAAATTGTTTCAAGTACGTGACTTTGAAAGACTGTAAAATATAAACTATAAAACGAATATAATTGAAACTTTAAAAATTGATTAAACATATAATAAATAGTTGAAAACAAAAGAAATTTCCAAAAAAAAGTTGATGAAAAGTAATTTATAAACTTTCAAAACCGCATACTTGAAACTTAAAATTTTTCAAGTACGTCACTTTGAAATACAATAAAAGATAAACTATAAGACCAACATAAATGAAACTTAAAACATGGATTAAACATATAAAAAATAGTTTAAAACAAAAGCAATTTACAAAAAAATGTTAATGAAAAATAATTTATAAGCTTTCAAAACCGCCTACTTGAAACTTAAAAATGTTTCAAGTACGTGACTTTGAAAGACTGTAAAATATAAACTATAAAACGAATATAATTGAAACTTTAAACATTGATTAAACATATAATAAATAGTTGAAAACAAAAGAAATTTCCAAAAAAAAGTTGATGAAAAGTAATTTATAACCTTTCAAAACCGCATACTTGAAACTTAAAATTTTTCAAGTACGTCACTTTGAAATACAATAAAAGATAAACTATAAGACCAACATAAATGAAACTTAAAACATGGATTAAACATATAAAAAATAGTTTAAAACAAAAGCAATTTACAAAAAAATGTTAATGAAAAATAATTTATAAGCTTTCAAAACCGCCTACTTGAAACTTAAAAATGTTTCAAGTACGTGACTTTGAAAGACTGTAAAATATAAACTATAAAACGAATATAATTGAAACTTTAAACATTGATTAAACATATAATAAATAGTTGAAAAGAAAAGAAATTTCCAAATAAAAGTTGATGAAAAGAAATTTATAAGCTTTCAAAACCGCATACTTGAAACTTAAAATTTTTCAAGTACGTGACTTTGAAAGACCATAAAACATAAAATAGAAGACCAATATAAATGAAACTTAAAACATGGATTAAACATATAAAAAATAGTTTAAAACAAAAGCAATTTACAAAAAAATGTTAATGAAAAATAATTTATAAGCTTTCAAAACCGCCTACTTGAAACTTAAAATTGTTTCAAGTACGTGACTTTGAAAGATTATAATTATATTACTAATTAACTAATTAATTATTATATAATTAATAGTTATATTAATAATTAACTAATTATTTATTATATAAGTAATAATTAATGAGTAATAATTAATAATTAATAATTTAATGAATAGCTATAATTAATATTTATATTACTAATTTACTAATTAATAATTACTAATTACTTATTAATAATTATTAATTACTAATTACTAATTATAATGAATAATTATAATAAATATTTATATTACTAATTAGCTAATTAATAATTAATAATTACTAATTAATTAGTTATAATTATTAATTGTATTTCTAATTAACTAAATATTTATTATATATGTAATAATTATATTAATAATTAATTATTATATAATTAATGATAATATTACTAATTAACTAATTAATTATGACATATTTAATTATTAATAATTACTAATTAATAATTAAAAATTATAATGAATAAATGTAATTAAAAATTATAATGAATAAATGTAATTAAAAAATAAAAATATATATTTTTAAGAGAAAGGCGGCATCCGCGATGCCGCCTTTCACCCGCAGCGCAAAGGCGGCATCGCAGATGCCGCCTTGCCCCGAAATGCAAAGGCGGCATCCCGGATGCCGCCTTTGAGGTGCAGTTTTAAAATTTGTTTTGCCGGAAGCGTTTTCTGGAATTTTTTTTTTTAAAAACGTAAACAAAAAAAAAATCCCCGGTCTACCCAACCCGGAACGGGTCTAGGGGACCCACATGGCCCAAAACACCCTTGCACGGGGTTTGCATAGCCCGGAATGGGCCTACGCGGGTTCCGATCAACCCGCACACGCACTGGCCAGGATTTTCGAGGACCTGTTAATTTTAACTAAATTTAACCAAATTAATTAATTTAATTATGGTTTTAAATTAAATTAATTAAATATTATATTTTGATTTAAAAATTAATTTTAATTCTACGGGTTAATCTAATTTTATTAAGGTGTTAAATTAAATTAATGAATTTAATTTTTGGATTTAAAATTAAATTCATGAATGGGACTAAACGACATGAATATTGAATTAAAAATAAGAATAAATTATTAATTCAATAATAATTCCCTTCGAAAATATTTTAATGCAAGTTTAATTTTAATTCTTCGTTTATTTTAAATACGCAAAATGTGTACTGACTGATCATGAGTCTAAGACCGACTAATGCATGTCTGATATTTATTCATTTGGTTAATTTATTATTGTAATGGTTATTTGTAATAAGTAGTTTAATAAATGCTGATCTTTGTGCCTTCAGTGTCATTAGATGTATAAGGGTTTGTGTGTCCATTTTTCTCAGTTGTATTTTATACTTATGTGACCCCTCACCTGCGTGAGAGTATTTTTGTATAATTATGAAGACGAGAAGTGACACATTTCGTGCCGAGCTATGGTGACGCACCAGACAGGAGTTTAGTGCATTGGATGTGCATTTGATGCCACTCGAGTCGCAAGCGACGCAACTCAAGGCATTATCCCTAGGGTCTAGGTTGATCCATTATTCACTCAAGGGATCAACCATTAGTATCGGCTCATGATGATGCCATCATTTTATTTTTTTTCATGTTTTATTATTTTTTGTATGTGTATTTTAGGCGTGAGCACGTAGAATAATAAGTAAGAATGCATAGATAAAATGAACATGTGGCACGATAGATATTTTCTATTTATTGCATGATCCGTTGTGAGTGTGATCACATAGTGCGTGTTAATTAGATAGAAAATGATTTCTTCTCTTCACATAAAAATAATAAAACCCTCAAGGAAATACTAAGTCGAAACTGCCTTCCATCATTAAAACTTGGAAAAAACCAGGTGTTCGTTGTGGTCGGTCAGCCATAATAGAAGGTGCCTCTTACTGCTAGGGAGTTCTTATGAGAGTGGTGGGTTGACTTATTTAAAATGGTGGTAAGGATTATCCATATCCAACATTCTATCATTTTAGATGCAATCATTGAGAAAATCAAGTTATGATTTTAGAAGTTGGGACTTTACTAAATAGATCAAGGAATAGTGAGTTAATGTGATCGGTTAGTCAAACGCCTCCCTTGAACCCTCTGAGTAGTGGTGTAGCCATAGTTTGTAGACTATGAGAGGATGTTTAGGTATTATTTCCACTCAAATAATCAAGTGATAGAGTATTCTAATTCTAGCATAGAGGGTTCCTATAATTTGATAAAGTAGTGGGAGACATTTAATGATTCAATTAATGAATTAATCAAAATGTCTAAATTGATAATCAAGATAAGGAGTACTAATCTGGTAGAATTTTTAGTTTGTTAGAAAATGGAAATTTATACCAGAAGAAATATTATGATAAACAATGGACCAAGTAAATGTCTAATCTTGCATGAGTTGTCAAGAGTAGTACATGCACTTGCGCAAAATGTTATGATATTAGAAATTCTAGGTGTCAGTGTCCCCAATACCTGTTAAGACACCTCAGTAAGTGAGTTTGTTTAAAAATTCTTACAGGAGACTCACGTATGTAGCATATGATGGTTATTTCATAATGACATCATGAACAACTGATGCTGGCTGCGGTCTCTATATCAGGACATGAGTGATATAACATGTAGTCTTATCTCCAAGAAGTTTTCAAGAAGAAAGTGAACGAAGGTATGAATAAGGTAATGATTACACTGGACATCTATAAATTGAAAGATGGATCATGATCTTTCAATAAATCCCATTCTTCTATCATTTTCACTCATTTACTCAAGTCTTGTTTTAGGTTACAAAACGAATAGTATTGAGTAAAAGGTTCATTACCATTTTAGTTAAGGTTCTCCAAGTAAATTTGAAGAGAAAAGAAAGTTCCATCTCTAGTTCTTATGATGAAAAAATTGAATGACAATGTGAAAAGGCCCATGGAATGTGACATGATAAAAGTACATTCAAAACATCCTTCAATGCAATGAGGATGAATATAAACATGAGGCTATTTTCATTGCATATCATGAAATAAAACTATGGAAGTTTAATCACAATAAAATAAATTAAAGAAGCAAGTTACAACTTCTTCTTTAGGTTTATTCATAAAAATAAAATTTATTGATTTAGTTTTATTTCTTGGGTATTAAATACAATATGCCTATCCCATATGTTTATTGATATACAGTAACCAAGTAAGTATAGAGATTTTATTAGAAGTCAGGTGTATTCTCCAAGCGGCTATGAAAGAGAAATTCTAAAGTAAGCGGTTTGAAGTACACAACTTCTCTATTTCCAAGTGAATGATTCTTGTAAAACTATTATTTAGTGTAACCAAAAAAATTATTTCACATGTAATTTGAACACAAGGAGACATTATTCTAGGTTTAGGAATGAATGTTGTTTGTGGTATTTAATACTCAACCAATATTTTAGTAATACATGAATCATAGGCAATACCTAATGAATATAAAATGTAAGACTCATTTACCCAGTTGTGGAAAGATAAATCTTTTTCAAGAAAAAATAAATTGGATGTCCAGGATATACCCTGTATAGAATTTAGACTCATTCGATCTAAACACCATAGGTATTATCGATGTATATACTTAGTTTTGTACAAAGGAACCTTTAGAAGTAAAGGTAAGCCACAATGATTTTTTGAATTAGTTCAATGAGAGAGCATGAACTATTCCAAGGGTAATCTAGTGGTAAATATAATTCATTAGATTCCTTTAAGTTATTAATGAATATGAAAGTGAATTGTGATATTTTCATATTCAGAAGATATGAGTTGCTTCAGGCTGACATGCTGAAGAATATCTTGACCAATCATTTATCGATCAATATAATGTAGTATGGAGTAATTCCTAAATACACATTACCCTATCTGCACCCCGAAATTTATGTTAATGATGAAGTATTACATGTGCACATTGATCAACAAAAATGTGGCATGGAGAAATTCCTAAATGCACATTTTATACATCAGAGTCATGATGTAAGGAGTATCAATGTAGCGACTTAGAGAGACTTCTATTATATTTCATGATGTGCTTCGCAAATAAAAGTGACATCCCATAAACATATGCCAACTATAATGAAAAATTTATATCATATGAGTCATAGTATGATGGAAATCCATTATGTTATAGGACATGGGTTTATATTCAAATAGTTTGTTAAGATATAAACAAACTTTCATCAAGATAAGCACATTGTAAATCTTAGTAATTATCCTAAAGGTTTCTTAGGATATTCAAAAAATACCTAACATAGAATAGATGTAATCAAGTTATATACTAAATTTCTATAAGAGGGTCCACATCTCTACTTGAGATAATGGGAACAATATTTACTTGGTTTTAGTCAATGCTAAATATGCACATTTAGTTGGCATAGGAACTAGTTCTACAAGTGCATGTGTAACAGGAATGTTCGAGAGGCACATACTGTGTAGGATGGTTAAAACCATAGTGATGGTTTTATATTCACCACGATCAGTGATCTATAATTATTTGATAATAATAATTCCTACAAGTAAAAAAATATGGAAATTAGCGAAGATTTACAACATCAATTAAAATTCAATAATGGATTTCATGTATCAAAATGGAAAGGGGCTTATAATTTTGAATACATTGGTGGGAATTCCGTTGACATGATACATGGATGGTACAAGTGTGGTACCAATAAGGCCTGATTGGTGATACCAAGTCATTATGCCTAAATCCATTAAATTTTTACTTGTTATAGCTAATATCTATGATCATTTTATTGAGAATTGGATGTCATGTCTACCAATTAGGGAAGGTTTCTATGATCGTTTTATTGAGTATTAGATGAAATCGTGGCGAGGTATCTTGTGTTGGGTGCGTCATTGGTGGTATGACATTTATTGAATGGTCAACAAAGGTTTTTTCACTTCCAGGTTAAGGAAGTAATATATCTTGGGTCTGCTTGATCAGGATGGTATTACCTTGATAAATCCATGGTCATGGTAGTCCAAGGTAAATCTGTCTAAATAGATCAACAAATAATAAATTAAGAAAAGGACGATGACATGAGTGTGCATCCTGCTTTGTGAGATATTCAGAGACAAAGAGATTATATTACATAGTACATGCTTGTAGGTTGGTTGTCATTTCTATGACTATCCTTATATCTTTAGAGGTCCTGATGGGTTTCTAGATTCTGCTCTTGGTCTATGAATACTATTCACTACTATTGAGATAAGATCCTAGAGGGTTACACACAATAGTGTATTCAAAACACTACCCTATTATGGTGAATAAGAGTTTTGGACATGGTGGGCCGCACCAGTAGGGTTCAGGTTATGTCCAAGGATGTACGATCATCAAAGGAATAAATAAATTCATATTATTCAAGTTGATAATAATTGGTATTGAATTTATTTATTATGAAATATATTATTTGAATGAATATTAGCTTAAAATATTCAAAGTTCATTTAATATTTACAGGAACAACAAGTCGAGTTAATGACACAGGTTTTATCACGTAATATATTTATTATATTACAAGAAAGGGATAAAAATATAAATGATATTTATGATTTAGAAGAGTATTAATAATATTCCATTTATTTTGTGAGAAATAAATATTTAGGTATCAGGAATTTATTTCGGATTTTTATTCATTCACTATAAATAGAAGAAAGGGAGCTCTCACCAAAAACTATTCACTACACGATGGTGAGAGCTTCTCTATCTTCTCTCTCTTGAATCCAAAAGAGATACGCTTTGGTTCTAGGTGCTTGATTGTAGTTCATCTTCATGGATCGAAGGAACAAAGAAATAGTGATCATTGGGACATCGAAGGAGTCCTCGAAAGTATGCGCTAGCACTTGGATTTTGATGATCAACATTCTTGTAGGCTTTCGAATTGTGTGTGGGAAATCTAGAGTGATTTTACTTAAGATGCTTCGATCAGCGGTCGCCGGTGATGATAAAATGTTGTGCGTTGATACAATTTTAACCAAGTATTTATGGTTTATTATTTTGTGCTTAAAATTCATCACACGTGATCCTCGCACAGTAATCTGGCAGCATTTCATAAATGACGACGAGCTCATGTTGATCGTCAGTGGATTTTTTTTTAAATCTAATTTTTAGGGATTCTAATGTGTGCCCGATACCTTCACTCACTCGCTCAAAAATAACATTTCATTCCAAAGAAAAAACATGTGGCTCAAGGGGGGATAAAATGGTGAAGGCCAAGTGTGTCACCACTTACAATGAGATTACAATCATGTGGTAAAGACCCAATACAATGATATAAAACGGTACCTTCACCAGCACTCCCTTTATAGGTTGGAGAAGAGCTTGTATAGTCTGAAAAGGCTCTAAGGTGGTGAAATATGAAATTTGAGTCTGTTACTGTTCATGAGGGATTCTATAAGACCTCATCTGATCATTGTAATTTTATTTAAAAAATTTATAATAATGATTTTATTATATTACTGATTTATGTTGATGATAAGCTTATTGTCGGTCATGATACTTATATAATTGACACATTGAAGGATGTTTTTCAATCTATTGTTGTGAAGTACTTAGAACCATCAAGATAAATTTTTGGCATGTGGATCTCCCACGGTATAAAGTCTAATAAATTATGGCTATCTCAAGAGAGGAGTTTTTTAATACGTTTTTTAAAAAATATTTTTAAAAAAATGATTGGGTTTAAATTTTTTTAAACTATGCCTCAAAGGCGGCATCGCGGATGCCGCCTTTGGAGTTGGGTGAAAGGCGACATCACGGATGCCGCGTTTCCACTAAAACCAAAAAAAATTAATTTTTTTTTAAAAAAAATTAAATTTTGTTTTTTTTGTTTTGTTTATATATATATATATATATATAAACAAAACAAAACAAAAACAAAAACAAAAATAATTTTTTCAGCAGAATTTATCTATTATTTAAAATACAGCAGTATTGTCATTACAGCAGTCTGGATTCTGACAGACACTCTCACCCAGAGCTCCCTTTTATAAGAGGGCTTGCCCAAGAAATCATTCTGAATTTTTGATGTAGGATTCTAGTTCTCCCTTTTTTGCGTAGAAGATTCTACATTTCCGATATGAGAATCTATTTCAAGTACGTGAATTTGAAAGACTATAAGATATAAACTATAAGACCAATATAAATGAAACTTAAAACATGGATTAAACATATAAAAATAGTTGAAAACAAAAATAATTTCATAAAAAACGTTGATGGAAAATAATTTATAAGGTTTAAAAGACACATACTTGAAACTTAAAAATGTTTCAAGTATGTGACTTTAAAAGCCTATAAAATATAAACTACGAGACCAACTTAAATGAAAATTAATACCTAGATTTAACATATAACAAATAGTTAAAAATAAAAATAATTTCGTAAATAATGTTCATGAAAAATAATTTATAAGCTTTCAAAACCACCTACTTGAAATTTAAAAATGATTAAAGTATGTGGCTTTGAAAGACTATAAAATATAAATTATAAGACCGATATAATTTAAAGTTAAAACATGGATGAAACATATAATAAATTATTTAATTATTTAATTAATATTATTAATAATTAATTATATAATAATCGATTAGTTAATTAGTAATTATATAATAATCGATTAGTTAATTATTAATTATGAATTATGAATTATGAATTATGAATTAGTTAATTAGTAATATAATTATTAATTATATAACTATTAATTGTATAATAATTTTTTACTTAATTAATAATTATTAATAATTAATTATATAAAAATTAATTAGTTAATTAGTGATATAATTAGTTAATTAGTAATATAATTGTTAATTATTTAAAAACTAATTATATTACTAATTAACTAATTATATTACTAATTAACTAATTAATTATTATATAATTAACTATTAATAATTACTAGTTAACTAACAAATTATTATATAATTAATAGTTATATTATTAATAATTATATTAATAATTATATTAATAATTAGTAATTAATAATTAATAATTAATAATTAATAATTAATAATTATAATGAATAATTATAATGAATAATTATAATAAATAATTATAAAGAATAATTATATTACTAATTAACTAACTAATTATTATATAATAATTTTTAATAATTACTAAATAATAATTTTAATGAATACTTATATTACTAATTAACTAATTAACTATTATATAATTAATAATTATATTACCAATTAACTAATTAATTATTATATATTAATTTTTAATAAATACTAATTAATAATTACAATGAATAATTATAATTTATAATTATATTACTAATTAACTAATTATAAAAAGGGGTCTCGGCTCTATCTTTCTCAAAAAAATAATTAACTAACTATTATATATTTAATAATTATATTACTAATTAACTAATTAGTTGGTATATAATTAATGATTAATAATTACTAATTAACTAATTACAAAATTATATAATTAATAATTATATTACTAATTAAGTAATTAATTATTATATAATTAATAATTATATTATTAAGTAACTAATTAATTATTAAATAATTAATAATAATATATCTAATTACCTAATTATATTATTAATTAACTAATTAATTAATAACTAATTAATTAATAACTAATTAATTATTAATAATTACTAATTAACTAACTAATTATTATATAATTAATAGTTATATAATTAATAATTATATTACTAATTAACTAATTAATAATTAATAATTAATAATTATAATTAATAATTATAATTAATAATTATAATGAATAATTATAAAGAGTAATTATAATTTATAATTATATTACTAATTAACCAATTAACTATTATATAATTAATAATTATATTACCAATTAACTAATTAATTATTATATAATAATTTTTAATAATTACTAATTATTAATTATAATGAATAAATATAACTTATAATTATATTACTAATTAACTAATTAACTATTATATACTTAATAATTATATTACTAATTAATAAGTTAAATATTATATAATAAATTATTAATAATTAATAATTAATAATTAACAAATTAATTATTAGTAATTAAATAATTAAATAATTTATTATATGTTTAATCCATATTTTAACTTTAAATTATATCGGTCTTATAATTTATATTTTATAGTCTTTCAAAGCCACATACTTGAAACATTTTTAAGTATCAAGTAGGTGTCTTTGAAATCTTATAAATTATTTTTCATTAACATTTTTTACGAAATTCTTTTTATTTTCAACTAGTTATTTTATGTTTAATCCATGTTTTAACTTTAAATTATATCAGTCTTATAGTTTATATTTTACAGTATTTCAAAGTCACATGCTTGAATCATTTTTAAGTTTCAAGTAGGTGGTTTTGAAAGCTTATAAATTATTTTTCTTGAACATTCTTTATGATTTTTTTTATTTTCAAATATTTGTTATATGTTAAATCCATGTATTAAGTTTAATTTATGTTTGTCTCGTAGTTCATATTTTATAGGATTTCAAAGTCACATACTTGAAACATTTTTAGGTTTCAAGTATGTGTCTTTGAAACCTTATAAATTTTTTTACATCAACATTTTTTATGAAATTATTTTTGTTTTCAACTATTTTTTACATGTTTAATCAACATTTTACATTTCATTTATATTGGTATTATAGTATATATTTTATAGTATTTCAAAGTCACGTACTGGAAACAAAATCTCTAATCAGAAATGTTGAATGTTCTGCGTAGGAAAGAGAGAACCAGAATCCCACATTGGAAATGCAGAATGATTTCAAGGGTAAGCCCTCTTATAAAAGGGAGCCTTGGGTGAGAGCTTCTATTAGAATCCAGACTGCTGTAATGACAGTACTATTGGATTTTAAATAGCGAATAAATTCTGTTGAAAATTCTTGTTTATATATATAATAAAAAAAATTTAAACGAAAAAATATATTTTTTAGAAGAAAGGCGGCAACTAGGTTGCCGCCTTTCTCCCAAAGTGTAAAGGTGGCAGTTGCGCTGCCACCTTTAGAGATTATTTTTTTAACCTAAGCATTTTTTATAAAATATTAAAAAAAATGTATTTTAAAAAAAATCCCTCAGGAGAGATACTTTAAGAATGTGTTTTAAAAAATTCTATGGATGGAGAAAAAGATATCAATACTCCTCTTGATTTACATTTTAAGCTCAATGCTAATCAACCACATTCTAATGGTGTGGAGAGATGCAGAATATACATATTCAACTGTCATTATTTGTTTGATATATTTGATGGTATGCACTAGACCTAATGTACCAAATGCAGTTGATTTAGTTACTTGTTTAATATCAAATCTAGATAGAGAACATTAGAGTCGTAAAGTATATTTTTCAATATCTTTGTTGTACTTCGAATCAAAGGTTATGTTTTAGCGGTGTGAAACTTGTGTTTTGTGGCTTTACAAATTTAAATATGACAAAGGATACAGATTCAAGGAAGTTAACTTGAGACTATAGGCATAGTTGTATCTGGAAGGTCTATATTGAATAGATAAATTTTAAACTTAGATATTAATTTAGGGTTTGGGGATGATCCTCGCTAGCGTTCATTGTTCTTATATTTGGTATCGGGCATTGATCATTTGAAAATAAAAGGGTTTTTTGTTTGTCGTGGAGATCAATCATGAGCTTGCATCAAATTTGTGAGGGGGTTGGAGCCGCGTTGGTATCTGTCAACAATGCAAGTGTCCCATTGTCAAACTCGTCCTTGATACTAGATGAGTCATCTTCCATCACTCTATCAATCATCTCCGTGTGTCTCGCCATTTCTGACCCACTGTTCTCTGCCGCAGATTCATGAAACCCTATAACCACTCAATCATGATAATGAGATCCCATATCTACTTCCCCACCAGCCCGACTCCTTTATCTTGGAATACTGAACGGCTGGAGAAGATAGTGTGTGAGAGCATCATGAATATCCTCAGTGTGAATGCAGACGTGCTGGCTCTACAATATGTGAAGACGTAAGAGGAGAAGTCCATGAAGCCTCTTTCCGACATGTTTGCTTCCTTGGGGAAGAACTATATGTGTTTGCAGAGAGCTGGGCACCAGAGCATGGCCGATCAAGAGTTGGAGAGTTCCTAACACCAATGACAACCAATTCATAGGGAGTTTTTTATGCATTTTTAAAAATTATTTTTACAAAAAATGGTTAGGGAGATTTTTTTTTCAAAATGCGCCTCAAAGGCGGCATCGTGGATGCCGCCTTTTCATTACGGGTGAAAGGCAGCATCGCGGATTCCGCCTTTCCACTGCCAGCGCAGATCGGTGACGTGGCAAAGGAGGCACCTGCAGTGCCGCCTTTCTATATAACGTCATCTGAAAGGAGACATCGCGGGTGCCGCCTTTGTCTCCATGCCCTATAAAATGGCAGCTCCCCCACCCCTTCTCCTCACTTCCAAACACCCATTACCTCTCAATTTCTCTCTTTTGCGGCAGAGTTTTGCTGTTTGAAATTTTTGGAAATCTTTTAGAGGTATGGTTTTTAATTTAATGTTTTTTATTTTGTAGAATTGTTTTTAGTTAAATATTTTTATAAATTTAATGTTTTTTATTTAGTTTAATTGTTTATATTTAAATATTTTAATTCTTTAGCAGTTTTGTTAGTTTTAAATTTTTTTTATTAGATTGTTTAATTAGTTATATTTAGGAATTATAATTATCATTAGTATAAATTAATTTTGGATTCTTTTAATGAAATTTTGGTATCATAAAGACTATGTTATCTAAGCAATCAAAACCTTGTCTAGATACAAACAAGTGAATGTGGCTCTGGCACAGATGTACCTAGGGGTAAAACCCAAAAACACCGATTTGAGCTAGACTCGAACGGGAACTGGTGCACGACAATGGGCCTTGCTTCATTTTGGTTTGACACTCCCAGAGGATATGTGTAATATATGCATATTTCTTTATAAAATACTAAAATATATAAGAAAAGGAATGATAAATTGATTATCAATAACATGGAGTTAAAAAATATCATGGAGTTAAAAAATAACATAGTTAAAAAACAACATGGAGTGAAAGTGAAAAAATAAATAACATGGAGTTAAAATATATATAACATGGAGTGAAAGTGAAAAAATAAATAACATGGAGTTAAAATATAAATAACATGGAGTTAAAATATAAATAACATGGAGTTAAAATATAAATAACATGGAGTTAAAATATAAATAACATGGAGTTAAAATATAAATAACATGGACTTAAAATATAAATAACATGGAGTTAAAATATAAATAACATGGAGTTAAAATATAAATAACATGGAGTTAAAATACAAATAACAGCATGTTAAAATATAAATAACATAGAGTTAAAAAATAAATAACAGCATGTTTCAAGCTTCTTGATTTTCTTGAAGTGAATTGAATATCAAAATTTCAGAAATCCCGTGTGACAACGGGTTTTCTAAAATTGTGATATCCAATTCACTACAAGAAAATAGAAAATCTCGAAACATGATGTTATTTATTTTTTAACTCTATGTTATTTATATTTTAACTCACTAATTAAAAAGTGTACTAGGAAATATCCTAGTTTAGGATATAATATCTTTTAAAATTTAAGTATCATAAAGATTATATAGTTTAGAAGTAATAGTTATTATTTGAACGTGAGGTAAAATCCAACTTATTTTTAATAAGTAGTTTAATTAAAACTTCAAAGTATAAAATCAAACTTATATTGGTAACCATCATTCTGAATGTCACTTACATTATCAAAATCTTGATCAGAAAACTTTTTTTTACGTAGAGAGGAATGTTTGCCTGTGTGTACTGCTATGGGGAGGTTATTCAAACTGAGCAAGGAGATTCTTACAGTACACAACCAATAGCAGTGGTTAATACAACTGATTGTGTAACCCTAAGTGACCTTCAAGAAAGAATTCATGGCTCATTAAATCTAGGACCCAATCAAAAGATCAAGTCAATAAGTTATAGACATTTGCAGTTCCCGTCAACATTGTGGAATCTAGCTTGTGCATTGGTTGATGATGCGCAATGGATCCAAACAATTAATTTGTTTTCTGAACGGTCGGATGGTACCATGATGGAGTTATATATTGATGTTTCTACTGTACAACAACAACATCCAATTGTACAAAGACGTAGACTTATAAGAGTCGTTGAATATAGTATGCCCCATGAAGTTTAGACTATTCCAAATGATGCAGAGGACAACCTACTTGATCTCCCGGATATACATGTTAACCCGAAATCTGATGAGGAGTTTCGTAATAACGAAACAGATGGTGATAGTAGTGCTGATGAGGAAGGAACAACAAAAGTTTCGAGAAATTCATTAGTTGTACAGCATGCTCGACCTATAATAAATCATCCACCGCTCTTTGCATCTTGGTCAGAAGCAATGACACGTGTGCCTGAATTTGAAGATAATTTTCTCACACCAGAAACTGAGTTTCTCGGAGTTCTACGAGATAGGTTTAGTGAGATGGACAAAACTTTATATGTTGGAAGGAATTTTCCAAGTAAAGATGCATTAAAAAGTACGCTAAAGAGATTTCACATTGAGAGGCACTATAGTTATGTAGTTTATGAATCAGATCGTAAAAAATATGGAATACGATGTGAGAAGTATGGGGATGATTGTATGTTTTGATTAAGGGTTATTCCGGACATTGCACTTGGAGGTTGGAGAATATCGAGGATTGAGGCAGCTCATACTTACGTTCAACCAATCCTGACACAAGATCATACTTCATTGGATGCAGAATTTGTGTCATCCATTGTTATTGAGATGATTAGGACATGTCAAGATGTTCCAATATCCCTTGTTCAAGAGAGGATACAACAGACATTCGGTTATAAGATATCCTATAATAAGGCATGAAAGGCGAAACAGAAGACAATTGTGAAGGTCTATGGTGATTGGGATGACTCATATCGGGTGTTACCGCAATTGCTAGCCATATTGAGGAATCATAACCAAGTTGTCTTCTATCTGGATACAAACAAACATGTGTCTCACAATAACCGACTTGATCCATCTCGTGTTCAATTTCATCGGTTGTTCTGGGCATTCCTTCCCTGTATCTCCGCCTTTCGTTTCTGCAAACAGTTTATTCAGATTGATGGAACATTTCAGTATAGAAAATACAAGGGCGTATTATTGATTTCGGCAACCCAAGATGGAAACCATTCACCTCTTCCTCTTGCCTTTTCTATTGTAGAGAAAGAAAACTATGAATCATGGAGTTAGTTTTTGGCATGTATCAACACCCATTTCCCCAACATTCGGGGTGTTTGTTTGATATCTGATCGACATCGATCTATTAATAAGGCAATCAATGAGGATCCTGATACATGGAGTTACCCAAATTCACATCATCAATTTTGCATTAGACACATTGCTAGCAACTTGCATAAAAAATTCCACAATGAACCGATGAAGAAGGAAATCACCAGACTTGGTACGCATTGTATTTGTTATTTTTTTGTATATCAATGTAAAGATAAATTAAAAATATGTGAAATATCATCTATTATTTGTAGCATATGAGTCCGATCAACGACAGTTTGAAGAACGTTTCGAACAAATCCATCAGGTTAATGAAGACGTTTATGATTATATGATGCGAATTCCAAAAGAAAAATGGACATTAGAATTTGATGGGGGGAAGAGGTACGAACACATGACCACCAACATTGTAGAGTGCATCAATGGTGTCTTCAAAGGGATTCACAAGCTACCTATAACTGCCCTAGTTCAGGAGACATTATATCATTGCATGAAGTACTTTGTTGATAGACAAAAACTAGCATCAGATGAAATAAATCAGGGGCTAACATACGAAAGAAATTTTCAACGAGTGATTGAAAAGAATATTGAAGAAGCTTTTGGTTATCAATCATACCTATTTTGACAAGAAGACTCTCGATTTTAAGTTCAAGATAAGTCTAACCCCACCACAAATAGCATTGGTGAAAAAATTGTAGCATTACTAGAAACAAGGCAATGTCAATGTGAAAACTTTCAGGCCTTATGGTTTCCATGACCACATTCCATCGCAGCATGTGCCTCTGTTAACATATCATGAGAAGCATATGTTGATCCAGTGTACCAGATAAACACCATTGCTAACTGTTATGCTGCACCATGGACAGTTATTGGCGAGTTTCGTTAACCGATAGTGGTACCTGATATGAATCGGTTGCTTCCCCGTGGGAGACCGAAGGCTAGCAGGATGCGAAATGAGATGGACTGGCCTCAAGAACAAAGATAGAGTTTGAGATGCACCATATGTCATCAAGAAGGTCATAATCAGAAATGATTCCCTAACATTGTTGGGTCGAGTTCACACTCTAATCCACAATGATGTATTGTCGTTATTAGGAGATTCTCATATTGTAAATTTTATATTGTTATCTCTTCCTTTTACCTCGGTTTTCTAACCCCCAAAATTGAAAATCATAACAGTAAACCCAGAAACAGCTTTTGTATACCGTAATCCTAAAAATCTAAACCATAACCCTAAAAATCATTTCTCAAATCATTAACCTAAACCGTAAAACGTTAAAAGAAATACAAAATCCTAGATCCAAAAGAAAAAATGTGAAACCCTAATCTTTAAATTCAAAAATTGAAAACATGAATCATAAAACCATGCATAAAGTTCTAGGGAATAGAGGAACACCCCAGAAATTGAACCCTCCTACATTGTTAATGAAGTCATAGAGACAAATGAATCTTGATCTAGTAATAGAATAACACCCCAAAAAGTGAACTCCCTTACAATATCAAAATATGAGCCCTAGTACTACACCTTCCACCTGTACACCCAAGGATCACATTTGAGATATACATAAAATCATTTTGAAAGGGCATTATAACATTCAAAAATAACAAAAAACCCTTTCTTGATATAAAAACATTCTTTGAAAACTAGTTCACACTTCATTTCACAATTCTTTAAAAACACCCTTATATCTACCAAAATTAGGGGAAACCATATTTTATCAAAAACCCTTTTCATAAAATAAAAAAAAATCATTCCAATTATTTTATAAAAAAATTATAAAACAAAGTGAAATCATGATTCATCCAACATAGATTAGAGACTGAACCATTTATAGGTCATGAATGATCCATGATGTGAATCCTTGATAAAACTTCATTTATTTATATGCAGATGACTGACACCATACTACTCAGTCAGCAGGCTACCCATTGTTCACAGGTTGTAATAGAGGGCGGTCTAGATCGATTGATCAGGGTGCATAGAGCGCACCATTTTCATCACACAGACCCTCCTCCTTCCATTATACCATACTTGCGTCGTGCTGGCTTCTATGGTATTGCATTATCAGATTTTACATTTGTAGACCATCACCTGCTAGCTGCACTCGTAGAGAGGTGGAGACTAGAGACACACACATTCCACCTTCCTGAGGGAGAGATGACCATCACCCTCCAGGATGTGGTTGTGCTTCTTGGTCTTCCTATCCAGGGGACACCCGTTATTGGATCCACTCAGGAAGCTTGGACCAAACTTGCTTATTGCTTGTTAGGCATTGACATTTTGTCCGATTGTAGTGCTACCGATGGAGCGTCGATATCGATGCCTTGGCTGGAGCCACATATTCCACTTTTAGCTGATGATGTTGACGAGTAGACGGTGATTCATTATGCACGTGCATATATAGTACGACTTATTGGAGGGACCATGTGTACGGATCATTCAGGGATGTACGTGCACATGATGTATCTACCCCAACTAGAGGATTTTGATTGGGTAGGGATGTACAGTTGGGGATCCGCCTGCTTGGAATACACATACAGAGGGCCGCCTGCTTGGCATACACATACAAAGTCATCACAACCTTGGGGTCCAGACCCATCATAGAGTTGGGGTATAACACCACCATATGATTTGTTACCCACTTCGATGATGTCGAGTTCTTCTACCATCGAGGTGGGAGAAGGATCAGGAGGGCCGTACGAGGTGGAGTTGACATTTTGTCCCACTGGTACAGAGGTAGAGGATATGACAGTCGACATTCCAGCACCCAAGTACCAGCCCTCTCCAGGTTATCAGACTCCCCAGAGATCTCGCCGCAGATGTCCTATTATTAGTCCACCATGTGGGACATGATCTCCTCACCGTAGACATAAACATTGATTTTTTATTCTCATTTATATGTTTTATGTCTATGGAAATGAAAAATTATTTTTTATGAAATGATTTGTGTTAGACCACCACGTGGGACAGAATCTCCTCATCGTAGACATAAACATTGATTTTTTATGTTCATTTATATGTTTTATGTCTATGGAAATGAAAAATAATTTATAAGCTTTCAATACCGCCTACTTGAAAGTTAAAAATGTTTCAAGTATGTGACTTTGAAATACTATAAAATATAAACCATAAGACCATTATAAACTAAAATTTAAACATTCATTAAACATATAAGCAATTGTTGAAAACACAAATCATTTCATAAAAATTGTTCATGAAAAATAATTTATAAGCTTTCAAAACCACCTAATTGAAACTTTGAAATGTTTCACGTACTTGACTTTGAAAGACTATAAAATATAAACTGGGCCCGGTAATGAAGATTTCGATGGGATATGTGGAATTGTTGGTGTTTTCATCTGATCAACTAGGCCTAGGGAAATGAGGTGACAATTGTAGAAGAAATTATAATGGTTGGATGCATGGTGGTGTTGAAGGGGTTTATATTTGCAGAAATGAGAAACTATGATAATTTTATGTGGAATATATTTCACCATACCCTTATGTGGCCAGATGTTGCTATGGATATGGACATGGCGGGTGGAAGAATGGATTTCATTGTCCCATGAAAGGAGATATAAATGGTTTTAATTCATGAAATATGATAGATGTATGTGATACTATCAAGATTTTTCATCTTATTGATGTAGGGTTGACTCCTATATGTTTAATGAATGTTTAAAGTTTTGTTTAGATTTGTCTTATGTTTTATATTTTATAGTCTTTCAAAGTCACGTACTTGAAACATTTATAAGTTTCAAGTATGCAGTTTTGAAATCTTATGAATTATTTTTCATGACCAATTTTTATGAAATGATTTGTGTTTTCAACAATTGCTTATATGTTTAATGAATTTTTAAAGTTTTGTTTATATTGGTCTTATGGTTTATATTTTATATTATTTCAAAGTCACGTACTTGAAACATTTTTAACTTTCAAGTAGGTGGTTTTGTAAGCTTATAAATTATTTTTCATGAACAATTTTTATGAAATGATTTGTGTTTACAACAATTGATTATATGTTTAATGAATGTTTAAAGTTTCGTTTATATAGGTCTTATGGTTTATATTTTATATTATTTCAAAGTCACGTACTTGAAATATTTCTAAGTTTCAAGTAGGCGGTTTTTAAAGCTAATAAATTATTTTTCATGAACAATTTTTATGAAATTATTTGTGTTTTCAACAATTTATTATATGTTTAATGAATATTTAAAGTTTTATTTTATATTTTTCTTATGGTTTATATTTCATAGTCTTTCAAAGTCACATACTTGAAACATTTTTAAGTTTCAAGTAGGCGGTTTTGAAAGATTATAATTTTTTTTTCATGAACAATTTTTATTAAATGATTTGTGTTTTAAACAATTTCTTATATGTTTAATGAATTTTTAAAGTTTTTTCTATATTGGTTTTATGGTTTATATTTTATAGTATTTCAAAGTCACGTACTTAAAACATTTCTAATTTTCAAGTAGGCGGTTTTGAAAGCTAATAAATTATTTTTCCTGAACAATTTTTATTAAATCATTTGTGTTTTCAACGATTGATTATATGTTTAATGAATTTTTAAAGTTTCATTTAGATTGGTCTTATGGTTTATATTTTATAGTCTTTCAAAGTCACGTACTTGAAACATTTTTAAGTTTCAAGTAGGCGGTTTTGAAAGCTTATAAATTATTTTTCATGAACAATTTTTATGAAATGATTTGTGTTTTCAACAATTTATTATATGTTTAATGAATTTTTAAAGTTTAGTTTATATTGGTCTTATGGTTTATATTTTATAGTATTTCAAAGTCACGTAATTGAAACATTTTTAAGTTTCAAGTAGGCAGTTTTGAAAGCTTATAAATTATTTTTCATGACCAATTTTTATGAAATGATTTGTGTTTACAATAATTTCTTATATATTTAATGAATGTTTAAATTTTCATTTATATTGGTCTTATGGTTTATATTTTATAGTCTTTCAAAGTCATGTACTTGAAACATTTTTAACTTTCAAGTACACGGTTTTAAAACAAAATTTTAAAAACTAATAATTTTTTTTGTTAGGTGAAAGGTGGAATCCTCCTGACCATTTTTTATGAATTATTTATATAAATAAATATATAAAAAAAATAAAACATAAAAAAAAAATTCAACAATTTTTTTTGTTAGGGGAAAGGCGGCATCACAGGTGCCGCCTTTCAGCCCCAGTGTAAAAGCGGCATCTGTGATGCCACCTTTCACCCGAAATGCAAAGGCAGCATCCGTGATGCCGCCTTTAAGGTGCATTTTGAAAAAAAGTTTCACCCTAATAGTTTTTTGAATTTTTTTTAAAAAATGTATTGAAAAAAACACAATTCATAGGTGTTTGCAAAGAGTTGGGTGCCGGAGTACGGAAACACAAAGCAATAAATAAAAAATAGACAAACATGTTGGATTGATTTTTACAAGGTTAGAATTAATGTGAGAATCTGCGTCTTGCTATGTTTGGTTCCTACCTAGATACAGATTTCTCACTATTATAATAAGTTATTATAATGGGTACAGTATCACCTTGAAACCTAATGTTACCCACACTATATTGGGATATGGTATCACCATTAACCATTTAGAAAATTATCACCATAACCTAAAGCTATATCCTAATGGGTTCTTTATACTAGATCCTACCGGCCTTCAGCCACTCGACTGTTTGGTCTTAGATTATATCGGAGTCCTCCAGTCTTCCATGATTCGCCTCAATGAACTCCTGAACAAGATCTTTCTTTTACTTTGAGATGTATTTACATCAACTATAGATATTCATTCTCTAAATAATTCTTCGACTGCCAGTGAATAATCAAATACAACTATATGTTCCGTGTGTTGCAGAAGCATATGATGGGCTGTGCCTAAATTTTCTTTTTGTCATGATTGATAATCAATCTAAAATTTACACAACAATAAACCTCGTGATCAATAGAATTGAATCAAATAATACAAACAATGGATAAAATGGAAGAACCAAAGTACATGATCACCACATATTATATATAATTAATTTTAGCAATAAAAAATTACGTTGTGAAATATTCTTTCTTCATTGATGAATCTGACAATGGATCTACTTCGTACCATCATTGCATTGTAGGAATCAAGAATAAATTCACTCTAATGGCAGTACAACAGATACAGCTTTTAAAAGTGCTAGAAATCGATTTTATCTACACTAAAAAAGCATTGATAATCGAAACTCTATTAAAAGGGGGACCTTTTATCATTGCTAAAAAAGCGGATAAATTCCCATTTTATCAGTGCTAAAAAAAGAGCTGATAAAAGTCAAAAAATGAAATTTTTAAAAAGAAAAAAAATTCTAGAAATTTGTAGGGTGGACCAACTCCCTTTTATCAACGCCTGACCCCCACCCTTTAACAATGCTACCACACCCCACCCTTTAACAACACTACCCCCCTTAAACAGTGTTATGTCGTCCTTCACCCGCGCGCACTTGCCTCTCTTGAGTTTCGAACCTCAGACCTCCCTCTCATACTCCAATGCCATTTCCAGTTACCTGTATTATTTTGTTCTTTTTTTATGATATATCTATATATTTATATAAATTTTGTTATTTTTTTTATATCCATATATAAATTTATTTATTTATATAGATATATAAAATATGTTTTGTGTGTGTTTTTATGCGTGTGTATGCATGTGTGTATGTGTGTGTTTATATATATATATATATATACATATATATGTGTGTGTGCATATATAAATATAATTATACATGTTTATATTTGTTTACATATATTATTTATTAATATTTATATAGATATATTAGAATATATAGAAAAATATATATATTTTTGTCAATACTCACACACAAATATATATATACATATATATTAACATTATATATATATATATTAATTGTATTGGTATAAAAATATTCATACATTTTTATTTTAAATAAAATGGGTTTTCTTTATTTATATAAGGTTTATATATTGAGAAATATATTTTATATGTAAATATGTTTAATTATTTATTTATAAAATTAAATTTTTATGTGTGAATATATAAAAAATATGCATATATTGTTATATAATTAATTATAAACAACAGTAAAATGTGAAAAATGATAAATTCTAAATTCCATAATATCAATATTAATGTAATCCCAAGGAATAAATTCAATCTCCACTGAAAAAGGGAAAAAATACCCCCTTAAATGAGGCTGAAAATCGATCGAATGTTAACAAATTGAGGTACCCTGACTAAAAACTCAGTTTTGGAGACCATATTATCCTTTTTGGCCTTAACAATGTAATGGATGGTTTTTCCTAAGTCACTAAGGAGTAGATATCATCACATGATTCGATTTGATATCTGGTAGAGCTCAAACGGACACCCGGATCAAAAGTTATGGCCGTTTGAAGTTCATGTTGTATTTTTCAACTTATTTTAGATCTTTTATTAATTTCTTTATATTTTTTATATACTCAAATTATTATTAAATGACTATTACTTGATAAAAATTACAAAATTATTAATTAAATATGTTTTTTTAAATTATTTGATAATCCTTTTTACAAAATATCATATATATTAATTTTAAATTTCAATTTATCCTTATCTAAAACATATTTAAAAAATATATATTATAATTATATCAATATAAATATATTTTTATATTTTTATATTAATATATTATTTTAATGAAATATGTTTTGAAATATACCATTTATCAGCACTATTAAAAAGCGGTGAAGGGGGGGGGGGGTTAGTATGAGTGCATTTTAAAAAATGTTGATAAATGGGGACCCATTAACAGTGCTAAAAAAGTGATGACAAAAGGGTAATTTTAACAGCGTGTTTTTTTAGCACTGTTAATAGTACCTTTTACCAGTGTTTTTTGTTATTTCTGATAAAATAACCCCCTTTATCATCACTTTTTTACTAGCATTGATAAAGGTTGGCTTTGCGTAAAGCAGTTTCTGTGGTAGTGTGGTGATCCACACATGTTCCAAAACTCTCCAAATATCACCGAATGAATCTCCGTATTCTAGCACGAAAGATCCTATTTCTTGCATCATTCTTCTTTGATTTACCTGATATTATCTTCCAAAGTATTCTTTTTTATATTTCTTGACTCGAGAGTGGAAGGTGGAGGAAGATCGCTCTTCATTTTTGGAAGCATTCATGGAGAATTGATCTGTAGGGTTTCAAGAGAATTCTCTATATTTAATTGTGCACAAAAAAAGAAATGAATTAGCTCTCTTGAAAAATAATACACTTAGGTTTATATAACTCTTGGGTTTGAAATAAATTATTACACAAGTGACCTTTGTTATTTATTAAATCCCTCCAGAACCCATTATTTATAATAATAATAATATTATTATTTTTCAACATACTCTAAACTCGTGAATTAAATTAAATGTTATTTAATTAAATATTATTCAATGTATATTATTTATCGTTGGACCATTAAAATCAGTTCTACATTCCACCACAATAATTATCAGGCCTTAAATAATGATTATTTATTTAATAAATAAATATCTCTGCATTATTCTCCAACAAACGAATAAATATTATATTCACTTAATAAAAAATAAATATTTATTAAATATTTCGCTCACATGATATTTCCTTGAATAACTAGTGAAAAAATATATTTGATCAAAAAATCATGAATAATTATTAAACCATACGTGGGAATACTATTTATTCAACTTGTTAAATAATAAATAAATAATATATATTATTTAACTAAGATTTTGGATACACTTAGTCTATGACCCTCTTGGCCTCTTTCTCAGTGGAATTAGGCAAAACAACCTAAAGTCCAAGACTATCATCAAGAAACACTCCAAGAAACTCATAGGGAAATAATTTAATGACACAATGACATAAATGGCCATGGATTTATTTATGCTATATCATTTCCATCAAAGGGCCTGAGATATCAACTTCCATTAATGAATAGATGAGACAAATCCTTTCCCACATTATTCATTAATGAAATATTACCTGTGACGCGCCCAACATATACTACATTTTCGTGAACATATATAATCATGGTTTTTGTTAATACATCAAAGTATGTGACTTATAATACTCATTAATAATAATCCTAAATTCTAAGGATCGATAAATACATTTATAGATATGAACATCCAATCACACATATAATTGTACAATTCCTACTCACGGGTCTCATTCTCATAATATCCCAAAATAGATATTTACAAGGGCATAAACCATGATAGGGTACATCAAATTCTTATGAGTCTCCACCCATTATATATTTTATCATTTTTCCCTTCAAATGATTTCATCCCTCTATTGAAAATATATTTAAGAATTCTGTCATGACACTTCTGGGTTCTCATCATAGTGGGGAACTGCTATTACCTATCAGTATGACAACTACTCTGAGGAAAGTATCACATACTTTGTAATGTATAAAAATAATCATGATATGGTAATAAGTTTATAAATATTCAAAACAATCAATACATGTTATCATAAAGTACACAAAAATGGTTCTAGGGCACAAACTTGAAAAGAATCCCACTTGCTTTAGATCCAACTGGTAAAAAAATTCACTCCACTATCTCTCACATGATACTCGTGCTTCTATTGAGATCATAATTTATTCAAGGGGCCCACCATGCATTCTTATATGGGAAAACTTCTTACTACAACATTACCCCTATGAGAAAAATCCCTCAATAGGTGATGCTTTCAGAGTATGTGTTTTGTTCGTTGGTGTGGCCTTGGCTCTTTTTCAATAGTCACCACTATAGTATTATCACAATACAATGTGATAGGGTATTTACTTCTAGGTACCACATCAAGATCATAGACAATGTTTTGTATCCAAATAGTTTCCTTTCCAGCATTAAGAGATTCTATATACTCATACTCCACTGTAGAATCAATGACAACTAGATTTTTTAAACTCTTCCAACGCACAACTCCTCCATTGAGATAAATAACACATCCTAAATACATATTCAAATAATTCTAACATGTTTGAAAACTATAATCATTATAACCCTTGATAACTAGCTTCTCATATCCTCCATACACCATGAACATATCCTTGTTCTTCTCATATTCTTGAGCATACCCTTAACAATAGACCAATATAGTTCTCTTGGATCTTCTCGATATCTACAAATCATATTCAATGCATAGGAAACATAAAGTCTAGTATAAAAAATTCCATACATTATTCATCATATTTCAGAAGCATATGAGATCTTACTCATTCACTCTTTCCCTTATTGTGTTCGAGGACACGTTTTCTTAGAAAGATATATACCATGTTACACTGGAACCAATCCCCTCTTCTATTTTCCATACTTAATCGCTTTAGTATCTAGTCAATGTATATACTTTTACTTAAATGTGAGAAACCTATTATATCTATAATGAATGTTCTTGATTCCTATAATATAGGATTCTTTACCCAAGTCCTTCATGAAGAAACACTTCTTTAACTAGTACTAAAAAAATTGTAAGGCTGGTATGTCATTTCCAACAAGTAATATATCATCAATATATACTACTAGGATAACGACTACATTTCCAATAAACAACTTGTAAACACATGTATCTCATTCATTCTTAATGAAACCAAATTATTTTATAGCTTCATCTAATCAAATTCTCAAAGGCCTAGATTCTTTCTTCAATCCATAAATTAATCAATGCAACTTGAAACTCATTTTGACATCACCTAGAGTCACAAAACCATCCATTTTTTGTCATATAGACATCTTCCCAAAGATTCCCAATAAGGAAAGTTGTTTTGACATCCATTTTCCATATTTCATAGTCATGTTAAGATTCTATAGCATGTAAAATTTAGATGGATTTGAACAAAAAAATTGGTGAAAATGTATCATTGTAGTCAATTCCTTAATACTGTTTAAACACCTTATCCACCAGTATTTCTTTATAGGTATTTACTTTACCTTTATGTCCAAATTTCTCTTAAATATCTTTTTGCACCCTATAGGATTTACATCAACTAAAACATCTACCATAACCCAAACATGGTTCTGATATAAGGACTCTATTTTAGAATTCATGGATTCATTCTATCTTGAAACATTTGAGCTATCCACTACATCTTTATAGTAGAGAGATTCATCATTGTCAACCAATAAGGAGTCACCATCTTTGATAACTAGAAAACCATATCTTTCTAGTTCTATTACCTCTATTATGATCCTACACAGTACTTTTATTTCAGGAACCAATTCTTCTATAAGGAATTGTGGAATCTTTTCACGTACTAACTATTTTGAATCTTGAGCATCAACTTCTAAAAAATTAAATCTTAACCCCACTATCATATTTGAGGATGTGCTCCCTCTCCTTAAAGATGAATTTTATGGTGACAGTCATTTTGTTTTCTGAGAGTTTATATAGGTAGTATCCCATTTGTTTCCTTAGGATATCCTATAAATATGAACTTTGTGCACTGTGGTAATAGTTTGTGGCTTGAGAAGGCCTTAACAAATGTCTTGCATCACCATACACATGTATGCGAAAAAATTAGTTTTTTTCCACTCCATAACTCAAAGGGAATCCCATTTTCTACTTTAGTTAGTACTCAATTTAATGTATATATTATAGTTTTTAATGCATATACCAAAAAGGATAATGGAAGATCTATATGACTCATCACCATCCTTACCATGTATAACAAGTCATGGCTCCCCCTTTATCCTGAATGGCCCTAAGGCCTTCATTTTTATTGATTTTTGATAACCCCTCTTTCAAGGGATGAGGGGGAAACCTTACAAGGACCGTAGGCTAAGAGATTACATGGCCCGTAGGCTTAAGAGATTACATGACCCGAAGGTCTTAGGGAATTCAACCAGACTATCAACAAGGAACTGCCCCTCCCCAACATTTTCATCTTGATAGTAGCTCTCCACCTTTGCATGACCATCTGTCTAGGCTTCCCGTGAAATCACAGGCTGGTACCGATGGCATAGCCATACCCTCTCATTCTGAAAATCCATTTGGCTCTGCTCTGGTGAGTGCACCTAATCTGAATCCTCTTCTGGAGATGCTCCTTTTTTTTAGTGTGTCTGGGGCCTGCATTCAAGTGGCCCAAAGGCCTTGGGGTGGCCCTAAGGCCTTAAGGTGGTGTGAGTTGAGATAAAATCCCAAAAACCAGTAAAAATTCAATAATCTTTTGGTTAAGATATTAAACACCTCGATCTAATCGAAGCTTCTTTGTCTTCTTTACAAGTTGATTCTCTACTTCATTCTTGAATTCGTTGAATTTCTCAAAGGTCTTAGACTTATACCTCATTACATTGACATAGTCATATATACTAAAGTTATCAGTAAAATTTATGATGTTAGAATACACACCTGTAGTTTCTATTGGAAATGGTCTACACACATCAGTGTGTACCAATCCTAAAAGCTCTATGGCCCTTTCACCATATCCACCGAACGGTGGTTTAGTCATTTTTCCATGTAAACAATCATGTCATATTTTACGTATTTTTTAGTTTAGAAGAGTCTAAATAACCATCTTTATAGAGATTTTTCAAATGATTTTCATTGACATGACCAAGACGGTGATTCTATAGCATGGTGTTATATGATTAATGTAAACATGATTCATTATCAATTTCCAATACTTGTTTTTTTAAATTAATACATAGAGACTATTATTTAAATGCAAAAACTATAACATATGTTGTCTTTATAAAAGAAACAACTTTTACTTGTAAACTTGAAAATAAAACCATATGCATCTAGGAATGATACAAAAAATATGTTCTTCGTAATATTTGGTACAAAATAACAATACCTTAAAACCAATATCATTCCTATTAGAAATGAATGGTGGTAGTAAGCAATGGCTAGAGTAGCCAACCTTATACCATTAGAAGCTCACAAAACCACCTCCCCTCTAGTAATATTTCAGAATCTACTTGATTCATATATTTGGACACATATGTGAGAACCACAAGTTTTATCTAATACCCAATGTGTAGATATTGAAATATTACACTCAATAACAAATGCACCTTTATATTACCCTTGATTTTGGGTGCATTTCCTCTTCTAGTGGTCTTACTTGACACATGAAAAACATTCTGCCTCATTTTCCTTACCCTTCCCTTAGATCTTCCTCTTATTAGAGGGATGGTTCTTGGGACCTTTATAATTATTATGAATCTTGGACGCCTTTTCCTTATTCTTATTTTTCTTATTCACCCTAAGGACTGAGGGTTTTTCACACCCCATGTTCTTATCCACTTGGAAAATCATATTAAGAAGTTCCGAAAGACTCTTATCATTATTTCTCATGTTATAATTAATAATAAAATCGGAGAAGGTCTTGGTTAGTGAGGAAAGTGTGATATATATGTGAAAATAATTTGAGAATCTAATCTCTAAGATGTATAAGTTTTAAATGTGGCCAACAATCTTGACTATATGAGTCCCAATTGGTGAAAAATCTCCTAGAAGAGTTGTGAAAAAATCATTTTAGATCACATATATCTCTTTTCTCTCCTTCTCTTGATAGAGATACTGAAGGAGATACATCATGTTATACACATCCATGTCATCATGTCACTTCAAAATCTCATTGGTCATGGATGATAACATAAAACATTGAACATTTGTAACATTATTCAAATGTTTCTTCATGAGAGATAACTATTTCTCACTAGCCTCATTACCAGGTGCTTTAGAAATAGGTTCTTCCAACACATTCAATTTTCTTTTCTTGGCGTAGGATAACACATAAGCACCTTTTCCATTCTTGGAAATTTGTGTCGGTGAGAAGGCTATCATTATCAAGTATGGATCCTAGTGATATGTGTTATTTCCTTTTATTGTTGTTTCTAAAAATATTATTTTATTAGTTTTATTACTTCATCTAATAAAATTTAGATAAATAAATAAATACTACATTTATTAATATCCCACTATTTTATAACAACCTAATATCCCGAACTATCATCTTCAGAATATCCTATTTCTTATAAATTCTAGTGACAAGGATCAATATACCCTTCTCATTACCACAAATTTTGTTGGTCAAGAAGTTTGAAGGGTTTTAAGTATTAATTCAAAATGACAACTGCATTAACTCACAGTTATTTGATTTGTTGAGTGGACTCCCCAATCCCAAAATCCTTAAATTGTATTTCCTCAACACTTTATTCTTAGTTACACCACATACTTCTTTGGCAGTCAACCCCTTATGTGAACTAAGCTAAGTCAAACCAAAACATCATGTTAGAATTCCCTGATAATTGAAAGCATCCCAACATTGGCTAGTCAAGCACTTTAAACTATTGTTTGATTTTAAATGAAGTATTGGAAGGATATACTGACATAGTATATATAATTGAGGTATTTTATATTTATGTGCAAATTGCTAATTATCATCTTTATTACATTCTTGTTAATATTAAGTGGATTTACTTAAGTGATTAACCATGTATTAGATAATATTAACGCATAAGCCAATTTATTTTTGTTCTATATTGCATGCTTGTTAATTCATTAATTCATGTGATTGCAACAAAACATCCATAATGAAATAACCATGAAACTTGAAATAAATAAAATAATAAAGTTGTAGGATCATGAGCATTTATTAATGGTTGGATTATCTAGCAGATCATAAACTAACCGTCGACCTGGGGGAAAACACCTTGAACCATTTATGGTTTGTGCTTTTGTTTTCCTCTTATCCACCTATATATCTCTCTTGGATTGGTTTTTCCTCTGCTCCAAAATGAAACCACCTCCACTAAATTGGGTGGTCCATCCATTACATATTCTTTTACTGACACACATGTAAGGGGAAGGGGTTTACACAAAAGAAACCATGGGCATGTAGGACCTTACATAATTAGAGGATAAATGACACATTGGCCAAAAATTATAATAAATTTATGGAATCCAATCACATACAATGGTATGTTATAATATCATGATCATTTATATTCATTGAATGAATTACACATTTAATAAAATTGTCATTCAATTATTAATCATTTTTATTTAGGATAAATCATGCTCGAAAAAATTAATTATCATATTTTATTAATCAATTATTTTATCCTAATTATCATCTGAATTTCCTTACGATTATTATCCATCATAATTTTAAACAAACTAAATGACTTTATATAAAATTAACTATGTATAATAAAATGTACCTTAGTGGCAACATGTTGAGTACCCATATGAACTAACCAACATGTATTACACTCATATACTATTTACTCTTGTGACATGTGGCATACTTGACTTATCATGTAATATCATGATGTGTACTATCAATATAATGATCACAATATTTACATGGTTCTTTTTTTAACATATTGTGTAATGCTTCAATGTGTAGAGTAATAAGTGTAATACGATTTATACATGATATGAAGATATGAACATTACACAAAAATTAATTAGGCAATTATATATATAAATGTATCATCACATGAAGTGTATTATCAACTTAATGAACACACAAAAGAACATATTGATAAGGTTTACATAGTATAATAAATTATTTTTTTAATTCTGTGCAATTTGTTAAAAGTACATGGCGTGTACAAGCCAGCTACACGATGTGTAATATTATCACAGTCTATCCAAGGTACATGCCATGGGACTCGGTGTGTAATTATTTCACTTAAAATATTGGTGTATATAGAATGTAAATGGGATACATGGTTTGTGGTATCCATGTTACATGGTCATCACTTAGGTAGGTCGTGTAAGAATATACATATCCCGTCTGTGACTCAGGACTGCACGTTGTGTATGGAAGTTAGATGGTGTGTACTCTGAATGATCGTGCACTAGGATGGCCCAGTAAACACTTGGTGTATAATTAAATTCACCACAGGTAATAAATACACACATCTTTAATTAATTCTGAATTAATTCTTTATTCATTAAACACTAGTATAAAATCTGTACCTATGGGTTACATGCCATGTTCTTTTGTGTTATCCATCTAGATTCCTTGGCACCTCTAGATGTGATCTTTAAATTTATTTTGTTAATAAAATTATCCGATTTGATTATATTTATGAGTAATGATGATTAAGAATAATATCTCACTATTTTAATTTAATATCTATTAAATTTTTATTGAAAAATAAATTAAAAATGTAAAAATCAATCAATGATCTTTAAATAATTATATATAACTATGTGACCCAATCTAATACCACTTGTAAGTTCTGGTAATAGTGGAAGCATGTGTTGGGTCATGCATAACATTTCTTTTTTTCATGATTGATGATCAATCCAAGGTTTACACAAGGATAAATGTTGTGATTAATGGAATTTAATCAAAGAATACAGACAATTGATAAAACTCTGAAACCAAAGTGTATGATTGCCGCATATTATTTATAAATAATTTAATAAACAAGAATTACCTTATATGAAAATGGATCTAAGTCATACCATCATTGTTTTGTATGAATCAATAATATATTTCCCCTAGTGATGATCCACACATGTTCCACATATCTCTGAATGTCGTTGTAGGAATATTCAGGCGTTAGCATGACAGATTCTATCACTTGTGTTGTCCACTATTGATCTTCCGAAGAATCACTTCCAAAGGATTCTATTTGATCTCTCTTGACTCAAGAGTGGAAGGTGGAGGAATATCGATCTCCGTTCTTGGAAGCATACTTTGAGAAGGAATCTCTCCAGGGCTTCGAGTGGATTCTCTGGATTTCATTGTTCACAAAAAAAGAAATGAATTGGCTCTCTTGGAAAATAATATAATTGAGTTTATATACTGTTAGGGTTAGAAATAAATAATTTCACAATTTCCATTTAGTATTTATTTAATCCATGTATAACCCCATATCTATAATAATAATAACATTATTATTATTTATTGAAATTCACTAAACTCCCGAATTAAATTAATTATTATTCTCGATATATATTGTTTCCCACTGGACCATTAAACTCAGTCCGACATTCCTCTACAATACTTATCAGGTATTAAATAATGAATATTTATTTAATAAATAAATATCACTGCATTATTATCTAATAAATAAATAAATATTATATTCACTAAATAGAAAATAATATTTATTAAATATTTTGCTCACATAATATTCTATCAAATAACTGGTTATGGAATATATGTGATCAAGAAAGCATGATTAATTATTAAACAACATGTGGAAATAATATATGTTCAACTTGTTAAATAATAAATAAATAATATATTATTTAATTGAGATTCTGGATACACTTTGTGTGTGACCCTCTAGACATCTTTCTCAGTGGTATTAGGAGAAGAAGCCTAAAGTCTAATGTTAGCATCTAACAACAAGCTAAGGAACCCATAGGGAAAGTAGTTAATTTTGCAATGACATAATACCTCATATTGATCCTTACTATGTAATATAATATATTTATAATGAAATATCTAATCAAGAAGTTTGCATGCTGGTTCTATCAACCTATGTACTCGAGGTCTCATTCTTTGAATTTTTGAAAATTGAACTTCCCTATAGAATAAAATGACCATAGATTTATTTAGGATATATAATTTCCATCAAAGGGCCTGAGATATCAACTTATTATAAAGAATAGAAGAGGAAAATCATTTCTCATATTACTCATTAATGAAATATTACTCATGACACACCTAACATATCCTACCTCACTATGAACATATGTCTACATTGTTTTCATCAACACATCAAGGTATGTGACTCATAATACTCAATAAAAATAATATTAAATTCTAAGGATCAATACGAACATATACAGGTAGGAAAATCCAAATACACATAGAAATGTTGATTTCCTACTGGAGTGTCTTGTTATCATAATACCCTACACTAGATATTACCAAGGGAATATACCATGAGAGGGTGCATCAAGATCCTACGAGTCTCCACCCCTGATAGCCTGTATCATTTGTTTCTATATAATTATATAATTTGGCTATAGAATATATATTTAATAATACCATCATGGAACTTTTAGGTTCTCATCATAGCAAGGAACTACTATGACCTTTCAACGAGACAACTACTCTTAGGAAATTATCACATAATATGTCATGAGTAAGAATAATAATCATACGGTAAGGAGTTTATTAATATTCAAAACAATGAATATAGGTTATCAAAACGTACAGAAAAGTTGGCTCTAGGGAACAAACTCTAATAATAACTATATACACTTTAACCATGTACTCTATCTTCTAGAAAGTAAACTTATGGAACTTTCTTGTCTTCAAGTAACATGGAATTTAGAGCATATGTAGGTTTTGATTAAACATTTTTCTTATGTTGTAACTTTTTATTTTATAAATTCTAAAAACCTATTCCTGATACTAGGGTCACTTTGATTTCTTCATCTGGATAAATAGATAACAAAAAATTCTTCTATTTTCTACAATTTATACACAACACCATTATAAAATGGATCCCCCCCTATGATGAAGAACATTCATCTTGGCTACTACTTTGAAATAAAACACCCATGCAGTGGGATTATTTTCTTCTTCTATTATTAAATTTTATTTTTCTAATTCCATACTAATTGTATGTTGAAAAACGTTCTTGTGGTGTGAAATTATTCTCCCATTATTCAAGACACTAACTATATTTTTAATTTTATTTCTACATGTTTTTATTAATGTATTATGTCCTTTATCCATTTAATTTTTATGTGTTGTTCCCCTAATTTGTGTGTTTTCTTTTGATTATTTTTTTGGATTATTCCAATTCAATGTGTGTTGTCCACTTCTTTTATTCATCCAATTATTCATTTTCTATGTGTTGTGAAATGTATGAGTTTCCACACTCTCTTTGTAGTGGATAAATTTTGAGAGATGATTGTAGTGTCTAAAAAAGGTCACGAGACTCCTCCTCCTTGAGCTCACTATAGCCCCTACTATGATCCTCCCTCATCTAATGGTCTAGCTATCAACCACCTCTTCTTTCATCCCTACTGTGGGATGCCATCATCTAGTCTGGGCAGCACCATCGTCCAACCTCTATGGACGAGTCCTCTGGATGGGATCTAGGAGCGTCGACCCATTTGAAGGTGAGCGTATCCACTTCCACCCCCTTACATGACCGGAATAGGATACAATAGGGTCCCTTAATGGATTATATCTGAGGATGATAGTCACTCAAACCAGTTTCCATGATGGTTGTCTGCTGCTTGGGAAACCACTGTTGTTGCGGATATTGGCATAACCTTCTGCCGATCCCTTTTCAGCTTGAGCACCACCATCCAGACCCCCATGTGTAGCATCCTCGAAGAGCCCCCTCCTGTGGTCATTGAACCATTTTACATCGCCACACATACTCTTCTGTCATCTTGATCTATTTATTCGACCACCTTGAGCACTATTCATCACCAGAATGTGGCCTTTGAGTAGTGTGGTAACCCCTACTATGCCCCTGCCTCAATTTTCATGGGTCATGTTGGACTCAAACCACCACACAATGGGTTGGAGTGGGTCTCCCCGGCTGAGAACGGGTCTAGGAGGGTGATTAGACAATAAAAACACATATTTTAATTAAATTTTAATGGTATTAAATTCTCATTTTTGATCTTATGGGCCTGAGTTAGTGGATTTTAATTTTGAACATCCATTCTCATCATTTGTGCACTTCATGCCTAATGTACACCAATTTGGGCCCAATGATTAATCTGATTTTAAGGATTGTAATTATCATTATTTTAATTTGATATTTTGGGAAATATATCTACACTTAAATATGAACATTTTTCATTCAGGTATCAATGGAGGATTTGTAAAGGATGATGGGGATATTTGGCGATGAGAGGAAACAATTCTGGAGAAGGAAGATTGGACACCAGCCCACTGATGAGAATGTGGGGACCACAATACAGGCCCAATGAAGCCCAAATTTTGTGTGATGATAGAAGAAATGTATAGGAACAAATAATTCATCAGGAGACCATGCTAAGTCTTCTTCCATGGTGGTTATTGAGGCGACCCAAATAGAATATCAAAATCTGAGACAGAATCTGTGGCCCAGAATTGTATCACATTAAATCGGCCATAACTCCCGATACACAACTCTACATAGGCCCCAATTTTACACACGTCTAGAAGACATCCTGGGACACAAAAGACTCTAATATGGTCCACCGATATTCGGCGATATTCTTGACCATATAGGACGATCTGTTTAGGGGAGACAAGGAAGATAAAAACTCAAGGAGGGAATCAATTTCTCCACTACTTTCCACCACCCTAAGGCCTAAATTAATTTAATAATTGGGCATAAATTAATTGAGGCTCACCCTAAGGATTCTCAATTGACTATTTAAGGCATTTGTAGTGATGGGGAAGATATATCTTGTTTATTTTATATAGTGTTATTATGCCAAAGTTCCTTTGTAATGTTTTTAATTTCAATGTAAGTTTCTTTTTTGTATTTATATGCTCTTAATCAACATATTTCTCTTCTATTTATCCCATTTCTTTCATTAAAACTGTATAATCAAAAATCACAGTGATATATATATATATTTTGGTGAATTATTTTACACATAGGTGTGAATTTTGTTCACACACACGGAGGAGTGCTCGTTATTTCCACAGTTTTGATTTCTTCAATCCAATTCTTGTAAGCCATATTCCTCCCACCATTGAGAGTATACCATCAATAGAGGGATAAAAATTTAATTGGTTTATCTTAAGAAGATGAAAATGTTTGATTTAATGTTATTTTATGAACTAATTTTTTTTAATTGGATAACTAATTTGAGACTTCCATTCTTTAGTTATTTCCACTCTTCATCTTCATTGTGTTTGAGGAAGCTAAATCCAAGTACTAAAATGAACATATACCTTGGAGAGATCATGAATTTGGTTCTCTAAGTGTGTAATGGATTATTAATTGAGTTTAGTTAGCATCAAAATAGAAAATTATGAAGGTAGAGTTATTTTAAAGAATTGATTCATCATGAATTAATAAAACCAAAAGTATCTAAAAAAGTAAAATTCATTCAATCCACCCCAAGAATAATCCTAAGATCAACCCATTTTTATTAAATTGAATTAACTTAGGTTTATTAGTGTTCTTTAAAACCATATAAAATCAAAACCAAGTTGTCCACTTGATAGTCAAAAATCTATCTCATAGGTTGTGTATCTTAGGTATCATCTTAGGTCTCAGTGGATTCGATAACCCGAGCTAGAATACAAGGACCATTCTACCTTCATCTCTTGGGTAAATTTGAGCGTTAATCAAATTTTGGAACCATTTCATGGGAGAAAGTAAGTAACTTAGACCAAAACCTTCTTTCTTTACCCCCATTCTTCTATTCTCACCCAATATCTCTTATCTTGTCCCTTTCTCATTTTTTTTCTTTTTGGTTCATGTCCACCTACACCCGCTATAATTCAAACAGACTGGTTAGGGTATAAATTACTAGGATAGGGGGTATAAAGTGAACATAAGGGATTGTTTCCATTATATCCTAATCTTATTGATACTCTAGAGTCAATAATTGAGCCAATTTCAATGGATGGTCTTCAAAGAAACCAACTTATAAACCCGGATGGAAACCAAAATGGAAATCCAAATGAGGCATCCCCACACTTGGGGAATGCAGTCGATCAAACTATGAGTGAATACGTCACACCTGCCTAGACCAATTACCCATCACACATTAGACACAATTCCCTAGGATATTTCAACTACATCATTAAACACCATGTCCTAATCCACCATCCCACATTCCATGGAATGGAGTCCGAGATGCCCTACCTTCACGTTAAGGAGTTCAATGTCATTATAGAAACCGTGTGTCCCCCACATAAACTAGAATAAGCTAAGATGAGTCTATTTCCTTTTTCTCTAAAGGATCAATCTAAAAATTGTCTTAACAATTTGATACCATCATGCATCAACTTTTGGGACCAATTAAAAAGACAATTCTACAAAAAATACTTTCCCCACCACAAAACAATTTCACTTAAAAAGATCATCCAAAACTTTTTTGAAAAAGATGGAGAGTCATTCTATGAAACATGGGAGAGGTTCAAAGACACCCTAAACATGGTTCCGCATCATGATTTTTCTATACCTGAACAAGTGAAAATTTTTAATGAAGGGTTGGGCTTGGGGAACAAATAATTCATTGATATGATGTGTAATGGAACCTTTAAAAACAAAGCCCCAAATGATGCTTACGAGTATCTGGAAAGCCTTGCCGAACAAAACCAAACATGGGTAACTTCACCTTATTCTGAAAATCCACAAAGAACTACTGGAATTCATCCACTTAGAGAAGATGAAATCCTTAGGGATAAACTCACAACACTCTCTAAAAAGGTTGAAGAGATAGTCCTTAGGAAAGTCTATGAAATCCAAACTATAGACCCTATTTCACAATTTGTGACAAACATGACCATAAGACAGACAACTTCCCAACCATTACATCCATCAAGGATGTTGTTTTAGGAGGACCCCTAGAAGAAGTAAATTCCATGAACTTTAAAAAGACTCAATACCAAAACACCTTCAACCCAAGGTATAATGACCACCTAGGATTCCGCTGGAAGGATAACCAACAACCAATCCAACCACAAGAATAAAATCTTTACCCCCATCAGAACTACCAAAACCATAACCAGTTTCAAACCCAACCTATCCAATACCAACAACCACCAGTCTATTTTCAACAAACCATCCCACCTCCAAAATATTCCCTTGGGATAAACCAATATTCTCAAGCACCAACCCAAAATGCTCCACAAAGCCTACTAGAACAATTTTGCAAACAAATGGAATGGATGAACTCAGAAGTCTTTTCCCTAAAACAAGAACTTCAAACCATTAAAACTGGAAAGTCTCCCATGCCTACACAAGACATTCCACAACAAATAGTAATGGGAGAGTCAAGTTGCACTCAAACAACTCATGAATAACTAAAGGATACGATTGTTTTAAGAAGTGGTAAATCAATTGAGAAACCCGAAAAACTAATTCAGAACCCATATAAATATTCAATCTTGGATGAAAATTCAAATGAACCAAATGATCAAACGTAAAAACATGATAACATTTTCAAAGAAACAACTCTTCAACAAACAACTCCACAACCTGCACCATTTCCTCAATGTATGAGGGGGAAAACCAAGCCTGAATTGAGTGAAACATTGAGGGAAATATTCTCACAAGTCAAGTAGAACATTCCCATTCTCGATGCAATCCAAACCATACCTGCCCACTCAAAGTACCTTAAGGACTTTTTCACTTTAAAAAGAAAATTTTCACATATAAATCAAGTAATTTTGGCTTCTAATGTGAGTTACACCATTCAAGGGACTATTAATCCTAAGTTGAAAGACCCGAGTTTCCCTTAAATAAATTTTAAACTAGGAGAGAGCATAGTATTCAAGTCCTTGTGTAACCTATGTGCTAGTGTCAATCTCATTCCCTATGTTGTGTACTACCAGTTAGGCCTAGAAGAGATCCAACCCACATCTGTCACACTTCAACTTGCTGATCGTAGAATTATGGTTCCAAAGGGGGTTTTAAAGGAAGTTCTGGTAAAGGTTGAAAACTTTATATACCCTACTGATTTCATTGTCTTTGAAAACCATCCAAACTTAGGTAATAAGGAACAATTTCCAATCATCCCTGGCCATCCTTTCCTTGAAACAATCAACTATGTTATTTGAGTTCGAAATGAGAACATGACCATCACCATTGAAAACATGAGTCTAGACTTGAACATCTATAATGCAAGATCACAAATAGGGGATGAAGAGTACATTCATAAGGTAAACATCATAGGAAGCATTGATAATGAATCCATAGAACATCAAGTAATATTTTATGGATGTTTAAGTTGGGATGAGATATATTTCCTTTGTTCACATGAATGAAGTTTATCTCCTTGGATTGGATCATTTTCAAATTTCTCTTATGATGAAGTCTTAAGTACAACAATTAGTGAAACCTTTCAAGAAACCACTTTCAGAGATACCAATCAAATATCCTTCCGTAAATCTGATCAAACCAATCTTGTAGCTGATACTTCTACACATGGGGATTTGATTCTGTATAAAACTCTAGGAAGAAAATTTGATCTTGATCCAATATCCCAATATTATGCTGAAATTATGAACCAATCTAATATTGAATTGAAGAAACTTCCCTCTACACTCATGTATTCCTTCCAAGGGTACAATCAAACACATCCTATTGTCATTTATTCTTCTCTTGAATCCAATCATGATAGGATGATTCTAGATGTCCTTAGGAAACATAAGAAATCCATTGGTTGGACCCTGTATGATATTCCTGGGATTTTCCCACTAATCAAGACTCATAGGATTGTTCTAGAATCTAATTCAAAGCCATGTCGTCAAACTCAACGAAGACTCGATATAAATCTCATGGAGGTAGTAAGGATGGAACTTACGAAACTGTTAAAAGATGGTATCATATATCCTATAGCTGAGAGTGAGTGGGTGAGCCCAATCCAAGTGGTTCCCAAGAATGCAGGAATCACAATGATAACCAATAAGGATGTATAGATTCTTCCAACTAGGGTGAGTAGTGTATTGAGGGTCTGCATTGACTATAGGAAGCTAAAATAATTTACCAAGAAGGACCATTTATCCTTACCATTCATTGACCAAGTCCTTGAGAGAGTCGCAAGTCATGACTTCCACTGTTTCTTAGATGGGTACTCGGGGTAAAATTAAATCGAGGTCTCCCTAGAGGATCAAGGGAAGGCTAAATTCACCTATCCATTCAACACCTTTTATTTCAAACACATTCCATTCAGGTTATGCAATGCTCCTAGAACCTTCCAGCGGTACATGATGGGAATCTTCTCAGACATGGTAGAGGATTTTCTAGAGGTCTTCATGGACTAATTATCTGTGTTTGGGAATACATTTGAGGGATGTCTAAAGAATGTGGAAGGAGTCTTGTCAAGATGTGAAGAAAATAATCTAAGTGGGAAAAATTCCATTTCATGGTTAAAGAGGGACTAGTCCTTTTATATCTAGTCTGAGGTAGGGGAATTAAAGTTGATAAAGCAAAGGTTGACATAATTCATCACCTTCCATCACCCAGAACTGTTAAGGAAGTGAGGTCTTTCTTAGGACATGCTGGTTTCTATAGAATATTGATCAAGGACATTAGTTTAATATCCCACCCCCTTTGTGCTCTCTTAGTAAAAGATGCTCCATTTGTTTGGACAGAAAGCTGTGAGGGTTTATTCTCGTCCCTCAAATCCTCTCTCACCTCTCCTACCATTATGAAATCTCCAAATTGGAACCTTCCTTTCAAACTTATGTGTGATTCCAGTGACTTTTCTGTAGGAGTTGTGTTAGGAAAACATTGTGACAAAACTACTTATGTCATTGATTATGCAAGAAAATCCTTAACGGATGCCCGAATAAACTACACCACCACTGAAAATGAGTTACTATCTATTGTGTTTGACTTAGAGAAGTTTTGGTCAAACCTCTTAGGATCCCTCATCACTGTGTTCACCGACCATTCTGTACTGAAATACCTCTTCCAAAAACAAGATGTTAAGGCTATACTTATTAGGTGGGTCCTTCTCTTCCAAGAATTTGACCTCACAATCAAGGACAAGAAGGGTGTTGAAAATGTTATAGATGATCAACTCCCAAGGATAGAATTCAATGACAAATTTTTTCACCTATTTGTGTCTGCTTCATTCCCTTATGAACACCTATACTCCATGAGTGAGTGCCCTTGGTATGCTGATATAGCCAACTTATTAGTTATAGGGTTCATTCCAAAATTCTTAGGGACTCAAGCTAGAAGGAAATTCTTTTCGAATGTCAAGAACTATGTGTTTGATGATCCATACCTCTATAAGTTTTATCCTGACCAAGTCATTAAGAGGTGTGTCCCAGAATCTAAACAAGAGTCCATCCTTAAATTCTGTCATAGCGAGGCATGTGGGGGTCACTTTTCCTCTAAAAAAACATCTGCTAAGATTCTTCAGTGTGGTCTCTTCTGGCCCACCCTCTCAAGGGACTCCTACACATTTTTTCAAAGCTGTCCCAAGTGTCAACAAGTAGGGTCCATCACAAAAAAAATCAAATTCCACTCACTCCTATATTAGTGGTTTAAATCTTTGACTAGTGGGGAATTGATTTCATGGTTCACTTCCCAAACTATAGGGGATATCTTTACATTCTCTTACCTGTTGATTATGTATCAAAATGGGTTGAGGACATTCAAAAAAAATCCAATGATCATAAAACTCTGATTAGATTCCTAAAAGAAAACATCTTATCTAGATTTAGAATTACTATGGCCATCATTAGTGATCGTGGAACTCATTTTTGCAATCATCCATTCTCATCACTCATGGAAAAGTATAGAATTTATCAAAAAGTGTCCATCGCTTACCACAAAAAAAGGTCAAGATGAGCTAGCCAATCGATAAATTAAAAAAATTCTTGAGAAAACTTTTAATCCATCTAGGAATTATTGGTCAAAAAAAATATTAGATTCTCTTTGGTCCTATCTAACTGCATTTAAATCCATTTTATGAAATGTCCCCATATAAGTTGGTTTATGGAAAATCATTCCATTTTCTAGAAGAAATTGAACATATGGCTTTTTGGGCAATTAAGAAAATGAATTATGACCTCTCATTGGTTGAAACAAAAAGGAAATTAGATCTCAATAAACTTGAGGAACTTAGGATAGAGACTTATAAAAATTCAAGGATCAATAAAGAAAAAGTACAAGCCTACCAATCTTGAAACCTTAAAACCAAACACATTGAACTAAGAAAATCTGTTCTTTTGTATAATTATAAACTTCACTTACACCTAGGAAAATTGAGGTCAAGATGGTCAGGTCCATACATAGTGCATAAGGTGTACCCCCATGAGGCTATTGAAATTCAAGATCCCACCAATGGTCAAACATTTAAAGTTAATGGTCACAGAGTAAAACCATTCATAAAACTATTCTAAAAACATGAAATTGATGAAGAATTGTGTGAACCTACCTTATATAATGAAAATAATTAATCAATTATGGGTCCAAGTCAATATAACGATGTTAAACAAAGTGTTTCATGGGAGTAAACCCATGGTTTTCAAGTTTCCAATCATTTTATTGTTTTAATAAACTTTATATTTCAAAGAGGATTAATGGATCATTTTGATGTAATTTTATTTTATCTCAGACTATTGACTTGTTCTTCTCTTATGAGTTTGGATGGGTATGAAAGGGGAGCACCATATTCATCCATGTCATGCAGTGTGATCCATGAGTACTACCTTACCCAGAAATTAAAAAGAAGACAATGTATCATCAGTTGATTTAAAAAAAAGGAAAACCAGAAAAATGATGAGACTTGGTGTTAAATAAATTGTTTTTTGTGTGTTTTTATGGTTTTTTCTTGTTTTTATGGTTCAAGGACTATTTTGGGTGATACATATTCAATCAACTAGGTGACTACCTATCCCATGAGAACAAAGAGCGATTTGGGAGAACCACAATCATGATTATGAAGCCACCAGGTGAACTTGTTCCATGGCATTTCCTACTCATCCCCCCCCACATTATACTATCTTTTATTTTTAAGAAACTAGGGATAGTTTCATTCTATGTTGGGGGTGTGGAAACAAAATGTTTGTTAAAAAAACAAAAAAAAAAAGTAAAATTACTTTATCATTCATATAATAACATCTTTTCTCACATTAAAACTACATAGAAAATAATTTTTATTTCCTAGAATATTAATTTAATTCATGATTAAGTTTATGATCATTGATTTTGGAAGTTTGATTGTCCGATGAGAATTTTCATCATTTTTATTTTCATCAATTAAATCAAAATTCCACAATGCACGTCCTCTAGAATGTGGGGTACTAATTTGAATTCTTGGGGTCCCATAGTAAATAGAATAGGTTGGTTTGATTTTTATGAATAATATGAGTATTCAAAAAAAAAAAAATAATAATAATAAAAAAATAAAAAATAAAAAATATAAAAATTTGCGTGTTGAGTAATGGATTGATAAAATGCGAGGCTTTAGGCACTTGGGGATCATGACTCTAGAGTTGTCTAGCCCTGAGTTTTCACTCTATCTCTATTTATGGTAATATGAATTTTTTTTTATCAAGTTAACTCAAGATTATGCCCAAGTATGTGGGATTCACTTGGTGCCCTAAGGCCTTTGAGCGTGGGAGTTATCGGAAAAGTCTTGCTACAAGGGTTAATTTAATTAACTGCAATCTCAATTACTATGGAAACATTGAAAAAAAAATAAAAAAAAATAAAAAAAAAATAATTCTGAATACCCATATTATTATTAAATGTGATTCCAACAAGCACTTCCATGATTTCTCCCTTGAATTAAAATGAACCCCCATATCTACTGTGATTCACAACACATCATTTAACCTAATTGAGTTGGATGAAGTATGATGATGGATTTGATCAAAGTAATGGGATTGGGATTGGAATATGCTTTTAAATTTATCTTATTTTAAATTATTTTGATAGGTTATAAATATATATGTGTGTGTAGTTTATATTGTCAGTACTATTTGTTATAATGTGTTTGAAAAAATAATTCAAATATAATCTTCAAATTATTTGCTCGGGTCTATAAAATCTCAAGTTGGGGGGGGGGGGTGTGATTATAAAATAAAAACACATATTTTAATTACATTTTAATGGTATAAAATGTTTATTTTTGATCTTATGGGCCTGAGTTATTGGATTTTAATTTTGAACATCCATTCTCATCATTTGTGCACTTCATGCCCAATGTACACCAATTTAGGGCCATTAATTCATATGATTTTAAGGAATGTAATTAACCATATATTAAATTGATATTTTGGTAAATCGATATACACTTCAATATGATCATTTTTCATTCAGGTATCAATGGAGGATTCATAAAGGATGATGTGGATATTTGGCAATGAAAGGAAACAATTCTGGAGAAGGAGATTGGACACTAGCCCACTGACGAGAATGTGGGGCCCATAATACAGGCCCAATGAAACCCAAATTTTGTGAGATTCTAGAAGAAATGTTTAGGAAAAAATAATTCATCAGTATCTAGTGCTAAGTTAGCCTCCTTGGTGGTTATTAAGGTGTCCCAAATAGAATATCAAAATCTGGGCCAGAATATGCGGCCCATAATTTTATCCCACTAAATCGTCCATAATTCCCGATCCAAAACTCCAAATAGGCCTAGCATTTACAGACATCTAGAATACATCAAGGTACACAAAAGACTCTATTATGACCCACCAATATTTGGAGATATGATTTCCCATAAAAGACGATCTTTTCAGGGGATACAAGGAGGAAAAAAATTCAAGGAGGGAATCAATTTCTCCACTACTTTCCGCCACCCTAAGACTTAAATTAATTTAATAATTATGAATAAATTGATTGAGGATCGGCCTAAGGCTTCCCAATTTCTTATTTAAGGCAGTGGTGGTGAGGGGGAAGAGATCTCTTGTTTTTTATGTAGTGTTATTATGCCCAAGTTCATTTATAATGTTTTCAATTTCCATGTAATTTTCTTTTTTTTATTTCTATGTTCTTAATTAACATATTTCTATTCTATTATTCCCATTTATTTCATTAGGAATATATAATAAAAAATCATGGTGATATCTCTGTGTTGTGGTGAATTAGTTCACACATAGTTGTGAATTTATTTCACACACACGGAGGAGTGCTCGTTATTTCTACGGTTTTAATTTATTCAATCCAATTATTGTAATCCATCTTCCACCCACCATTGATAGTATACAATCAATGTAGGTATTACCCTTTAATGGGTTGATTGTAGGAAGATGAAAATTTGGGATTGAATGTTATTTTATGAATGAATTGTTGTTAATTGGATAACTAATTTGAGACTTCCATTCTTCAGTTATTTCCACTCTTCATCTTCACTGTGTTTGAGGAAGCTAAATCCAAGTACTAAAATGACCATATAACTTGGATAGATCATGAATTTGGTTCTCTAAGTGTGTAGGGGATTAGTAATTGAGTATAGTTAGCATCAAACCAGAAAATCATAAAGGTAGTGTTATTTTGAAGAATGGATTCATCAAGAATTAATAAAACCAAAAGTGTTTGAAGAAGTAAAATTCATTCAATCCACCCCAAGCATAATCCTAAGATCAACCCATTTTCATTGAATTGAATTCACTTAGGTTTCTTAGCTTTCTTTAAAACTATCTAAAATCAAAACCAAGTTGGCCACTTCATAGCCAAAACTCTATCTCATAGGTTGTGTATCTTAGGTATCTTCTTAGGTCTCAGTGGATTCGACAACCCAAGCTAGACTATAAGGATCATTCTACCTTCATCTCTTGGGTAAATTTGAGTGTGAATCAGCAGGCCATCCTGGCTCAGAACAACCCTATACATGCTTTTCATGGCCTGAAACTATCCTGCACACGGTCTACCTGACCCATAATGGGCACGAGCGAGGTTCTGGGTCCTAGTTTTACTTTATAAGATAAAAAATCAATTATGTTAATTAATTTAATTTCAGTTTTAAATTAAATTAAATTATATTTTTTTGTTTTTTCAAAAATTAATATCTGAATATTCCGAATAAGTAATTTAAAATTCAGTTTAAAATTAAATTATTAAATTAATTTAGTTTTTGAAATAAAAAATTAAATTAATTAGTGGCCAAAAGTAAAATAAATTATTTGAATTTAACATAATTTATTTGGTTTGTTAAAATCCCTCATACGTAAATTATTGTATTTAATTTTTATCATGAATTAATTTTACCCATTGACTAGTCTTGAACATTGACCAACCTATGTATGTTTGGTATACTTTATTTAATTATTTAATTTTGTTTGATGATTATAATTAAATTAGATTATCTGTGCATCATATTATTTCTCCTTTAATATTTATAAGGGTCTACGCATCCATAATAGTGGGTTATCTATATTTTTTTACTCTTGAGACCGCCTGACATGCGTGAAATTATTATTTTTATTATGATGAGGATGTTGTATGTTACATACAATGCCATGTCGAGGAAAAATCTAAATGAGAAGTGGAAACTGGATGTGGAGAAGCTGCATTTTGAGTCAAGCCCTAAATCATGTATAATTCCCCAAGTTCATGGTTAATCCATTAAGTATAAATGGATCAACCAATATTATATTCTCAATACCAGTTTGGAATATTTATATCCTTTATGCATTTTTTATTATTTTATGCATTTTCATGAAGGTGGGAAATGCATAAAATAATAAACAATAGGATGCATAGAGATGTGATGGATGTTTTTTTATTAATGATCTATTTTTAGCACGACAACACAGAATCACTATACTAATAGAAAAGGAATACATTATTCAAAAAATATTAAAAACCCTCAAAGAAATATGATGTCTTTAAAATGACTTACATCATTTAAATTTGAACAAAACTGGGTGTACAAGGTGCTCGATTATCTAAAGTTGAGGGTGCCTCCTACTATTAGGGTGTTCTAATGAGAGTGATGGGTTTACTTAACTAAAGTTTGTAGAAAAAGAGTAGAAAAAGTTATCTTGATTCAACTTTAGAGGAAATCATTGAGTAAATAATATTTATAACTTTAGAAGCTAGGACTTCACTCAATAAATAAAGTAGTCATGCGTTAATATAGTTGGCTAGTCAAATGTCTGCCTTGAACTCTCTGAGTGGTGACATATCCATAGCTTGTAAACTAGGAGGGTATGTTCAAGTATCCTTTCCATTAGAATAATCAAGCGATAGATTAATCCAATTCTAGTATCGAGTGTTTCTAGAGTTCGATAAAATAGTGGGAGATATATAATGGTTTAATTAATGAAACAATAATGTCAAATTCAGTAATCAGGATAACGGTACTAATCACCTCAATTTTATTTTTTTATAAAAATGAAAGTTATACCATAATTTATACTATGATATATATAATGGATAATGTAAATTTCAAAAATGGAATGAGTTTCCAACAGGTAGCACAAGCACTAGAAAAAAGTACTAAGATATCATAAATTCAAGGTACTAGTGTCCCTAATTCCTTTTAAGCAACCTCAAGAAGCGAAAATGTGTAAATATTTATAGGAGACTCATGTCTGATGCATATGATGGTTATGTCATAATGTTTTCATTAATTTATGATGTTAGTTGTGGATAAAAAATCTGTACATGGATGATTTTACATGTTGTCTCACATCAGAGAAGCTTTCAAGGAGAAAGTGAAGCATGATATGAATAAAATAATGGTTTAAACTAGGTACATGTATAAATGAAATGAGGATCACAATATTTCAAGAAATCTCATTCTAACATATTTTTCATCCATATACTCCAATTTTGATTAATATCACAACACGAAAATTATGGATAAAACAATTGATTAGCTTTTGGCTAAGGTTTTCCAAGTAAATAAGAACTTAAAGAAAGTACACTATTTAATTCTTGTGGTGAATAAGTTGAAAAACAAGGGGAAAAGTCAAATGTAAAGATCGATGCCAAAGAAACCTTTTTGACATCCTTCAAAGAAAATAGGTATTAAACAAGAGTTTATTTTCTTTGAATATCCTAAAATAAAGAAATAGAATTTTACAAGCAATGTACTAAATTAAAGAATCAATAAATCTATTATTCTTCAAGGATGTTTGTCAATTATATGTAATTTTAATATTATACTTATTGGGTATTAATTAGAACATGCCTTTAAAATATTATTATTTGATTATAACAACCAAGAGTGTAATATAAATGTTAAAAGAAGTAGGGTGTGTGTAGGATCGAAATAACAATGTAGATGCTCAATATACAAGTGGGGGGGGGGGGGGGTGAATTGTACACTTTAGAAATTTCATTAAACACAGAAAGAACTAAGTTTAAAAAATTTAAACTAAGAAAATTCACAACACCTCTAACACCAACTGAAAGATTGGGAAAAAGTATGAAGTTACAAACTTCAAGTTTTATACACTTTCTTAAATCTGGAAAGTGATTCCGAAAAACTGGTTTTGGAAATATGGATCCGAAAATTGAAACTTAACCAAAGTTTACAATATGAGATTCTACCTTAAAGCATATAGAATCTAAATTAATCAGAGTACAAGTGTAAGGAAATATAAGAAGGTTATACTTTCCTTACAACAAAAAAGTGCAGCGGAAAAACAAGTAGTAAAACTACAAGTAACAAACAATAACTCTTTTAACCCAAAGAGAAGGGTATCCAACAATCTTGGATAAACGTCCCTTGATTTATACTTTCAAGCAGGTATGTCTTACCCACACCAGGGTAAGCCCTTGATACGAAGATTGGAGTCTCTGTCTTGCTATCCCTGCAAGCCCTCAACTTCAAGGTAGTTGAAACTTCTGTATTCCTTAGCAAGGAAGCCCTCAACTTCAAGGTGTTGGAACCTCTGTCTTCCTTTCCCCGGAAGCCCTCGATTGTAATCACCAACAATCAGAGTCCCACGAAGAAAGTCTGCACAAGGAAAAGTTTGAAAAAGTCATTCAAACTTTCTTCACGAAGCTTGAGAGTTAATAATAGCCTCTCTCTATAGAAATCACTTCAACAGCATGTAAGAACAAGTTGTTTCAAAGTTGTCAAAGTTGTCGCATCTTTTCAAATGATCTCCTATTTATAGGCGAAGCTCCAATAGTCGGCTCCCTCCTCCAACGATCATATTTCTCCTTGAATTTCAGAGGGACCTGTATACGTGTCACTTAACCAACATTTAGTTAGAAACAGAATGGATGAAATCGTTTTATAACAAAACATGTGTAACTGAATGCATGACATCGTTTTGTAATGAAACAATTGTAAGCATAAGTAAAACTGAAGTTCGGAATGTAAGAAAATAAAAGTTTGGAGTATAACCAAAAATGAAATTCAGAGTCTATAATAAAGAGATATTTGGATTCTGTTTTATAGGAATTCAGAAACTGAATTCTGTAGAAATATGGAGTCTGAATTTCTAAGGAAATTCGGAGTCTTGTTTCACCAGAATTCAGAATCTGAACTTATAGAGTTCGGAGTCGAACTTGTAGAAGTTTGGAGTTGAACTAGTAAATGTTCGGAGTCGAACTAGTAAATGTTCGGAGTCGAACTCATAGAAGTTTGGGGTCGAACTAGTAATAGTTCAGAGTCAATATAGTAAATGATCGGAGTCGAACTCATAGAAGTTCGGAGTAGAACTAGTAAAAGTTCAGATTCAAACTCATAAAACTTCGAAGTCCAGAATTCGGAGTGGAACTTTATTAGAGTTTATATCTATAATTCAGAGTGGAACTTTATTAGAGTTCGTATCCGGAATCCAGAGTAGAACTTCATTACAGTTTATATCTAGAATTCGGAGTGGAACTTCATTACAGTTCATATCCAGAATTAGGAGTGGAACTTCATTATAGTTCATATCCAGAATTCGGAGTGGAACTTCATTACAGTTCATATCCGGAATTCATATCCTAAAACCGAATGCTTCATATCTAAGTATTCTATGATTTCAAGGTTTTTGATATGAATACGATTTTTACACTTAATAAAAATATTGATATGTATAAGGAAATCTAGGTTAGGGTAAATTTCTTTAAGGAAATTTTCCTTATATATTTAAAATGTAGATTTTCTTAAGTATAGAGTGTTTGTGATTTTAAAAACAAGGAGGAATGGAAAAGTCATAAGGAAAACCTTATTGACTCAACAATATCCCCCTTTTGGAAAGCACAAACAACCTTACGAAAAAGAATATAAGGACTTTGAAAAATTTCATTTGACTTTGAAATTTAAAACTTATCTCTCTTTGTTCATGGATGATGATAAATACAACTAACTCCCCCTTAGGAATTGAGACTCAAAGGATTGAATTCTGAATTTCTGAAATGAAGTTTTCATTATCATTTGAAATGAAAAACTTCTTAATAAAAAAACCCCCCTTAGATAATCTCCCCCTTACTTAGGGATAGTTCTTGGCTTAGAAATTTTTCCTTCTCCCTCTTTTGAGTAATTCTTTTTCCTTCTCCCCCTTTGTGATTTTAAAAAAGAATTTAATGGAATAGAAAAGAAATGAAGTACCTGAAACATTAGTACAGAATAACACAAGATACAACCAACCATAAATTTCATTAGAGTTGAAAAAAAATTTACAAGGAAATAAAAATGCAACAAAAGATCGGATTGAATCTATTTGTCTTCCTTTTCCTTCGGGATTAGCTTCTTCAATAAGGTTTTCATCTTCTTCAAATATTTCTGATCCTCCTCAACTTTCTTCTCCAAATATTTTATCCTTTCATATTGAGCTTTCATCACCTCTTCTTGAGCCTTCATGGCCTCTTCCTGCATCTTCACTAACTCATCTTTATTTACAAGTTTTTCTTTAAGCTCAATCTGGAGATCTCTATACCTTTTAAAATTTTTAGCAAGATAATTAAACTTATTATTCAAGTCCTTCACTTGTTGATTCTGATAATTTTTCTCAAGTATTAGCTTATCCTGAAGATTATTAATCTTGGAGTCCTCGGTGTCAAAGGTATATTTAGCATCATTCTGAAAATGATCAAAATCAGCCATGTATTCTTCAACTTTCTTAGACCACAAAGTGATTTTGCTGCATGATTTTCTGTGAACATCATAATTGATAAGGAAATTTATATGATCAGACTCAATCTTCACACACTTATCCATCACCATAGATAAGGATTCTGACTTTTGATTCAGGCTGTGTTGCAGCATCTGGCATCTAGAGTCTATAGTAGGAAATATCGGAACGGTGTCCACCAATTTTTTTAAAGATTCAACAACAAAGGCAGGACCCTGTGCTGATGACTCCGAATCCGATAACTTGCTTGGGGATTGTTCTTTTTCAATTTTCACCAACTTCCTTCTAAAAGAACCACCAACTTATTTCTTTCTGATGATATCTTTTTTTGGTGTATCCATGAGCACTTTCTTTCCTTTATCAGTTTTCGGAATGGGTTCCTCATTAGGAGATTGTTCCTCAGATTCAGATACTTGAACAATCTTTTCTTCATCTGGTTTCTCCTTCTTTGTTCCTTCTTCAAGATAATGCTTCTCATAACTTACTTCCTCATCAGATAATTCATTATCTTTCTCTTCTTCCTTAACTTCATCTCTCTTACCTTCTTTGTCATCTCCATTTCCCAGAGTGACTAATTTTAAAGATTCATCATTTTTCTGATAATCTTATACTTATTTGATCAAGTCATCCAGATCATCACTTCCTTCTTCTACTTCTTCTTCTTCTTCAACAACCTCTTTCTCTACTTATTCACCAGCTATTTTCTATACTTATTCAACAATATCTTTTCCTTTGGACATTTCCAGAGTGAAGTACTTTTTCCCAGGAGTCTCTGGTAAAGGTTGAATATCAAAAGTTTCCGGAATGGGAATCTTCTTAGAGGCTACTTCAGTATCTCTCAATAGAGATTGTATAAGCTCAGCTTCAGACATCCTTTTCTTCATATTTTTCTCTTTTGCTTCCCTCTCTAACTCATCAGAATCTTTCTCTTTTAAGGCCTTAGCCTCAGCAGGGTCCAATCCGAACTGTGGATCCCCTTCTTTCCTTTTCTCTTTATCTTCACTCCATTTAGCAGCTACCTCGTCTAGATATGCTTTCTGTTTTTTCGGCATGGGAGCTGAGGATTGGGTTTCCTTGGCTTTGGGGGTTTTTTCTTCAGCAACCACTTCCTTAAGCTTCCTCTTCTTAGTAACTTTCTTCACTGGCTCAGCTTTTTCCACATTTTCCATAATGATTTAATTCTCTCCCTCTAGAAAATTATAAAATTCTCCTGTTTACTTAGAAAAAGACGTATTCATTCTTTTCATAATGTCATCACTGAAAAGCATAAGCTTGCAATTTTGGACCTTAGACTTACTTGCAATCTTGAAAGAATATAAACACCGAACTATCAGCTTTGATAGAAAGGCAGGGTACATGATGATTTGAGCTCTCAAGTTTCCTTCCTTGATGTTCTTGATTGTCAAAAGAACATGCCTCATCAGATTTATTTTTCTTTGATTCACCAAGAAGTATAAGAAATATATGTCACTTCTCTTTAGGGTATCTTTAACACCCTTTCTCGGAACCAAGAAAACTTGTACCCAAAGATGAAGAATCTGATTATTAGGAGATAGGTGAGTTATCTTTGCTATCTTGACATCAGAAAGTCCAAGACATTGTAAGGCCTTAACCTTAACAAAACTACCCTGAGAATCCGGGAGTTTGTGTGAACAAAATTCAACTTCTCCTTCATATGCTAGCCCCACCAAGCTTGCCGCCTTGGTGTAAGTATGTTTGTATGTATTTCTATAAGACTTGAAAGAAAAGTTTTCTCTTCCATCTTCCTCATAAAATCTTGCTAATTCATATAATTCTACAAGTAACTACGGATAGACAAAATTTTGATCACTTGTCTTAGATACACAAGCATCTTCCTAACTATTCAGCCTGATATTCTTGGAGATGATAGAATCGTACATGTAAAAGTTCGAATGGACCAGTATTTCTCTGTACACTTTCCATTTTGAGATTGGCTTTGAGGTAGACATATCTTGGGAAGTAGCTTCAACAGATATTCAGAATGGAGAGCTCTGAAGGATTCTGAAGGACCTTTAACAACTGATGCAGAGCTTCGACACGCAAGAGCTTGAAATCGATGTGGGACAACCAATGGGGGTTCCCTTTATATAGACGATGGAGTTGACCTTTCAGCTTCAAAAATCAATCTAGAAGTTGAGAATTTCTCTGATCTGATCTAATGGTTGAAATCAAATCTGCAAGGAAATATTGAATCCGATCTTTTGAGGTTTTAAGAAAAACAATCGGATTTAAGAGAACTAGAATCCGAAAAATTTTAAGACTCATAGGAAAATACCAGCAAGAAAAATATGACTATGAATACTTAAGTAAGGAAATCATACCTTTCAGATTGTCTAGGAAGTTTATTTGTAATAGTTGATATTCTTCTTGAAGAAAAATTTGACTACGAAAAACAAACTATGAAAAACATAAATTTGAAAATACTTTGAGTATGAAAACTTCTGTACGAAAAGTATGAGTACGAAAATCCTAGTATGAAAAATTTTGATTACAAAAATTCTCATTACAAAAGTTTCAGTTCCAAAAATTTCCATTACAAAAATTTCAGTTCTGAAAACTTCATTACGAAAATTTTAGTTACAAAAGTTTGAAAAACTGACTAAGAAAATTTTGATTACAAAAGCTTTTTTAAAAAACTGACTATGAAAATTTTGATTACAAAAGGTTTTTAAAAAAACTGACTATGAAAATTTTATTACAAAAGGTTTAAAAAACTGACTATGAAAATTTTGATTACAAAATGTTTAAAGAACTAACTATGAAAATTTTGATTATGAAAGGTTTAAAAAACCGACTACACAAATTTTGATTATGATAACAAGAAAATGTAGCCCCCCTATGAAAAATAGTTTATTACTGTAAGGAGAATTGTTCAAAAAGAAGTTAATGAAGAATTATTACCTTACAGTTATCATTCATAACTTCTGTTTAATGAATTCAAATCTATCAGAGGGTAAATTTTTTGTGAAAATATCAGCAAGTTGATCTTGCGTTCCTATAAACTGAATAATGATATCTCCTTTTAGTGTGTGATCCCTAAGAAAGTGATTCCTAATATCTATGTACTTTGCACGAGAGTGATGTGCATGGTTTTTACTAAGGGAAATATAACTTGTGTTATCACATAAAATTTGAGACTTGGTAAAAATCAATCCATAGTCTGTGAGTGTTTGTTGAATCCACAACACTTGAGCACAAAAACTTCCAGCTGCTACATATTCAGCTTCAGTAGTGGAGAGTGCTACTAAGTGTTGCTTCTTGGAAGACCAAGAAACTAATGAATCTCTTAAGAAATGAAAAGTTCCAAATGTACTCTTTCTATCCATTCTACATCCACCAAAGTCAGAATCTAAAAAGCTCTTTAAAACGAAATCATTTCCAAAAGTATAAAATATTCCTAGATCCATGGTTCCCTTTAAGTAGCGAAAAATTCTTTTCACTGCCTTTAAATGAGATTCCTTAGGATTGGATTGATATCTTGAACATAAGCATACTAAAAACATTAAGTCTGGTCGACTAGCTGTTAAGTAAAGTAGACTTCCTATCATACCTCTCAAAGATGTTTGATTTACTGGTTTCCCATCTACATCAAGATCAAGTGTGTTTGAGGTACTAATAGAAGTACTTATACTCTTAGTGTTGTCATAACCATACTTTTTAAGAATATATTTAATATAATTATATTGGGATATGTTGATTCCTTCTGGTTTTTGAGAAATTTGAAAACTAAGGAAAAATGTTAACTCACCCATCATACTCATTTCAAACTCAGATTTCATTAGATCCACAAGGGAATCAGTTAAAGATTACTGAGTTGAACCAAATATAATGTCATAAACATAAATTTGAACAATCAAAACATTTTTCTTATCTTTCTTTATAAAAGGGTTGGATCTGCATTTCCCTTAACATAGTTATTTTGAAGCAAAAATCCTGTAAGTTTATCATACCAAGCTTGTGGGGCTTGTTTAAGGCCATACAAAGCTTTGGTAAGTCTAAAAACATGATCAGGATATTTTGTGTCTTCAAATCCAGAAGTTTGTTCAACAAAAACTTCTTCTTGAACATAACCATTAAGAAAAACACATTTCACATCCATTTGAAAAATTTTAAAATTGAAGAATGCTGCAAAGGCAAGTAAAATACGAATAGATTCAAGTCTAGCTATTGAAGCATAAGTTTCTTCATAGTTGATTCCTTCTTGTTGATTATAGCCTTTAGCAACTAGTCTAGATTTATTTCTAACAATGAATCCATTTTCATCACACTTATTTCTGAGGACCCACTTTACTCCAATAACAGAAGTTTCCTTAGGTATTTCAACTAATGTCCAGACTTTATTCCTTTCAAATTCATTTAGCTCATCTTGCATGGTTTTGATCCAATCATCATCACCTAAAGCTTCATCAGTGATTTTTGGTTCTAATTGGGAAAGGAATTATAGATGTTCTACTTCATTTCTTAAGGAACTTCTCATCCTTATAGATTTATTCACATCACCAATGATACTATCACTGGGATGATTCTAAAGAAACACCTGACTTGGGTTTTGTAAAACCTGTTAATCAAAATAGTGTATAAATTCTTCTAGGGTAAATGTTTTAGAAGTATATTCTTGAACATTTTCTTTATCATAAGGATCTTCTATCAAATGTTGATAATCAGTTTTTAAAAACACATATGAGGATATAGGTTGAGATGGTTTAAAAAAAAGGATTAGTTTCATCAAATTTAACATGTACTGTTTCCTCAACAGTAAAAGTGTTTTTATTGAAAACTCTATAAGCCTTAGAAGTTGTGGAGTAAACTAAGAAAATTCCTTCATCATATTTTGGTGCGAATTTGTGTATGTTTTCTTTAGTATTCAAAATGAATACCTTGCAACCAAAAACTTTGAAGTAGGAAAGTCTTGGTTTTCTACCATTCCATAACTCATAAGGAGTTTTATTAAGAAAAGGTCTAATCAAAACTAGATTTATAGTATAAAAAGCATTACTTACAGCTTCAGCCCAAAAATGTCTAGCTATATAATATTCACTCAACATGGTTCTAGTTATCTCTTGAAGAATTATATTTCTTCTTTCAACTACACCATTTTTTTGAGGATTTCTAGGTGCTGAAAAGTTGTGAGTAAGACCTTTTTTACTATAAAAAGTTTCAAAATCAGAATTTTGAAATTTTCCTCCATGATCACTATGAATAGTTTTCAGTGTAAGGTTTTTATCATTTTTAAATTGGGCTCTAAAACTTTTGAAATAAGAAAAAGTTTCAGACTTCTTTGATAGAAAATAGACCCATGTAAATCTAGTGTAATCATCAACTAAGACAAATACATAATACTTGCCCCCAATGCTTCCAGTTTGTGTTGGACCAAAAAGATCCATGTGCACCAACTATAATGCATCAGTTGTTGGGTCTTCACTGATTTATTTAAAACTCGATTTATGTTTCTTTCCATATTGACAAGGATCACAAACTTTAGAAGAAAAAAATCTAAGCTTTGGTAGATCCTTAACTAGTTTCTTCTTAGAAAGTTTGCATATGTTTCTAAGGTTATAGTGACCTCGTCTTCTATGCCATAACAAAGAATGATCTTCCATTACACTAAGGCAAGGTAAGTCTTGGCTCCTAAGGTCTTCTAAGTTTAATGTGTAAACATTCTCTTGCCTATTGGCAGAAAGAATAAACTCTTCCTTGGAATTGTGTACTAATCATTTATCATTCCTAAAATTCACAAGGTATCCTTCATCACATAATTGACTTATGCTTATAAGGTTGTGCTTAATACCCTTAACAAACAAAACATTTGAAATCAAATTTTTTCCAAGAAGAAAAATGTTACCTATACCAAAAATTTCTCCCTAAGCATTATCTCCGAAAGTTACTTTTCCTCCTTTAGTCTTTATAATCTTTTTGAAATAGTTTTTGTTACCAGTCATGTGCTGGGAACATCCACTATCTATGTATAATGTATTGCTGTTGGTACTTCCTTTATCTTCCTGAAAATAAGAAAATAATTAGACTTTCGGAATCCAAACTTGTTTGGATCTGAGATTTTCAGATAACAAAATTTTGGGTATCCACATTTGTTTAGATAAATATGCTTTATGAAACCCAAGAGATTGAACTCTATTCAAAGAACAGTTTTTCTTCCAATGCCCACCACTTTGACACTTAGTGTAAAAAGGGGCTTTAGAAGGAACAAAATAGTTGTTTTTGAAAACTGGGTTTTAGTGAGTATAACCTACTCCAGTAGTGTTTCTGTGAGGTTTAATTTGAGAATACATCTTGTCAAAATTTTCATTCCCAGAGGTAAATTTTGCAACGAGCTTCTTAAGAGAAAATATTTCGTATTTCAGTCTAATGACTAAATTCCTATCCTCAGGAATCATTTCCTTAGAGTTAGATTTTTCATAAAAAGCTTTCATCTTTAAAATAGCATTCTTAAGATCTTTAGAAAGTTCTTCCTTATCAGAATTTTCTTTCTCAAGGTCTTTAGAAAGTTTTTCTAAAAACTCTTCTTTATCTTTAAGATCTAAAGAATGATCTGAAATTTCTTTTGTAAGAATTTCTTCCCTAGTATTTTCCTTGTCTAATTTCTTAGAAATCTTACAATTTTTTGCTTCAAGTAACTTGACAAATATAGATACTTATTCATACGAAGGTTCTTCATTTTCTGAGGACAAAGTATCTTCATTAGAAGTACTATTTTCAGAATAGTAATTCTTATCAAGAGATAAATTTTTTAAAGCCTCAGCAGAGTGTACCTTGGCCATAAGACATGTATGTGCAAAAGAAGTATTAGCAATGAATCCAATATTCTTCTGAGATGATGAATCATATTCTAAGAATTCAATTTCTGAAGAGTCTCCATAGCTATCACTCCAAGTAGTATTAGCTCTCAGACTTTTCTTAGCTTTAGCTTTGTAAAACATATTCCTCTTCCTTTCAGAATGCCTCTCTTTTCTTTCTTTCTTTTTAAGAATAGGGAAACTAGGTCGTATGTGTCCACTTCTCTTTCATTCATAGCATGTGACCTATGAATCTTTCTTATCTTTCCTTTCCTTCTTCTTATACCTAGATTGGAAATTTCTTTGACCAGCTATCTTGTTCATTCTTTGAGAAAGATTAGGTAACTCATTTTCTGAGACTTCACTCTCACTAGATTCAGATTGGATAGTAACTTTCTTAGACTTGGATCTAGTTACTCTCTTAAGAGTCTTAGCTTTCATGTGATTTGATGTTGTAGTAAAAGAAACAGTAGCATTCCCATTCTTCTTTTTGATGTTGTCAGCATCTCTCTTCATCCTTGTTTCATGTTGGAGAAGAGTTCCAAATATATCATCTAAGGAAATTTGAGTGACCTTCCTGTTCTCATCAATTGCTGTTATATTTGATTCCCACTCATTGGGAATAATATCAATAATATTATCCACAAGAGCTTCATCATCTAGACATTTCTCTCCCATATATTGTAATCTATTCACGATAGTCATAAACCACTATTTCAATTTGCTTATAGGTTCTCCATAAGGAAAATTAAAACCATGATACTCAGCTCTAAGCATGGATCTTCTAGTCTCAATCACTTTAGATGTACCAAAATGTGTAACTTCAAGTTTCTTCCATATACAGTTAGCTGTTTCATAAGAAGAAATTTGGCTATATATGTTCCTAGTCATTGAACATAGTAGAGTATTGCGTACCTTATAGTTTAATTGATAATCATGCTCCTATTGGTTTATGAAAGCACTTACTTCCTTATCAGAAATTTTATAACATCCAGTAATCATAACAAAGTTATCTACTCCAGTATTGATAATGAAAGTCTTCATTCGATCTCTCCAATACTCATAATCATTTCCATCAAAATTGGTGGTCTTGTAGGATTTAGGTTGTCGATGGAACCAACATTTAAACCTTCCATCCTTAAGAAAATATTTCTACACATAAACTTGTTAATAACAAAAGTTCGGATTCAAGGAACTAAGTAAGAAAAATATATAACAATGAAAAACTGAGCAAGGAAAACCTTATATGTGAATATAAGTATTTCAGATACCTCCTCTGATACCAATTGTAGGATCAAAATAACAATGTAGATGCTCAATATACAAGAGGGGGGGGGGTGAATTGTACACTTTAAAAATTTCCTTAAACAAGGAAAGATCTAAGTTTAACAAAGTTAAACTAAAAAAATTCACAACACCTCTAACATCAACTGAAATATTGGTACAAAGTATGAAGTTACAAACTTCAAGTTCTATACACTTGCTTAAATCTGGAAAGTGATTCTGAAAAACTCGTTCCAGAAATATGGATCCGGAAATTGAAACTTAACCAAATTTTACAATATGAGATTCTACCTTAAAGAATATATAATCTAAATTAATCAGAGTGCAAGTGTAAGGAAATATAATAAGGTTATACTTTCCTTACAATAAAAAAATACTGCGGAAAAACAATTAGTAAAACTACAAGTAACACACAATAAATCTTTTAACCCGAAGAGAAGGGTATCCAACAACCTTAGATAAAAGTCCCTTGATTTATACTTTCAAAAAAGTCTATCTTACCCACACCAGGGTAAGCCCTCGATATGAATATTTAAGTCTCTATCTTGCTATCCCCGCAAGCCCTCAACTTCAAGGTAGTTGGAACCTCTGTCTTCCTCAGCATGGAAGTGCTCAACTTCAAGGTTTTGGAACCTCTATCTTTCTATCCCCGAAATCCCTCGATTGTAATCACCAACAATCGGAGTCGCACAAAGAAAGTCTGCACAAGGAAAAGTTTGAACAAGTCGTTCAAACTTTCTTCAAAAAGATTGAGATTTAATAAGATCCTCTCTCTCTAGAAATCACTTCAATAGCATGTAAGCACAAGTTGTGTCAAAGTTTTCAAAGTTGTCGCTTCTTTTCAAATGATCTCCTATTTATAGGCGAAGATCCAACAGTCGGATCCCTCCTCCAACAGTCATATTTCTCCTTGAATTTCGGAGGGACCTGTATATGTGTCACTTAACCAATGGTTAGTTAGAAACAGAATGGACGACATCGTTTTATAACAAAACATGTGTAACTGAATGCACGACATCGTTTTGTAATGAAACAAGTTTAAGAATAAGTAAAACTGAAGTTTGTAATGTAAGCAAATAAAAGTTCAGAGTCTAACCAAAAATAAAATTTAGAGTCTATAATAAAGAGATATTCAGATTCTGTTTTATATGAATTCAGAACCTGAATTCTGTAGAAATCTGGAGTCTGAATTTCTAAGAAAATTCAGAGTCTGGTTTCACTAGAATTCATAATCTGAACTTACAGAGTTTGGAGTCAAACTTGTAGAAGTTCGGAGTCGAACTAGTAAAAGTTCGGAGTCTAACTAGTAAATATTCGGAGTCAAACTCATATATGTTTGAAGTCAAACTAGTAAAAGTTCGAAGTTGAACTAGTAAATGTTCGGAGTCGAACTCATAGAAGTTCGGAGTCGAACTAGAAAAAGTTCGGAGTCAAACTCATAAAAGTTCGGAGTCCAGAATTCGGAGTGTAACTTTATTAGAGTTCGTATCCAGAATTCAGAGTGGAACTTCATTAGAGTTCAAATCTGGAATTCGGAGTGGAACTTCATTACAGTTTATATCTAGAATTCAGAGTGGAACTTCATTACAGTTCATATCCAGAATTCGGAGTGGAACTTAATTAAAGTTCATATCTGGAATTCGGAGTGGAACTTCATTACAGTTCATATCTGGAATTTGGATCCTAAAACAGAATGCTTCATATCTAAGTATTATATGATTCTGAGGTTTTTGATATGAATCTGTTTTTTACACTTAAGAAAAATATTGATATGTATAAGGAAATCTAGGTTAGGGTCAATTTCCTTAAGGAAGGAAATTTTCCTTATATAAGTAAAATGTAGATTTTCTTAAGTATAGGGTGTTTGTGATTTTCAAGAGAAGAAGGAATGGAAAAGTCATAAGGAAAACCTTATTGACTCAATAGTGTGTCCTCCAATCGGCTGAAAAGGATAGTTCCTAGGTCAATAATGAGAAGTACACAACATAAAATTGTCAAATGAATGATTCTAGTTGAACTTTTTTTAGGTATCACCAAAACACTTATCACACATGTTCTTGGGAACAATGAGGCATTATTACAGTTCAGTAATTAATGTTGTTTTTTGTGTTTAATACTCATCCAATAGTTTAGTAATACATGAATCATAAACAGTATGTGATGAATATAAAATGTAAAACTTATATACACATTTGTGGGAAGATATTTTTTTGTCAAGTAAAACTAAAAATGGACATAAACAATATACCATGTATGGTATTTAGACTAAGTGGAGCTAAAAAAATTAGGTATTATCTACATATATACTTATTTAGTTTTGGATAAAGAAACCTTTATAAATAAATAAAAGTCACAAAGACTTCAGAATTAGTTTATCTAGAGTGATTGAACCATTCTAAGGGTAAGCTAGTTGTAAATATAATTTATTATATTCCTTCAATGTTTTATTAAGGAATGATAAAGTGGATTATGATATAATAATCATTATAATATTTCATTTTCTTTGGGTTGGCGTGTTGAAGAATATATTGACTAAGTAGTCATCAATCATTAAAATGTAGTGTAGACTAATTCCTAAATGCACATTACCTTATCCACATCAGAGCTACGATTAAAATATGGAGGATCGAGGATGAGTCTTACATGTTAACATTGGTCAACAACATTTATCATAGATTAATTCTTAAATGTACATTTCCTTATATACATCATATTCATTATGTAAGTAAAAAGAGAATCAATGTTAAAACTCATGCATTATAGATACTTCCATTTTTAGATATGATTTTTAAATAATGGAGTTATCCCATAAAAATATGCCAACTATTAGGTAAATGGATGTCATATGACTTTCAATGTGATGAAAATCCATTATGTCATAAGAACAAGTGTTCAAATGAAAATTGTTTTTTAAGGATGTAACAAACTTGCATCAAGACAAAAATAGAATCTAAAGTAATTATCCTAAAGTTTATTAGGACAATACAGAAATCCCTGTGGATAAAATATTATACTCAAGTGATAAAATATATTTAAATAAAATGGAGAACATATCTATTTGAGATAGTGGGATCATGATTGAATCGGGTTTATTCAACGCTAGAGATTCACAAATAGTTGACATAGGAATGAGTTCCATAATAGGTGTATAAGTAACTATTCTAGAGACTCAAAATTCATAGGAAAGATAAAACTATGGTAATTGTTTTATATTTACCAGGAATAGTTATATTTTAAACATTGATAAAAGTAATTCCTATAAGTAGATGGTATACAGAAATTATCTAAAATTGACAAGACCAATTAAAATTTAATAATGGATTCCATGTTTTAAAGTACATGGGTATTATTATTTGGAATAATGTGGTGGGTATTCAAGAGAGACTATACATGGATGGTAAAATCACGGTACAAATATGTATTAATTGGTAACACGAAGTCATTATGCCTAAATCCATTATAATTTTACATTTCGTAGATAATTTCTATGATCATATTATTGAGTATTATAGTTCAATACCACCAATCATTAAATATGTCTATATGATGCAACTAGAAATGGATGGTGACACCATATAATTCCAAATAGGGGTACAAGTAACTCAAATCCAATTTCTTATTAAATTAAGAGACAAGATCACAAAATATTCAATTTTAATTCATATTTTCAATGTTTCTACTAGAGTTTAGTGGGAGCACCATTGTTTTCTAGGTGAAATGTTTTTGGTAACCTATGGAAACAATCAGTGGACTTACAGTTAGTTAAGACTAAGATAAAAGTATCTCTTAAAAGATGGACTTAAATTAGAAACCTATGATCTATGGAACATAAGATACTAAGGTAGATCTAATGTTTTCTTAGACCTAGTAAATCATACAAACACTGAAAAGGTGTGGAAAAATTCATGTGAGGACAATTTAAAAGTGAATTTTTTCCAGATTCACATGGTATAAATATCTCCAAGATGATATGAATTAGCATAGGAGGTGATTAAAGTAGTGAGTTGAAATACCATACACTTATGAGATGGATCAATCATATATTCAATGATATGCATAAGAAATGATATTTCCAGCATATAATTTATAGTAGTAAAATATTAGTTATGTCTAAGGGAATAGAAAGGGAAGAAGTTAAAAATATCCTATTTCACTTGAATAAGTACAAAGGATATATACACGGTATATGGAGAGGAAGGGATAATATTTTTGAGGGTACTTGAACTAGTCCTCCTTGGATTAATTTGATCTAATATTGTAGTTTGGATAAGGTAATGAGCAATACAAGGTCATCCAAGCTAGTGGTATTCATATCTACAAGTACCAAGTGTGTTACAGCTTCTAAGGTAGCTAAAGAAGTAGTGTAAAATTAAATATTATTTTTTCTAGTTATTTTAATCATAATCATTAAGAAAATTACTATCATAATATAAATTATGATACACCTAATATCCAAGAAGTCAATTTTTGAGAGTGAAAAAAAAAACAAAATCGCGGTTTACATATCTTGTGGAGATTTACTCGAGGAGATAAGGTTACACATTGAAGAGTGCCCAAGAAGTGAAGACATGGAAGAAAAATTAACTAAATATGTGACTCAAAAGAAACATGATCTTAATCATGCGAGAGATAACAAGGATAGTTAGAAATTTGGATCAAGTGAAAGTGGGAGTGTTGTAAAATTGGGTTCCCAACATTATTAGTATTTTACAATTACCATTTCATGTATACAGTGAGATATGCATGAATTACTCTTACCATTATAGTGTATACATTTTTTAATCCACTATTTAAATGGTAATGTCTACAGATTAATTGTTATATCAAAAGGTTATAGAAGATCTTGGGCTATAATGAGAACCTCGAGATACTATGACAATAATGTTAAATAAATTTCATATGTTCTAGATATATCATATTAGCTGGACATAGTTGAAGTTTTACTATTAATTCTTGTGGGAACATAATCATTGAAACTTATTCTCATGAAATCCTTATTGGTGATCTCTGGTATATGAGATCACGAGGATAGACCTTCCAACAGGAATACCACATGATTTGGGTTTTATTGGATGTTCCTATATATAGACCTATATATTGGTCTCTTAAATTGAGATCATTATCAATGTGGGTCATTCAATTGCATACATTGATGAAAGGAAAGAACCATGATAATGAAATCGTGATGAGGTATATTGTGTTGGATGAATCATTAGTGGTATGAAAATTGTTGAATGATTACGATATAATTTTTTGCTTCTAAGGTGAAGAAGTAATATCTCGATCCTGGTTGATCGGGATGGTAGTAAATTTATAAATCTTTGGACAAGTTAGTTGGATCCAATTTCATCCAGTTAGATCAAATAAAAATAAAGAAATAAATCATGATGAGATAAGTGTGCATCCTTCTTTTTTGAGATATCGAAAGACATAGATTATATTACATGGTATGTGTTCGTTGGTTGGTTATCGTTGTTATGACTAGTCCTTATCTCTTTAGGGACCATGATGGGTTTCTAGACCCTGCTCTAGGTCTTTGAATATTATTCACTACTGTCAATATAAAGGCCTAGAGGGTCATACACAATTGTGAATTCGAGAATCTACCATATTCTGATGAATAGGTAATATGGACATGATGGGACCCACCATTGTGTCCAAGAATAGTCCAAGTTTTATCGATCATTTATAAATAAATAAATTCATTATTATTTATTTAAATAATAATTAGGTTGAATTTATTTATTAAAATTATTTACAAGTGTTTAAGTAAATAAAAGGATTCATATTAAATGAATGAATATTAGTTTAATATTCAAGGTTTATTTAATTTCATCGGGAGTAACGAGTTTAGATAATTACTAAGTTTTTTCATGTATTATATATAATATATATTAAAAGTATGTGATAAAATGCAAATAATATTTATGATGTAGTTTCTTCATCATAATTATTTATTTATTACTTCTTTAATAGATGTTAAATAAATGGGGGGTCAAGGGACCCTAAACAATGTTTATAATTCTATTATATAATTCAAAGAGAAGAACATTCCATGTTACTATTAACTAAATTTTAATTGAGAGGTTATATGTAATCCCACCTTTTTCTTACATAACTTCACATGACATTTAAAAAATAGAGGATCTTTTAAAGTTTAGTATCTTGTAAATAAGGTACATAATACATGAAAACATAAAAAAATATTCTAATCCACATGAAAGGATTATTCAAGGATCATCCTAACTACACTTATCTCATCTCATAACCTGGGGACATACATCAAAGGCATGGGTGAGCAGAAGGCCGAGTAAGGGAAAACAAGTGAAACAATTTACATGTGAAGTTGAGAAATATCAATAAGAACATGAGGAATGTCATAAAGGAGTGATAAAGAGGAATATAATAATATATTGAATCATAACTTGAAAATGTGGCTATATATGCATAGGAAAATCTCCAAGGTCCATCCCCAAGGTGTCATAAAAAAATACCAATGTTATTCACCATGGTATTATTAAACATGTCATCTCTAGAGATTAATTTCTTTACCCAATGCATTGGAGAACTATCAGGGAACACCCTTAATATGTATTTATTTTAATGTGATCCACATATATCATAATCAAACATTTCACAAATTACCCATATAGAATAAACAAAATGGGTTTCATATCAAAATCATAACGTTTTAAAAAGTTCTTAAAAACATGGTCATTAGGTCATTTATAACCAATAAAAAGGGAATAGGGGTTTTATGTATGTCAATTACAGAATAAAATAAATAAATTTTATGTATTTATTAATACTACTATAAATTAAATAGGATTGGGTATTCACATAAATAAAATAAAATAATTTATTGAGAAAAAGAGTGAGATTTCAAACGAAAATTCTGCAACATAACGGGTATGAAATATAGTTTTATAAAACATTAAAAAGAGAGGAAATAGGGGTAAACCATTAATAAAAGACTCATAATATAGTGTAGGGATAGAATAAAATGAAAATAAGAACATGGGATAGAAATTTGAAATACATACACATAAAAGAGAACATGAAAGAAAAATAGAAGTTGGGAAATCCCTTACCTTGAAGAGTAACTTCTAAAACTCTAAGATTAAGACCTTGAGGGAATGATGACACATTTGGAGAAATAATTGGGAGGAATAAATATCATAATCTTGTGGAGGATTAATTTTTAATGAAGATAAATGAAGTAATGGATGTGTATTTATAGTAAAAGAGAGGGAGTTTTTATAAATATCAAAGGACACCTCATTAGTGGTATTTGAAAAACCACAGGTTTTCCCTTGGTATTTTCCCATAGTATTGGCCACTTGAGATACCTCATATCATATTTTAATCCACAAGAGTCTAACATAATCTTATATTACTCATTAAAAAGGTATGACATAATTATGATGTTATTAAACATACCGAAACTCAAAACTGTGTTTTTCCTATTCATAAAAAATTCAACTATTTCATAAAAATCTCAAATAATCACCATAACCATTTTTAAACATGTATAATTCAGAAATGAACTCAATTTTATAAAAATTAATTTCATTTTAAATTACATTAAATAAATAAAATACTAATACTTAACTAATAATTTCTAAAACATTTATTTACTGATACTATGATATAATTATATAACATTACCATTTAAGATGACTAAAATATATTTATACTTCCTTAGGTGAGGATACTATTCAATTGGTCAAATTAATATTCATAAGGGTAACATTACTATTCAAAAGGGTCAAGTTACTATTGAACAAAAAAATTAAGTTGATCCTATTAGAGTTTAAATATCTTACTGATCGCAACCGTATATGTCTGTGATTTGAAAATCATTTCACAGAATCAATTATTTTAAAAAAACAATTTTTTCCCTATTCATAAAAAATATTAATATTCATAAAATACTATTCATAAAAAAAATACTTTTCATCAAATACTATTCATAAAAAAATACCACTCATTGAAAAATTCATACATCTTAAAAAACTACTAAAAATTCACCCTAGATTAATTTTGACATTTGAAATTTAAAATGTTGTTTATATTACCATAATAATTCCCTATATATGAGAAATCTCTGAAAAGTACAATTTTTTACATCTAAAATTAGTTTATCAAATTTGTCTTAATTGAACACATATTTTTTTAAGCAAAGATATTCTTAAAACTAAAATGATGAAATAAATTTTTTATTAAAACAAAGGGATTACATTTTAAGTATCTAGGGCCTTGAAACATAACCCCTTAAAACACTCGCATACGATATAAGGGTAAGTTCTGCAATGATGATGGACTCTTTGGGGCATATAAGATAAGATATCTTAAGGGGTAACCTCCACTAACTTGAATTTATACTGTAGGTTATTTCATTTAAGCTTAACAAATTGAAGCTTAGCTTGAGCTTGGTCTAGAGCGAAGCCTAGTGATGTTACTTCTTTCCCAAGATTTGATAAATGGGCTTTGTAAAACCCTATTATACTAGATGAGGCCATCAACTCTTCTTTATTCATTAATTATCCATTATCATTTCTATTTATAAACAATAATTATAACGTTAAAAAAATTATTCTTATTTCCAACAGTCATATTAACCAACGGTTATATAATAGTCAGAACCCGATGGTCAAATTTCATTTATAATTTTTATTTATTAAAATATAGTAAAAGATACATTTTCAAGAAACCTCATATTATTCAAAAGTTTTGGTTATTACATTCTCACCCCTTAATAAATTTCAACCCTGAAATTTCAACTTGTACCCTCAGAAGAGAAAAGGTGTGGGTACTTCCATCTCATAGTCTCTTATGGTTCCCATGTGGCTTCTTCATATTTGTGGTTCCTCTAAAACACTTTAACTAGGTGGGTAGTTTTATTGTGTAGAAACTTATCTCTATGATCCAAGATCTCCACCGAATACTCCTCATAAGATATCTCGTGTTCCAATTCTACCACCTATGGATTCAGTACATGTGAAGAGTCAGATATGTAATTCCTCAAGAAGGATACATGAAGTATATAATAAACTTAAGCTATATTTCTAGAAAGTGCAAGCCGATAGGACACTATTACTATGCGATCAAGGATTTCATAGGGGCCAATATTCCTAGGGATCAACATCCCTTTCTTTACAAACCTCATGACTTTCTTCCAGAGAGAAATTTGAAGGAAGTCCTTATCACTGACATCAAACTCTGAGTCCCTTCGACGGTTGTATATAGAGCTCTTCTGCCGACTCTGAGCAGCCTTAATGTGTTGTTGCATGGCATGAACATTTTCTATCATCTCTTGCACAAGATCAAGCCTAATAATAATCCTCTCACCAGCTTCATCCCAACAAGTAGGATATCTACATCGCTTCCCATATAGAGCTTCATAGGGTGCCATTTGAATAATCGAGTAGAAGCTGTTGTTGAAAGGGAACTCAACTAATGGGAGATGTTGATCCCATCCACCTTTAAATTACATCGATCATGTTCTATGAATTTTAGAAGTTTCTGAATAGTCCTTTTAGATTTACCATTAGTTTAAGGGTGATAGGTCATACTAAAATTAAATTTGGTACATAGATCATGTTGAATACTTATCCGGAATTTTTAAGTGAACCTTGGGTCACCATCACATATTATATAAAGTCGAACTCCATGCAGCCTTACCAATTACTTCACGTAAATACTAGCTAGTTGATCAAGAGGTAAATCTTCCATAGTAGAGATAAAATGGGCAGTCTCAATGAGACGATCAAATATAACCCATATCACATTGTTTACTTTGGAAGTTCTCGGGAGTCCAATAACAAAGTCCATAGTGATATTATACCACTTCAATGATGGTATGGGTAGTGGTTATAATAAACCTTATTGAAGTTGAAACTTTTCCTTCACTTGTTGATGCACCAATTTTTTTTAGTGTAGTTAGAAATCCCCCTTTTCATGTTATCCCACCAATAATTATCATGAAGTTCCCAATACATTTTTGTGCTTCCAGGATGTATAGAGAATATAGTTTTATGAGATTAATTTGTCTTCTCCTTATTTATTTTTAGAATAGACAGGATATATAGTCTTGTATGAAATTTCAGTACACCTTATTGATCAATATTGAAGTCAGGAAACATCCCATCCTCTATAGCCCCAAACATTTTATATAACAAAGGATAATTTTTTTGGTATTTCGTGATATTATCTAGTAATGTCGGTTGAGAAATCATTTGGGATAAGGTTGATGATGTACCGTACCTTAAAATTCCCAAGGGATCTCTTTGAATCCTCATAATTTCCAGAACAATAGGTTACTTCATACTTAATGCATCATTTAATTTGTTTTCTCTTCTGAGATGATAATGAATTGAACAATCATAGTATTTAATAAGTTCTAACCATATCTTATGTCTCATGTTAAATTCCTTTTATGTTAAAATATAATTCAACCTTTGATGGTCTGTGTATATATCACATTTCTCCCCATAAAGATAGTGCCTCCATATCTTTAGATAAAAAACAACTAGAGACAACTCAAGATCATGCATAGGATAATTCTTCTTGTGAGGCTTCAACTGTCGATATGCATAAGAAATCACCCTATCATTTTTCATGGGGACACACCCATTCCCTTTCAAATATTCATCACTAAAAATAATAAATCATTCTTTGATTGAGGGTAGAGTTAACACAGGTTCAGTAACCAATCTCTTCTTCAGAACTTGGAAACTTTCTTCACTCTCCTTTGTCCAGATGAACTTAACCCCTTTTTGAGTTAACTTGGTTAATGGATTATAAAGTTGTGAAACGTTTTTCACAAACCTCTTATAATATCCTAATAATACAAGGAAACTTAAAATATCAATTACTGTTATAGGATGAGGCCACTCCTCAACATACTTTGTCTTTGTAGGGTCAACTGATATTCCTTCATTGGCTACAATGTGCCCCAAGAAAGCAACTTGTTGTAACCAAAACTGACACTTTCTAAACTATCCAATTAACCTATCCTTTCTCAGAGATTTCAATATTACCCTTTGATGATCATCATGATCCTCCTGTATTTTGCAACATATCGGAATATCATCAATAAAAACTACCACAAAGTAATCAAAGTAGTATTAAAAGACTCTATTAATCAAATCCATAAAAATAGAAGGTGCATTAGTCAATCCGAAGGTCATACAACAAACTCATAATGCTCATATATTGATCAAAAGGTTTTTTTTGGAATATCTTCTTTATTCACCCTAAATTGATGATAAATAGATCTAAGATCAATCTTGGAGAATAACTAAGCCCCAAAAAGTTGTTCAAATAAATCATCAATTATTGGAAGAGGTTACTTTTGTTTTACTGTTATTCTATTCAGTTCTCTATAATAAATGCATAACCGCATTGATCCATCCTTTTTCTTCACAAATTGAACAGGTTCTCTCCAAGGAGACACACTTGGATAGATAAACCCATTATCCAAAATATCTTGGAGTTTCTTCTTTAATTCCTACACCTCAACATTCTCAATTCTATATGGGGTTTTTGAAATCGTCTTGGAACTAGGCATGAGTTCAATGGAGAACTCTACATATCTTTCTAGGGGACGTCCAGGTAACTCCTTAGAAAAAACATCAATGTATTTATAAATTATGGGGACATTATCTATCCTTATACTCTCATTTCTCTCTTACTCTGCACCAATCAACTCCATAAATAAGGCTATAGGAGGTGATTCTAGAAAAAAAATCAGGTCGAGATAACTCTCCTTGGAAGATAACTTTAAGTTTTCCATTCAAGACTATTGAGATTTCTTTACTTCTTCATTTTATCTTAGCATTATACTTTGAGAGTCAGTCCATACCTAGTATAATTTTGAATTCCAACATGGGAATGACCACTAGATTTGCGATAAGATTTTTCTATCTACAAAAATACTATAGTTTATAATCACTATTGATGCTTGGATAATCCCTCCAGGATTATAGACTGATAACTCTACTTTTATCATTTCAAGAATTGATTATATATTCTTTACAAACATAGAGGAAATAAAGGAATATTTAGAACCATAATCAAACAAAGTACTTTCTAGATTTTAGATAACAACAAGAGTACCTTCCACTATATCATTTGGAGCTTCAACTTTAGCCGCCATGATAGTAAAATCATGGTCTTTCTCCCTTGTCCTACATTGAGGCTGATGGTGATTCACATCCACAACCCTTGAATTCAGATAGTGATTGTGAAAGTGACCAAGCTTCCACATTTGAAGCATTGGACTTCAGGTAGTTCATGAACCATCATCCCTATGTCGTTAGTTTTAGGAAGTTGAGGCTTCACCTTACTACGATAATTCCAAGCGATATAGACATCTCTTCCACACTTTTAACACTTCCCTCCCCTAAGAATGAAGTTCCCTAAACACTTCTTCCCATATTTATTACACTTTGTAAGTTTCAATTACTTTCTAACTCTTCCCTGATCAAAGATCCTCCCCATTATTATCTCCATTGATCTATTATTTTCATTGGATTTATGGGACTATTGCATCTCACTAAACTCTAGATCTAATTTCATAGCACTTCATACAATATCCTCATAGTTGTCATAGTCTCGGTAGACTAGATTCTTCCATATACGATGTCTTAGTCCACAGAAGAATCTATCAAACTTACCATTAGTATTCATGAAAAATAAAGAGGTTTAATGTGAAATCCTTGGGAAGTTCATCTCATAGCTTCCCATATATTCATTCTCCTTATGCTTCAGCTCGAGAAATTCATTCTCCATTTTCGTTCTCATCGAATGATGGAAATACTTATTGAAGAGAATCCCTCTAAAATATTCCCACTTTATATCTTCAATATTACCTCTTTGGAATAATGTTTTTAATCAACACACACCACTGATCAGCTCCTTTAATAAGAGATAAAAATCTAAGGTAACTTTTTCTTGTTCAGAACTACAAAGTACATAAAATATATTTTCTACAGAGCTTATCCACTATTCCGCAATCAAAGGGTTAGTAGATCCACTAAATGTTGGTGGTGTGACACATAAAGGACTCAACATAATGTTGTTCCCTTAATGGTTAAATTGGTCTCTTGTATTGATTCAAGTTATGTCCCATAACATGAGTCATTTGATTCATCACTCTCATGAAATATTACATTTAAGATTCCATTGGAGGGCCATCAATGTATGGTCCATTGCAGTCACCATTTTCATGGTTCCTCCTATTTCCCACCATATTCTAAAATAAGAAAAACTTAGTGAGAAACTTGTTTAATTTAATAATATTATAAGTCTAAAGGATTTTTATGTTTTAAAACATCATGATTAAACACATTATTAATTATCAATAATTATATTTTCTATATATCCTTTATAATGGATCATAAAGCTTGTGATTAACCAAACATATCCCCTGAGAGTGTCAAACTCGGAGTGAAGCAAGAAAAGTTTTCATGCACCAATTCTCATTCTAGTCTATCTCAAAGTGGTGTTTTTAGGTTTTACCCCTTGATACATCTATGCCAGAGCCACATCCACTTGTTCGTATCCATACATGGATTTATTTATTTAGAAACCACTTACTTAATATTTCACCAAAATACCAGGAAGCTTTCCCATAATTAAAACTTTCTACAGGGTTATTCCTAAAGTTTTAATATCCTAATTTCCATAAATAACTAAACTATCCTTTGATTCTAACTATCATCCCGCCTTTTTATTACATAACATTACATGACATTTTAAGAAGAGATGATATTTTAAAGTATAATGTCTTGGAAATAAGGTACATAATACATGAAAACATAAAAAAATATTCTATTCTACATGAAAGTATTATTCATGGTTACTCATAAGTACACCTATTGAATCTCATAACCTAGGGACATACATCAAAGGAAAGGGTGAGTAGAAGGCCCAGTAAGGGAAAACAAGTGAAAAGTTTACATGTGAAAATGAGAAATATCAATAAGAACATGAGGAATATCGTAAAGGAATGATAAATAAGAATATCATAATAATTTATTGAATCATAACTTGAAAATTTGGCTACAAAATTTAACTTATACATTCATAAGCATATCTCCAAGGTCTATCCCCAAGGTGTTATAAAAATAATTACCAAGGTTATTCACCAATGTATCACAAAACTTATCATCTCTATAGATTAATTTATTTACCCAATAAATTGAGGATATATCTGGTCACACCCTTAATATGTCTATACTTTCATGTGATCCACATAGATAATAATTTAAATTTCATAAATAAATGAAAGAGAATAAAATAAATGGGTTTCAAATCAAAATCACAACGTTTTAAAAAGTTCTTAAAAACATGGTCATTATGTCATTTATAACCCATGGAAAGAGAATGAGGGTTTTATATATGTTAATTCAAGAATAAAATAAATAATTCTTATGTCTTGATGAATAAATCTAAAAATTAAAGATTTTTTGGTATTCCCATAAAGAAATTAAACAAATTTCTTGAGAAAAAAGAGTTAGATTTTAGAAGAAACTTTTGCATCATAACGAGTATAAAACATAGTTCTATAAAACATTAAAAAGAGATGTAATCGGGGAAAACCATTCATAAAAGACTCATAATATAGTATAGAGACAGAATAAAATTAAAATAAGAACATGTTATGGAAATTTCAAAGACATACAACATAAAAGAGAACTTGAAAGGAAAAGAGAAGTTGAGAATTCCCTTATCTTGAAGAGTAACTTCTAAAACTCTAAGATCGGGACCTTGAGGGCTTGAGGATGCCTTGGGAGGACTCATTGGGAGGTAGAACTAGAATAAATTCATGGAGGATAAATTTATAATGAATATAATGGAAGGGATGGCTAGGTATTTATAGTAAAAGGGATGGATTTTTTTATTTTTTTCAAAGGACACCTCATTAGTGGTATTTGCAAAACCATGGGACTTCCTATGATATTTTCCCATGGTATTGGCCACTTGGGAGACCTAATAAAATATTTTAATCCACATTATTTGACCATCATCTTATCTTACTTATTACATCATTATTACATAGTTATGATGTCATTAAATATTCCGAAAACTCAAAATTCTATTTTTATTATTCATTAAAAAATCAACTATTTCAAAAAAATCCCAATAAATGACCCTAACCATTTTTTGACATGTATAATTAAAAAATGAAATCCTTTTTATAAAAATGAATTTTATTTTAAATTAAATTAAATAAATAAAATACTAATACTTAACTAATAATTTATAAAACATTTATTTACTTATATAATGATATAATTATATCACGTTACCATTTATAAGGACTAAAATATATTTATACTTCCTTAGGCAAGGTTACTATTCCATTGGTCAAATTACTATTCATAAGGGTAACATTACTATTCCAAAGGGTCATGTTACTATTCACAAAAAACTAAGTTGATCCTATTAGACTCTAAATATTTTATTGGTCGCAACTGTGTATGTCTGTTTTTTGAAAATCATTTCTTAGAGTCAATTATTTAAAAAAAATATTTTTACTATTCATCAACAATAATAGTATTCATCAAATACTATTCCTCAAAAAAACTATTCATCAAATACTATTCATCAACAAAATACCATTCATTGAAAAATTAAAACTTCTTCGAAAACTAATAAAAATTCATCATAGATTAATTTTGACATTTAAAATTCAAAAATGATGTTTATTTTACCATAATAATTCTCTATGTATGTGAAATATCTAAAAAGTAAAATTTTTTACTTCTAAAATCAATTTATAAATTTTTTCCTAGTTAAACATATATTATATTAAGAAAATATATTCTTAAAACTAAAATTATGAAATAATAATTTTATTAAAACAAAGGGGTTACATTTTAAGTATCTAGGGCCTTGAAACATAACCCCTTAAAAAAATCATAATATGACCTTAGGGTAAGTTGTGCGATGTTGATGAACTCTTGGGAAAGCTCATATAACATCGCTAGAGTGGTAATCTCCACTAACTTGAATTTCTCTTGTAGGCAATTCTGTTCAATATTAACACATTGAAGCTCGGCTTGGGCTTGGTCCAGAGTGAAGCCTAGTGATGCTACATCCTTCCCAAGCACCAAAAATTGGGCTTTGTATGGCCCGAGTCTATTGGATGAGGACATTGACACTTCTTTATGAATTAATTATCTATTATCATTTATATTTATAAATAATAATTATAATGTTAAAAAAATTATTCTTATTTCCAACAGACATATTAACCAACGATCATATAACGGTCAAAACCCGATGGTCACATTTCATTTATAATTGTTATTAATTATGACATAGTAAGACATAAATTTTTAGGAAACAACATATTATTCAAAAGTTTGGGTCACTGTGTATTATCTATCCTCTAAAATCCTAGAGAGAGAATCACACAATCAAAGTGAACGATCTGAGAATTCCTTCGTGAATCGATGGTAGGAGATCATAGTGATCGTCACAACATCGAAGAGATCATCGTAGCTCCAATCTAACACATGGAATATGATGAATGTAATATGTGTGTATTTGAGAAGTGTGTTTGTAAAATCTACGAGGTTTTAGTGTCAGATCCTTCAAGCAACATTCACCGGTGAATTATGACAGATGTGTGTGCTTCAAAATGGAATGATACACTTGTTATTTTATTTTTTGTGCACTGATTAAACCATATGAGGTCCTTGGATGTATCAGAGCTCAAATAATTAGAGAAGATGAAGTTTCATCGCTCAGGTGATGAAATGTTTTTAAATACCTAACCCACCGGCTTATGTTGTGTTCACTGGTACCAACAGTTTTGGGTTTAAAAAATATATCATTCCTTTATTTTAGTTTCATTTTGGGATTTTAGTGAATGGAGTGACAAGTGAGATTTCAACCCACTTTTTTCCATCCAATCATGTCTTCATTTTTATTTTAAATTCATTACTTACCTTCATTAGAAACCTTTCTTGAAAAATTAGGTTGTGAATTGGCGTGATTTGGTTCTTCAAGAGGGAGTTTCCACTCAATGATAGGTTCAATTACATTATTAGAGAGTACTCTTATATTATATTTATATATAAAAATATTTTAATTGGATCTTAATTGAAAAACCCTTAATACTAAATTATTTTCACTGTATGAGAGTCTCATTCCATTCATATTCCATTTTCAAAAAAATAGTAAATTTGAAAACTAAAAAGAGAAAATTGATAAAAATGATTCGCTATATACTACCAGTTCCCATTTTTATGATTTTCCAACTGAAATTAATTTGTATTTTTTATGTGTGAATTCAATCATCCAATTTACTTATGTTCTATAATATATATTTTGTTAGTGTTTGATAATTATATGTCAAAATTCTCGATGAAATATTCTTTATTCAACCATTACAATCATTTTTTTAAAAAGAAAAATTATTGTTTTTTATCAATTAAAATGAAATGAAATTACTATTCATAAACCAATATCAAGTATAAAAATTTCATCAACTTGAAAGTGACTTCAAAAAAAACTTACATTAAATGTTTTTCAAAAGTGAAATTATATTAAAAAATAAATATAGTATAAAGAATTTGAAATGGTTTTAAAAATGAATATCATTTTTAAATTCAGGATTTTTTTCAAACCTAAAATAAAAGTAATATATGGATAAATTTACAATAAAAATTTCAAAAAAATTTCTAAAATATAGAGACAGTGATTAAATGAATGAAAAATTATTGTTTTTCTACAACCTATAATGAATTGAATGATAAAATATTTGATGGGGAAGATAAACTTTTCCTACCCATGTGTTAAATTGAGGAACCTTGTGAGGATAAATTTATGGATAATCTATACTGATATTTTCCCTTATAATGATTTTATGTAGAAAATAACCTTAAATTATTTTCTTTTATTTATGATTTAAATAAAGTTTATTTCTCAAGTGACATTTTAAATTATGAATCTATTTTTTACATGACTAACAAGAAGAGATGTGTTAAGTAGAAATCCAACCATAATGTGAATTATTTCTAAATTAATATGTATTAATGGAAAATTGAATGGCCCATTTTCACTAGTAAAACATTTCAACCATTAGATAAAGAAAAATTATTATCTTTTTTATTGTCATAAGTGATTATTTTGAACATTATGCATAAATACATAATATTAATTAGAATATGTTTTGGTATTTGGAGTTTTAAAATATGGGAATAAAAATTCACACTATCTTTATCATCAAATATACATTTAATTATGATTTATATTGTGATATTGGCTATAAATTAAATTATATACTACCTTAAATGATTAAAAATTTAGAAAATGATGACTCACACCTTGAATCCACAGTAGTGAAACATAATAAAAATGTTGATTTTCAGGTTAGAATTAAAAATTATTTCTATTTACCATAGAAAAAAATATGTTCTAAATATATGATTAGAAACCCATAAAGGTGTTGTATGCTTATTATTCTAGGATATAGTAAATAAAAGTATGTATTTACTATTTCTCATTAGGAACCTTTTGATATAGGTGGAAGGAAATATATATACCACATAAAAATCAATGTTATGGATAAAACATTAGGTATTTCGATAGAGTTGATCAATCCTTGTATCCATCATTGAAAAAAATTGAACATTTTTTATATGATGTTCTTTTGTTTTAATGCATCCTTCCATTCATTAACTAATCCTTGATAGCTTAGATTCAAATTTTTATGGTTTTCATGTATTATTTTTCCCCTTAATCATTATTAGTTGATGTTTGATATTATTTCTCATGAATCCATTAAAAAGTAGTTTAGAAATTTAAATTAATTATAGAATTTATAGATTTTTATGAATCCTATTTCTCCATAAAATAAGTGTTAAAATGGTTTCCCTAAATTGGTTTAAATGAATATACGAACATATAATTCTTCAAAAGATATTTTCTATATTTTTAAGCTTGATTAGGATAAATTTATTAGTATATCTTTGATCAAGAAACATCATGTTATGGTTATCACTAACAAGATGATTTCTCCTAGATTCCTATGTAGAGTTCCTCTACTATAAGATTTTTGTTCTGGAATACTAAATCTCCTATAAAGTTTTCCACTATTCCCAAGAAAACCACATTAATTCTAGTGTTCATTCACATAATTACCTGAAAAAAAATATTGTAATTGTTTCTGAAACCCAAGGAGATGAAAATTAATATTCCTTATTATTATTATATCCTTGGTGGTGGATCTTTATACTCTAGTATAATGAAATCATGCCACTTATTATTCATTCATTGGTGAGTGTTTGTGTGTATACTGTGATATACTTTACACATTGATAAACACTGAACTATATATGTACATCCTATAAATTGAAAATATTTTGTTTTGAAATACATCTTGACTACTATGTTCGTTAGAATTTTGGGTGACTTTTATAATCATTTTTCATGATTAGTTTACCAAAAAAATTAAATTTCTTTGGTTATATTCATTTTCACTCTGAGACTCATGCTTTGATACTTTTTGAATAGTTTTTCTCTATATTTAATTTCATTACAGAGGGAAATATTGAATATTGAAGGACATGTTCCTCAAGAAGATGATGTTCTTGGTGATAGAGATGGTGGGGATGATGGTGAGTTTGATTATGAATATTATGGTGAGGATGATGATGATGGTGATGATGGAAATGGTGATGATATTGGTTGTGATGTGAGAGAGATTGATCCTTTTCATTTTTTGACTGATTTATGATACATGATTTGATGATTTTTTATGAATGAATATATGTGATGTTTTAAATGAGTTATAATTTTTTAAATGAATTAATTATTTTCTTAAAATTTTATAGTGGATGGTAGTGACTTGGATTTTTGTTTTCAGTGATGTTTGCAGGGACTGGGCCACAATGGTGTTTGGTGATGTTTGCTATAGGTGTTTCGCAAAGGTGGGGTGTTACTACCAGTAAAGGTATAGTAGGAATATACCAAGGGTTTTAAAACTGGTGTTATATAGCTATAATTATAATTTCATATAACTATTATTATAAATTTCATCTATAAAGGGTATTCCAATGGTCTCTAAACCGTTGGTATAGGGATTTACAAATGGGTTTCCAAGCCTTTGGCAACTATCTATTCAGAAAGATTCATAAAATTCATGGGGTAATATGAAACTCATGGAGGCATATACCAATGTTTTAATAGAAACCATTGGTACAATACTATACCCACGGATGATAAACCAATGGTTTAAGGAACTTTTTCTATAGCCTATATGGTCTCACTTGTCGTTGATTGAAGTTATATGTGTCTCAAATTAATTACCCGTTCTTAGAACTTTAGTATAGCATAAGTTCGGGGTTGATCCACAGGGAACCATGGCGTGCATGAATTCAATTGAGCTAATACTTAATTTAGGTGAAGTATGCAAAAATTAGAAACGATTGGGTTGATTTTGGGTTTTGACTGAAACTAAATTAATTTACTTTGAAGAATGGATACAGTTTGAAAGAAAAAAATGGGTAAATTTAAAGAGTTCTTAGAAATGGAAAGAAAAGATGTGTCAGGGCTATGGTGAATAATGAGTTCTTATGAAGATTGTTTAAATGGTTGTGTTATTCATAATAATTCAATCATTCAAGATTTCATTTTGTTACAAGATTTCCTTGGTCCGGTTCCACCTGTTTGGAATTAGAGCAGCTGACTCCTTGGTCCGGTAATCAATGTCCTTAATTCTTTATTACGTCCAGTCCATTATTTGAATCGGTGAAAACCTTCCAATGGTCATGGATGTTTTCACCGTTACTTTTCTTTTGTATTGATGAGAATCCTTCCCTTGGTCTGGTTAAGAATTCTCAGTTATATTAGACAGTGGTTTAAGAAGAGTAAGATGAATTACAACGATTCAAACACAACTATATAAAACAATATACAAATTATGATCCCATCATACACAGACCCAACACAAGGGGTTTAGTTACACATAGAATTTAGGAGATAAACGACACACGTGATACCTAACGGATTCATCGTGTAGGCATTGAGGTAGAGTATCGGAAGGTGGAATGGCGGAGTAACGACAGTAGCTTCAGGAATGGTGAGAGCAGAGCTTCTCTTTCCTTTCAATGGTTCTGAACTCCAAAAATCCATAGGACAAGGCCTCATTTTATAGAAAAATAAAGTACACGGCATGTATAGAAAGTACACGCCGTGTACTTTTCGTCAACGCGTTTTGTCGCCATTTTCTCCACTAGTAGGTGGCCGAGCACACCGTTTTTGACTTTTTCACACGGCGCTGCCTACAATTTGAGTGTACACGGTGTGTAGAGCCACCATACACGGAGTGTAGTATCAAAAGTTTGGCCACCATCCCCTTCTATAATAGCAGACACGGCGTGTAAAAGTTCAAACATGCTGTGTCTTCATCAACGGCCACATGGGTGTGTGGACTTTTCTTCGGTAACCACCGCTTCTAGATAGTAGAACACAGCGTGTAGCGCCGCCACACACAACGTGTATCTTCTTCTTGGTGACATGGGCGTGTACTCCCTCCTTAGGTCTGTGTCCCTATCTGGATGTACACGGCGTGTATAAAAGTACACGCCGTGTAGTTTCAAAATTTTCACATGCATCCCTTGATTCGTGTATTTAGCCAGAAAGCTCTTGAAAGTAAACAAAATCACCAAAATCAAAGAATATGTTCATAAAACAACATATATTTGATTTAAAAATGTTTTTATCTTCAATTATATATATGGAAAATGTATACACAAATTGGGTGCATCAAATTCTCCCACACTTAGTATTTTTCTTTCCCTTAAGAAAAATCTCAACATCTAATTAAGAGAGCCTATACTTTAAAAGGATGGCATTTAATTAATCAAACTTATAACTGATAAATTTATTGAGGAAAAATTCTAAAAGGCACAAACAAATTCAATTCATAAGATATTAAAATCATTCCTCATATATAATGTAATTAACTACTCTCATCCTCTTTTAACACATTTTTCAACCTTTCAAAAATAAACATGCCACTTGATGATTTACCTTACCAGTTAAAATCACACTCTACTCTCAAGATGTTTTTGATTAAATTTATGCTCAATACAAGGGATATACACTCTATCTATAGGTTTTTAAGATATCTTGTTCTCTACTTTAGGAAAATTGAATTACAAAAATCATGAGGGCTTTATCGATAAGGTTTAGATGTTTCTGTGGCTAAGGGTTGGTAGGTTCAGATGTGAAAATAAATTCTGAGGTTTGAAAAAGGATGGATAATTCCTTTAAAAAACATTTCATGATATTCAAAGTAAGGCTCACTGAAAATACATCCTTAAAAATATCAGTCAAATGCTTTTGTAATCGTCACCAACTTCCTTAGGCGAGTAGGGTTTATGGGAAAATAAGCATAAGGTCCCCTTGTTGTTTGTTTGTTTGTTGTTTTTTTTAAACAAAAAAACACAAGGGCATCACTTATGAATACAATGAGTAGATGTTTGGAACCCATTCTGCCCCAAATAATCAAGAGGCACTCCCCCACACTTTATTGCATGACTTTACACAAAAATATGCCATGTATTTCCAACTCCCTCTTTAAAGCTTAAATGAATAATCATGAAAAGTTTAAAAAGAAATAGGGTAGGAAGGGAAATAGGCTTGTAATGTGGATTTCTATAAAGGTTGTTCATGGATTCTATGGGCTTAACGAAGATTAAATGTAGGGTAGGTCTCAAGATAAAGCGGTTGAAACAATATAATGCCTCAATCATGTTAAAGTAATTCAAAAATTTCTTCATGTTTCGAAAAGAAAAACTTTCAAATTCTGGTAGTGATGCATATCCTAAGAATCTATCAAGAGGGTATTAGAAAAGAAATACGAAAAATGGTTTAGAATACCTCTTAGGAGTGGAAAAATAATAAATGGACAATCAGGTCATGACATGCATATAAATGATTATCCTAATCAATGTAATTTAATCAATGATAAAATGTTGCAATTGAAACTATATCAGCAATCATTTTAAACTACTTAAAAACTAAAAAGCATGTAACCTTCCAAAAATTTCCTACTGATAACTCTAGCATTTATAAGACTGATTAACCAAAATTGATTTACATTTTCAAATATAGAGTCTAATAATGATGTCTCCTAGGTTAGTTTAAGGGAAAAGACTAAGGTGAAAGATATAAATGCGCCCCACACTTAATACTGCACATGGTCCACCAAATGAAACAGCAAGGGAAAGGGTGGGCAACGGGGAGAAATGGGGGAAAAAATAAGGGAAAGCACTGGAAGAAGTAAATCCAAAAATAAAGAAAATAGAAATGAAAAAAATACTCCCCTCGTGAAAAGTGATGCCCAAGGCGCTCCATGTCCGTACCTATGACTGACAAGAAAAAAGAAAACTAAAAACATGCATAACAGAACAACACAGAAAATGACAGAAGAGATATATAAGATAAATAAACATGTCACTATCATGGGGTCGCCTCAGGGGAGGCATCATCCGGTACATAATCGGTCGGTAGAGACGACGCAGGAGGCGTGGAAGGGTGAGGCTCTGACACGGCATCGGGAAGGGTAGCTGAAGAAGTAGGAGCCGCAGGTGCGAGACTCGGGATCAGAAGTTCAACAGTAGGTCCTGGCCCGATAGAAGTGGCAGCAGCAGAGCTCACCGTAGTCATCGGAACGGAATCGGTGGCCGGCGCAGGAGACAACGGTGGAGCAGCAGCAGAAGGGCCAGGAACGGAGGCAGAGGCTAGTGGCTGAGGTAGTGGAACACCAAGATGATGAGTAATATGCACCAACAGATGCTCCATCAGGTCCTAGCGGCCGTCCAGACGAATCAAATGGCATGAAATGGTGTCCTGGTGGCTGGTGATATGGGCTAACTTCTGCTCCATCGTGGCTAGGCGGAGGGAAAGGGTCGGATCGACCGAGGGTGCGGGGGTAGGTGGGATGGGGGATGGGACAGAAGAAGGAAGGTCAGAAGAAGTGGGGTCAGTAGGAGGTGGGTGAGGTCGAAAAGCTGGAGGGGTGGGGAAGGAGGAGTGGGGTCAGCAACTGGGGCAGGGTCAGCAGGTGGGGCAGGGTCAGCAGGTGGCGGGGCTCGAGCCTAAGCAAGGATGTAGGCACCCCTGCTTCCGGACCAATCCCATGTGAATGAGCATGAGGAAGTCCATCCACTGTGGTGAACCTATCAAGTCATGAGGTAATGAGGGCTCTAATACCCCCAAGTGGTGGGCAAGAAGGGTGGTGTAAAACCTGCCATTCAGGTTTCCCTTACAGCTGGTAAACATGGAGTGGAAATAGGAGGCGACAAGATAGGGGAGGTCTGGGTAGGCGTGCCGGATGAAACAGGTAATAAGCTCCATGTCAAGGACGGTCACGACCCCCATATCCTCATGGAGGGGAAAAAGGATGGTGCTGAAGCACCGGTGGGTGAAGCGAAGGACAAGGTAAGCTATAAGAGTGCTCTTCTGGGAAGTGGGGGAGTACCGGTGGTCAGGCCCAGCGATCTCCCGCCACATGGAAATAAGGTCAGAGTGCTCGGGCTGGGTCAAGTACGAAACAGGGGGTGGTGTGATAGGATGGGGGTAGAAGTCGCACCCTCGGCCAAACTCTGTCACCGTTAAAGAAAAACGTCGTCCGCCTAGCTGGAATCGAACTACTGGAACCGCATCGCCATGTGTCTCCTGGTACTCTGCTCCATCGAACTCAAAGGAGGCCGCAAACTCCAAAAATAAATCTCAGAACATAGGAGTGCTGACCTGGAAAATCTCGAGGAGTGCGGTGTGCCCGAGAAGTACCTCCAACTCCTCCCAAATACCGAGCCGCTGCGGAATGCTGCTGTCAAGGTACTGGCCGCTCAATGGTATCGGCCGATGAGAGAAGCGTCAAATCCTATCGTATGTGACGTCGGTGACCGGGAATGTCGTGCAGGGATAGGGAGCACCTACAGGTCCTAGCCCAGGGGCCGATGCAGCAGCAACATCTGGCTCTGGAGGTGGATCCGCCGAAGAAGAAGGTGGCTCGGTGGAAGGTGTGCTCGAAGAGGGACTAGCTACTGAGGATGAGGGTACAAGGAAAGTGGCAGCTGGTGTAGCAGAAGTAGGCCTAGCCTCATCTGAGGGAGTGAGTGGCGGCAGAATGGCCAACTAAGGGAGCTCAAAGACCGGAGCGTCGGGGTCCGGCTGCGTAGGTGGTCAGAGTCGGATCCGACGATAGCTGGGCCCCTCGCCCTCGGTGGCGGAGGCTGGCCGCTTCCTGTGGAAAGGATCATGATCTTCCATATCCTGAAATAGAAAGAAAAAGAAAACAAAACAAAAGAAAAATAAAAACAAAGAAAATGTGAGAAAACTGGAAAATAAAAGTACACGGCGTGTACTCCAGAGTAAACGGCGTGTAGTCAGAAATGGAGAGTATCCCGTGTTCTCTGGAAAGACACGCCGAGGGTGGAGAGATACCATGTAATAGAACACGACATGTACCGAACATACACGCCGTGTTCACATCAAAGTGCAGGTGGTCGTGTAATAAAAAGGACACGACCATGTTGCTATCAGTTCTAAGAAAACAATACACGTCGTGTAAGTACAGGCCACGACGTGTATTACACATGAATAACATGGACGTGTAGAGGGGGAGACACATGCCGGCTATAGATATAAAGGACACGGCGTGTACCGAACATACACGCCGTGTTCTGGAACATGGGGTGACAGGCCATGTTATGCGCCACACACGAAGGGGACAAAGGAAGTGGTCTACAAAGTGTATACTGAACATACACACCGTGTACATTCAAATTTTGAAATATTTTGTGTGTGGCCATGTACAGATGTACACGGCGTGTGTACTTCATATCGTGTCCATGTACAGGTGGTAGTAAAACGGTAGGACGATCCGATTAACACCCTAAACGATTCTAAAAACTTGAAATATAGGGTACATAACGGCGTACCTGGACTGAGGATCACAATTTGAGAAGAATCAGAAGGTGAAACGCCCCAAATCGATGGATCTGGAAAGGGGGGGTTCAGGTGGCGTTCGGGAGAAGAAACAGGAAGAGGGGAAGAAATTGGGAAGGCCGTGCGACACGGCCTCAAGATGGGTACCCCGCTGCTTATATAGCCGCGGTACACGGCGTGTAGTTTTGGTACACGCCGTGTATCCCAATTTTTTTTTAAATTGTTTTGTGGCTTAAATATATAAATATAATTATTATAGTAAACTATATAATAATTATTATTAAAAATTAAAAATATAGATATCTACAAATTCTATTATACATAAACCTATACACGATGTATATCGGGAAATACACGCCCTGTATTTTAAAATAAGAAAAAGAGTAGTACAACCTTTGGTTTGGTGCTTGGGGCGGGATTCGAACCGGCGATCGACCGATTTGAATGGACTCCCTCACCCACCGGAGCAAAGGTTGTTCTTCTGTTAAAATTTAATTTACATATATATTTATTCTATATGACCTATACACATGGAAAGAAATAAAATCAAGGCGTGTGGTTTTAATTTAGGAAAGGATGGGGGTGAAGCGGGGAGATTAGCGTGATTCGAAACCGGGTCTTGTGAACCTGGTGCCGAGACTTTGCCAATCCGCCAACTTCACATGCATGTAATTTCTTATTTTTAAAACGTTTTTTATTTATATTTGAAAAATCATGGAGCACACGGCGTATATCGGAGTACACGTCCTGTTGTTTTATTAAAAGAACAAATGATGGAAATGGGACGGTTGTCTGGATTCGAACCCGGGTCTTTTGAAACCGGATTACGATTCTAGCCAACCGGTCCATCCCCACCATGGGTTTTATTAAACACACACACAAATATATATATATATATATATAGATTGAAAATACCACACATGTTGTGTAATTAAAAGGAGGAACCCCGTGCCGAAGGTAGGTCAGGAGGATTCGAACCGAGGACGGCTCGAATAAACTCTAGTGACTTTGCCATCGGCACCAGCATCATCCCTGGTTATTTATTTGTTATTCTATAGATTTATACTATTAAGGTTATAAATTAAAAAGGATTAGTACACGTCGTGTATATAAGTGGGACACGACGTGTAACCTATGGGTTGCCTCCCAGGAAGCACCTTTGTTTTAGGTCATTGGCTTGACCTACTTACCTTGATTACTTGATATTTACGGTGGATAATGGTCCCAATAGTGGCCGCCCTGGCCATCCAGGAGTTGAAAATTCTCGGCCTCTTCTTCAACAGAAATATCTGGAATGTTAAAGTTATCAGAAATATAAGAATATACTAGATCATCCACCAGGTGATCATCCATAGTAGTTATTGCAGAACAATCCTCATGATCGGACAATGATGCCTACTTGATGGCTTTAAGAACATTGTAGGAGACTCTCTCATCTCCTACCCGGAAAATAAGCTCTCCTTGGTGAACATCAATGAGCGCCTTACCAGTGTCAAGGAAAGGTCTTCCCAAAATAAGTGGCACCTCCGGATCCTCCCCCATGTCGAGAATGATGAAATCAGCAGGGAGAATCAGCCTACCCACCTTGAACAGTACGTCCTCTAGTAGTCCCTTCGGGTTCTTTATGTATCGATCAGCAAGTTGAAGGGCGACGCGGGTAGGCTTGAGCTCGTGGAGTCCCAGCTTCTTGAAAACTCCGAGGGGCATGAGGTTCATGCTGGCTCGTAAGTCGCAGAGGGATTTCCCAAACTCGCAGGATCCAATGGTACAAGGAATGGTGAAACTACCTGGATCTTAGAGTTTGGGAGGAATGGAATGTTGAACCACCGTAGAGAACTCCTTCGTTAGTGCAATAACGCCCAAATCCTCCATCTTCCTCTTATTCGAGAAGATTTTTTTCATGAATTTAGCGTATGTTGGCATTTGTGCTAGGGCCTCTGCAAATGGTATGTTGATATGTAGATTCTTGAAAACATCCATGAATTTGCTGAATTGATGGTCCAACTTCCTCTGCTTCAATCTTTCCTGAAAGGGTAAGGCAGGCTTGAATGGTTGGATTACTTCCTTTTCTTTATTTTGTAAAGCCTCCTTCTGCGGGCTTTTGGATGAGGAGGGGTCGGTAGTGGTACCTTTTTCATCAACAATGGGTTTGGATGCACCTTGATGTGCTGATTGGTTCTAGTGGAGCTCTTTTCCACTCTGGAGCATGATAACATTGGCCTCCTCCCTTGGGTTCTTTTCGGTGTTCCCCGGTAATGTACCGGGCTGCCTCCCTGAGAGTTAATTTTCCAGCTGGCCAATATGATTCTCCAAGCCTCGAATCGAAGCTTCCTGATTATGGAACCGAGTCTCAGAAGTAGATATGAATTTATTCATCAGATCCTCTAACCTTGAGGTGTTCTCCTATTGAGGTGGTTGTTGAGCCGGTGGAGGAGGTGGCTGCCATGGCTGCTATGGACGAGGGTTTTGATACCCTTGTTGCTGATAAGGACCCTGCTGGGGTTGTTGCAGAATTTGGAATTGGTTCTGATATGGTGGCTGGTTGTAGTTGGGTGGTCGCTGGGGCGGAGGATTCTGCTGTTGTTGGCCCCAGCCTGTGGTCTGTTGATCTCTCCATGCCGGGTTCTGGTACTGCTGGTACTGGTTAGGCCCTCGATTTTGGGCAACATAACTCATCTCGCTCGTCGAGGGGTCTCCATCCGAACCCGGACATTATCCCATGATGTGGTTATCACCACAGTCGCCACATGCTGGATGGTTCGCCACATGAACTTGAGATGCTCCTTTGAGGTTCAATACGTCAATTTTATTGGACACAACGTACAACTGAGCAGCTAACATAATGATAGCGTCAATGTTGTTCATACCTCACTTTTGAGTCCCCCGCTCGGAGTGCCACTGGAAGCTATTGGCTGACATGTCTTCCAGTAGGTCTAATAGTTCTTCGGGGGACTTCCACATCACCGTACCTCCAGAAGCAGCATCCACCACAGACTTGGTATTCGTGGTAATTCCTCCATAGAAGGTCTGGACTTGAATCTAGAGTGGGAGTCCGTGAAGGGGGCATTTTCGTAACATTTCCTTGAAGCGTTCCCATGACTCGTACAACGACTCAGAGTCGTGATGCTGGAAGTTATGAATCTATTTCCGGAGTGTCACCATCTTGGATGGTGGGAAGTATTTGGACAGAAACGCCTGGGCTAGCTCCTCCCAGGTGAGGATAAATCATTGTGGCAACCCCTTGATCTAGTCCTCCGCCTTATCCCGTAGAGAAAAGGGGAATAGGTGAAGACGGATGGCGTCCTCGGACACGCCATGGTACCGAAAGGTATCGTAGATCTCCAGAAAGTTGGAGAGATGGGCGTTCGAGTCCTCACTGGCCAGGCCTCCAAATTGGACTATGTCCTGGATCAGCTGCATAATAGCAGGCTTGATCTCAAAGTGCTGGGCCTGGACCGGAGGACGAACGATGCCCGTATTAGCTTTTTGAATTGATGGAAGTCCGTACTCCATAAGGGTACGTCTTGGAGGTTGTTGTTGATGGGGGTGGAGCTTGCATAAACTGCTCCTCAGGGGAAAAGTATGGCCGTGGGAAGAGTTGTTGTGGCGGGAGTTGGTAATCCCTTGGGAGGAATTCCATGAAGGCTCCAAGAGGTTGCTTCGGTAGACCAGTAGCGGGAGGCTGCTGATCCTGGTACTGATGCTCAGTCATAGCATCTACGGCTGATGCTCCCTCTCCCTTGTTTGCCATGTATTGTGGTTGATGGTTGTGAGTTTTTGTCCGTGTACGCCGACGATGAAGCAAGGTCCGTTCAATTTCCGGGTCAAGCGGAACTAATTCCGAAGACTCGGCACTTCTGAATCGTGTAAAACGTCGAAACATACACTGTAAGCTCTACAGAACAAAAAAACGAAAACCAAGTGTAAAAGGGAAAAAAATAAAATTTGAAATGGGATTATAAAAGAGATTATTGATAATTTTTGATTTTTTTTAATTTTCACTTAAATCAATTATTAACACAATTTAAATCTTAGCACTAAAACCAAATGGGTTCCCCAGCAACGGTGCCAAAATTTGGTCTCGCTTGTCATTGATTGAAGTTATATGAATCCCAAATTAATTACCCATTCTTAGAACTTTAGTATAGCATAAGTTTGGGGTCGATCCACAGGGAACCGTGGCGTGCATGAATTCAATTGAGTTAATACTTAATTTAGGTGAAGTGTGAAAAATTTAGAAATGATTGGGTTGATTTTGGGTTTTGACTGAAACTAAATTAATTTACTTTGAAGAATAGATACAATTTGAAAGAAAACAACGGGTACATTTAAAGAGTTCTTAGAAATGGAAAGAAAAGACGTTTCAGGGCTGTGGTGAATAAGGAGTTCTTATGCAGATTGTTTAAATGGTTGTGTTATTCATAATAATTCAATCATTCAGGATTTCATTTTGTTACAAGATTTCGTTGGTCTGGTTCCTCTTGTTTGGAATTAGAGCAGCTGACTCCTTGGTCCGGTAGTCAATGTCCTTAATTATTTATTACGTCCAGTCCATTATTTGAATCAGTGAAAACCTTCCAATGGTCATGGATTTTTTCACCGTTACTTTTCTTTTGTATCGCTGAGAATCCTTCCCTTGGTCCGGTTAAGAATTCTCAATTATATTAGACAGTGGTTTAAGAAGAGTAAGATGAATTAAAATGATTTAAACATAACTATATAAAACAATATACAAATTATGATCCCATCATCCACAGCCCCAACACAAGGGGTTTAGTTACACATAGAATTTAGGAGAGAAATGACACACGTGATACATGGCGGATTCATCGTGTAGGCGTTGAGGTTGAGTATCAGAAGGTGGAATGGCGGAGTGACGACAATAGCTTCGGGAATGGTGATAGTATAGCTTCTCTTTCCTTTCAATGGTTTTGAACTCTAAAAATCCGTAGGCCAAGGCCTCATTTTATAGAAAAATAAAGTACACGACATTTATAGAAAGTACATGCCATGTACTTTTCGTCAACACGTTTTGGCGCCATTTCTCCGCTGGCAGGTGGCCGAGCATGCCATTTTTGACTTTTGAACACGGCGCCACCTGCAAGTTGAGTGTACATGGCATGTAACGCCGCCATACATGGCGTGTAGTATCAACAGTTTGCCCGCCAGCCCCTTCTAGAACAGCAGACACAACGTTTAAAAGTTCAAACACGATGTGTCTTCATCAACGGCCACATGGGCGTGTGGACTTTTCTTCGGCAACCACCGCTTCTAGAAAGTAGTACACGGTGTGTAGCACCGCCACACACGGCATGTATCTTCTTCCTGGTGACATGGGAATGTACTCCCTCCTTCGTTCTGTGTCCCTGTCTGGATGTACACGACGTGTATAAAAGTACATGTCGTGTAGTTTCAAAATTTTCACATGCATCCCTTGATTCGTGTATTTAGCTAGAAATCTCCTGAAAGTAAACAGAATCACCAAAATCAAATAATATGTTCATAAAACAACAGATATTTGATGAAAACATGTTTTTATCTTCAATTATATATATGGAAAATTTATACACAAATTGGGTGCATCACCATACCAATGGTTTTAAGGGTTATACCAATGGTTTACAACCATTGGTATTGGGTATATTTCAAGTAGTTATTATTATTTTCAAGTCATTACCAAGAATAGAGTATGTTTCAACAAGGCCTCGTACAATGATACATAAAAACACACTAACCTGTGTTTTTCCACATGTCACTTACAACCCATAATTCCAAGAACAATTGTGAAAACATCATTCATTAATGAAAACCCTTTTAATCAATTTAACAATTCTATGGCGATGACACCCACAATCTAATTTAAAATACATCTAGTAAGATAATTATAAGTATAATTTTATTGTAGATAAACTATTAAAAATTATAAGAGAAATATTTTATCAACCTAAAATCTTTGAGTTACACTAAAAGTGAAAATAGGGAAGAACCAGGTAACTCTATTTCATTTGGAAAAAATGATCTTAGATGATTCCACTGGTTAGACCTATTAGTTTTGTTCCTATATTAAAACCTTATAATATCTCATCAATACAAATATACTCCCATTTATATTGATATTTCACACCGATTTATGGTTCCATTCAGTATAAATGGAGTACATCCAACACAAAAACTAGGACTGATTCCCTAACATTTGATTTCCATAATTAAACACCCCAAGATTTGTTGGAATTGGAGTTTAGATGCTGAAGTTCGTTGTAAATTCCCAAGGGTAACCCTATAAGTTGAGAGGGAGGAGAAGGAAACTATGTTAGAAATTAAATATGTTGGCTATACAAAAATTGTCTGGGCCTAGGATATTCAGGACTTGAATTGGGAACTCATGTCGTGAATTCCTATAGAGGATACTTATGTTGATATTCATTCCAACTTAGACTTATTTCATAGAAAAACCATTTTAACATTGTGAGTATATTTATTTAATTTAACACATCCACTTAAACCATTCATACTATGAAAATAACTTACAATATCTTCCCCATCCATTCCATGTCGTGAAATAATTATTCATGATGTGAATATATACTATAAAATTTCCTGCATCCAAATTCATATTATTTTAATTTTTCACCTCTAAACACCTACAATTAAACTATTCCATGAATCCAATCATAAAATAAAACACCTAAAATAAATACATACTTGAAACCATGGTTGCTACATGGATTGAGTTTTAACTTTGAAGTAGTTGTCTGAGCATTGTCATGACCCAACCCACTGGGGCTTGCCAGGACAGTGGAAGGATGAGACACAACTATCCCAAACCTGCCACTATAGGCCATGGGATAGAAGCATTGAAAGGAATAACTAAAATGGAATTATTTTTTTAAATGTACTTATATTCACACACCCAACCTTATCCATTAAAAAGTACATAAGAATAATGATAGAATATGATAACATCTAATGTAAAATACATGCATGTAATAACCTCTAGGGAATAAAAAAGAGTATGACAATGTAATATAAAAAATAAAGGGGGAAAATACACACCCAACCAGAAAATATATCCCAATATTAAAATAACTAAAAATGAAAATTTTGAAATAGGCCAACCTCAAATCTCTAAGTTTGACCACTGTACGCGGTTTATTCACCCGAGTATCCCTATACACCTCTAAAATCATCTCCAACCTATAAATTATCTTTATATGACATGAAGCATGTGGGAAAATCCTATCCAGGGGTGAGTATATACATACCTAGTATGAAACCCCAAAAACTGAAGAGGGGTAGATAAAATACATGATAGAAGTAGTCATATCATCATAAAAAAGGTATGACAATCAGTATATGAGACAAAAATAATAATGAAAAACCTAGATATGAAAAACAATAATACCAAATGAGAGAGAAAGAGGATCTCCATCTCCATAGACCATCTTAGAAAAATCATCCTTCCAATAGTTCTAAGATTCCATCACTGATTCCCAACATCTCCAGCGTATGTCCGAAAAAAGAAACGTGTGGAGGACCCACACCTCACCATTGTGTCGTAGAGTTGAGGGGTTAGAATATTTAAGTATAGGGCTTACACCCTAGTGTGTATGGGGGGAATCAATTTGTAGGTATAGGAACAACAAATTCACACATCAGGGAGTGTGCCACTTAGTAGGAAGAGGAGCTATGCCCTAGTGCATTAGGGGGGTACCACTCTGTAGGTAGAGGACCCACGCCCTTCTGAATTAGGGGGTACCACTCAGTAGGTAGATGACTCATGCCCCGACATAGTAGGAGGGTCCCACTATAAATCTGTATAATAACTATAGAGGACCAGCACCCTATAACAATAAGGGAGTACTGTATCCATGGATAAAGGGCCCACACCCTAGTGAGATAGGGTAGTATCATCTCTATTTTCACAATGAGTATGGAGGGACAACACCCTGGTACGATAGGGTATTACCATATCCATGGATAGATAACTCATTCCATTGTGTGATAGAGGAGAACCATCCCTATCTTCACAACAAGCATGGAGGACTCACGCCCTGGTACGATTAGAGAGTACCATCTCTATGGATATAGGACCTACGACCTAGTGCAATAGTGGAGTACCATCTCTATTTGAACTATCTGATGATCCTTCTCAATCTCTACCATTTTCAAGTTCCATATAAAGATGAATCACACTCATAACGTATTGAATTGTATCTCAAAATCCACTAATAAGGACACCATCATGTTATATGCTGAAAAAAACTCGAGATTGACTACTTCAAATAAAAAATATGAGTCGAAACACATAATATATGCAGGGTAGAATGTCTATAAGGAGGTTCACGATGTGTATGAGGTCCATGAGATGTGTGGACCTACCTCGCTGCCTGGCCATGTCCTCACGAGCACATGAATTTTCATCCATATAGTTCTACACAACATGTAAGGGTACTACATGACATGTCTCGGACAAAACCCCAAAATACGTAGGAGGCTCATCATCAGTACGATGGGATAAAATGTAAAACCACTAATATATAATCAGAAATGTCCATGAATGTAGAAATGTAGCACACCATTGTGATATTTTCAGAAAAATGCTCAGGATAGACTATTTACTTTCTGAATCAGACACCCAGTGAGAAGGTCACATTTCACTATATGATGTATATATAGAGATTCATGGGCCCAAGACGCAAACCCGAATTAAGTACCTGATATTGGTCTTTTATTTTTTTCCTCAATATTAGGGTCATGATGTTGCATATGGTTTGTCAATCTGACGTCGTATGAAAGCGGTATGACATATACAAGTTTTCAAAATAATAATAATCCTATTATTATTATTATTGATGCTTCATGGACCCAAGCTATGATTTGAAAAAATATATTCAACATCGGTCAGGAAAAAATCATTTAAAAGTCATGATAATGATGTTTCTAATAGCGTTTTATTCTGATATTCAACAGAGTAGTTATGGTCTAAATGAGGTTTTACAACAAAAATAAATAATAATAATAATTTATATTATTATTATTATTTCTCATTAAATTCTCACACTTGAAGTTATCTAACTACATCACCCACTTTATAAAATTATTATTATCATATAATAATATTATGATATCACTCTTCACATAGGGCACACAGAAGCCAGACCCCATTGATTTCTTCATTCATTGTTTTACATAAAAGAAAAAAATATTAATTAAAACCATTTAATTAAAATGATATTTATTTATAAAATTAATTTTTTTGAATTTTATTAACCACACAAATTTGTTTTGAAATTTATTATTAAAAAAAATAATAATAACACTTGACGATTTAACCATGGCTAACCACCTTGTTGGGGATCCAAGTCTGGCCCCCATCACATCCACATTGAGCAACCTCTACCATGAGTCCCCACACATGGACTCTTCTTGGAGCTGACCCCGTTGCACTTCCCATCATTATCGCGCATCAACCAGGAAAACAAGGATCCCTGATTCGATTCGAAACTCCTCTAATCAACCGCCATTCCTGGCGTACCTCAATCACATTTTCGATCATGAACCCGCACCAAAAGTGTCGATCCTATCCATTCATAAATCACCATCCCTATCATTGTTTTCAAAAATTTCAGGATTCTGGGGGTTTGATCATGCTCAAACCCACCCTAATATATGTAACCGTGACCTCGTGGTCCAACAGTGAAGAACACAAAGAATGATGGGGTAGATGCACAAGGGAAAAGGTGTAGACATTGATGACCAAGAGTTCTTGTCCAACTTTCAAAAATCAAGAATATCCATTATGAGAACATGTTAGAAACAAGAAAAAAAGAAGTTCAATAAATTTAATTCATCTAAGGGGCTCATGATAAGTACATACAATCAAAGAACAAAAATAAAATAATTAACCATGATTCAATGATTTAATAAAAAGGGGTGTAAACCAAAATTAATAGGTCCTACCTTGATTTTGGATCAATCATTGGTGAAGAACTTAGCTGCAGGGGATGAAGGTGATGATCCGACTATGTTTGTCGTTTGATATCGATCCTCCAATGAAGAACGCTTTCCTCCTATTATATCTATAAAGGGTTACATTGATAACAATTGAAAACCCATCATAAGAGTGTATTTATAGAGGTTTTAATTTGTTCCTTTAATAAAAAAATATTAATTTATTTTAATTAAAAGTACCCGCCAACGGCTTCCACATCCGAAATTCTTACAACAACTAATTTTAGGTTGCTTCTAGGGTAAACCACACACTCCAAATTCAAGCATGCTCTCAGATTTATGATCTGAGACTCTGTTTGGGAGTTTTTTCATTTTTTAGGAAAATCTTTCTCATGTAATATAAAATATATTCAATTTTTTTAAAATTAATTATAGTCTCATCAGGTCATAGAATCGCACGCCATCTCAGTGGTTGGCTCTAAAAATATCCTTTGGAATATTCCAATGTTTTACATGGGAAATGCAATGTATCTACAATATTTACTTCTTCAAAATTTTTCATTCCTGAAAATCACAAACTAAGGGAAATGTGGGGATACTGAGCTTGCATTCGGCTCTCCCGCTCCAACAACGGTCCCCAATTCTTCCCACAAACATGCACCCCAGAAAAAAACTTTCCCATGAAGGGTCTTTCTCAATCAGTTCTCAATGCCACCAGCTCCATGAAAAAGGAAACTCCACTCTAACTTCCCAAATTACCCATTTTGGTATCATATAATGTGTAAAACCCCAAGATTTCACAGTACATTATCTCTTTAAAGTAATTCAATAGCTTGCACTACACGCAACATTGAGTCAAAGCACATCACGACCTATCAAACTAGTCGTTTAAAAAGAGGTTATGAATATTATTAACCACATTTTGAATTATATATATATCATATATAATTTTAACATTTTTATTTTGTGTTTCTTATACATAATATAAGTACAAATTCTATTTTTCATATAAAAGAAGTATTTTTTCAAAAAATGCAGTTTTTCCACCTTTTAATGGAGAACCAGTTTAAAATACAATATTTGACACTTTTATATATTAACTTTAATGAAAATAAATTATTATTTATAAGAGGGATATAAAAAAATTAGTTTGGATAAATTTTTGGTACTTTTCTGATAACTTTCACATTTTGATGAATAGTGAAAATACCAAATTTTAATTAAAAACAAATTTTTTAATAGAAATAATTTATAGTGTTAAATTATACATTTGGGTAGTTTAATTTATAATTATATTATATTTTTATCATTTAATATAATTTAGGTCATTGGATGTAATTTCAGAATTAAATTGTATATAAACACATGTCAATCTTTTGACAGTTTTTACTTCTTAAAAACCCACTTTCTGGTTTTGACAACGTGAATTAATTTTAATTTAATTAATAAAACTTATATGTTTTGAATTTTTTAAAATTGGCATAATTTTTTATTTTTGAATCAAAATTATCTTTGGGTGATTTTTTGGTAATTTTCTAATATTCAATTTTTGACGAATAGTGAAAAACACTGCGTTGTAGATAAAAATTTTTTCATTTAAATAATTTTTTCAATTAAAAATTTATCTTAAATTAAAAATAGATACATAATAAATATATTAGTCCAATTTAATTTATTTGAGTCTTTTTATAATAAGATTAGTTATATAAAATTATATTGAACTTTTTTAATGTTTTTTACCCACCTTCTAACCATATTTTCAAATTTGCATAAAACATAATTTTAACCCTTCTATGAATTGAATTTAAAAATTCCAATAGACATGGTTATCATTAGTAAGTAAAACCTGATTCAATAATATGATAATAATTTTTGGTGAATAGTAACTTTTGAATTTTTTTTACTACGGTTAAAAGTAAATAGAGAAATTAAAGGTAAAAATGATATTATAATTACCATAACACGTGTCCTAATTCTATTGGATAAGTTTATTTCTACCAAAATCAACCTTAGGAAGAAAATTATGATTCTTTTTGATCCATTTGGATTAGATTAGGACATTTAGTATATTTTATTTAAAGAAGAGTTAAAAGTGTTAAATTCAAATTTTCATAACTAATCAATTTTTAATACAGGGTTATACATAAGATAAATTCTACTATAAATATACATTAGAAAGATAAAAAGATTTCCTACATCTTAGTATTTTATTTATAAATTTTAGACATTAATAATTAAAATTATTTATGGAATAATGATGATGCAGTAAATACCTTATTAATAAAAGACTTAAATATTGATATTATAAATATTAAAATAAATGTATATTGAAACTTTTGATGCCATACATGAATTTTATAGGTGAATATGAAATGTTAGGATTAATTAAATTTATTTTTTTCTCAAATAAATCAGATTGTTATGACTTTCAATAAAACTAAATACTAAATAGTGTTGAAATTGACATAAATGGTTTTTTAAAAAAAATACTATTTTATTAAATGATATAATATTACTAAAAATCTAAGGTTCATAAAAAAGACTAAAATAATATTATATATGTCATTAATGAACCACTTAAGGTTATTTTGGTAGTTTATATTAAGTTTACTAACCATATAGTGTTTGAATACAAGAAGACATATTAAAAGTTAAACTATTTTACTAAGAGTTAAATCTAAAAGATAACGTTCATATGGTTAACTAGACTAGTCTAAAACCTATTGGTTGAGAGGTTTTAGACCCTTCCCCACCTCATCCTCTAAATAAATTCATTTTAATCTATTATAAATCAAAAATTATTTTATAATTAAATAATATTTCAAGCTTTTCTTAAAGTTCCCCTCACCCCTCTTATAAAATGGTACTTCCCATTCTCTTAAGTTCATACCTCCAAATCCATTTGTATCGGCCAAAACCTTCTAAAATATCCTCCCAACTACCCTAAATTCATCATAGTGGCCTTAATTTGATCATAAATCCAATTAAAGTATCCCTTTTGTTCAAATCAAAAGGAAACACCCGAAGAAGGTGTAATTATTTCATCACCTCTTTTACAGTTCTATTCCTCTTCAACTTCCTCATTATTTTTTATTTCCATACTAAAATAATACTTACAGTACATTATAAATAATTATATGTTATTATAAATATGGTAAAACCATATTCATTTTTCTATCCATCCTATGAATGGAAAAGTTACCATACGTGCGTACGTACGACTTACCGTCTCCACGTCATGGTGTAGTTTGTTATTCAAAACTACATTATTTGTATGAGTATAATAATTAGTATAATTAATTTAAATAATTAATATAATATACCATCCTATTAAACACCTTTTTACCATCGATATACTGGTATTGTTTCTTGTGTGTACGTACGGCTTACCGTCTCCACGATACGATGAGATTCATCTTCAACAATCACCATTCAAGATTTTTTATGAAAAAAAAATATTTATTAATTATGAGATATATGAAATAATATTTCTAGTTGAATAATATATATTTATGTAGTTAAATATATGTTGTTTACTTAATTCTATACTATACGATAAGAAAACATAAACAATGTTCATGCGTACGTACGGACTACCGTCTCCATGAACGGTGTTTCCATTTAATATATATATCTACTATAAATATTTATATTCTGAATATATATGATATATAAATCATTTTTTATATTATTTAAGTATTTAAATCATGATCAAAGTGATACGATCAAGAATAACACGTTAAAACACGTACGATAAAGAAAGCGATTATTACAGGAAATGTTACCTTAACATGGAAATTATTATTAAATAGGTAGTATAAAGTGATAAATGAATCATATATGATATAATAAATATTAATAGGGTTCTGGTATAATTTAATAACATACTATGGTCATTATAAAAGAGGCTAAACGTACCCTCGACTAAAGGAAAATAGAACGTAAGGGTTATTTCCTCAATCTCATTATTATCTGAGATTGTTTATCTGTAAGTATCTTCTGGGACATCGTTATCATATATGTCCATGTTTCATTAAAATGTTTTAAAAACGAATCTTATAAGGTTTTATGGAAGGTAATATTTAAATATATCTTCATTTTAAATGGTTTTAAATATTTATTTTTCTAAATCTTTTTAATTAATGTCCATGTTTTCAAAATGATTTTAAGAATTTATTTACATGGAAATGATTGTTTTAAAGTGTAAATTTAGTTCAAAATTTTCAAAGTGGTATGGGAAACTTTGATTCAAAAATATATTTTAAATTAATTTCTTTATAAATTATGTATCTTTTAAATGATTTCATGAAAAAGGGATATTTATCTCAAAGGGGTTTTACTGATCATTTTCAACTATGCCAACATCCTTTACTAGATATTATTATTGATTAAGGTTGTTTTATTAAAATAAAATCTTCCATACTGTATTGAATGAGTTATGATATGTTTGAATGTGGACGTGCTATTTTTATACCCTTCGTGGTTTATGGTTAAAGTATTGACATTTCGTATGCCAATTTTAGTACGAATGTTTATGTTATGTTTTACCCTTTTAATATGAGTAATGCATTGGAATTAGTAAGTGATGGGTGGGGCCCTCTATAGCCCATAGATTCATCAGTAGGTCCCATGAGAAAAATAATTTCTTGGCACAAGGCCTTGAAAAAAAAATTATTTGTAGTCTTGGAACGAGGCCATGACTATGTGGTTATGATGTCCAGTATTATGCATTCCCTTGTTATGAAATTAGTTATTACATGTGATTATTTGACTAGTAGAATATCCATGTGCATGTTTATATGGTAATTTTTGATTTATTTTTTCCATATTATGTTCAAGTTTATGTTTAAAAAGCTTTTTTTATTACACATCTTTCCTTAAAAGTTTATAGCTTCCACTAAATTATTTACCCTTACTGAGCATCTGAGCTCACCCCTTTCTTATATTTTGTTTTCCTTGGATTCCAAGAAGTGTATTATGATTAATATGTATGGTTAAGATAGGGTAATAATGGAATTATCAATAGATTATATATTTTGTATTTTAGGTTTGAAATTGTAACGTAATGTTCGTGTATGTAATCTATTTTCCAAAACTGCTAAACTGATCGGTCCTTCGGGGCTTGATTGCTTGTAATCATGCCAATGTATTAAAATAATGCACCGCCTCTGGGTAACTGGTTTTGGGGAATTACATAATGAGATGTGCACATACCTTCTCATCTATAACATGTGGAGAAAACCAACCTCATGTTCTAACTGCAAAGTGGTCAATAACTCTATTACCTTACTCGACAAAAAAAATGGAAAATCTCACTGTGAGAAACTACTTCCACTCCCACACCCTAGGTGACCCTCAAGCTCATGCTGTCTAAACCTCTATAGGGTCCAATATCACTCCCATATTTTATAATACATATCCCAATTAGTGGAACTTCGAATATAGAACATAATTCAGGAGATATTCCATACGATTAGCACTCTCGGAGCATGTCCAGCATGATCCTCACATGTCCTTCATGCTCCCACTCTAACACCAAGGACATGTGGGTACTATCTTAAAATAATACCAAGAAAAAACCTAATAAAGGTTATATATTTGGATCATAAGTCTTGTGAAATCTAGTAGGGTGTTCAACACAACAAAGGGTATCACCAAGAGCTCAAATCAACCACAATAGCTATAGGAAGCCCCAATTGGTACATCCACCTCTCGAACCTGGATCTGGTAATAACCCATCCTACTATTGAACTCTAAGAACCAATCTACCTCAAAAAATAGGTCAAATAACTCAAACAATCATAGGAGTGAATACTCTTCCTTGTATCACCTAGTCTGGGTGTCTCCAATCCACTCCTTATATCAAGTTCTCATCCGCCCCTTAGGCAAACAATACAAGGATTCCCAAGAAACAAAGATGGGTATTACAAAACCCATACACTGTAGACTCTTCTAACCACACCTCCAGTTATCATAACGACACTGGGTCTTCTATATATGATAGTTCATATATCATACCATCCCTAGTGAAAGTCCATGAAAAAAAAACAAACTCTTGGTGTGGAGGTAAACTCAGCACATCCTCAAGATGGATTCCCTCATGCTCCTCCAGCATCATAGGAAACTTAAAGCTCAAAGAATCTACTCCGAAATTGGTAATACTAGTCAACTAATAAAGAAGTGGTTGTAACCTCCTGAAAATTAGCTAATCCTACCTTTCTTGGGGATCACTCCTTATCAGAGGGAAAAATCCATCCAAAAAAATGGAGGCACTATTACACTCCCTGGTAGTAATCATCTAATCATGGATAGTAGAAAAACCTTACATGCTAAGGAAAATATCATAGGATCCCACTACTAGTATAGAAAATATTTCATCTGAGGCTCTATCTCTCTCCTCATAGAGTCAATTCATACCATTGGTAGAAATAGGTGATCATTGATCCTCTCTTTATAATACTCCAGCATAAAGGTTAAGAAAAAAGGCATCCACTGGTATCTCTAGGTCCCAAATATGGGCTATATCTAGGGAATTTTTTTACAACTCTTTGTTATAACTACATATAGAGGAGTGTAGAAATATGTCACACCCCAAACCACACTCAAATCCACTAAGCCACAATATCCTGCTACCTGAAGCTATCCATTCCCTTTCCTACCTTCCCACCACAGCCAAGGATCACTCTGACACCTTAGCACATCATAAGTACCTCAACCACACAATTCAAAGGAACCCATCCAACATACCTTGATACTATCTTCTTTGGGATGACACAGACTCAGATGCATAGTTTTATATTACAACATAAGAATACATCTCGATGGGGGAAGAGTCCCTCTTAATTTCATATCTGAATCACTGTTGAATATAAACAACACAAGGCTTTAACAATTACCCATGTCACCCTAGAAAATTCTCACCAAAAAGACCACCATCAAGAGGGGTCCTGTACACGTGGGACTTTCACACCACTGGCTCGAGCCAATCCTCTAATGCACGATACGGGGGAGTTTAGATCACCACAAAACCTAGGTTATCACTATATCTGAAACCAAAAATGTGCACTCAACACAAGTTCATCATTTTTCAATACCTCCAGAGCCAAAAGTTGCTTCATAGAAATTACTGGTTGCCATTGAACAATCTGATCAGTCAGGGTCTGTATAAGCCAAAAAATCTAGACCACTACCCCGAGTCAACCCTCTATAACCTAAGAGTTTATCTCATCATTATACCTCAACAGTCTTCATCCCTAGAACTCACTTAAAATTCTGAGCTTGTGAATACCATCATCATTAGCTTATAGAGCTATCAACTACTCAACTCATAGATGATCTTCTTCCTGATCCATAAAATGATCCATGCACTACTCAATAGGTGGTAGCACTGGTCGGTGCCCACCAGGAGAAAACACCCCATTGTTAAGTTCCTGAATTAAGGCCTCATTGTTCAACAAGTCATTATCAATTCACTTCCATGATATCATAAATAGACTTCCTTAGGGAGTCATCATGAAAGTAATAAAGATTTACCATGGTCAAAGATCATATCTAGGGAGCTGACTCAAGAAGAATTGTCAAAGGAATTGATTCTATAATATATATTCACCATTGATTCATGCAACCGATGTCTCAGTATGCTAAGTAGACAAGTAGATATTCAGAGTCCGAGTGTATGGATACGTTGGTGACTACACCAACACTGAGTTCCCTAGCTTGAAAGACACACACAAGACACTTTGACAATATCACCCTATGTCCCAAACAAATACTCATCATGGGTCTAACTCGAAACACTGAATTGAGGAGAAACCTAAACCTCAAACCCATGAAATTTCATAACACTTAAAAATGGGTATTCCACTTTTATACCAATCTATCACAATCGAAAATACTGGGGCCTAGTTGGCTAGTGGAAGGTTGAGCTGCAACAACTATAAGCCTGCCTCCATAGGCCAGGGGATGATGACAAGAACCAAAAGGAAAAACTAAAATGAGAGACCTTTTCTTAATGTACTTTTACACACACAACCACCTTCATAAAGAAGTGTAGAGGAATAATAATAAAATAATGGAACACTTAGAGTAAAATCTATACATTTAATAACCTATAGGGAATAAAAAAGAGTACGATAGTGTAATATGAAAAATAAAGGGGAAAAATACATGACTAACCAAAAAAGATGTCCCAACATGATAATAACCATAAACGTAAATGATGATAGGTCCCAAATCCAAATCTCTAGGCTAGACCACTGTACATAGTATATGCACTAGAGTATCCTCATGCTCCTATAAAATCACCTCTGACCTAAATGTTGTTTGTATAAGAAGCTAGATGTGCGTCCATACCCATGAAGGGGTGAGTATATACATAACTAGTAGAAAACCACAAAAACTGAAGAGGGAGTGATAGGAGACATGATAGAAGTATCCAGATTAACACAACTAAGGTATTTCAATCCGTATATGAGACATAAACAATAACAAAAAACCCAAATAAGATATACAAGAATCCCAAATAAGAGAGAAATGGTATCTCCATCTCTATATCCAAGATAAAAACAATGAGTCTACCAACAATTATATGTGCCAATCATCGATGCCCAATATCTCATGTGTTTATCTGAAGAAGTAACCATGCAGAGGACTAAAACTTTGCCACGGTGTCTCATAGTCAAGGGGGAACAATCTAAAAGTATAGGACCCATTCCCTAGTCTGTCAGGGGGTTATAAATCTATAAGTTGATGACCCAATCCCTCTTGAATCTGGAGGTACCACTCAGTAGGTAGAGGATCTGCGCCCTGGTGCGTCAGGGGGTATCACTCAGTTGGTAAAGGACTCACACCCTTATGTGCCAGGAGGGTACCACTTAGTAGGTAGATGAAAAATTCCCTAAAACAGTAGGAGGGATCCACTCTACATCTGTAAAACAAGTATAGAAGACTTATTATCTAGTACGACATTAGAGTACCATCTCCATGGATAGAGAACATGTTCCCTAGTGCAGTAGGGGAGTATTATCTCTATCTACATGACGATTATAGAGGACCCACACCATGGTATGATAGGGAGTACTGTCTCTAATAATATAGTACATGAGCCCCAACATGATAAGGGAGTACCATATCTATATTCACAATGAGTATGGAGGACTTGAGCCCTGGTACAATAGGGGAGTACCATCTCAATGAATAAAGGTCCCATTCCCTGGTGCGACAATATTGTACCGTCTCTATCAAAATAATATGATGATCCTTCCTGATCACTTCCACTATTAAGTGCCACCTAAAGAAGCATCACACTTGGAACATCCCTCATCGTATATCAAAATCCACTATGATGGACACCATCACGTTCTAAATGAAAAAAAACTCCAGATTCTCTAATCACGACCAAAATCCGAGTTCAAGAAAAGGAGATAAGAGAGGTAGAAGGTTCAAAATGAGGTACACAACATGTTGGAGATCCACATGGAATGTGACCCCACCCCACTTCCTTATAGTGAAGGTCTATTGGTAACATTGGGAGATGATACTCTCTAGATAAATAATATATATAATAGTATAAGTATCAAAATAAGTCATCATCGATAATGAACAACATCACATGTACATTACAGACAATACCAGACTTTGAAATTGATGAAAATATGACCGCAAATCTAGAAATGTTTCCCTTTCATGTATGTTAAAAGAAACCATATTATGAAAATATTACACTAAAATTGTATGGTTTCCCATATAAATAGGTTTCCCTAGAATAAGGAATTGTTATTTTTACCCTCAGGCCAACCCTTGATTACACCCAGATCCAACCATAATAAATCATATCACATGCTATGATTAAATGAGAACAACTATAATGTCACATGATTCATAAATATATAAACATTAACATTATAGTGAGAGACCATATGAAACACTATCCCAACTAAAGAAAGAAAAAAGACTATTTTAGAATTGGGTCTGAGTCTTTTCCTAGTCCTACCTCCCACTCTTTCCAACCATCCACCACCCCCCTAAATTATAGGCCCCTTTCCTTTACCTGTATCTCTTATCATGAAGCCTTCATACAGAATGATGTTCCCATGCAGGGTGAAAGTAAAACTAAATAGGACCCCACCAATGGCATATTTAAATAAATTCAGAATATATAAGTACATGAACAGTGTGATATAATGACCATTAATAATAAATAATAACAGAAATACCACTCATCTTCCCCAAGGGCACTAAACATGGTGTAGGGCACGTTCCCATAATTTCATCTACGATCATGTAGTCTTCATACATGAAGAGTATCTAAAATAATGTGAGAGTAAAATTAAATAGGCCACTAATAAATGTGGGCCTAAATAAATTTGGAATACATATTTATATACATGGTGTGACATGCTGACCATAAATAATAAAAAATAATAGAAATAATACAGACTTTCACCAAGGGTTTTAAACAAGTCACCTGGTGTGTAACACCCCAAGATTTTATTAGATATATTATTTTTAATTTCTTTGATGTCTTCTATTGTACACTACACCAAGATTAGATTTTACTATATGCAACACCTTACTAGCTTTCAGTATATGAAACACTATTCTTGGCTCGTGTTACACACAATTTCAAGTTCGTTTTGTGGAATATATTCTACGCAACAATAAGTATAGATTTTGTTTAATGTATAAATGAAATAAGTTTTGATTATGTTATACACAACACCAAAGGGAGCTTTCACTACACGTAGCCCTGACTTGGCATGCATTACACACAATCACGACTTTCCTCGATAGCGTGTTTAGTACGCAATACTAGGTTTTACTAAACAACAATATGTTATTAAAATATTATATAAACTAGCTATTATGAATAGTAATACCCACTTTTTTAAATTTTATAAATTTTATAATTCAAAATGGACTTCATTTTGGGATTTGGAATATTGAAATTATCATAGGGTGAATTTTTGGTATTTTTCTGAAAACTTTCACTTTTTTATGAATAGTGAAAAACACGGAGTTATAGTTTAAAACCGAATTTTTATTTAAATAATTATTTATTTTATTTAAATATAATTTAGGTCAAAATTGATACATAAAACCTATATAAGTACAATGTAATTCTTTAGAGTCATTTTATAGTAATTTTAGATATATAAAAAGTTTATTGAACTTTTCACCGTCTTTTACCCATCTCCTTGGAGAATTTGCAAATTTACATAAAACATAATTTTACCTCTTCTGTGAGTGGAATTTTTAAAATCCAAGAGTCATGGTTAATATCAAGGAGTTAAATGTGGTTCAATAAGATAAAATTAATTTTTTGTGAATAGTAACTTTTTACTTTTATTTACCACGGTTAAAAGTAAATAGGGTAATTAAGGGTAAAAATTAAATTATTATTACCCTAAAACATGTCCTAATTCTATTGGATAAGTGTAATTAGACTAAAAACAACTTTAGGAATAAAATATTACCCTTTAGGTCCACTTGGATTAGATTAGGACATTTATTATTATTTTATTTAAAGAAGAGTTAAAATAGTTAAAATCACTGTTTAATAACTAAAACATTTTTAATATAGGGTTATACATAAGATAAATTCGACTATAAATATTCATTAGAAAGATAAAACTATTTTCTACATAATGGTATTTTATTTATAATTTTTAGACATTAAATTATTTAATTTATTTATGACACAATGGTGATGCAGTAATTACCTAATTAATGAAATATTAAAATAATTGATATTATAAATAAACAAATAAATGTAATTTGAGACTTATTATGAATTAAACTACTTTTATAGGTTAATATGACATATTAGGGTTGGTTATATGAATTGTTTTCTAAGTAATATTGCTGTTATGAATTTAGAGAAAACAAAATCCCAAATAGAGTCAAAATTGATAGAAAAGAGTTTTAAAAACAAATATGATATAATTAATTGATATAATGGTCCTAAAAATATAAGTTTAGGACAAAGGACATATATAATAATATATATGACATTAATGAACCAATTGGGGTTATATTATTAGTTTATAGTAAATTTATTAACCATCTTTTGTAAGAATACAAGAAGACACAGTAAAGGTTAAATTATTTAACTTAGATTTAAATGTAAATGATAACGTTAAAATGGTAACTTAAACTTGTCTAAAACCTATTGGTTGAGAGGGGTTCTACCCATAATCACCCTAGACTCGATATAAGTCACTTTGGAGCCATTATAAACTGAATATAAATTTATTATAAAATAATATTTTATGTTTTTCCTAAGGTGCCCCTCTCCTCCCTTATAAAAGGGCACCTCCTACCTCTCCTCTTCACACAAATTTGAGCCTTATATACCAGAAAAACCCTGCCCATTTCACTTATCCACTTCCATAGGAACCTAATATAGGCCTTGGTCTTCTTTAAATACCAACTTTAGTGCCCTAAGAGGAGGTTAAGAGGAGGCTCACCGAAGAAGAGGTAATCTCTTCTACTGATTCTTTCAAGTTTCTTTATTCTTATAATTCCTCTTCTTTAGTTGTTTCATTATAAAGTAATGAAATAAGTATAAATAATATAATGATATGTTATTATAAATATTAAACAACCCCATTTCACCTTCTATCCATCCTATGGAAAATGAAATCACCGCGTGTGTGTACGTACAGAATACCGTCTCCACGCCGTGGTGTAATCTGTTTTTCCACCACCACCTTACTTGGATGGGTATAATGGTGTAAATAATAACTATATATGGTTATTATAACATCATACGTATTCTGAGATATTATAGAATCCACTCCAATTCAATTCAATAATTATGGGAACGATATCATCACTCGTGCGTACGTACGGATTACCGTCTTCACAACGCGATGAGATTCATTCTCCATGTTAACCATTAACGAATGATTATAAAGTATATATAATAAGTAATAATGAAAGATATGAAATAATAATTATACTTTATTTATGTACATATATGTTTCCTTTACTTAATTCCATTGAATTCAATAAGGAAACGAATACAGCGTTCATGCGTACGAATGACCTACCGTCTCCATGAATTGTGTATTTCATTCCATTTATCGATCTATAATATATATTTATATGATGAATATATATATATATATATATATATATATATATATATCATTTTTTACATTCTGGAATTAATTAAATCAGGTTATAATTAATAATATCTAGAACAACAAGTCCAAACACATACGATAAATGAAACAATTTTACCCAAAATTTTGCTTTAAGATGGAATTGACAAATGAACGGATAATATAAAGTCATAAGTGAATCATATATGATATAATAAATATTATTATGGTTCTGTTAAAAGTTAATAATATTTTAAAACCCACTATATAGGAGTCTCGGACACATAGAGAATAAATTGGACATAAGGTAAGGGATAATTTTGCAATCTCATTTTTATCTGAGATTGCTTATACGTAAGTATTTACTGGGGTCATATTTTTCATCCATGTCTATATTTTTTTTTTCATAAAGTGTTTAATATTATTCCATGTATGTTTAAAGTCATGTTTACCCCTCTTTGAATTTTACTTTGTGTTATGGAAGGAATATTTTTTTACCATATAATGTACTTTTTGACTTTTCAGGTAAAAGTACGAGGAGAATGTTTTAACTTATACGACATGAACTGATTTTTATGTTTTTATAACACCTTATTTTCATGAAGCATAATCTATAATATTTCATGAATATTTAAAAAATAATAATTTTCTTATAAAATTTCATGGTATTTTGTGAAAAGAAAATGATTTTGAAGAAGAAAGGATATTTTCCTCAAGAATTCATTTCAAGTGTTTTATCAAAACCATTTTCCATATAAGATGACATTATTTCATATGTGTATGTTTCAAGTATAACGTCTATATTATTTACATAATTTCACTTTTCTTATGATGAAATTATATCCATTTGTTTTATATGGATTATGTTATGAGGGGATGATGTTTATGAAACCCATTTTATTCTTTGGGTTATGATGAATGATTTATATCTATTTTGTGGAACAAGTAAGAATGATTTCATTATGAGATGGGTGGGACCTATATATCCCTACAATTAATTGGGTAAAGATTTATATCTCATGAGATAGACATGGATGGAATTACAAGTTAATCCGGTTTAGTGATACAGGACTGGAACGAGGAGTGAACTCGATTCAGTAAGGGACTTTGTCCACTATGATGGTCTTGGCAGCAATGCCTTGGATACTATGGAAATCATGACATGTGATTAATGGTTACCATAATTAAATGTTTTATTCCCATGCTATTTTATCATGATTGATGTTCCATTATGATCTATACCTTACGTACTACTATGTTTAATGTCATTGCTGAAGATTTTTATGTTTAAACTTTATGTTCATGTTTTTAATTTCAAATATACGTGGGTTGTTTTATTATCTTCATGCTTACCCTTACTGAGAATTTGAGCTCACCATTTTTATGTTTTCTTTTCCCCAGGATATAAATAACTGGTTTAGGTAAGAAAACCAAAGGGGAAGATCTTTATGGGAGATGTTGAAGATCTTTCACCATGATTAGAAGATTATGTTCCGAGTTTCCAAAGACACTAAACTAATACGGTCTTTGGGCGTCTGTTTTTGTAATGTATTAAGTATTTCACAAAAGTAATGTAATGTCAATTTATGTTAATTTTGGGTCTCTACAGTTGGTATCAGAGAAAAGGTTTAGTTAACCTTTGGAAAATAGGATCCTAAAACTTTAGTGAGATCCCTAGAGATATTTATAAGGTATGTCTAGGGATGTCCCTAAGGTTAAGTATAACTATAGGTTACTTTCCTAGAATTATGATAGTGATCATGAATAACCTAGGATTAAACCTATGATGTTAGAGATTTAAAGTACTCCCCTTGATTATGTCGTTTTCCTAGCATGATTTTTACCTCTCACACTATTATTTTTGAGTTTTAGAAAATGGCTGGAAACCGGAAGATTCATGTTAATGGAGAATATGATGGACAATGGAATGATATTCTTAATGATCAAGCAAATGAAATGGGATTTGGAAGACAAAACATCGTTATCATGCCTAATCATAAATCTCATAATATGATCAATAATCTCAACTTTGGTAAGTTTCCTGAATCAGTTAATAAGAGAAAGAAATAGTTTCATGATGATTATAGAGGAAAGAAAGTTGAATTTTACTCATGTAAATCATGTGGGAAGAGACATCAAGGAGAATGTTTCAAAGGAATTGGAAGATGATTTGGGTGTGGAAAAGGACACAAAGCCAGTAATTGCAAAGGAATGGGTTCAGTTAACACTATGGACAAGGATAATGGTATTGCTAAGACATCAACAATAGTTAAATGTTTTAAATGTGGAATGTACAAGAATTATGAAAACCAATTCCCAAAGGGAAAGTATCATGAAGAGAATCAGCATGATGGTATGGGTAGTATTTATGTTGATGATGATGAGGAGACTACAAATGATATACGATATGATAGAATTATTGAGGAATAAAATGATGAAGATCGATCGATGGTTTAAGAAGGTAATGGAATGATTTTATTTTTTTCAAGAGTAATGTTGTATAGGTAATTTAATGGTACTATGGAATAAAGAAACAACTAAGTATTGTTAGACTATTGTTCTTCCTTGAGTATTTGAAAGTATATGTTGAATGGTATCGGTAACCATGAAATGTTATTTACATATTTTTTGAAAGATAATGATATGCGCATAATGAAGGGATAATGAGAAAATAATATGTTGAATATTATTAATGATCTCATGACTGATATAAGGACAAAGTGATATCATGGTTTGAGTATATAGAAATTTTGGGATTTTTCTATATCGAAAGAGTTAACTTTTGACAGCATTCATGTTTTCACTAAGGTTCTATGGTAACTCATGTTTCTAGAGAATACCTGATTAAGGAATTAAAATGTTTGGAATGTGACCAATAAGATATATCTTATGATATATGGGGGATAAATGATGGACTTCACATGCTTGGTAGATGACCTTTCTAGTAGTCATTTTCTTTATACTATGAGATTGGGTAGAAGTACTTCTGATAAGCCTAAAGGTTGGAATGCATTAAGTTAAACATCAAATAGTATTGTTTAAGGCTAGAAATCTTTGATATTATTTCTGGAATGTTTTAATAGTATAGTTTTAGAAAAAATGACAACCCGTAAGATGGGCGAAAACCCGTCGCGTCGGACAAGGATGCGGGAATTAAACCCACAACCGATGTGCGACAGGCCTTTATCACCTACCACTGGCCTACAGGAAGTCCCTGTTTAGTAGAAACTAGTTTTATTTTATTAAGAGGTATGATAGATGAAGTATAATTCCATTTTTTGAACCATATACGATTAATCTCACCATATATGGACTTATGAATATTTAATAACTTTTTCTAACCTTTTGTTTGAGATAGATGGAATGACCTATCATTCTATCGCATGATCTGCTAACACTTCACTAATGACAAATTCAGCTTCATTTCTTTAAGAGATGAAGTGGAAATTGTTCAAGTATTGACCAACGGTGAGATTATACCAACATCAATTAAGTATTTCTTCTAATTCCAATTTTTTTCGTCTTTAGGGAAATGATCTTGAAAACCAAAAACGTTGTCCAAGATGGTACATTAGATCATCACAAATTTATGGCTTTGTGATTGTTGGATTTTTCATATCCATGTTCTCTACCACTCTTCATCCAAACATGATGGTTAGATTTCTCTTCCATATCCATATTTAACCTATATTCTTCTATGTGGAAACCCAGTGATGAGTTAATTTGGGTAAACATTATGTTTCATACTTCAATTTTTAAAATTAAGTTTTAGTATTCCTTTTTACGATGTGGGTTTCTATGAATTAAACTTTCAAGTAGTAAACGATTTATAACCCCGACGAATTTCGAGGGCGAAATTCATTTTAAGGGGGGTAGATTATAACACCCCAAGATTTTATGAGATATATTATTTTTAATTTCTTTGATGTCTTCTATTGTACACTACACCAATATTAACTTGTACAATACGCAACACTGTATTAGCTTGCAGTATACGCGACACTATTCTTAGCTCGTGTGACACACAATTTCAAGTTCGTTTTATGGAAATTATTCTACGCAACATTAAGTATAGATTTTGTTTAATGTATAATTGAAATAAGTTTTGATTATGTTATACGAAACACTAAAGGGAGATTTCACTACACGCAGCCCTAACTTGTCTTTCATTACAGCAATCGTGACCTTCCTCAATAGCGTGTGTAGTACGCAATACTGGGTTTCACTAAACAACGACATGTTATTAAAATATTATATAAACTAGCCGTTATGAATAGTAATACCCACTTTTTTAAATTTTATAAATTTTATCATTCAAAATGGACTTCATTTATGGATTTATAATATTGAAATTATCCTAGGGTGAATTTTTGGTATTTTTCTGAAAACGTTAAATTTTTGACGAATAGTGAAAACACTAAGTTATAGTTTAAAACCGAATTTTTATTTAAATAATTATTTATTTTATTTAAATTTATTTTAGGTCAAAATTGATACATAATAACTATATAATTTCATTGTAATTAATTCGAGTCATTTTATAGTAATTTTAGATATATAAAAATTTTATTGAGCTTTTCACCATCTTTTACCCACCTCCTAAGATAATTTGAAAATTTACATAAAACTTAATTTTAACGCTTCTGTGAGTGGAATTTCTAAAATATTAGAGACACGGTTAATATCAAGGAGAAAAATGTGGTTCCATAAGATAAAAATAATTTTTGGTGAATAGTAACTTTTTACTTTTATTTACCACGGTTAAAAGTAAATAGGGTAATTAAGGGTAAAAATGATATTATTATTATCCTAACACATGTCCTAATTCTATTTGACAAGTTTAATTCTACCAAAAACAACCTTATGAATAAAATATTACCCTTTAGGTCCACTTGGATCAGATTAGGACATTTATTATTATTTTATTTAAAGAAGAGTTCAAATAGTTAAAATCAATGTTTAATAAATAAATAATTTTTAATATAGGGTTATACATAAGATAAATTCGACTATAAATATTAATTATAAAGCTGAAAATATTTCCTACATAATGGTATTTTATTTATAATTTTTAGACAATAAATAATTTAATTTATTTATGACACAATGGTGATGCAGTAATTATCTGAATAATGAAATATTAAAATAATTGATATTATAAATACCCAAACAAATGTAATTTGAGACTTTTTATGAATTAAACTAATTTTCTAGGATAATATAACATATTAGGGTTGTTTTGATGAATTTTGTTTGAAGTAATAATGCTGTTATAAATTTAGAGAAAACAAAATACCAAATACTGTCACAATTGACATAAAAGAGTTTTTAAAACAAATATTATATTATTAATTGATATAATGGTAATAAAAATCTAGGTTTCATCCAAAAGACTTATATAATAATATATATGACATTAATGAACCAATTGGGGTTCTATTGGCAGTTTATATTAATTTTATTAACCATATAGTGTAAGAATACAAGAAGACACGGTAAAGGTTAAATTATTTAACTTTGAGTTAAATCGAAATGATAACATTAAAATGATAACCTAAACTTGTCTAAAACCTATTGGTTGAGAGGATTTAGACCCATCACAACCTTATACTCTATATAAGTCACTTTGGATCCATTATAAACTGAATATGAATTTATTATAAAATAATATTTTATATTTTTCCTAAGGTGCCCCTATCCTTCCTTATATAAGGGAACCTCCTCCCTCTCCTATTAGCACAAATTTTAGCCTTCAATATCAGCCAAAACCTGACCATTTAACTTATCCACTTACATAGAAACCTACTATAGGTCCTTGTCATCTTCAAATACCAAAGTTAGTTCCCTAAGAGGAGGTTAAGAGGAGGCGCGCCGAAGAAGAGGTAATCTCTTCTACCGGTTCTTTCAAGTTTCTTTATTCTTCTACTTACTCTTCTTTAGTTGTTTAATTATATAGTAATAACATAAGTATAACTAATATATTGATATGTTATTATAAATATGAAAGAACCCCATTTCCCCTTCTATCCATCCTATGGAAAATGAAATCACCGCGCGTGCGTACGTACGGAATACCGTCTCCAGGCCGCGGTGTAATCTGTTTTTCCACCAACACCTTACTTGGATGGGTATAATGGTGTAAAGAATAACTATATATGGTTATTATAACATCATACTTATTCTTAGATATTATACCATCCACTCCAATTCCATTCAATAATTATGGAAATGATATCATCGCCCGTGCGTACGTACGAATTCCCGTCTCCACGACGCGTTGAGATTCATTCTCCATGTTAACCATTAAAGAATGATTATAAAGTATATATAATAAGTAATAATTAAAGATATTACATAATAATGATACTGGATTTATTTACATATATGTTTCATTTACTTAATTCAATTCAATTCAATAAGGAAATGAATACAGCGTTCTTGCGTACGAACGGACTACCGTCTCCATGAACCGTGTATTTCATTCCATTTATCGATCTATAATTTTTATATATATGATGAAAATATATTATATATATATATATATATCATGTTTTAGATTCTGGAATTAATTAAATCAGATTATAAGTAATAATATCAAGAACAACACGTCTAAACACGTACGATAAATGAAACGATTTTACCCAGAATGTTGCTTTAACATGGAATTGACAAATAAACGGATAATATAAAGTCATAAGCGAATCATATATGATATAATAAATATTATTATGTTTTTGATAAAATTTAATAATATTTTTAAACCCACTATATAGGAGTCTCAGACACATACATATGAAATTGGACATAAGGTAAGGGATAAATTTGCAATCTCATTTTTATCCGAGATTGCTTATATGTAAGTATTTACTAGGGTTATATTTTTCACCCATGTCCATAATTTTTTTTTCATAAAGTGTTTAATATTATTCCATGTATTTTTAAATTCATTTTACCCCTCTTTGAATTTTACTTTGTGTTATGGAAGGAATATTTCTTTTGTTTACCATATAAGGTACTTTTTGACTTTTCTAGAAAAAGTACGAAGAGAATGTTTTTTAACTTATACGACATGAATGGATTTTTACGGTTTTATAACGCCTTATTTTCATGAATCTTACTCTACAATATTTAATGAATATTTTCAACAAAATCCCTTTATTTTAAAATTTCATGGCATTTTTTGAAAAGAAAATGATTTTGAAGAAGAAAGGATATTTTCCTCAAGAATTCATTTCAAGTGTTTTATCAAAACCATTTTCCATCTAAGAGGACATTATTTTATATGTGTATGTTTCAAGTATAATGTCTCTATGATTTACATGGTTTCAATTTTCTTATGATGAAATGATATCCATTTGTTTTTTATGGATTATGTTATAAGGGGATGATGTTTATGAAACCCATTTTATTCTTTTGGTTATGATGTATGATTTATGTTTATTTTGTGGCACAGGTAAGAATAATTTCATTATGAGATGGGTGGGACCTATATCTCCCTCCAATTCATTGGGTAAATATTTATATCTCATGAGATAGACATGTCTGGAATGGAAAGTTAATACGGTTGAGTGATACAGGACTGGAATGAGCAGTGAACTCGATTCAGTAAGGGACTTTGTCCACTATAATGGTCTTGGCAACAACGCCTTGGATACTATGGAAATCATAACATGTGCTTAATGGTTTCCACAATTACATGTTTTATTCCCATGATATTTTATCATGATTGATGTTCCATTATGATATGTGCCTTACGTACTACCATGTTTAATGTCATTGCTCAAGATTTTGATGTTTAAACTTTATGTTCATGTTTTTAAGTTCAAAAGTATGTGGGTTGTTTTATTTTCTCCATGCTTACCCTTACTGAGAATTTGAACTCACCCTTTTTATGTTTTCTTTTTCCCAGGATATAAAGAAATGTTTTAGTTAAGAAAACCAAAGGGGAAGATCTTTATGGGAGATGTTGAAGATCTTTCACCTTGATTAGAAGATTATGTTCCGAGTTTCCTAAGACACTAAACTAATACAGTCTTTGGGAATATGTTTTTGTAATGTATTAAGTATTATTCAAAAGTAATGTAATGTCTATGTACGTCAAGTTTGGGTCTCTACATGGTGTCTGACCATATATACTTCGACTCATATCAGTATCGATCAACAAATATCACCAAAACTATAAATAACTGACATAGTGTCTATTCATACACCCATAATCATGATATATAAGGGTACATGTGATCATAAACTTCAATCAATCCAACTCCAATAGAATCAAAGACAAATTGGCATATCATCTCATTTATTTAACATTATCTAGGGTGAGTACGCATATCGTCCCATGCCTTCAACAATAAAAATATAATGTTGTAATATCATTCAATGTTGTTAAACATATCAAGGACGTTTCCATATATTCCAATGCTTTAAACCATATAAATACAAATGGGTATATCATCCCATGTATTCAATCTTATCATGGTAAATTGTGCATACCTTCCCATGACTTTAACCATACTAAGGAAAATGGGTATATCATACCATGAATTTAGGAATATCAAGGAAAAGTGGGAATATCATCCCATTACTAACATAATATAACAAAATATATGTCAAGTAAAATGACATTAGATATAAAAATTTCTCAAGTCATATCAAATACCTCATCAAGGTGTAGGTTTCGAGCCTAGTGGAACTATGCGATGGGTTGTTCCCAACATTTATTTTTGTTATGATAGATGATCGATACAAGATATACACAACAATAAAATTTGGGATCAATTTAATTGAATCAAATAAAATAGAAAATGGATAAAATGTCAGAACCAGAGTGCATGATCATAACATATTATTTGTAATTAATTTAATTTATTAAATTATTAACTTGGGAGAATTCTTTCTTCGTTGATGGATATAGAAACATATTTACATTGTTCCATAATTTTGTTTTAGGAATTAAAAAAAATTCCATCTAGCAGTAATCCACACGTTTTCCACAAATCTTAATATGTCATCATATGAATATATGTGTACTTGCATAGAAGATCCTATCACTTGTATCATTCTTCATTGATTTCCATGATAAACTCATAAAAAATATTCTAATTGACCCCAAATACTATATAGTGGAAGGTTGAATAAGATCACTCTCCATTATTTGGAGAATTCTTAGAGAACAGATCTTTCTAGGGATTTGAGATGATAATTTAGATTCTTTATGCACAAGAAAAAAAATTAATTGGATCTCTTGAAAAATAATATAACTGGGTTTATATACTACTAGAGTTTATAAATAATATCTTCACAAGTTCCCTTTAGTATTTTATTAGTCTTTGTGGAACCCCATGTCTATAATATTATTTTTATTACTATTTCTCGACATGTGTTTAACTTGAGAATTAAAATTAAATATTATTTATTCAAATAATATTCAATATATATTATTTCTCACCAGACCATTAAACTCAGTATTCCATTCATCCAAAATTCTATCAGATCCTGAATAATGTCAATTTTTTTTAAATAAAAAAATTCAATATTCTTTAATAAATAAATAAATATTATATTCACTAAATAGCACATAAATATTTATTAAATATTTTGCTCACATAATATTCTCTCGAATAGCTAGTGAAGGAATGTATGTGATCAGGAAAACATGAATAATTATTAAACTAATTAAAATAATAATATTTATTCAACTTGTTAAATAATAAATGATAATATATTATTTAACTAAGATTCTGGATACACTCAGTGTGTGACTCTCTAGTCCTCTTTCTCAGTGGCATTAGGAAAATAAGCCTAAAGTACAATGTTATCATCTAACAACACGTCAAGAATACCATATAAAAATATGTTAATGTCACAATGAAATAATAACTCATACAGACACTTTCTATGTAATATAATCCCTTTATCATTATATCTCTAATCAAGTAGGTTGCATGTTGGTGCCATTAACCTACATGCTTGATGTCTTTTTCATTGAATTTTATGAAATTAAACTTTCCTGTAGAACATCATGTCCACTGATTTATTGAGGAATTTATATCAAAGGTCTTGAGATATCATATTCCATTAAAGAATATAAGGTAAAAATTCTTTCATGATTTATTAATTAGTACAATATTACTCATGACACACCCAATATATCCTACATCTCTGCGAACATACGTCATCACTATTTTCATTAATACATCCAAGTACGCAACTCATAATACTCATTAACAATAATATTAATGTCTAAAAACCAAAAGCCATGTATATAGATCATGACATCTAATGAAACATATACATGTGGATTTCTTATTGGCAGGTCTCATTCTCATGTAATCCTATATTGTATATTACCAAGGGCGTACACCCTGATAAGATGCCTCAAAGTCTTATGAGTCTCCACCCCTAATATCCTATATCATTTTCCCCCTAAAATGATTTCATCTGGCTATGGAACATATATTTAATAATACTATTTTTGGAACTTTTGGGTTCTCATCATTTCGGGGGACTGCTATGACCTTTTAGTGTGAAAGCTACTCTTAGGATATTATCACATGCTATGTTATATAGGAGAAAAATAATTATGTGATAATAAGTTTATTGATATTCAAAAAAATAAATATTGGTTTTCATAAAGTACACAGAATTTGGTTCTATGGAACCAACTCTAAAAGACTCCCACTTGCACAAGTGTCAATTTCTAAGAACATTTAGTCTGTTATATCTCATATTATACTCATGATTCTACTAAGATAGAACTTTAGTAAAGGTGTCTACCATGTTTTCTTATGTTGTAACTCTTATCACTACAAATTCACCCCTATGATAAAAATCCCTCAAGAGGTGATACTTCTGAAGTATGTGCTTTATCTATTGGTGTGACCTTGGCTCTTTTACAAGAGCCACCATTTCAATATTATCACAATACAACATTACAGGATCATTACTATTAGGTACCGCATCAGGCACTAAGAAAACTAATTTGTATCCAAATGTATTATTTTAGTGGATCATAAGCCTCTATATACTCAGACACTACTGTAGAATCCGTGAAAACTAGATTCTTTGAACTCTTCCAGCTCACAGCTCCTCCATTGAGACAGAAAACATATCCTAACTCTAACTTCAAATCATTATGTTCTATTTTAAATCTATCATCAATATGAACAATATTAACCATCACCTTGTCTCCTCCAAACATCTAAAAAATATCCTTAGTTATTCTCATATACTTGAGGATAACCTTACCATAAACCAATGTCGTTCTCTTGGATCTTCTTGATATCTACCTACCATATGCAATTCATAGTAAACATAACGCCTAGTACATAACATAGAATACATGACTTATCATATCACTGAATGATATGATATCTTACCCATTCTCTCTTTCTCATGTTGTGTATGAGGATAAATTTTCATAGAAATATGTATACCATGTGACACTTGATCCAATACCCTCTTGGATTGTTCCGTACTAAATACATTTAGTATCTAGTCAATGTATGTACTTTTACTTAGTCCAATAAGCCTCTTGGATCTATTGAAAATGATCTTAATCCCTATAATATAGACTACTTCACCTAATTCCTTTATAGAGAAACACTTGTTCAACTAGTTCATAACAGACGGTAATACAGGTATGTCATTTCCAATAAGTAATATATCATCAACATATAATACTATTATATTGACTCCATTTCCATTAAAACTCATGTAAATACATTGATCTCATTCATTCTTAATGAAAAAAAATATAGATTTATAAAATCAAATATTCCACGACCTCGATGCTTCCTTAAATCCATAAATGTATATCTGCAACTTTAAAATATTTTTGGAATCACCTAGAGTCACAAAACCTTATGGTTTCATTATATAGACATCTTCATGAAGGTTCCCATTAAGGAAATAAGTATTGACATCCATATTCCAAATTTCATAGTCATGGTAAGATTCCATAGAAAGTATAATTTTGATGGATTTAAACATAGAAACTGGAGAAAAGCTTTCATCGTCATCAATTACTTGATGGTTTTTAAATATTTTATCAAATATACTTTCGTTATAGGCATTTACATTACCTTCCATTTATATTTTTCTCTTGAATAACCATTGGAACCCTATGGAATTTACATCAAATGGCACATTGACGTGAACCCAAACATTTTTCTGATACATGGAATAAATTTCAGAAATCATGGATCCTTGCCATATTATTTATTTTGAACTCTATATTGTCTCATTATCAGAGATAGGTTCATCATTGTCAATGAATAATGAGTACCCATATTTAGTGACTATAAATACATCTCTCTAGTTATCTTACATCTCTTATGATTCTATATAGTACTTGTGCTTCAAAAACTACTTCTTCCACAAGGACTGGTGGAATATTTTCATGTACCAACTCTTTTGTATCTTGAGCATCAACTTCATAAAAGTCAATATTTATCCCATTATACTTTTTGAGGATTTTCTCCCTCTCATGAAATACATCTTATCTATAAATATTAAATTTATTGTCTAAGGGGTTTTATAAGTAGTATAAATTTATTTCCTTGGGATACCATATAGAGATACACTTTGTTCCTCAGGGTTCTTGTTTGTTTCTTGAGAAGGACTTAACAAATGAATTGAAACCCCATATATGTGTATGAGATAAAACATGTTTTTTTCCACTCTATATTTCAAAGGTAATTCCATTTTTTACTTTAGTTGGTACTTGGTCTAATGTATATACTATAGTTTGTAATGCATATCCCCAAAAGGACAATGGAATATTTGCATGTCTTGTCATCAATGTTATCATGTCTAACAAGGTATGGTTTCTCTGTTGACTAACACTATTACTCTATGGTGTGTATGGTGGAGTGAGATGAGAAAAAATCCCAAACTTATGGAGGAATTTGATAAAATATTTTTTAATATATTCACCACCTCAACCCGATTCATTATTATTTATCTTCTTTAAAATTTGATTCTCTACTTGATTCATGAATATCTTAAATTTATCAATGTAATGAGAGTTATAAATCATCAATTAGACATAACCATATCTACTGAAGTTATTATTAAAAGTTATGAATTAAAAACACTCACCTCTAACTTCTACTAGAAATGGATCACACATATCAGTGTGAAAAAATCCTAAAAGTTGTGTGGCCCTTTCACTATATCCACTGAATGGAAGTTTGGTGTTTTTTCCTTATAAGCAAGAATAACCAATTTAATTTTTTTATCTCAAATGAGTTTAAATAATCATATTGATAGTTTTTTTTCAAACGCTTCCTGTATACATGACCAAGAAGGTAAAGCCAAAGTTGGGTGTTATATGAGTCATGTGAGAATGATTCATTATCAATTTATAATACTTTATTTCATTAATTTAATACATAAATAATATTATTTAAATGCACTATTGTTGGTGCCAAAATATGTGCAGAGGAAAAGGACGAAAATAGAAAACCATTTCCAAAGATGCTGCCTCATGAAGACCATTCACGGAGCCCCATAGCACTGTAGCAAGTGTAAAGCCAAAGTGCCATTCACAATCACTAAAGATTAAAGAGGTGGGACGCTTCGCGGTTATGATTCAATTGACTGGGAGAGTCACACCGTGGAGGGAGCCAAATCGTCTTCTACGAGCCTGTCAAACTTAACAGAAGCCTCCAAGAGCACCGTTAAGAAACCCCAGAAGAGCTCCACGTCAAGGAGGGGATGACAGTAAACTCCACGGTTATGAAAAACTTGACACAATCCACAACTGATCGTAGAGTGCCACGTGGCTTCGCACCGAGTTCCCCTGCTTCATGCTGCCCCTCACCTATAAATACTGGTCTCCCCTCGAGCCCAAAGGATGGATACCCCGACCTTTCTCCTTCTTAGTTCTCAAATCACGTAGCACCTTCTTCTCTATAAATCATTTATAAAATGAGCTCTTCAAGGTACTTGAGCATTGTAAAGTACCATTCCCTTAGCTCAAATACAACCCCTCTTCAAGCAGGGATGCCCTTCACAAAGCCCACATGACATCACAAAGTAAGGAGATCCCTAAGGGGACTCAGGTCTTCGTAAAGAACTCATTCTTCACGAAGTAACTTCCATGCACATGTGAATAACATGCTACGGTAGGATCACTGTGCTTTACGAAGCACATTGCTTCATAGTTCTATGCATTGAAAGGTACCCTTGCTTCATGAAGTCCTACTCGATGAAATCCTTTCCAATTTGAAAAGAACCCTTCATATTCACATATACCCTATTCCTAGTCTAGGACACTTCACTTTGTGAACCATACCCCTTTACGAAGTCCCTCCCCTACATGGACCACCAAATCTTCACGTGGCTCTTTCTTGTGAACCCATTTTCTTTGAAAAAACTTCTCTTGTATGACCTTCCAAGTTCATACAAAGTTATTTCAAGGTCTCTTGGGTGGTGCTTTATGCTGCGTTACCTATCCTTAAGCTTATTCACATAGGCACACTAATGGATATTTCTTCTTCGCATAACCACACTAACATGGGTCCCTCAGTGGATCACTTCACAACACCACCTCTCCAAAGCATTACTGAGGCCTTCCCTTCCCCAAGAGTGGGTAGGTACTAGTCATGTAAGTTCTAGGGGTGTGGAGTGATCCCGCTTCATCCGATCTGTAGGATGTTAAATTTCCAAGCACCATCATCCTCAACGCATGACATTAAATTGTGGCCTCACCCCGTGAAACATACATGGAGCGCCCCACCTCAAAAATTCTCTAGGCCTGCACATCTCCACAGGAGTGAGATGTTCCTCATATAGAATGAGATCCTATTTGATGGATCGACGTCTATCCACGGGGAAGGGAAACCATATTGGTGTAAGCCCCTATCCTTTCTTGCAGGAGGTATCATCCATGCTCCTCATCTATTCTTCCATTCAAAAGACTAGAGGAGATATGGGCACATGGACCTTCGTTACCCTATCCCTCCCCTTCTGGGCTTTGTCTCCATCGGGGCTCCATTGTGAAGTAAGTCCCAATATCCATCTCCATGGGCCGATAACCACTCATAAGACCATGTTTTCTCTTTGGGCTACTAACCACGTGTAAGCGCCACTCCACTTCCCACGGACATACCTTCCATGACATGATCATCAGGTATGTGATGCCTCTTGTTTCTCACACCGAGAATGACTCATGTTGGATTGGAGTAAGCATTGACCATGACATCTTTCCTAAAATGCCTTATCATGTAAGCCCCAAACCATCCCGAACTACGTGGGCTTTGATCCTTGTCTCCTAGGCAAGGTACGTAAGAAGCCTCCCAGATGTTCAAGACCAACACCTACTTGTCCTGACCCATTTACGTCAATTCACCTTCATCCCGCATGACGTTAAAATCTATAATCCTTCCTGAAATATGTGGAATTTGATCCTTGTCTCATGGGAAAGGTACGTAGGAAGCCTCCCTAAGGTTCAAGCCCAACACCTACTTGTCCTGACCCCTTCATGCCAGTTCACTTTCATCCCGCATGATGTTAAACTGTATCCTCCTTTCCAAAATTTGTGGACTTTGATCCTTTTCTCCTAGGAAGGGTACGTAGGAAGCCTCCCGGAGGTTCAATCCCAATACCTACTTGTTACTACCTCTTCATGTTGGTCCACCCCTCATCCTGCATGATGTAAAACTGTATGCACCTTTTGTCCCGCAAGACGTTAAACTATACCCATTCTAACTATGTGGGATTTGATTTTTGTCTCCTATACAGGGTATGTAGGAAGCCTCCCTGATGTCTAATCCCAATTTACGGTAAGACATTGTGAATAAAAATTACCGGTAAGCCATTGTGACTCCCAATAAATGGTAATCCATTGTAAACCTCAACCAGTAGTAATTCTTTGGAACCCCAACCAGCGGTAAGACGTTGTAGCTCCATCTAGTGGTAAGTGATTGTAGTCTGAAATAGATGGTAAGACATTGTAGTCTCCTTTGTTGGGACCCACAACTCTGGTCCGCCCCCGTGGCGTTCGACCAATCTGGGTTGCTAACCACACGTAAGCCCCAGTATATCATCGGGTCATTGTCCTATGTGTACACCCCAATTCTATACCCCCATCCTAAAATACATGGAATTTTATTCCCTACCAAAGAGATATATAAAAATCCTACATGAGGTTAAATCCCATCACTCATGTCCCATCGTGGTCTCTCCCTTGAGCCTATGTGTTCGAGAAGGTCATGAACCAACCCATAGGTTCGACTCCCTCCGGATCCCATCCATGCATCCATTCTCATGGGATGCCTCCTCAAGTGTCCCATCACCCTACAGAACAATGTAGACTTTGATTCCATGACACAGGGATACGTAGGAAGTCTCTTTGAGGCTCAAGACCAGCATCACCGTTGTCCTCACGTCAATTCTATCTCATTATCCACCCAATCTCAACCATCCATATCCATCCCGATTCTTACTTAGGCTTCCACATCCTAGTGAGATCATGTCACCCAATTTATCACCACTCCTAGAAGAAATCATATAACCAACCACACGTCAGACCCAACATCAATGTTTCCTCCTGGGGTTGCACCCATCTGATCCACTCTTATTAGAGTTCTGATCAGTCTGATTTGTCTCCACAAGACGTTAAACTCTCGACATACCGTGTATTAAACATGGGAAGCTGAGGAAAACCTTAGTTACATGACTATAGAATATAATTTCCCACACTTGACATGGGATGCCTCAGGATTTTGAGCCCTCGAGAATCCCTATCATAAGGGGAAGAAACCCAGACACATTAGTGTTCCAAACTCCAGACATGCCAGCGATTTCCAACGTGACTAATCCCCTGATCGAAGGCTGATACCCTTATTGGACCCCTTGTAATGTCCTAACAAGAACAATGTAATTAACTGCAGTCCATGAAGACATGGATCTGGGAAGAGTTTCAAGAACAATGTCTTAAGTCTTTGAGGGAGACCTGGACTATGAAATGAGTTCTAAGAAGGAATCCATGGAAGGAGGAACCGACATCCCATCATCCTGTTTTGATCAAGGAGAAAACGTCCCTGAATAAGAGACAGATGCCTCCTACCTTTGTAAAGTGGGAATACAGGGCAACAGATCAACGCATCTTCCCCAGGCGGATGTGTTCCCCAATGGAAGCATCATAAATAGAAATGGTGAACCTGATGTGAAATTCTTCTCTTCAATGTGGAGATTATTGGCACTCGATATATCAGTGGATTATCGTTTCAATGGATCCAGTTATCCGGTGCCGGGTCCCTCCAAGAAAATAGTGGGTCTGGCGTGAAACTCACCAGAAATTAGTTCACTTTAATGTTGGACATCTCAGTTTTCAACTTTTTTATCGTGGATCCTTCTTACCAACCATGGAATATGGAATGACACTGGGTCATTGGATGCCGCTTTCCTTCTTTCAACACTAATGGTTTAGTATCCCTGCTTTTAGGACCCAAGCTATCATGATAGGAAACCAATCAACACCCACCCACTGACGTAGGGGAAGGGGAAACGTCAACGCAATAATCCCGTGAAACCTCAACTGTCCCATAATAGCTTCCATGTCCATGGATGTTGGGCACCAATTCCCCATATGAATTCATTTAAATAAGGGTAATTAACAATCTCATTCGACAATAAAAGGAGGGGATTATCCCAACTCGGGATATGGACCAACACGACCTAGTGTCTTCTGTTCCTCATCATCACCACTACTACTAAGGGCCGAAAAAGGAGCCAATGCACCCCACTCTGATGTAAAATTATTTCGGGAGCCTCTCCCTGGAATGCTTCAACAAATCCCTCCCCTAAACCAATGAGGTGAGGGATGTCAGGGCCATTCACCTGAAATCTCATTCCAAGAGATCCCACCAGGCTATGTCAGTGCCGCCACATGACCCTATAGGCTGAGGGGCGGGTGACTTATGCAACTGCACCACCAGCCCTAGTCTGGTTAATTCGATGCTAGTGTCAGGCATAGCTGAAGAGGATGCCTGCCAGGGGGCATCATCCTCAATGACTCCCATGGCCCATCCCACTGCCGACCCATACCATCAATCCCCTATTTATTACAAGTAGGTTCACTCATACGCTTGACCTAGATCGAGTCCCTAACCACCCCACGGGTAGGCTGGGTCGACTCTCCTGGTCGTTGACACAGGTGGCGTCCATCGCAGGCCGACCCGAGACAATGACATCTAGTATGAAGGTCCCCCCCGTAACATCACCAATGAGAGCACGAGTCCTCCCCACTCCCAACCTCAGCATGGAGGTCCTCCCCATGCCACCTTCAATCCATGCGAAGGTCCTCCCCACTTCGTTGACACCCAGTACAAAATCCTCTTCCGCACCCATGACCTTAGGTATGGATCCGTTCTTCCTATCATAGGTTTATGATGTAAAGATGCTACCTTTACGGTCAACCGTTAGCGTGGGGGTCTTCCTCATGTCCTTAAAACAACTAAAGAAGGTCCTCTTTATCCCAAAAATCATAGAAGTGGAGGTTTGCCTCACTTCATGGGCACCCAACATGGAGGTCTTACCCATATTCAGCTCATCCAGTATGGGGACCTTCATTGTACTGTCACTGCCAAAGAAAACAAGCATAGAAGCCCCACCCATGCTCCCATCAGCTCCAGTGGAGGTCCTACCCGCTCCATCACTTCATGCGGAGATTCCCTATGCACGTCATCTAGTGGACATGGAGGTCCTCCCTGTGTTCCCTTTGACATTTTTCTTGGTGCTCCTCGCACCCCAACTCACCCAAGAGGAAGTCCTCTCCACCCTAGGCTCAATTCGACCGAAGGTCCACCTCAAACCAAAAATATACCCTTTCCCGAAGATCTATCCCGAGGTAGGAGGTCGGGTCACTGATGCCATAAAAAGAATGCTGAGAAGAATCATATCATAAGTAAACCTGTATGCTTCTCAGATTCCAAGGCAAAATGTGATTCGACAATGGAACCCTCACCTCAGTCCTCTGTGTAGAGGGTTGGGGCAGGAACAAGCCATATAAAACTCATCCTTCAAGAATGTGAGGTCCACCAGATTCCTCCCTCCCTCCCCAGATACATCAAGGAGGAGAAATATTTGGACTCTTTCTAGGGCCTGGCTGTGCAATGCTCCCTATTGTCAACATGGTCATTCTCTACCTCGACCAGAGATCATGGAGTGTTATTCTAGGGACCGATAGAGGATGAAAAACAACATTGACCACCACTAGTAACTACAACCCCTACACCAGAAACTATGGTCGCCAGTCCATCTTACCAGGATGTGGTGGATCAGTCATTTAATTTGTCACATGAAAACCCAAGATGCGGCAGCTTGTCAGCTCGTTTGCTGTATTCTCCACTAGCCAGTCTACCATCTCAACGGTCTTCTTCGGTGTCGTTACTAGTCACGCAGCTTCCCCAAGTTGATGAGTGGGAAACCAAGGGATCTATCCTGATTATGATCCAAGTATCTTTTGGGAAATCCTCATAGCAGATCATTTCCCATAGATGTTCTGGCCAATCACAACCATGAACTTCAGTGCGCCAGAATCGCTTACTGAGGAGGAAGTCATGTACTTTCGCCAAACCCTATGGGTGATGCACTTCCATATCCTTTATCAGCGAGTGTCTTACCCCAAGAGTGAAGCACATTTTTAAGATATTGACCTGAAATGTTGTATGGTCGACTTGGCTATGATCCCTATGGTCCAACACCCTGAGTTTCCTGATTGCCACCCGACCCTCTTGAAATGACGCGTTCAGAGCTTTAAAGTTCTCCACATAATTGTAAAGGAGGATTCTCCCCACATTCAGGTCTGTGGTTGGGGGAAGTATGCTACCATCCATTTCATATGTATCCAGCACCAGCATGACTTTCCCAGAAATATTGAGGATATGCCTCCAGGTAGAGTCGTGGTTAACATGGCCGTTCTATTAGAGGAAGAGATAGAGACAGAGCTCCTTGGAGAGAACTTACGCCCGAGAGAGTTCCACACCTATTGGATCCACTATGAAGGGTTAATATCTAGAAGATAAATCTACTAGGTCTTCTCATGCCCACAGATTCATTTCTCCTCAGCCGGAATCCCAATAAGAGCAAATATCATCTTGGGGATGTCAAACCCTCTGACCCATATGGCTAAGTGTAGAAGATGGAAGATGATCCTGAAAAGGCTGTGTTGCATCAACAGCTCACAAAGCACAAAAAAATGTTCAATGCACTCTTTTATGAATGCATTGCAGAGTGGAAGCCAGACGAAGGTGATCCTCAGCTAAGGTAGCAGGGGCAGGTAAAACATTAGCCCAGCAAGTTTCTTCTAGGCGACCCTGACCATCCTTCCCACATAGACATGATAGAATCCGGAGCTTATGGACGGTGAGATCTTCCCAGAGTGTCTGTGCCTTGTATGTTTACTTGACTAGAGGGGTCTTCCAGTGGGATCCACCTAGAGATTCACCATTATTATTGTTTGGTTGGTTGTGACGAGTCAACCACGCCAAAGAACAAGCTTGTGTTTTGTACTTCTTGTAGTTTAGGTAGTCTACTGAGATACCTGTTGTATTACTTGCTATGATTTGGGAATATAAAGATGTTTCTAGACTCCTTGGGTGATAATTAAATGAATTAATTAAATTACTAAATAAATGTGAATGGGAATTGGTATGATTATTTACTTTAGAGTACTCATGTTTCTCTACTCATTTATTTCCTTTACTTTTGCTATATTGCTCACTGACAATAGGGCACAGATCTTGTGCTGATTTCCTACTAGGATTAGTCTCACACCCTATTTGGGTCCAACTCTTCAGCCCAAAAATGTTATATGGTTGTAGGTGTGGATGGGGATTGTGGCCCTTCTACTTCAGGTACATGATTTCTGGTTGGAGCTACAGGGCATAGGACCGAGCTTAGGCTTACGATGGTGTTGGAGTTGTTGTTTACTTTTAGTGCTTTGTTCTTAGTTGTATTTCAACACGTTTTTGTGTTTGATTATTTCCTTAGATACATGTACCATGATGAATCATTATTATATTATACATTACTTCCGCTATTTAGTTTTAGTTATTGTATGTAGTTTACTACTTTTTCTATTGACTGTTATTTATGTACCTTGTATACCTTACCAAATGAGGGCATAGTTTCCCCAATAACTTACCAAGGACCTCGTTTCTAGTCGGAAGCCTCTAGAATTTGGGGAAATGCACTTGAGGTCATGTGGTGAACAGGGCATGGGGCACCAGTTGATGGGATCCGGATTCGGGTCATTACAGTCTGATTCTTCCAGTAGAGGAAAGCGCTATCTCAATTTGGTGTTTGAAAACCAAGTAGGGGTCATTCGTTCAAGTAGCACCTTCACTCGATCTTTCATTGGATTTGGGGAACTCTGAGAGTGCACAATGTCCTCCATCTTGGCAAGGTACTGCTGCCCCCTCTGCCTGAGATACCGCAAATCCATCCCTGATAGGACCAATCCCCAAAAAATCCATCCTGAGATGATTAAGATGTTTCCACATCTCAGATGGGTTAATTAATTTTCTTTTGACATCCTAGATGTCCCAAGACACTAAGGAGACAACATTATCATGCATTTCTATGTGGCGTAGCTGCTTCCCCAGAGCCTGGTGGGTATCCTACAAAACCCCATGGGTGGCCTCCCCTCAAGATAACTCTGCTCCTCTGGGACTGCAGATTCTGATGTGGTTTCCTGCCTCTCAATTGGTGTGGGTCTTGACACCATTGTAGCCTCTCCACCCAAGGATATTTTCGCCGCCTTCCTGCCCTGACCTCGAGGTTGAGGGGGGACCCCGTCTTTGTCATGGATGGTCTGTTACTTCAACATTTCCCCCGAGTAGGCTGCCTCCCAACTCTTGGTGTATTTCTTCACCAGACTATAGATAACTGTGGGTGGAAGTAGCTTGTTCCACATCTTCCCATTCTCCCGTATGAACATGAGCCACATTTTCCTCATCACAGATGGGTGTTCCTTGTGGATCACTCCCAATTAAACATATGGGGTGAGCCTCTGTATGCATTAGAATTACCTTGTGAAATGGCGTGTGGTGTAAAACTCACATAGAGGCTCGCGGTCAACCCGAACCACTAGGACTCTGACCTGGAATGCCCAGAGTTAGGACTGATGCTCTTCCGTTCCCTGGTCATCATCAGTGAACACAACTTTTGGCAGTGTAAATGGGTGGAAGTTGAACTCTCCCACCTTCCATACCTGGTTCAACACTAGCGTCAGGCTCATCTTGGTCAAGAAACTCCCCACTATGTTCAGAATGGCCGATTAGAAATATGATCCCGGATGGGAAATAGGGTTCAGATATTCATACATGCCCCTAATATGAGCTACTATCCACCCATATAGAATATGGAATGACCCACGTACCCTCTATGGCTTATTCCCTTTTCTGATGTGCCATAACACCTTATACAACTTGGTGAGCATTGGGATCCCAAGGTTGACCTGATCCTCTGTCGCTAATGCGGACACCATGATTAATGTGCCCAGCTGTACACCCATGTTCATGTCTCTTACATGTAGATTCCAGCCGCAGATAAGCGACAAAATGAACGCATCCAACCTTACCACCGGTTGATGCTCATTTCTGACACTGAATCCCCATGTATTCCATTAGATTCCATCCAACAGTCTTCAATATGAGTGCTCCTTGCCATGATGAACCCCCTTTAGGCAGGCCCGAGGCCTCACAGAAAACTGTACATCTTCATAAGAATTCAAGAATTGCTTCAACCACCACTTAAAGTGGACACCCCTCATTGACTGATTGTCCTCCCTCGGAACTAGTTCCATCAATGCCTTTGCTAGTGGTGACATCTGCTCTGGGTCCTCCCATGTATTCATAGTGTGGAGGAACTCATCGTACGTCACCCCTGAGATTTGGTGCAAGTCCCATAGGATGATACCAACCTCCCCATGGTGAATATGGAAGGTATTGGTCCTTGATGACCACCAAATCAGCAACTCCAGCATCAGCTCCTTCGGCTGGTGGACGTGAAATTGGGAAGCCCAAGCCACCTCATATAGGTCCACTCGCCTTAGCTCCACCCTAAACTACTTGAATGAGGCACATATCCAGTAGGATCATGCCTAGTCATCTGTGAAATTTCCGACTTGGCGCATGTTACACTCATTAGTCCACCCCTTCTCTAAGTTCCCCAAGGCCTCATTCAGAATGGTGCGGTACTATGGAGGAGATACCTCTAGTAGCAACACCTTCCCATTGACACTGTTAATATGGTTGAATAATAATTCAGTGTTGACAGGTGTGATATCCTCCCAAGTTTAGCGTTGGCATGATGTAATCCTGCACTAGTAAGTCAGATCATCCCTTCTTGCTTTAGGAATAAAGAATTTGTCCCTCAGACCAGAGCTATATAGATGATACCTCTTGCACAAAGGGTAGTTCTTCTAACTCTTCGACAGTAGCTCCACTAGGGACCCATGGTCTGAATGTATCCTCACATACTCCCTAAGGCCTAGGTTATTCGTCATTTCTTCCCTCCAGGCATCATCCACAAGGACCCCATGGAAACTTCCTGATGAGACATTCAATCTTTAAGGTTTTTCAAAAAAAATTCCAGGATCATGGAGATCGATTACGAAGCTATATTGAAAATCTAGATCATGGATACAGGTCATAGATTCCTGCCACAGGCCTCACAGACACAAGCCGTGGATCCCACACCTACAGAGTTCAAAGACTCTCTATGCGCTGCAGAGCATAAAGGCTTGATTTGTAAAGGGTGATCACAGAGCGTGCAGAGCTTTGTGAATCGAGAGCTCAGACATGAAAATGAGAATATGAGAGAAGACAAAAGAGAGGTCAGCTTCCCCTATTTATAGGAGATGACCCCCTTTTCTTCATAGTGTCTTTGGCTGCGGCGAGCTTTGTGGCACTCTCAACCCGTGTGTCGCCTCCCCACATCGCGACACTACTTTTCAATCTTGCTTTGTGATTGGACTAAAATTTTTGATGATTGAACCTCAGACTTAGACCCTTGTTTTTTCCTCATCTCTATGTAGGGGGGGGGGGTTTGGCACTACAATATGTGCCAGAGGAAAAGGACACAAAGATAAAACCAATTCCTAAGAGGCTTCCTCGTGAAGACCATTCATAGAGCATCATAGTACTGCGGTCGGGGAGAAGCCGTAGCCCCCTTCACGGTCACTGCAGAGTAAAGAGGCGGGATGCTCCACAGTTATGATGCAATTGACCGAGAGATTCACGCCACGGAGGGAGCCTAATTGACCTCCGTGAGCCTGTCGAACTTGACAGAATCCTCTAAGAGCACCACGAAGAGAACCTAGGAGAGCTCTGCGCCGTTTTGGGGATGACAGTCAACTCTACAGTTATGAAAAACTTGACACAATCTGCAGCCGATCACAGATCTCCATGTGGATTTGCACCGAGTTGTCCCATATTTGTGCCACTCTAACCTATAAATACCGGGCTCCCCTTGATCCCAAAGGATGGATACCCCGATCTTTCTCCTTCTCAGCTCTCAAATCGTGAAGCACCTTCTTCTCCAAAAAACTTTGAGAAAAATGAGCTCTTTAAGGTAGTTGAGCATTGAGAAGTACCCTTCCCTTAGCTCAAATATAACCCCTCTTTAAGTAGGGATTCGATTCACAAAGCCCATGAGCCATCGTAATCAAAGGATATCTCTAAGGGTACTCGGGTCTTCCCAAAGCACTCATGCTTCATGAATTAGTTTCCATGCACATGTGAACCACATGCTAAGGCAGGATCACTATGCTTTGTGAAGCACATTGCTTCGCAGTGCTATGATTTGCAAGTTACCCTTGCTTCGTGAAGTCCTACTCCAAAAAATCATTTCCACTTCGCAAATAACCCTTCTTATGCACTTATACCCTATGCCTAGGCTAGGACACTTCACTTCGCAAAGCATACCCCTTCGCGAAGTTCCTTCCCTACATGGAGCAAGAGATCTTCACAAGGCTAATTTTTGTGAACCCATTTTCTTTGCAAACCCTTCTCCCATACAACCTTCCAGGTTCATTCAAATTGATTTCAAGGTCCCTTGGGTGGTGATTCATGTTGAATTGCTTATCCTTATGCTTCTTCGCCTAGGCACGCTAATGGATATTTCTTCTTCGCATAGCCACGCTAAGGTGGGCCCCTCAGTGGATCACTCCACAACACCACCTCTCTATGGAATTACTGATGCCTTCCATTACGCAATGGTGGGTAGGTATCTATCATGTAAGTCCTAGGGCTATAGAGTGAGCCCGCTTCGTCCGAGCTTCAGGACTTTAAACTACAAAGCACCATCATCCTTATCACTTGATGTTAAACTGTGGCATCACCCTGTGAAACATACACATAACACCCCACCTCGAACATTCTCCACGCCTGCTCATCTCCAAAAGAGTGTGATCTTCTTCATATGTAATGAGATACTATTTTTTGGACCAACGCCTATCCGTGGGGAAGGTAAACCATCTTGGTGTAATCCCCTAGACTTTATTGCAGGTGGTAGCATCCCTGATCCTACTCTCTTCTTCCATGCCAATGATTATAGGGGATATGAGAATAGGGAACTTCCTTACCCCATCCCTTTTAGTGAATGGAGTGACAAGTGAGGTTTCAACCCACTTTTTTCCATCCAATCATGTCTTCATTTTTATTTTAAATTCATTACTTACCTTCATTAGAAACCTTTCTTGAAAAATTAGGTTGTGAATTGGCGTGATTTGGTTCTTCAAGAGGGAGTTTCCACTCAATGATAGGTTCAATTACATTATTAGAGAGTACTCTTATATTATATTTATATATAAAAATATTTTAATTGGATCTTAATTGAAAAACCCTTAATACTAAATTATTTTCACTGTATGAGAGGCTCATTCCATTCATATTCCATTTTCAAAAAAATAGTAAATTTGAAAACTAAAAAGAGAAAATTAATAAAAATGATTCGCTATATACTACCAGTTCCCATTTTTATGATTTTCCAACTGAAATTAATTTGTATTTTTTATGTGTGAATTCAATCATCCAATTTACTTATGTTCTATAATATATATTTTGTTAGTGTTTGATAATTATATATCTAAATTCTCGATGAAATATTCTTTATTCAACCATTACAATCATTTTTTTAAAAAGAAAAATTATTGTTTTTTATCAATTAAAATGAAATGAAATTACTATTCATAAACCAATATCAAGTATAAAAATTTCATCAACTTGAAAGTGACTTCAAAAAAAAATTACATTAAATGTTTTTCAAAAGTGAAATTATATTAAAAAATAAATATAGTATAAAGAATTTGAAATGGTTTTAAAAATGAATATCATTTTTAAATTCAGGATTTTTTTCAAACCTAAAATAAAAGTAATATATGGATAAATTTACAATAAAAATTTCAAAAAAATTTCTAAAATATAGAGACAGTGATTAAATGAATGAAAAATTATTGTTTTTCTGCAACCTATAATGAATTGAATGATAAAATATTTGATGGGGAAGTTAAACTTTTCCTACCCATGTGTTAAATTGAGGAACCTTGTGAGGATAAATTTATGGATAATCTATACTGATATTTTCCCTTATAATGATTTTATGTAGAAAATAACCTTAAATTATTTTCTTTTATTTATGATTTAAATAAAGTTTATTTCTCAAGTGACATTTTAAATTATGAATCTATTTTTTACATGACTAACTAGAAGAGATGTGTTAAGAAGAAATCCAACCATAATGTGAATTATTTCTAAATTAATATGTATTAATGGAAAATTGAATGGCCCATTTTCACTAGTAAAACATTTCAACCATTAGATAAAGAAAAATTATTATCTTTTTTATTGTCATAAGTGATTATTTTGAACATTATGCATAAATACATAATATTAATTAGAATATGTTTTGGTATTTGGAGTTTTAAAATATGGGAATAAAAATTCACACTATCTTTATCATCAAATATACATTTAATTATGATTTATATTGTGATATTGGCTATAAATTAAATTATATACTACCTTAAATGATTAAAAATTTAGAAAATGATGACTCACACCTAGAATCCACAGTAGTGAAACATAATAAAAATGTTGATTTTCAGGTTAGAATTAAAAATTATTTCTATTTACCATAGCAAAAAATATGTTCTAAATATATGATTAGCAACCCATAAAGGTGTTGTATGCTTATTATTCTAGGATATAGTAAATAAAAGTATGTATTTACTATTTCTCATTAGGAACCTTTTGATATAGGTGGAAGGAAATATATATACCACATAAAAATCAATGTTATGGATAAAACATTAGGTATTTCGATAGAGTTGATCAATCCTTGTATCCATCATTGAAAAAAATTGAACATTTTTTATATGATGTTCTTTTGTTTTAATGCATCCTTCCATTCATTAACTAATCCTTGATAGCTTAGATTCAAATTTTTATGGTTTTCATGTATTATTTTTCCCCTTAATCATTATTAGTTGATGTTTGATATTCTTTCTCATGAATCCATTAAAAAGTAGTTTAGAAATTTAAATTAATTATAGAATTTATAGATTTTTATGAATCCTATTTCTCCATAAAATAAGTGTTAAAATGGTTTCCCTAAATTGGTTTAAATGAATATAAGAACATATAATTCTTCAAAAGATATTTTCTATATTTTTAAGCTTGATTAGGATAAATTTATTAGTATATCTTTGATCAAGAAACATCATGTTATGGTTATCACTAACAAGATGATTTCTCCTAGATTCCTATGTAGAGTTCCTCTACTATAAGATTTTTGTTCTGGAATACTAAATCTCCTATAAAGTTTTCCACTATTCCCAAGAAAACCACATTAATTCTAGTGTTCATTCACATAATTACCTGAAAAAAAATATTGTAATTGTTTCTGAAACCCAAGGAGATGAAAATTAATATTCCTTATTATTATTATATCCTTGGTGGTGGATCTTTATACTCTAGTATAATGAAATCATGCCACTTATTATTCATTCATTGGTGAGTGTTTGTGTGTATACTGTGATATACTTTACACATTGATAAACACTGAACTATATATGTACATCCTATAAATTGAAAATATTTTGTTTTGAAATACATCTTGACTACTATGTTCGTTAGAATTTTGGGTGACTTTTATAATCATTTTTCATGATTAGTTTACCAAAAAAATTAAATTTCTTTGGTTATATTCATTTTCACTCTGAGACTCATGCTTTGATACTTTTTGAATAGTTTTTCTCTATATTTAATTTCATTACAGAGGGAAATATTGAATATTGAAGGACATGTTCCTCAAGAAGATGATGTTCTTGGTGATAGAGATGGTGGGGATGATGGTGAGTTTGATTATGAATATTATGGTGAGGATGATGATGATGGTGATGATGGAAATGGTGATGATATTGGTTGTGATGTGATAGAGATTGATCCTTTTCATTTTTTGACTGATTTATGATACATGATTTGATGATTTTTTATGAATGAATATATGTGATGTTTTAAATGAGTTATAATGTTTTAAATGAATTAATTATTTTCTTAAAATTTTATAGTGGATGGTAGTGACTTGGATTTTTGTTTTCAGTGATGTTTGCAGGGACTGGGCCACAATGGTGTTTGGTGATGTTTGCTATAGGTGTTTCGCAAAGGTGGGGTGTTACTACCAGTAAAGGTATAGTAGGAATATACCAAGGGTTTTAAAACTGGTGTTATATAGCTATAATTATAATTTCATATAACTATTAGTATAGATTTCATCTATAAAGGGTATTCCAATGGTCTCTAAACCGTTGGTATAGGGATTTACAAATGGGTTTCCAAGCCTTTGGCAACTATCTATTCAGAAAGATTCATAAAATTCATGGGGTAATATGAAACTCATGGAGGCATATACCAATGTTTTAATAGAAACCATTGGTACAATACTATACCCACGGATGATAAACCAATGGTTTAAGGAACTTTTTCTATAGCCTATATGGTCTCACTTGTCGTTGATTGAAGTTATATGTGTCTCAAATTAATTACCCGTTCTTAGAACTTTAGTATAGCATAAGTTCGGGGTTGATCCACAGGGAACCATGGCGTGCATGAATTCAATTGAGCTAATACTTAATTTAGGTGAAGTATGCAAAAATTAGAAACGATTGGGTTGATTTTGGGTTTTGACTGAAACTAAATTAATTTACTTTGAAGAATGGATACAGTTTGAAAGAAAAAAATGGGTAAATTTAAAGAGTTCTTAGAAATGGAAAGAAAAGATGTGTCAGGGCTATGGTGAATAATGAGTTCTTATGAAGATTGTTTAAATGGTTGTGTTATTCATAATAATTCAATCATTCAAGATTTCATTTTGTTACAAGATTTCCTTGGTCCGGTTCCACCTGTTTGGAATTAGAGCAGCTGACTCCTTGGTCCGGTAATCAATGTCCTTAATTCTTTATTACGTCCAGTCCATTATTTGAATCGGTGAAAACCTTCCAATGGTCATGGATGTTTTCACCGTTACTTTTCTTTTGTATTGCTGAGAATCCTTCCCTTGGTCTGGTTAAGAATTCTCAGTTATATTAGACAGTGGTTTAAGAAGAGTAAGATGAATTACAACGATTCAAACACAACTATATAAAACAATATACAAATTATGATCCCATCATACACAGACCCAACACAAGGGGTTTAGTTACACATAGAATTTAGGAGATAAACGACACACGTGATACCTAACGGATTCATCGTGTAGGCATTGAGGTAGAGTATCGGAAGGTGGAATGGCGGAGTAACGACAGTAGCTTCAGGAATGGTGAGAGCAGAGCTTCTCTTTCCTTTCAATGGTTCTGAACTCCAAAAATCCATAGGACAAGGCCTCATTTTATAGAAAAATAAAGTACACGGCATGTATAGAAAGTACACGCCGTGTACTTTTCGTCAACGCGTTTTGTCGCCATTTTCTCCACTAGTAGGTGGCCGAGCACACCGTTTTTGACTTTTTCACACGGCGCTGCCTACAATTTGAGTGTACACGGTGTGTAGAGCCACCATACACGGAGTGTAGTATCAAAAGTTTGGCCACCATCCCCTTCTATAATAGCAGACACGGCGTGTAAAAGTTCAAACATGCTGTGTCTTCATCAACGGCCACATGGGTGTGTGGACTTTTCTTCGGTAACCACCGCTTCTAGATAGTAGTACACAGCGTGTAGCGCCGCCACACACAACGTGTATCTTCTTCTTGGTGACATGGGCGTGTACTCCCTCCTTAGGTCTGTGTCCCTATCTGGATGTACACGGCGTGTATAAAAGTACACGCCGTGTAGTTTCAAAATTTTCACATGCATCCCTTGATTCGTGTATTTAGCCAGAAAGCTCTTGAAAGTAAACAAAATCACCAAAATCAAAGAATATGTTCATAAAACAACATATATTTGATTTAAAAATGTTTTTATCTTCAATTATATATATGGAAAATGTATACACAAATTGGGTGCATCAAATTCTCCCACACTTAGTATTTTTCTTTCCCTTAAGAAAAATCTCAACATCTAATTAAGAGAGCCTATACTTTAAAAGGATGGCATTTAATTAATCAAACTTATAACTGATAAATTTATTGAGGAAAAATTCTAAAAGGCACAAACAAATTCAATTTATAAGATATTAAAATCATTCCTCATATATAATGTAATTAACTACTCTCATCCTCTTTTAACACATTTTTCAACCTTTCAAAAATAAACATGCCACTTGATGATTTACCTTACCAGTTAAAATCACACTCTACTCTCAAGATGTTTTTGATTAAATTTATGCTCAATACAAGGGATATACACTCTATCTATAGGTTTTTAAGATATCTTGTTCTCTACTTTAGGAAAATTGAATTACAAAAATCATGAGGGCTTTATCGATAAGGTTTAGATGTTTCTGTGGCTAAGGGTTGGTAGGTTCAGATGTGAAAATAAATTCTGAGGTTTGAAAAAGGATGGCTAATTCCTTTAAAAAACATTTCATGATATTCAAAGTAAGGCTCACTGAAAATACATCCTTCAAAATATCAGTCAAATGCTTTTGTAATCGTCACCAACTTCCTTAGGCGAGTAGGGTTTATGGGAAAATAAGCATAAGGTCCCCTTGTTGTTTGTTTGTTTGTTGTTTTTTTTAAACAAAAAAACACAAGGGCATCACTTATGAATACAATGAGTAGATGTTTGGAACCCATTCTGCCCCAAATAATCAAGAGGCACTCCCCCACACTTTATTGCATGACTTTACACAAAAATATGCCATGTATTTCCAACTCCCTCTTTAAAGCTTAAATGAATAATCATGAAAAGTTTAAAAAGAAATAGGGTAGGAAGGGAAATAGGCTTGTAATGTGGATTTCTATAAAGGTTGTTCATGGATTCTATGGGCTTAACGAAGATTAAATGTAGGGTAGGTCTCAAGATAAAGCGGTTGAAACAATATAATGCCTCAATCATGTTAAAGTAATTCAAAAATTTCTTCATGTTTCGAAAAGAAAAACTTTCAAATTCTGGTAGTGATGCATATCCTAAGAATCTATCAAGAGGGTATTAGAAAAGAAATACGAAAAATGGTTTAGAATACCTCTTAGGAGTGGAAAAATAATAAATGGACAATCAGGTCATGACATGCATATAAATGATTATCCTAATCAATGTAATTTAATCAATGATAAAATGTTGCAATTGAAACTATATCAGCAATCATTTTAAACTACTTAAAAACTAAAAAGCATGTAACCTTCCAAAAATTTCCTACTGATAACTCTAGCATTTATAAGACTGATTAACCAAAATTGATTTACATTTTCAAATATAGAGTCTAATAATGATGTCTCCTAGGTTAGTTTAAGGGAAAAGACTAAGGTGAAAGATATAAATGCGCCCCACACTTAATACTGCACATGGTCCACCAAATGAAACAGCAAGGGAAAGGGTGGGCAACGGGGAGAAATGGGGGAAAAAATAAGGGAAAGCAGTGGAAGAAGTAAATCCAAAAATAAAGAAAATAGAAATGAAAAAAATACTCCCCTCGTGAAAAGTGATGCCCAAGGCGCTCCATGTCCGTACCTATGACTGACAAGAAAAAAGAAAACTACAAACATGCATAACAGAACAACACAGAAAATGACAGAAGAGATATATAAGATAAATAAACATGTCACTATCATGGGGTCGCCTCAGGGGAGGCATCATCCGGTACATAATCGGTCGGTAGAGACGGCGCAGGAGGCGTGGAAGGGTGAGGCTCTGACACGGCATCGGGAAGGGTAGCTGAAGAAGTAGGAGCCGCAGGTGCGAGACTCGGGATCAGAAGTTCAACAGTAGGTCCTGGCCCGATAGAAGTGGCAGCAGCAGAGCTCACCGTAGTCATCGGAACGGAATCGGTGGCCGGCGCAGGAGACAACGGTGGAGCAGCAGCAGAAGGGCCAGGAACGGAGGCAGAGGCTAGTGGCTGAGGTAGTGGAACACCAAGATGATGAGTAATATGCACCAACAGATGCTCCATCAGGTCCTAGCGGCCGTCCAGACGAATCAAATGGCATGCAATGGTGTCCTGGTGGCTGGTGATATGGGCTAACTTCTGCTCCATCGTGGCTAGGCGGAGGGAAAGGGTCGGATCGACCGAGGGTGCGGGGGTAGGTGGGATGGGGGATGGGACAGAAGAAGGAAGGTCAGAAGAAGTGGGGTCAGTAGGAGGTGGGTGAGGTCGAAAAGCTGGAGGGGTGGGGAAGGAGGAGTGGGGTCAGCAACTGGGGCAGGGTCAGCAGGTGGGGCAGGGTCAGCAGGTGGCGGGGCTCGAGCCTAAGCAAGGATGTAGGCACCCCTGCTTCCGGACCAATCCCATGTGAATGAGCATGAGGAAGTCCATCCACTGTGGTGAACCTATCAAGTCATGAGGTAATGAGGGCTCTAATACCCCCAAGTGGTGGGCAAGAAGGGTGGTGTAAAACCTGCCATTCAGGTTTCCCTTACAGCTGGTAAACATGGAGTGGAAATAGGAGGCGACAAGATAGGGGAGGTCTGGGTAGGCGTGCCGGATGAAACAGGTAAGAAGCTCCATGTCAAGGACGGTCACGACCCCCATATCCTCATGGAGGGGAAAAAGGATGGTGCTGAAGCACCGGTGGGTGAAGCGAAGGACAAGGTCAGCTATAAGAGTGCTCTTCTGGGAAGTGGGGGAGTACCGGTGGTCAGGCCCAGCGATCTCCCGCCACATGGAAATAAGGTCAGAGTGCTCGGGCTGGGTCAAGTCCGAAACAGGGGGTGGGGTGATAGGATGGGGGTAGAAGTCGCACCCTCGGCCAAACTCTGTCACCGTTAAAGAAAAACGTCGTCCGCCTAGCTGGAATCGAACTACTGGAACCGCATCGCCATGTGTCTCCTGGTACTCTGCTCCATCGAACTCAAAGGAGGCCGCAAACTCCAAAAATAAATCTCAGAACATAGGAGTGCTGACCTGGAAAATCTCGAGGAGTGCGGTGTGCCCGAGAAGTACCTCCAACTCCTCCCAAATACCGAGCCGCTGCGGAATGCTGCTGTCAAGGTACTGGCCGCTCAATGGTATCGGCCGATGAGAGAAGCGTCAAATCCTATCGTATGTGACGTCGGTGACCGGGAATGTCGTGCAGGGATAGGGAGCACCTACAGGTCCTAGCCCAGGGGCCGATGCAGCAGCAACATCTGGCTCTGGAGGTGGATCCGCCGAAGAAGAAGGTGGCTCGGTGGAAGGTGTGCTCGAAGAGGGACTAGCTACTGAGGATGAGGGTACAAGGAAAGTGGAAGCTGGTGTAGCAGAAGTAGGCCTAGCCTCATCTGAGGGAGTGAGTGGCGGCAGAATGGCCAACGAAGGGAGCTCAAAGACCGGAGCGTCGGGGTCCGGCTGCGTAGGTGGTCAGAGTCGGATCCGACGATAGCTGGGCCCCTCGCCCTCGGTGGCGGAGGCTGGCCGCTTCCTGTGGAAAGGATCATGATCTTCCATATCCTGAAATAGAAAGAAAAAGAAAACAAAACAAAAGAAAAATAAAAACAAAGAAAATGTGAGAAAACTGGAAAATAAAAGTACACGGCGTGTACTCCAGAGTAAACGGCGTGTAGTCAGAAATGGAGAGTATCCCGTGTTCTCTGGAAAGACACGCCGAGGGTGGAGAGATACCATGTAATAGAACACGACATGTACCGAACATACACGCCGTGTTCACATCAAAGTGCAGGTGGTCGTGTAATAAAAAGGACACGACCATGTTGCTATCAGTTCTAAGAAAACAATACACGTCGTGTAAGTACAGGCCACGACGTGTATTACACATGAAGAACATGGACGTGTAGAGGGGGAGACACAGGCCAGCTATAGATATAAAGGACATAGCGTGTACCGAACATACACGCCGTGTTCTGGAACATGGGGTGACAGGCCGTGTTATGCGCCACACACGAAGGGGACAAAGGAAGTGGTCTACAAAGTGTATACTGAACATACACACCGTGTACATTCAAATTTTGAAATATTTTGTGTGTGGACATGTACAGATGTACACGGCGTGTGTACTTCATATCGTGGCCATGTACAGGTGGTAGTAAAACGGTAGGACGATCCGATTAACACCCTAAACGATTCTAAAAACTTGAAATATAGGGTACATAACGGCGTACCTGGACTGAGGATCACAATTTGAGAAGAATCAGAAGGTGAAACGCCCCAAATCGATGGATCTGGAAAGGGGGGGTTCAGGTGGCGTTCGGGAGAAGAAACAGGAAGAGGGGAGGAAATTGGGAAGGCCATGCGACACGGCCTCAAGCCGGGTACCCCACTGCTTATATAGCCGCGGTACACGGCGTGTAGTTTTGGTACACGCCGTGTATCCCAATTTTTTTTTAAATTGTTTTGTGGCTTAAATATATAAATATAATTATTATAGTAAACTATATAATAATTATTATTAATAATTAAAAATAGAGATATCTACAAATTCTATTATACATAAACCTATACACGATGTATATCGGGAAATACACGCCGTGTATTTTAAAATAAGAAAAAGAGTAGTACAACCTTTGGTTTGGTGCTTGGGGCGGGATTCGAACCGGCGATCGACCGATTCGAATGGACTCCCTCACCCACCGGAGCAAAGGTTGTTCTTCTGTTAAAATTTAATTTACATATATATTTATTCTATATGACCTATACACATGGAAAGAAATAAAATCAAGGCGTGTGGTTTTAATTTAGGAAAGGATGGGGGTGAAGCGGGGAGATTAGCGCGATTCGAAACCGGGTCTTGTGAACCTGGTGCCGAGACTTTGCCAATCCGCCAACTTCACACGCATGTAATTTCTTATTTTTAAAACGTTTTTTATTTATATTTGAAAAATCATGGAGCACACGGCGTATATCGGAGTACACGTCCTGTTGTTTTATTAAAAGAACAAATGATGGAAATGGGACGGTTGTCTGGATTCGAACCCGGGTCTTTTGAAACCGGATTACGATTCTAGCCAACCGGTCCATCCCCACCATGGGTTTTATTAAACACACACACAAATATATATATATATATATATATATATATATATATATTGAAAATACCACACACGTTGTGTAATTAAAAGGAGGAACCCCATGCCGAAGGTAGGTCAGGAGGATTCGAACCGAGGACGGCTCGAATAAACTCTAGTGACTTTGCCATCGGCACCAGCATCATCCCTGGTTATTTATTTGTTATTCTATAGATTTATACTATTATGGTTATAAATTAAAAAGGATTAGTACACGTCGTGTATATAAGTGGGACACGACGTGTAACCTATGGGTTGCCTCCCAGGAAGCACCTTTGTTTTAGGTCATTGGCTTGACCTACTTACCTTGATTACTTGATATTTACGGTGGATAATGGTCCCAATAGTGGCCGCCCTGGCCATCCAGGAGTTGAAAATTCTCGGCCTCTTCTTCAACAGAAATATCTGGAATGTTAAAGTTATCAGAAATATAAGAATATACTAGATCATCCACCAAGTGATCATCCATAGTAGTTATTGCAGAACAATCCTCATGATCGGACAATGATGCCTACTTGATGGCTTTGAGAACATTGTAGGAGACTCTCTCATATCCTACCCGGAAAATAAGCTCTCCTTGGTGAACATCAATGCGCGCCTTACCAGTGTCAAGGAAAGGTCTTCCCAAAATAAGTGGCACCTCCGGATCCTCCCCCATGTCGAGAATGATGAAATCAGCAGGGAGAATCAGCCTACCCACCTTGAACAGTACGTCCTCTAGTAGTCCCTTCGGGTTCTTTATGTATCGATCAGCAAGTTGGAGGGCGACGCGGGTAGGCTTGAGCTCGTGGAGTCCCAGCTTCTTGAAAACTCCGAGGGGCATGAGGTTCATGCTGGCTCGTAAGTCGCAGAGGGATTTCCCAAACTCGCAGGATCCAATGGTACAAGGAATGGTGAAACTACCTGGATCTTAGAGTTTGGGAGGAATGGAATGTTGAACCACCGTAGAGAACTCCTTCGTTAGTGCAATAACGCCCAAATCCTCCATCTTCCTCTTATTCGAGAATATTTTTTTCATGAATTTAGCGTATGTTGGCATTTGTGCTAGGGCCTCTGCAAATGGTATGTTGATATGTAGCTTCTTGAAAACATCCATGAATTTGCTGAATTGATGGTCCAACTTCCTCTGCTTCAATATTTCCTGAAAGGGTAAGGCAGGCTTGAATGGTTGGATTACTTCCTTTTCTTTATTTTGTAAAGCCTCCTTCTGCGGGATTTTGGATGAGGAGGGGTCGGTAGTGGTACCTTTTTCATCAACAATGGGTTTGGATGCACCTTGATGTGCTGATTGGTTCTAGTGGAGCTCTTTTCCACTCTGGAGCATGATAACATTGGCCTCCTCCCTTGGGTTCTTTTCGGTGTTCCCCGGTAATGTACCGGGCTGCCTCCCTGAGAGTTAATTTTCCAGCTGGCCAATATGATTCTCCAAGCCTCGAATCGAAGCTTCCTGATTCTGGAACCGAGTCTCAGCAGTAGATATGAATTTATTCATCAGATCCTCTAACCTTGTGGTGTTCTCCTACTGAGGTGGTTGTTGAGCCGGTGGAGGAGGTGGCTGCCATGGCTGCTATGGACGAGGGTTTTGATACCCTTGTTGCTGATAAGGACCCTGCTGGGGTTGTTGCAGACTTTGGAATTGGTTCTGATATGGTGGCTGGTTGTAGTTGGGTGGTCGCTGGGGCGGAGGATTCTGCTGTTGTTGGCCCCAGCCTGTGGTCTGTTGATCTCTCCATGCCGGGTTCTGGTACTACTGGTACTGGTTAGGCCCTCGATTTTGGGCAACATAACTCATCTCGCTCGTCGAGGGGTCTCCAGCCGAACCCGGACATTATCCCATGATGTGGTTATCACCACAGTCGCCACATGCTGGATGGTTCGCCACATGAACTTGAGATGCTCCTTTGAGGTTCAATACGTCAATTTTATTGGACACAACGTACAACTGAGCAGCTAACATAATGATAGCGTCAATGTTGTTCATACCTCACTTTTGAGTCCCCCGCTCGGAGTGCCACTGGAAGCTATTGGCTGACATGTCTTCCAGTAGGTCTAATAGTTCTTCGGGGGACTTCCACATCACCGTACCTCCAGTAGCAGCATCCACCACAGACTTGGTATTCGTGGTAATTCCTCCATAGAAGGTCTGGACTTGAATCTAGAGTGGGAGTCCGTGAAGGGGGCATTTTCGTAACATTTCCTTGAAGCGTTCCCAAGACTCGTACAACGACTCAGAGTCGTGATGCTGGAAGTTATGAATCTATTTCCGGAGTGTCACCATCTTGGATGGTGGGAAGTATTTGGACAGGAACGCCTGGGATAGCTCCTCCCAGGTGAGGATAGATCATTGTGGCAACCCCTTGATCTAGTCCTCCGCCTTATCCCGTAGAGAAAAGGGGAATAGGTGAAGACGGATGGCGTCCTCGGACACGCCATGGTACCGAAAGGTATCGCAGATCTCCAGAAAGTTGGAGAGATGGGCGTTCGAGTCCTCACTGGACAGGCCTCCAAATTGGACTATGTTCTGGATCAGCTGCATAATAGCAGGCTTGATCTCAAAGTGCTGGGCCTGGATCGGAGGACGAACGATGCCCGTATTAGCTTTTTGAATTGATGGAAGTCCGTACTCCATAAGGGTACGTCTTGGAGGTTGTTGTTGATGGGGGTGGAGCTTGCATAAACTGCTCCTCAGGGGAAAAGTATGGCCGTGGGAAGAGTTGTTGTGGCGGGAGTTGGTAATCCCTTGGGAGGAATTCCATGAAGGCTCCAAGAGGTTGCTTCGGTAGACCAGTAGCGGGAGGCTGCTGATCCTGGTACTGATGCTCAGTCATAGCATCTACGGCTGATGCTCCCTCTCCCTTGTTTGCCATGTATTGTGGTTGATGGTTGTGAGTTTCTGTCCGTGTACGCCGACGATGAAGCAAGGTCCGTTCAATTTCCGGGTCAAGCGGAACTAATTCCGAAGACTCGGCACTTCTGAATCGTGTAAAACGTCGAAACATACACTGTAAGCTCTACAGAACAAAAAAACGAAAACCAAGTGTAAAAGGGAAAAAAATAAAATTTGAAATGGGATTATAAAAGAGATTATTGATAATTTTTGATTTTTTTTTAATTTTCACTTAAATCAATTATTAACACAATTTAAATCTTAGCACTAAAACCAAATGGGTTCCCCAGCAACGGTGCCAAAATTTGGTCTCGCTTGTCGTTGATTGAAGTTATATGAATCCCAAATTAATTACCCATTCTTAGAACTTTAGTATAGCATAAGTTTGGGGTCGATCCACAGGGAACCGTGGCGTGCATGAATTCAATTGAGTTAATACTTAATTTAGGTGAAGTGTGAAAAATTTAGAAATGATTGGGTTGATTTTGGGTTTTGACTGAAACTAAATTAATTTACTTTGAAGAATAGATACAATTTGAAAGAAAACAACGGGTACATTTAAAGAGTTCTTAGAAATGGAAAGAAAAGACGTTTCAGGGCTGTGGTGAATAAGGAGTTCTTATGCAGATTGTTTAAATGGTTGTGTTATTCATAATAATTCAATCATTCAGGATTTCATTTTGTTACAAGATTTCGTTGGTCTGGTTCCTCTTTTTTGGAATTAGAGCAGCTGACTCCTTGGTCCGGTAGTCAATGTCCTTAATTATTTATTACGTCCAGTCCATTATTTGAATCGGTGAAAACCTTCCAATGGTCATGGATTTTTTCACCGTTACTTTTCTTTTGTATCGCTGAGAATCCTTCCCTTGGTCCGGTTAAGAATTTTCAATTATATTAGACAGTGGTTTAAGAAGAGTAAGATGAATTAAAATGATTTAAACATAACTATATAAAACAATATACAAATTATGATCCCATCATCCACAGCCCCAACACAAGGGGTTTAGTTACACATAGAATTTAGGAGAGAAATGACACACGTGATACATGACGGATTCATCGTGTAGGCGTTGAGGTTGAGTATCAGAAGGTGGAATGGCGGAGTGACGACAATAGCTTCGGGAATGGTGATAGTAGAGCTTCTCTTTCCTTTCAATGGTTTTGAACTCTAAAAATCCGTAGGCCAAGGCCTCATTTTATAGAAAAATAAAGTACACGACATTTATAGAAAGTACATGCCATGTACTTTTCGTCAACACGTTTTGGCGCCATTTCTCCGCTGGCAGGTGGCCGAGCACGCCATTTTTGACTTTTGAACACGGCGCCACCTGCAAGTTGAGTGTACATGGCATGTAACGCCGCCATACATGGCGTGTAGTATCAACAGTTTGCCCGCCAGCCCCTTCTAGAACAGCAGACACAACGTTTAAAAGTTCAAACACGATGTGTCTTCATCAACGGCCACATGGGCGTGTGGACTTTTCTTCGGCAACCACCGCTTCTAGAAAGTAGTACACGGTGTGTAGCACCGCCACACACGGCATGTATCTTCTTCCTGGTGACATGGGAATGTACTCCCTCCTTCGGTCTGTGTCCCTGTCTGGATGTACACGACGTGTATAAAAGTACATGTCGTGTAGTTTCAAAATTTTCACATGCATCCCTTGATTCATTTATTTAGCCAGAAATCTCCTGAAAGTAAACAGAATCACCAAAATCAAATAATATGTTCATAAAACAACAGATATTTGATGAAAACATGTTTTTATCTTCAATTATATATATGGAAAATTTATACACAAATTGGGTGCATCACCATACCAATGGTTTTAAGGGTTATACCAATGGTTTACAACCATTGGTATTGGGTATATTTCAAGTAGTTATTATTATTTTCAAGTCATTACCAAGAATAGAGTATGTTTCAACAAGGCCTCGTACAATGATACATAAAAACACACTAACCTGTGTTTTTCCACATGTCACTTACAACCCATAATTCCAAGAACAATTGTGAAAACATCATTCATTAATGAAAACCCTTTTAATCAATTTAACAATTCTATGGCGATGACACCCACAATCTAATTTAAAATACATCTAGTAAGATAATTATAAGTATAATTTTATTGTAGATAAACTATTAAAAATTATAAGAGAAATATTTTATCAACCTAAAATCTTTGAGTTACACTAAAAGTGAAAATAGGGAAGAACCAGGTAACTCTATTTCGTTTGGAAAAAATGATCTTAGATGATTCCACTGGTTAGACCTATTAGTTTTGTTCCTATATTAAAACCTTATAATATCTCATCAATACAAATATACTCCCATTTATATTGATATTTCACACCGATTTATGGTTCCATTCAGTATAAATGGAGTACATCCAACACAAAAACTAGGACTGATTCCCTAACATTTGATTTCCATAATTAAACACCCCAAGATTTGATGGAATTGGAGTTTAGATGCTGAAGTTCGTTGTAAATTCCCAAGGGTAACCCTATAAGTTGAGAGGGAGGAGAAGGAAACTATGTTAGAAATTAAATATGTTGGCTATACAAAAATTGTCTGGGCCTAGGATATTCAGGACTTGAATTGGGAACTCATGTCGTGAATTCCTATAGAGTATACTTATGTTGATATTCATGCCAACTTAGACATATTTCATAGAAAAACCATTTTAACATTGTGAGTATATTTCTTTAATTTAACACATCCACTTAAACCATTCATACTATGAAAATAACTTACAATATCTTCCCCATCCATTCCATGTCGTGAAATAATTATTCATGATGTGAATATATACTATAAAATTTCCTGCATCCAAATTCATATTATTTTAATTTTTCACCTCTAAACACCTACAATTAAACTATTCCATGAATCCAATCATAAAATAAAACACCTAAAATAAATACATACTTGAAACCATGGTTGCTACATGGATTGAGTTTTAACTTTGAAGTAGTTGTCTGAGAATTGTCATGACCCAACCCACTGGGGCTTGCCAGGACAGTGGAAGGATGAGACACAACTACCCCAAACCTGCCACTATTGGCCATGGGATAGAAGCATTGAAAGGAATAACTAAAATGGAATTATTTTTTTAAATGTACTTATATTCACACACCCAACCTTATCCATTAAAAAGTACATAAGAATAATGATAGAATATGATAACATCTAATGTAAAATACATGCATGTAATAACCTCTAGGGAATAAAAAAGAGTATGACAATGTAATATAAAAAATAAAGGGGGAAAATACACACCCAACCAGAAAATATATCCCAATATTAAAATAACTAAAAATGAAAATTTTGAAATAGGCCAACCTCAAATCTCTAAGTTTGACCACTGTACGCGGTTTATTCACCCGAGTATCCCTATACACCTCTAAAATCATCTCCGACCTATAAATTATCTTTATATGACATGAAGCATGTGGGAAAATCCTATCCAGGGGTGAGTATATACATACCTAGTATGAAACCCCAAAAACTGAAGAGGGGTAGATAAAATACATGATAGAAGTAGTCATATCATCATAAAAAAGGTATGACAATCAGTATATGAGACAAAAATAATAATGAAAAACCTAGATATGAAAAACAATAATACCAAATGAGAGAGAAAGAGGATCTCCATCTCCATAGACCATCTTAGAAAAATCATCCTTCCAATAGTTCTAAGATTCCATCACTGATTCCCAACATCTCCAGCGTATGTCCGAAAAAAGAAACGTGTGGAGGACCCACACCTCACCATTGTGTCGTAGAGTTGAGGGGTTAGAATATTTAAGTATAGGGCTTACACCCTAGTGTGTATGGGGGGAATCAATTTGTAGGTATAGGAACAACAAATTCACACATCAGGGAGTGTGCCACTTAGTAGGAAGAGGAGCTATGCCCTAGTGCATTAGGGGGGTACCACTCTGTAGGTAGAGGACCCACGCCCTTCTGAATTAGGGGGTACCACTCAGTAGGTAGATGACTCATGCCCCGACATAGTAGGAGGGTCCCACTATAAATCTGTATAATAACTATAGAGGACCAGCACCCTATAACAATAAGGGAGTACTGTATCCATGGATAAAGGGCCCACACCCTAGTGAGATAGGGTAGTATCATCTCTATTTTCACAATGAGTATGGAGGGACAACACCCTGGTACGATAGGGTATTACCATATCCATGGATAGATAACTCATTCCATTGTGTGATAGAGGAGAACCATCCCTATCTTCACAACAAGCATGGAGGACTCACGCCCTGGTACGATTAGAGAGTACCATCTCTATGGATATAGGACCTACGACCTAGTGCAATAGTGGAGTACCATCTCTATTTGAACTATCTGATGATCCTTCTCAATCTCTACCATTTTCAAGTTCCATATAAAGATGAATCACACTCATAACGTATTGAATTGTATCTCAAAATACACTAATAAGGACACCATCATGTTATATGCTGAAAAAAACTCGAGATTGACTACTTCAAATAAAAAATATGAGTCGAAACACATAATATATGCAGGGTAGAATGTCTATAAGGAGGTTCACGATGTGTATGAGGTCCATGAGATGTGTGGACCTACCTCGCTGCCTGACCATGTCCTCACGAGCACATGAATTTTCATCCATATAGTTCTACACAACATGTAAGGGTACTACATGACATGTCTCGGACAAAACCCCAAAATACGTAGGAGGCTCATCATCAGTACGATGGGATAAAATGTAAAACCACTAATATATAATCAGAAATGTCCATGAATGTAGAAATGTAGCACACCATTGTGATATTTTCAGAAAAATGCTCAGGATAGACTATTTACTTTCTGAATCAGACACCCAGTGAGAAGGTCACATTTCACTATATGATGTATATATAGTGATTCATGGGCCCAAGACGCAAACCCGAATTAAGTACCTGATATTGGTCTTTTATTTTTTTCCTCAATATTAGGGTCATGATGTTGCATATGGTTTGTCAATCTGACGCCGTATGAAAGCGGTATGACATATACAAGTTTTCAAAATAATAATAATCCTATTATTATTATTATTGATGCTTCATGGACCCAAGCTATGATTTGAAAAAATATATTCAACATCGGTCAGGAAAAAATCATTTAAAAGTCATGATAATGATGTTTCTAATAGCGTTTTATTCTGATATTCAACAGAGTAGTTATGGTCTAAATGAGGTTTTACAACAAAAATAAATAATAATAATAATTTATATTATTATTATTATTTCTCATTAAATTCTCACACTTTAAGTTATCTAACTACATCACCCACTTTATAAAATTATTATTATCATATAATAATATTATGATATCACTCTTCACATAGGGCACACAGAAGCCAGACCCCATTGATTTCTTCATTCATTGTTTTACATAAAAGAAAAAAAATATTAATTAAAACCATTTAATTAAAATGATATTTATTTATAAAATTAATTTTTTTGAATTTTATTAACCACACAAATTTGTTTTGAAATTTATTATTAAAAAAAATAATAATAACACTTGACGATTTAACCATGGCTAACCACCTTGTTGGGGATCCAAGTCTGGCCCCCATCACATCCACATTGAGCAACCTCTACCAAGAGTCCCCACACATGGACTCTTCTTGGAGCTGACCCCGTTGCACTTCCCATCATTATCGCGCATCAACCAGGAAAACAAGGATCCCTGATTTGATTCGAAACTCCTCTAATCAACCGTCATTCCTGGCGTACCTCAATCACATTTTCGATCATGAACTCGCACCAAAAGTGTCGATCCTATCCATTCATAAATCACCATCCCTATCATTGTTTTCAAAAATTTCAGGATTCTGGGGGTTTGATCATGCTCAAACCCACCCTAATATATGTAACCGTGACCTCGTGGTCCAACAGTGAAGAACACAAAGAATGATGGGGTAGATGCACAAGGGAAAAGGTGTAGACATTGATGACCAAGAGTTCTTGTCCAACTTTCAAAAATCAAGAATATCCATTATGAGAACATGTTAGAAACAAGAAAAAAAGAAGTTCAATAAATTTAATTCATCTAAGGGGCTCATGATAAGTACATACAATCAAAGAACAAAAATAAAATAATTAACCATGATTCAATGATTTAATAAAAAGGGGTGTAAACCAAAATTAATAGGTCCTACCTTGATTTTGGATCAATCATTGGTGAAGAACTTAGCTGCAAGGGATGAAGGTGATGATCCGACTATGTTTGTCGTTTGATATCGATCCTCCAATGAAGAACGCTTTCCTTCTATTATATCTATAAAGGGTTACATTGATAACAATTGAAAACCCATCATAAGAGTGTCTTTATAGAGGTTTTAATTTGTTCCTTTAATAAAAAAATATTAATTTATTTTAATTAAAAGTACCCGCCAACAGCTTCCACATCCGAAATTCTTACAACAACTAATTTTAGGTTGCTTCTAGGGTAAACCACACACTCCAAATTCAACCATGCTCTCAGATTTATGATCTGAGACTCTGTTTGGGAGTTTTTTCATTTTTTAGGAAAATCTTTCTCATGTAATATAAAATATATTCAATTTTTTTAAAATTAATTATAGTCTCATCAGGTCATAGAATCGCACGCCATCTTAGTGGTTGGCTCTAAAAATATCCTTTGGAATATTCCAATGTTTTACATGGGAAATGCAATGTATCTACAATATTTACTTCTTCAAAATGTTTCATTCCTGAAAATCACAAACTAAGGGAAATGTGGGGATACTGAGCTTGCATTCGGCTCTCCCGCTCCAACAACGGTCCCCAATTCTTCCCACAAACATGCACCCCAGAAAAAAACTTTCCCATGAAGGGTCTTTCTCAATCAGTTCTCAATGCCACCAGCTCCATGAAAAAGGAAACTCCACTCTAACTTCCCAAATTACCCATTTTGGTATCATAGAATGTGTAAAACCCCAAGATTTCACAGTACATTATCTCTTTAAAGTAATTCAATAGCTTGCACTACACGCAACATTGAGTCAAAGCACATCACGACCTATCAAACTAGTCGTTTAAAAAGAGTTTATGAATATTATTAACCACATTTTGAATTATATATATATCATATATAATTTTAACATTTTTCTTTTGTGTTTCTTATACATAATATAAGTACAAATTCTATTTTTCATATAAAAGAAGTATTTTTTCAAAAAATGCAGTTTTTCCACCTTTTAAGGGAGAACCAGTTTAAAATACAATATTTGACACTTTTATATATTAACTTTAATGAAAATAAATTATTATTTATAAGAGGGATATAAAAAAATTAGTTTGGATAAATTTTTGGTACTTTTCTGATAACTTTCACATTTTGATGAATAGTGAAAATACCAAATTTTAATTAAAAACAAATTTTTTAATAGAAATAATTTATAGTGTTAAATTATACATTTGGGTAGTTTAATTTATAATTATATTATATTTTTATCATTTAATATAATTTAGGTTATTGGATGTAATTTCAGAATTAAATTGTATATAAACACATGTCAATCTTTTGACAGTTTTTACTTCTTAAAAACCCACTTTCTGGTTTTGACAACGTGAATTAATTTTAATTTAATTAATAAAACTTATATGTTTTGAATTTTTTAAAATTGGCATAATTTTTTATTTTTGAATCAAAATTATCTTTGGGTGATTTTTTGGTATTTTTTTAATATTCAATTTTTGACGAATAGTGAAAAACACTGCGTTGTAGATAAAAACTTTTTCATTTAAATAATTTTTTCAATTAAAAATTTATCTTAAATTAAAAATAGATACATAATAAATATATTAGTCCAATTTAATTTATTTGAGTCTTTTTATAATAAGATTAGTTATATAAAATTATATTGAACTTTTTTAATGTTTTTTACCCACCTTCTAACCATATTTTCAAATTTGCATAAAACATAATTTTAACCCTTCTATGAATTGAATTTAAAAATTCCAATAGACATGGTTATCATTAGTAAGTAAAACCTGATTCAATAATATGATAATAATTTTTGGTGAATAGTAACTTTTGAATTTTTTTTACTACGGTTAAAAGTAAATAGAGAAATTAAAGGTAAAAATGATATTATAATTACCATAACACGTGTCCTAATTCTATTGGATAAGTTTATTTCTACCAAAATAAACCTTAGGAAAAAAATTATGATTCTTTTTGATCCATTTGGATTAGATTAGGACATTTAGTATATTTTATTTAAAGAAGAGTTAAAAGTGTTAAATTCAAATTTTCATAACTAATCAATTTTTAATACAGGGTTATACATAAGATAAATTCTACTATAAATATTCATTAGAAAGATAAAAAGATTTCCTACATCTTAGTATTTTATTTATAAATTTTAGACATTAATAATTAAAATTATTTATGGAATAATGATGATGCAGTAAATACCTTATTAATAAAAGACTTAATAATTGATATTATAAATATTAAAATAAATGTATATTGAAACTTTTGATGCCATACATGAATTTTATAGGTGAATATGACATGTTAGGATTAATTAAATTTATTTTTTTCTCAAATAAATCAGATTGTTATGACTTTCAATAAAACTAAATACTAAATAGTGTTGAAATTGACATAAATGGTTTTAAAAAAAAATACTATTTTATTAAATGATATAATATTACTAAAAATCTAAGGTTCATAAAAAAGACTAAAATAATATTATATATGTCATTAATGAACCACTTAAGGTTATTTTGGTAGTTTATATTAAGTTTACTAACCATATAGTGTTTGAATACAAGAAGACATATTAAAAGTTAAACTATTTTACTAAGAGTTAAATCTAAAAGATAACGTTCATATGGTTAACTAGACTAGTCTAAAACCTATTGGTTGAGAGGTTTTAGACCCTTCCCCACCTCATCCTCTAAATAAATTCATTTTAATCTATTATAAATCAAAAATTATTTTATAATTAAATAATATTTCAAGCTTTTCTTAAAGTTCCCCTCACCTCTCTTATAAAATGGTACTTCCCATTCTCTTAAGTTCATACCTCCAAATCCATTTGTATCGGCCAAAACCTTCTAAAATATCCTCCCAACTACCCTAAATTCATCATAGTGGCCTTAATTTGATCATAAATCCAATTAAAGTATCCCTTTTGTTCAAATCAAAAGGAAACACCCGAAGAAGGTGTAATTATTTCATCACCTCTTTTACAGTTCTATTCCTCTTCAACTTCCTCATTATTTTTTATTTCCATACTAAAATAATACTTACAGTACATTATACATAATTATATGTTATTATAAATATGGTAAAACCATATTCATTTTTCTATCCATCCTATGAATGGAAAAGTTACCATACGTGCGTACGTACGACTTACCGTCTCCACGTCATGGTGTAGTTTGTTATTCAAAACTACATTATTTGTATGAGTATAATAATTAGTATAATTAATTTAAATAATTAATATAATATACCATCCTATTAAACACCTTTTTACCATCGATATACTGGTATTGTTTCTTGTGTGTACGTACGGCTTACCGTCTCCACGATACGATGAGATTCATATTCAACAATCACCATTCAAGATTTTTTATGAAAAAAAAATATTTATTAATTATGAGATATATGAAATAATATTTCTAGTTGAATAATATATATTTATGTAGTTAAATATATGTTGTTTACTTAATTCTATACTATACGATAAGAAAACATAAACAATGTTCATGCGTACGTACGGACTACTGTCTCCATGAACGGTGTTTCCATTTAATATATATATCTACTATAAATATTTATATTCTGAATATATATGATATATAAATCATTTTTTATATTATTTAAGTATTTAAATCATGATCAAAGTGATACGATCAAGAATAACACGTTAAAACACGTACGATAAAGAAAGCGATTATTACAGGAAATGTTACTTTAACATGGAAATTATTATTAAATGGGTAGTATAAAGTGATAAATGAATCATATGTGATATAATAAATATTAATAGGGTTCTGGTATAATTTAATAACATACTATGGTCATTATAAAATAGGCTAAACGTACCCTCGACTAAAGGAAAATACAACGTAAGGGTTATTTCCTCAATCTCATTATTATCTGAGATTGTTTATCTGTAAGTATCTTCTGGGACATCGTTATCATATATGTCCATGTTTCATTAAAATGTTTTAAAAACGAATCTTATAAGGTTTTATGGAAGGTAATATTTAAATATATCTTCATTTTAAATGGTTTTAAATATTTATTTTTCTAAATCTTTTTAATTAATGTCCATGTTTTCAAAATGATTTTAAGAATTTATTTACATGGAAATGATTGTTTTAAAGTGTAAATTTAGTTCAAAATTTTCAAAGTGGTATGGGAAACTTTGATTCAAAAATATATTTTAAATTAATTTCTTTATAAATTATGTATCTTTTAAATGATTTCATGAAAAAGGGATATTTATCTCAAAGGGGTTTTACTGATCATTTTCAACTATGCCAACATCCTTTACTAGATATTATTATTGATTAGGGTTGTTTTATTAAAATAAAATCTTCCATACTGTATTGAATGAGTTATGATATGTTTGAATGTGGAAGTGCTATTTTTATACCCTTCGTGGTTTATGGTTAAAGTATTGACATTTCGTATGCCAATTTTAGTACGAATGTTTATGTTATGTTTTACCCTTTTAATATGAGTAATGCATTGGAATTAGTAAGTGATGGGTGGGGCCCTCTATAGCCCATAGATTCATCAGTAGGTCCCATGAGAAAAATAATTTCTTGGCACAAGGCCTTGAAAAAAAAATTATTTGTAGTCTTGGAACGAGGCCATGACTATGTGGTTATGATGTCCAGTATTATGCATTCCCTTGTTATGAAATTAGTTATTACATGTGATTATTTGACTAGTAGAATATCCATGTGCATGTTTATATGGTAATTTTTGATTTATTTTTTCCATATTATGTTCAAGTTTATGTTTAAAAAGCTTTTTTTATTACACATCTTTCCTTAAAAGTTTATAGCTTCCACTAAATTATTTACCCTTACTGAGCATCTGAGCTCACCCCTTTCTTATATTTTGTTTTCCTTGGATTCCAAGAAGTGTATTATGATTAATATGTATGGTTAAGATAGGGTAATAATGGAATTATCAATAGATTATATATTTTGTATTTTAGGTTTGAAATTGTAACGTAATGTTCGTGTATGTAATCTATTTTCCAAAACTGCTAAACTGATCGGTCCTTCGGGGCTTGATTGCTTGTAATCATGCCAATGTATTAAAATAATGCACCGCCTCTGGGTAACTGGTTTTGGGGAATTACATAATGAGATGTGCACATACCTTCTCATCTACAACATGTGGAGAAAACCAACCTCATGTTCTAACTGCAAAGTGGTCAATAACTCTATTACCTTACTCGACAAAAAAAATGGAAAATCTCACTGTGAGAAACTACTTCCACTCCCACACCCTAGGTGACCCTCAAGCTCATGCTGTCTAAACCTCTATAGGGTCCAATATCACTCCCATATTTTATAATACATATCCCAATTAGTGGAACTTCGAATATAGAACATAATTCAGGAGATATTCCATACAATTAGCACTCTCGGAGCATTTCCAGCATGATCCTCACATGTCCTTCATGCTCCCACTCTAACACCAAGGACATGTGGGTACTATCTTAAAATAATACCCAGAAAAAACCTAATAAAGGTTATATATTTGGATCATAAGTCTTGTGAAATCTAGTAGGGTGTTCAACACAACAAAGGGTATCACCAAGAGCTCAAATCAACCACAATAGCTATAGGAAGCCCCAATTGGTACATCCACCTCTCGAACCTGGATCTGGTAATAACCCATCCTACTATTGAACTCTAAGAACCAATCTACCTCAAAAAATAGGTCAAAGAACTCAAACAATCATAGGAGTGAATACTCTTCCTTGTATCACCTAGTCTGGGTGTCTCCAATCCACTCCTTATATCAAGTTCTCATCCGCCCCTTAGGCAAACAATACAAGGATTCCCAAGAAACAAATATGGGTATTACAAAACCCATACACTGTAGACTCTTCTAACCACACCTCCAGTTATCATAACGACACTGGGTCTTCTATATATGATAGTTCATATATCATACCATCCCTAGTGAAAGTCCATGAAAAAAAAAACAAACTCTTGGTGTGGAGGTAAACTCAGCACATCCTCAAGATGGATTCCCTCATGCTCCTCCAGCATCATAGGAAACTTAAAGCTCAAAGAATCTACTCCGAAATTGGTAATACTAGTCAACTAATAAAGAAGTGGTTGTAACCTCCTGAAAATTAGCTAATCCTACCTTTCTTGGGGATCACTCCTTATCAGAGGGAAAAATCCATCCAAAAAAATGGAGGCACTATTACACTCCCTGGTAGTAATCATCTAATCATGGATAGTAGAAAAACCTTACATGCTAAGGAAAATATCATAGGATCCCACTACTAGTATAGAAAATATTTCATCTGAGGCTCTATCTCTCTCCTCATAGAGTCAATTCATACCATTGGTAGAAATAGGTGATCATTGATCCTCTCTTTATAATACTCCAGCATAAAGGTTAAGAAAAAAGGCATCCACTGGTATCTCTAGGTCCCAAATATGGGCTATATCTAGGGAATTTTTTTACAACTCTATGTTATAACTACATATAGAGGAGTGTAGAAATATGTCACACCCCAAACCACACTCAAATCCACTAAGCCACAATATCCTGCTACCTGAAGCTATCCATTCCCTTTCCTACCTTCCCACCACAGCCAAGGATCACTCTGACACCTTAGCACATCATAAGTACCTCAACCACACAATTCAAAGGAACCCATCCAACATACCTTGATACTATCTTCTTTGGGATGACACAGACTCAGATGCATAGTTTTATATTACAACATAAGAATACATCTCGATGGGGGAAGAGTCCCTCTTAATTTCATATCTGAATCACTGTTGAATATAAACAACACAAGGCTTTAACAATTCCCCATGTCACCCTAGAAAATTCTCACCAAAAAGACCACCATCAAGAGGGGTCCTGTACACGTGGGACTTTCACACCACTGGCTCGAGCCAATCCTCTAATGCACGATAAGGGGGAGTTTAGATCACCACAAAACCTAGGTTATCACTATATCTGAAACCAAAAATGTGCACTCAACACAAGTTCATCATTTTTCAATACCTCCAGAGCCAAAAGTTGCTTCATAGAAATTACTGGTTGCCATTGAACAATCTGATCAGTCAGGGTCTGTATAAGCCAAAAAATCTAGACCACTACCCCGAGTCAACCCTCTATAACCTAAGAGTTTATCTCATCATTATACCTCAACAGTCTTCATCCCTAGAACTCACTTAAAATTCTGAGCTTGTGAATACCATCATCATTAGCTTATAGAGCTATCAACTACTCAACTCATAGATGATCTTCTTCCTGATCCATAAAATGATCCATGCACTACTCAATAGGTGGTAGCACTGGTCGGTGCCCACCAGGAGAAAACACCCCATTGTTAAGTTCCTGAATTAAGGCCTCATTGTTCAACAAGTCATTATCAAGTCACTTCCATGATATCATAAATAGACTTCCTTAGGGAGTCATCATGAAAGTAATAAAGATTTACCATGGTAAAAGATCATATCTAGGGAGCTGACTCAAGAAGAATTGTCAAAGGAATTGATTCTATAATATATATTCACCATTGATTCATGCAACCGATGTCTCGGTATGCCAAGTAGACAAGTAGATATTCAGAGTCCGAGTGTATGGATACGTTGGTGACTACACCAACACTGAGTTCCCTAGCTTGAAAGACACACACAAGACACTTTGACAATATCACCCTATGTCCCAAACAAATACTCATCATGGGTCTAACTCGAAACACTGAATTGAGGAGAAACCTAAACCTCAAACCCATGAAATTTCATAACACTTAAAAATGGGTATTCCACTTTTATACCAATCTATCACAACCTAAAATACTGGGGCCTAGTTGGCTAGTGGAAGGTTGAGCTTCAACAACTATAAGCCTGCCTCCATAGGCCAGGGGATGATGACAAGAACCAAAAGGAAAAACTAAAATGAGAGACCTTTTCTTAATGTACTTGTACACACACAACCACCTTCATAAAGAAGTGTAGAGGAATAATAATAAAATAATGGAACACTTAGAGTAAAATCTATACATTTAATAACCTATAGGGAATAAAAAAGAGTACGATAGTGTAATATGAAAAATAAAGGAGAAAAATACATGACTAACCAAAAAAGATGTCCCAACATGATAATAACCATAAACGTAAATGATGATAGGCCCCAAATCCAAATCTCTAGGCTAGACCACTGTACATAGTATATGCACTAGAGTATCCTTATGCTCCTATAAAATCACCTCTGACCTAAATGTTGTTTGTATAAGAAGCTAGATGTGCGTCCATACCCATGAAGGGGTGAGTATATACATACCTAGTAGAAAACCACAAAAACTGAAGAGGGAGTGATAGGAGACATGATAGAAGTATCCAGATTAACACAACTAAGGTATTTCAATCCGTATATGAGACATAAACAATAACAAAAAACCCAAATAAGATATACAAGAATCCCAAATAAGAGAGAAATGGTATCTCCATCTCTATATCCAAGATAAAAACAATGAGTCTACCAACAATTATATGTGCCAATCATCGATTCCCAATATCTCATGTGTTTATCTGAAGAAGTAACCATGCAGAGGACTAAAACTTTGCCACTGTGTCTCATAGTCAAGGGGGAACAATCTAAAAGTATAGGACCCATTCCCTAGTCTGTCAGGGGGTTATAAATCTATAAGTTGATGACCCAATCCCTCTTGAATCTAGAGGTACCACTCAGTAGGTAGAGGATCTGCGCCCTGGTGCGTCAGGGGGTATCACTCAGTTGGTAAAGGACTCACACCCTTATGTTCCAGGAGGGTACCACTTAGTAGGTAGATGAAAAATTCCCTAAAACGGTAGGAGGGATCCACTCTACATCTGTAAAACAAGTATAGAAGACTTATTATCTAGTACGACATTAGAGTACCATCTCCATGGATAGAGAACATGTTCCCTAGTGCAGTAGGGGAGTATTATCTCTATCTACATGACGATTATAGAGGACCCACACCATGGTATGATAGGGAGTACTGTCTCTAATAATATAGTACATGAGCCCCAACATGATAAGGGAGTACCATATCTATATTCACAATGAGTATGGAGGACTTGAGCCCTGGTACAATAGGGGAGTACCATCTCAATGAATAAAGGTCCCATTCCCTGGTGCGACAATATTGTACCGTCTCTATCAAAATAATATGATGATCCTTCCTGATCACTTCCACTATTAAGTGCCACCTAAAGAAGCATCACACTTGGAACATCCTTCATCGTATATCAAAATCCACTATGATGGACACCATCACGTTCTAAATGAAAAAAAACTCCAGATTCTCTAATCACGACCAAAATCCGAGTTCAAGAAAAGGAGATAAGAGAGGTAGAAGGTTCAAAATGAGGTACACAACATATTGGAGATCCACATGGAATGTGACCCCACCCCACTTCCTTATAGTGAAGGTCTATTGGTAACATTGGGAGATGATACTCTCTAGATAAATAATATATATAATAGTATAAGTATCAAAATAAGTCATCATCGATAATGAACAACATCACATGTACATTACAGACAATACCAGACTTTGAAATTGATGAAAATATGACCGCAAATCTAGAAATGTTTCCCTTTCATGTATGTTAAAAGAAATCATATTATGAAAATATTACACTAAAATTGTATGGTTTCCCATATAAATAGGTTTCCCTAGAATAAGGAATTGTTATTTTTACCCTCAGGCCAACCCTTGATTACACCCAGATCCAACCATAATAAATCATATCACATGCTATGATTAAATGAGAACAACTATAATGTCACATGATTCATAAATATATAAACATTAACATTATAGTGAGAGACCATATGAAACACTATCCCAACTAAAGAAAGAAAAAAGACTATTTTAGAATTGGGTTTGAGTCTTTTCCTAGTCCTACCTCCCACTCTTTCCAACCATCCACCACCCCCCTAAATTATAGGCCCCTTTCCTTTACCTGTATCTCTTATCATGAAGCCTTCATACAGAATGATGTTCCCATGCAGGGTGAAAGTAAAACTAAATAGGACCCCACCAATGGCATATTTAAATAAATTCAGAATATATAAGTACATGAACAGTGTGATATAATGACCATTAATAATAAATAATAACAGAAATACCACTCATCTTCCCCAAGGGCACTAAACATGGTGTAGGGCACGTTCCCATAATTTCATCTACGATCATATAGTCTTCATACATGAAGAGTATCTAAAATAATGTGAGAGTAAAATTAAATAGGCCACTAATAAATGTGGGCCTAAATAAATTTGGAATACATATTTATATACATGGTGTGACATGCTGACCATAAATAATAAAAAATAATAGAAATAATACAGACTTTCACCAAGGGTTTTAAACAAGTCACCTGGTGTGTAACACCCCAAGATTTTATTAGATATATTATTTTTAATTTCTTTGATGTCTTCTATTGTACACTACACCAAGATTAGATTTTACTATATGCAACACCTTACTAGCTTTCAGTATATGAAACTCTATTCTTGGCTCGTGTTACACACAATTTCAAGTTCGTTTTGTGGAATATATTCTACGCAACAATAAGTATAGATTTTGTTTAATGTATAAATGAAATAAGTTTTGATTATGTTATACACAACACCAAAGGGAGCTTGCACTACACGTAGCCCTGACTTGGCATGCATTACACACAATCACGACTTTCCTCGATAGCGTGTGTAGTACGCAATACTAGGTTTTACTAAACAACGATATGTTATTAAAATATTATATAAACTAGCTATTATGAATAGTAATACCCACTTTTTTAAATTTTATAAATTTTATAATTCAAAATGGTCTTCATTTTGGGATTTGGAATATTGAAATTATCCTAGGGTGAATTTTTGGTATTTTTCTGAAAACTTTCACTTTTTTATGAATAGTGAAAAACACGGAGTTATAGTTTAAAACCGAATTTTTATTTAAATAATTATTTATTTTATTTAAATATATTTTAGGTCAAAATTGATACATAAAACCTATATAAGTACAATGTAATTCTTTAGAGTCATTTTATAGTAATTTTAGATATATAAAAAGTTTATTGAACTTTTCACCGTCTTTTACCCATCTCCTTGGAGAATTTGCAAATTTACATAAAACATAATTTTACCTCTTCTGTGAGTGGAATTTTTAAAATCAAAGAGTCATGGTTAATATCAAGGAGTTAAATTTGGTTCAATAAGATAAAATTAATTTTTTGTGAATAGTAACTTTTTACTTTTATTTACCACGGTTAAAAGTAAATAGGGTAATTAAGGGTAAAAATTAAATTATTATTACCCTAAAACATGTCCTAATTCTATTGGATAAGTTTAATTAGACTAAAAACAACTTTAGGAATAAAATATTACCCTTTAGGTCCACTTGGATTAGATTAGGACATTTATTATTATTTTATTTAAAGAAGAGTTAAAATAGTTAAAATCACTGTTTAATAACTAAAACATTTTTAATATAGGGTTATACATAAGATAAATTCGACTATAAATATTAATTAGAAAGATAAAACTATTTTCTACATAATGGTATTTTATTTATAATTTTTAGACATTAAATTATTTAATTTATTTATGACACAATGGTGATGCAGTAATTACCTAATTAATGAAATATTAAAATAATTGATATTATAAATAAACAAATAAATGTAATTTGAGACTTATTATGAATTAAACTACTTTTATAGGTTAATATGACATATTAGGGTTGGTTATATGAATTGTTTTCTAAGTAATATTGCTGTTATGAATTTAGAGAAAACAAAATCCCAAATAGAGTCAAAATTGATAGAAAAGAGTTTTAAAAACAAATATGATATTATTAATTGATATAATGGTCCTAAAAATATAAGTTTAGGACAAAGGACATATATAATAATATATATGACATTAATGAACCAATTGGGGTTATATTATTAGTTTATAGTAAATTTATTAACCATCTTTTGTAAGAATACAAGAAGACACAGTAAAGGTTAAATTATTTAACTTAGATTTAAATGTAAATGATAACGTTAAAATGGTAACTTAAACTTGTCTAAAACCTATTGGTTGAGAGGGGTTCTACCCATAATCACCCTAGACTCGAAATAAGTCACTTTGGAGCCATTATAAACTGAATATAAATTTATTATAAAATAATATTTTATGTTTTTCCTAAGGTGCCCCTCTCCTCCCTTATAAAAGGGCACCTCCTACCTCTCCTCTTCACACAAATTTGAGCCTTCTATACCAGAAAAACCCTGCCCATTTCACTTATCCACTTCCATAGGAACCTAATAGAGGCCTTGGTCTTCTTTAAATACCAACTTTAGTGCCCTAAGAGGAGTTTAAGAGGAGGCGCACCGAAGAAGAGGTAATCTCTTCTACTGATTCTTTCAAGTTTCTTTATTCTTATAATTCCTCTTCTTTAGTTGTTTCATTATAAAGTAATTAAATAAGTATAAATAATATAATGATATGTTATTATAAATATTAAACAACCCCATTTCACCTTCTATCCATCCTATGGAAAATGAAATCACCGCGTGTGTGTACGTACAGAATACCGTCTCCACGCCGTGGTGTAATCTGTTTTTCCACCACCACCTTACTTGGATGGGTATAATGGTGTAAATAATAAATATATATGGTTATTATAACATCATACGTATTCTGAGATATTATAGAATCAACTCCAATTCAATTCAATATTTATGGGAACGATATCATCACTCGTGCGTACGTACGGATTACCGTCTTCACAACGCGATGAGATTCATTCTCCATGTTAACCATTAAAGAATGATTATAAAGTATATATAATAAGTAATAATGAAAGATATGAAATAATAATTATACTTTATTTATGTACATATATGTTTCCTTTACTTAATTCCATTGAATTCAATAAGGAAACGAATACAGCGTTCATGCGTACGAACGACCTACTGTCTCCATGAATTGTGTATTTCATTCCATTTATCGATCTATAATATATATTTATATGATGAATATATATATATATATATATATATCATTTTTTACATTCTGGAATTAATTAAATCAGGTTATAATTAATAATATCTAGAACAACAAGTCCAAACACATACGATAAATGAAACAATTTTACCCAAAATTTTGCTTTAAGATGGAATTGACAAATGAACGGATAATATAAAGTCATAAGTGAATCATATATGATATAATAAATATTATTATGGTTCTGTTAAAAGTTAATAATATTTTAAAACCCACTATATAGGAGTCTCGGACACATAGGGAATAAATTGGACATAAGGTAAGGGATAATTTTGCAATCTCATTTTTATCTGAGATTGCTTATACGTAAGTATTTACTGGGGTCATATTTTTCATCCATGTCTATAATTTTTTTTTCATAAAGTGTTTAATATTATTCCATGTATGTTTAAAGTCATGTTTACCCCTCTTTGAATTTTACTTTGTGTTATGGAAGGAATATTTTTTTACCATATAATGTACTTTTTGACTTTTCAGGTAAAAGTACGAGGAGAATGTTTTAACTTATACGACATGAACTGATTTTTATGTTTTTATAACACCTTATTTTCATGAAGCATAATCTATAATATTTCATGAATATTTAAAAAATAATAATTTTCTTATAAAATTTCATGGTATTTTGTGAAAAGAAAATGATTTTGAAGAAGAAAGGATATTTTCCTCAAGAATTCATTTCAAGTGTTTTATCAAAACCATTTTCCATATAAGATGAAATTATTTCATATGTGTATGTTTCAAGTATAACGTCTATATTATTTACATCATTTCACTTTTCTTATGATGAAATTATATCCATTTGTTTTATATGGATTATGTTATGAGGGGATGATGTTTATGAAACCCATTTTATTCTTTGGGTTATGATGAATGATTTATATCTATTTTGTGGAACAAGTAAGAATGATTTCATTATGAGATGGGTGGGACCTATATATCCCTACAATTAATTGGGTAAAGATTTATATCTCATGAGATAGACATGGATGGAATTACAAGTTAATCCGGTTTAGTGATACAGGACTGGAACGAGGAGTGAACTCGATTCAGTAAGGGACTTTGTCCACTATGATGGTCTTGGCAGCAATGCCTTGGATACTATGGAAATCATGACTTGTGATTAATGGTTACCATAATTAAATGTTTTATTCCCACGCTATTTTATCATGATTGATGTTCCATTATGATCTATACCTTACGTACTACTATGTTTAATGTCATTGCTGAAGATTTTTATGTTTAAACTTTATGTTCATGTTTTTAATTTCAAATATACGTGGGTTGTTTTATTATCTTCATGCTTACCCTTACTGAGAATTTTAGCTCACCATTTTTATGTTTTCTTTTCCCCAGGATATAAATAAGTGGTTTAGGTAAGAAAACCAAAGGGGAAGATCTTTATGGGAGATGTTGAAGATCTTTCACCATGATTAGAAGATTATGTTCCGAGTTTCCAAAGACACTAAACTAATACGGTCTTTGGGTGTCTGTTTTTGTAATGTATTCAGTATTTCACAAAAGTAATGTAATGTCAATGTATGTTAATTTTGGGTCTCTACAGTTGGTATCAGAGAAAAGGTTTAGTTAACCTTTGGAAAATAGGATCCTAAAACTTTAGTGAGATCCCTAGAGATATTTATAAGGTATGTCTAGGGATGTCCCTAAGGTTAAGTATAACTATAGGTTACTTTCCTAGAATTATGATAGTGATCATGAATAACCTAGGATTAAACCTATGATGTTAGAGATTTAAAGTACTCCCCTTGATTATGTTGTTTTCCTAGCATGATTTTTACCTCTCACACTATTCTTTTTGAGTTTTAGAAAATGGCTGGAAACCGGAAGATTCATGTTAATGGAGAATATGATGGACAATGGAATGATATTCTTAATGATCAAGCAAATGAAATGGGATTTGGAAGACAAAACATCGTTATCATGCCTAATCATAAATCTCATAATATGATCAATAATCTCAACTTTGGTAAGTTTCCTGAATCAGTTAATAAGAGAAAGAAATAGTTTCATGATGATTATAGAGGAAAGAAAGTTGAATTTTCCTCATGTAAATCATGTGGGAAGAGACATCAAGGAGAATGTTTCAAAGGAATTGGAAGATGATTTGGGTGTGGAAAAGGACAAAAAGCCAGTAATTGCAAAGGAATGGGTTCAGTTAACACTATGGACAAGGATAATGGTATTGCTAAGACATCAACAATAGTTAAATGTTTTAAATGTGGAATGTACAGGCATTATGAAAACCAATTCCCAAAGGGAAAGTCTCATGAAGAGAATCAGCATGATGGTATGGGTAGTATTTATGTTGATGATGATGAGGAGACTACAAATGATATACGATATGATAGAATTATTGAGGAATAAAATGATGAAGATCGATCGATGGTTTAAGAAGGTAATGGAATGATTTTATGTTTATCAAGAGTAATGTTGTATAGGTAATTTAATGGTACTATGGAATAAAGAAACAACTAAGTATTGTTAGACTATTGTTCTTCCTTGAGTATTTGAAAGTATATGTTGAATGGTATCGGTAACCATGAAATGTTATTTACATATTTTTGGAAAGATAATGATATGCGCATAATGAAGGGATAATGAGAAAATAATATGTTGAATATTATTTATGATCTCATGACTGATATAAGGACAAAGTGATATCATGGTTTGAGTATATAGAAATTTTGGGATTTTTCTATATCGAAAGAGTTAACTTTTTACAGCATTCATGTTTTCACTAAGGTTCTATGGTAACTCATGTTTCAAGAGAATACATGATTAAGGATTTAAAATGTTTGGAATGTGACCAATAAGATATATCTTATGATATATGGGGGATAAATGATGGACTTCACATGCTTGGTAGATGACCTTTCTAGTAGTCATTTTCTTTATACTATGAGATTGGGTAGAAGTACTTCTGATAAGCCTAAAGGTTGGAATGCATTAAGTTAAACATCAAATAGTATTGTTTAAGGATAGAAATCTTTGATATTATTTCTGGAATGTTTTAATAGTATAGTTTTAGAAAAAATGACAACCCGTAAGATGGGCGAAAACCCGTCGCGTCGGACAAGGATGCGGGAATTAAACCCACAACCGATGTGCGACAGGCCTTTATCACCTACCACTGGCCTACAGGAAGTCCCTGTTTAGTAGAAACTAGTTTTAATTTATTAAGAGGTAAGATAGATGAAGTATAATTCCATTTTTTGAACCATATATGATTAATCTCACCATATATGGACTTATGAATATTTAATAACTTTTTCTAACCTTTTGTTTGAGATAGATGGAATGACCTATCATTCTATCGCATGATCTGCTAACACTTCACTAATGACAAATTCAGCTTCATTTCTTTAAGAGATGAAGTGGAAATTGTTCAAGTATTGACCAACGGTGAGATTATACCAACATCAATTAAGTATTTCTTCTAATTCCAATTTTTTTCGTCTTTAGGGAAATGATCTTGAAAACCAAAAACGTTGTCCAAGATGGTACATTAGATCATCACAAATTTATGGCTTTGTGATTGTTGGATTTTTCATATCCATGTTCTCTACCACTCTTCATCCAAACATGATGGTTAGATTTCTCTTCCATATCCATATTTAACCTATATTCTCCTATGTGGAAACCCAGTGATGAGTTAATTTGGGTAAACATTATGTTTCATACTTCAATTTTTAAAATTAAGTTTTAGTATTCCTTTTTACGATGTGGGTTTCTATGAATTAAACTTTCAAGTAGTAAACGATTTATAACCCCGACGAATTTCGAGGGCGAAATTCATTTTAAGGGGGGTAGATTATAACACCCCAAGATTTTATGAGATATATTATTTTTAATTTCTTTGATGTCTTCTATTGTACACTACACCAATATTAACTTGTACAATATGCAACACTGTATTAGCTTGCAGTATACGCGACACTATTCTTAGCTCGTGTGACACACAATTTCAAGTTCGTTTTATGGAAATTATTCTACGCAACATTAAGTATAGATTTTGTTTAATGTATAAATGAAATAAGTTTTGATTATGTTATACGAAACACTAAAGGGAGCTTTCACTACACGCAGCCCTAACTTGTCTTTCATTACAACAATCGTGACCTTCCTCAATAGCGTGTGTAGTACGCAATACTGGGTTTCACTAAACAACGACATGTTATTAAAATATTATATAAACTAGCCGTTATGAATAGTAATACCCACTTTTTTAAATTTTATAAATTTTATCATTCAAAATGGACTTCATTTATGGATTTATAATATTGAAATTATCCTAGGGTGAATTTTTGGTATTTTTCTGAAAACGTTAAATTTTTGACGAATAGTGAAAACACTAAGTTATAGTTTAAAACCGAATTTTTTTTTAAATAATTATTTATTTTATTTAAATTTATTTTAGGTCAAAATTGATACATAATAACTATATAAGTTCATTGTAATTAATTCGAGTCATTTTATAGTAATTTTAGATATATAAAAATTTTATTGAGCTTTTCACCATCTTTTACCCACCTCCTAAGATAATTTGAAAATTTACATAAAACTTAATTTTACCGCTTCTGTGAGTGGAATTTCTAAAATATTAGAGACACGGTTAATATCAAGGAGAAAAATGTGGTTCCATAAGATAAAAATAATTTTTGGTGAATAGTAACTTTTTACTTTTATTTACCACGGTTAAAAGTAAATAGGGTAATTAAGGGTAAAAATGATATTATTATTATCCTAACACATGTCCTAATTCTATTTGAAAAGTTTAATTCTACCAAAAACAACCTTATGAATAAAATATTACCCTTTAGGTCCACTTGGATCAGATTAGGACATTTATTATTATTTTATTTAAAGAAGAGTTCAAATAGTTAAAATCAATGTTTAATAAATAAAGAATTTTTAATATAGGGTTATACATAAGATAAATTCGACTATAAATATTAATTATAAAGCTGAAAGTATTTCCTACATAATGGTATTTTATTTATAATTTTTAGACAATAAATAATTTAATTTATTTATGACACAATGGTGATGCAGTAATTATCTGATTAATGAAATATTAAAATAATTGATATTATAAATACCCAAAAAAATGTAATTTGAGACTTTTTATGAATTAAACTAATTTTCTAGGATAATATAACATATTAGGGTTGGTTTGATGAATTGTTTTTGAAGTAATAATGCTGTTATAAATTTAGAGAAAACAAAATACCAAATACTGTCACAATTGACATAAAAGAGTTTTTAAAACAAATATTATATTATTAATTGATATAATGGTAATAAAAATCTAGGTTTCAGCCAAAAGACTTATATAATAATATATATGACATTAATGAACCAATTGGGGTTCTATTGGCAGTTTATATTAAGTTTATTAACCATATAGTGTAAGAATACAAGAAGACACGGTAAAGGTTAAATTATTTAACTTTGAGTTAAATCGAAATGATAACATTAAAATGATAACCTAAACTTGTCTAAAACCTATTGGTTGAGAGGATTTAGACCCATCACAACCTTATACTCTATATAAGTCACTTTGGATCCATTATAAACTGAATATGAATTTATTATAAAATAATATTTTATATTTTTCCTAAGGTGCCCCTATCCTTCCTTATATAAGGGAACCTCCTCCCTCTCCTATTAGCACAAATTTTAGCCTTCAATATCGGGAAAAACCTGACCATTTAACTTATCCACTTACATAGAAACCTACTATAGGTCCTTGTAATCTTCAAATACCAAAGTTAGTTCCTTAAGAGGAGGTTAAGAGGAGGCGCGCCGAAGAAGAGGTAATCTCTTCTACCGGTTCTTTCAAGTTTCTTTATTCTTCTACTTACTCTTCTTTAGTTGTTTAATTATATAGTAATAACATCAGTATAACTAATATATTGATATGTTATTATAAATATGAAAGAACCCCATTTCCCCTTCTATCCATCCTATGGAAAATGAAATCACCGCGCGTGCGTACGTACGGAATACCGTCTCCAGGCCGCGGTGTAATCTGTTTTTCCACCAACACCTTACTTGGATGGGTATAATGGTGTAAAGAATAACTATATATGGTTATTATAACATCATACTTATTCTTAGATATTATACCATCCACTCCAATTCCATTCAATAATTATGGAAATGATATCATCGCCCGTGCGTACGTACGAATTCCCGTCTCCACGACGCGTTGAGATTCATTCTCCATGTTAACCATTAAAGAATGATTATAAAGTATATATAATAAGTAATAATTAAAGATATTACATAATAATGATACTGGATTTATTTACATATATGTTTCATTTACTTAATTCAATTCAATTCAATAAGGAAATGAATACAGCGTTCTTGCGTACGAACGGACTACCGTCTCCATGAACCGTGTATTTCATTCCATTTATCGATCTATAATTTTTATATATATGATGAAAATATATTATATATATATATATATCATGTTTTAGATTCTGGAATTAATTAAATCAGATTATAAGTAATAATATCAAGAACAACAAGTCTAAACACGTACGATAAATGAAACGATTTTACCCAAAATGTTGCTTTAACATGGAATTGACAAATAAACGGATAATATAAAGTCATAAGCGAATCATATATGATATAATAAATATTATTATGTTTTTGATAAAATTTAATAATATTTTTAAACCCACTATATAGGAGTCTCGGACACATACAGATGAAATTGGACATAAGGTAAGGGATAATTTTGCAATCTCATTTTTATCCGAGATTGCTTATATGTAAGTATTTACTAGGGTTATATTTTTCACCCATGTCCATAATTTTTTTTTCATAAAGTGTTTAATATTATTCCATGTATTTTTAAAGTCATTTTACCCCTCTTTGAATTTTACTTTGTGTTATGGAAGGAATATTTCTTTTGTTTACCATATAAGGTACTTTTTGACTTTTCTAGAAAAAGTACGAAGAGAATGTTTTTTAACTTATACGACATGAATGGATTTTTACGGTTTTATAACGCCTTATTTTCATGAATCTTACTCTACAATATTTAATGAATATTTTCAACAAAATCCCTTTATTTTAAAATTTCATGGCATTTTTTGAAAAGAAAATGATTTTGAAGAAGAAAGGATATTTTCCTCAAGAATTCATTTCAAGTGTTTTATCAAAACCATTTTCCATCTAAGAGGACATTATTTTATATGTGTATGTTTCAAGTATAATGTCTCTATGATTTACATGGTTTCAATTTTCTTATGATGAAATGATATCCATTTGTTTTTTATGGATTATGTTATAAGGGGATGATGTTTATGAAACCCATTTTATTCTTTTGGTTATGATGAATGATTTATGTTTATTTTGTGGCACAGGTAAGAATAATTTCATTATGAGATGGGTGGGACCTATATCTCCCTCCAATTCATTGGGTAAATATTTATATCTCATGAGATAGACATGTCTGGAATGGAAAGTTAATACGGTTGAGTGATACAGGACTGGAATGAGCAGTGAACTCGATTCAGTAAGGGACTTTGTCCACTATAATGGTCTTGGCAACAACGCCTTGGATACTATGGAAATCATAACATGTGCTTAATGGTTTCCACAATTACATGTTTTATTCCCATGATATTTTATCATGATTGATGTTCCATTATGATATGTGCCTTACGTACTACCATGTTTAATGTCATTGCTCAAGATTTTGATGTTTAAACTTTATGTTCATGTTTTTAAGTTCAAAAGTATGTGGGTTGTTTTATTTTCTCCATGCTTACCCTTACTGAGAATTTGAACTCACCCTTTTTATGTTTTCTTTTTCCCAGGATATAAAGAAATGTTTTAGTTAAGAAAACCAAAGGGGAAGATCTTTATGGGAGATGTTGAAGATCTTTCACCTTGATTAGAAGATTATGTTCCGAGTTTCCTAAGACACTAAACTAATACAGTCTTTGGGAATATGTTTTTGTAATGTATTAAGTATTATTCAAAAGTAATGTAATGTCTATGTACGTCAAGTTTGGGTCTCTACATGGTGTCTGACCATATATACTTCGACTCATATCAGTATCGATCAACAAATATCACCAAAACTATAAATAACTGACATAGTGTCTATTCATACACCCATAATCATGATATATAAGGGTACATGTGATCATAAACTTCAATCAATCCAACTCCAATAGAATCAAAGATAAATTGGCATATCATCTCATTTATTTAACATTATCTAGGGTGAGTACGCATATCGTCCCATTCCTTCAACAATAAAAATATAATGTTGTAATATCATTCAATGTTGTTAAACATATCAAGGACGTTTCCATATATTCCAATGCTTTAAACCATATAAATACAAATGGGTATATCATCCCATGTATTCTATCTTATCATGGTAAATTGTGCATACCTTCCCATGACTTTAACCATACTAAGGAAAATGGGTATATCATCCCATAAATTTAGGAATATCAAGGAAAAGTGGGAATATCATCCCATTACTAACATAATATAACAAAATATATGTCAAGTAAAATGACATTAGATATAAAAATTTCTCAAGTCATATCAAATACCTCATCAAGGTGTAGGTTTCGAGCATAGTGGAACTATGCGATGGGTTGTTCCCAACATTTATTTTTGTTATGATAGATGATCGATACAAGATATACACAACAATAAAATTTGGGATCAATTTAATTGAATCAAATAAAATAGAAAATGGATAAAATGTCAGAACCAGAGTGCATGATCATAACATATTATTTGTAATTAATTTAATTTATTAAATTATTAACTTGGGAGAATTCTTTCTTCGTTGATGGATATAGAAACATATTTACATTGTTCCATAATTTTGTTTTAGGAATTAAAAAAAATTCCATCTAGCAGTAATCCACACGTTTTCCACAAATCTTAAGATGTCGTCATATGAATATATGTGTACTTGCATAGAAGATCCTATCACTTGTATCATTCTTCATTGATTTCCATGATAAACTCATAAAAAAGATTCTAATTGACCCCAAATACTATATAGTGGAAGGTTGAATAAGATCACTCTCCATTATTTGGAGAATTCTTAGAGAACAGATCTTTCTAGGGATTTGAGATGATAATTTAGATTCTTTATGCACAACAAAAAAAATTAATTGGATCTCTTGAAAAATAATATAACTGGGTTTATATACTACTAGAGTTTATAAATAAATATCTTCACAAGTTCCCTTTAGTATTTTATTAGTCTTTGTGGAACCCCATGTCTATAATATTATTTTTATTACTATTTCTCGACATGTGTTTAACTTGAGAATTAAAATTAAATATTATTTATTCAAATAATATTCAATATATATTATTTCTCACCAGACCATTAAACTCAATATTCCATTCATCCAAAATTCTATCAGATCCTGAATAATGTCAAATTTTTTTAAATAAAAAAATTCAATATTCTTTAATAAATAAATTAATATTATATTCACTAAATAGCACATAAATATTTATTAAATATTTTGCTCACATAATATTCTCTCGAATAGCTAGTGAAGGAATGTATGTGATCAGGAAAACATGAATAATTATTAAACTAATTAAAATAATAATATTTATTCAACTTGTTAAATAATAAATGATAATATATTATTTAACTAAGATTCTGGATACACTCAGTGTGTGACTCTCTAGTCCTCTTTCTCAGTGGCATTAGGAAAATAAGCCTAAAGTACAATGTTATCATCTAACAACACGTCAAGAATACCATATAAAAATATGTTAATGTCACAATGAAATAATAACTCATACAGACACTTTCTATGTAATATAATCCCTTTATCATTATATCTCTAATCAAGTAGGTTGCATGTTGGTGCCATTAACCTACATGCTTGATGTCTTTTTCATTGAATTTTATGAAATTAAACTTTCCTGTAGAACATCATGTCCACTGATTTATTGAGGAATTTATATCAAAGGTCTTGAGATATCATATTCCATTAAAGAATATAAGGTAAAAATTCTTTCATGATTTATTAATTAGTGCAATATTACTCATGACACACCCAATATATCCTACATCTCTGCGAACATACGTCATCACTATTTTCATTAATACATCCAAGTACGCAACTCATAATACTCATTAACAATAATATTAATGTCTAAAAACCAAAAGCCATGTATATAGATCATAACATCTAATGAAACATATACATGTGGATTTCTTATTGGCAGGTCTCATTCTCATGTAATCCTATATTGTATATTACCAAGGGCGTACACCCTGATAAGATGCCTCAAAGTCTTATGAGTCTCCACCCCTAATATCCTATATCATTTTCCCCCTAAAATGATTTCATCTGGCTATGGAACATATGTTTAATAATACTATTTTTGGAACTTTTGGGTTCTCATCATTTCGGGGGACTGCTATGACCTTTTAGTGTGAAAGCTACTCTTAGGATATTATCACAAGCTATGTTATATAGGAGAAAAATAATTATGTGATAATAAGTTTATTGATATTCAAAAAAATAAATATTGGTTTTCATAAAGTACACAGAATTTGGTTCTATGGAACCAACTCTAAAAGACTCCCACTTGCACTAGTGTCAATTTCTAAGAACATTTAGTCTGTTATATCTCATATGATACTCATGATTATACTAAGATAGACCTTTAGTAAAGGTGTCTACCATGTTTTCTTATGTTGGAACTCTTATCACTACAAATTCACCCCTATGATAAAAATCCCTCAAGAGGTGATACTTCTGAAGTATGTGCTTTATCTATTGGTGTGACCTTGGATGTTTTACAAGAGCCACCATTTCAATATTATCACAATACAACATTACAGGATCATTACTATTAGGTACCGCATCAGGCACTAAGAAAACTAATTTGTATCCAAATGTATTATTTTAGTGGATCATAAGCCTCTATATACTCAGACACTACTGTAGAATCCGTGAAAACTAGATTCTTTGAACTCTTCCAGCTCACAGCTCCTCCATTGAGACAGAAAACATATCCTAACTCTAACTTCAAATCATTATGTTCTATTTTAAATCTATCATCAATATGAACAATATTAACCATCACCTTGTCTCCTCCAAACATCTAAAAAATATCCTTAGTTATTCTCATATACTTGAGGATAACCTTACCATAAACCAATGTCGTTCTCTTGGATCTTCTTGATATCTACCTACCATATGCAATTCATAGTAAACATAACGCCTAGTACATAACATAGAATACATGACTTATCATATCACTGAATGATATGATATCTTACCCATTCTCTCTTTCTCATGTTGTGTATGAGGATAAATTTTCATAGAAATATGTATACCATGTGACACTTGATCCAATACCCTCTTGGATTGTTCCGTACTAAATACCTTTAGTATCTAGTCAATGTATGTACTTTTACTTAGTCCAATAAGCCTCTTGGATCTATTGAAAATGATCTTAATCCCTATAATATAGACTACTTCACCTAATTCCTTTATAGAGAAACACTTGTTCAACTAGTTCATAACAGACGGTAATACAGGTATGTCATTTCCAATAAGTAATATATCATCAACATATAATACTATTATATTGACTCCATTTCCATTAAAACTCATGTAAATACATTGATCTCATTCATTCTTAATGAAAAAAATATAGATTTATAAAATCAAATATTCCACGACCTCGATGCTTCCTTAAATCCATAAATGTATATCTGCAACTTTAAAATATTTTTGGAATCACCTAGAGTCACAAAACCTTATGGTTTCATTATATAGACATCTTCATGAAGGTTCCCATTAAGGAAAGAAGTATTGACATCCATATTCCAAATTTCATAGTCATGGTAAGATTCCATAGAAAGTATAATTTTGATGGATTTAAACATAGAAACTGGAGAAAAGCTTTCATCGTCATCAATTACTTGATGGTTTTTAAATATTTTATCAAATATACTTTCGTTATAGGCATTTACATTACCTTCCATTTATATTTTTCTCTTGAATAACCATTGGAACCCTATGGAATTTACATCAAATGGCACATTGACGTGAACCCAAACATTTTTCTGATACATGGAATAAATTTCAGAAATCATGGATCCTTGCCATATTATTTATTTTGAACTCTATATTGTCTCATTATCAGAGATAGGTTCATCATTGTCAATGAATAATGAGTACCCATATTTAGTGACTATAAATACATCTCTCTAGTTATCTTACATCTCTTATGATTCTATATAGTACTTGTGCTTCAAAAACTACTTCTTCCACAAGGACTGGTGGAATATTTTCATGTACCAACTCTTTTGTATCTTGAGCATCAACTTCATAAAAGTCAATATTTATCCCATTATACTTTTTGAGGATTTTCTCCCTCTCATGAAATACATCTTATCTATAAATATTAACTTTATTGTATAAGGGGTTTTATAAGTAGTATAAATTTATTTCCTTGGGATACCATATAGAGATACACTTTGTTCCTCAGGGTTCTTGTTTGTTTCTTGAGAAGGCCTCAACAAATGAATTGAAACCCCATATATGTGTATGAGATAAAACATGTTTCTTTCCACTCTATATTTCAAAGGTAATTCCATTTTTTACTTTAGTTGGTACTTGGTCTAATGTATATACTATAGTTTGTAATGCATATCCCCAAAAGGACAATGGAATATTTGCATGTCTTGTCATCAATGTTATCATGTCTAACAAGGTATGGTTTCTCTATTGACTAACACTATTACTCTATGGTGTGTATGGTGGAGTGAGATGAGAAAAAATCCCAAACTTATGGAGGAATTTGATAAAATATTTTTTAATATATTCACCACCTCAACCCGATTCATTATTATTTATCTTCTTTAAAATTTGATTCTCTACTTGATTCATGAATATCTTAAATTTATCAATGTAATGAGAGTTATAAATCATCAAGTAGACATAACCATATCTACTGAAGTTATTATTAAAAGTTATGAATTAAAAACACTCACCTCTAACTTCTACTAGAAATGGATCACACATATCAGTGTGAAAAAATCCTAAAAGTTGTTTGGCCCTTTCACTATATCCACTGAATGGAAGTTTGGTGTTTTTTCCTTATAAGCAAGAATAACCAATTTAATTTTTTTTATCTCAAATGAGTTTAAATAATCATATTGATAGTTTTTTTTCAAACGCTTCCTGTATACATGACCAAGAAGGTAAAGCCAAAGTTGGGTGTTATATGAGTCATGTGAGAATGATTCATTATCAATTTATAATACTTTATTTCATTAATTTAATACATAAATAATATTATTTAAATGCACTATTGTTGGTGCCAAAATATGTGCAGAGGAAAAGGACGAAAATAGAAAACCATTTCCAAAGATGCTGCCTCATGAAGACCATTCACGGAGCCCCATAGCACTGTAGCAAGTGTAAATCCAAAGTGCCATTCACAATCACTAAAGATTAAAGAGGTGGGAGGCTTCGCGGTTATGATTCAATTGACTGGGAGCGTCACACCGTGGAGGGAGCCAAATCGTCTTCTACGAGCCTGTCAAACTTAACAGAAGCCTCCAAGAGCACCGTTAAGAAACCCCAGAAGAGCTCCACGTCAAGGAGGGGATGACAGTCAACTCCACGGTTATGAAAAACTTGACACAATCCACAACTGATCGTAGAGTGCCACGTGGCTTCGCACCGAGTTCCCCTGCTTCATGCTGCCCCTCACCTATAAATACTGGTCTCCCCTCGAGCCCAAAGGATGGATACCCCGACCTTTCTCCTTCTTAGTTCTCAAATCACGTAGCACCTTCTTCTCTATAAATCATTTATAAAATGAGCTCTTCAAGGTACTTGAGCATTGTAAAGTACCATTCCCTTAGCTCAAATACAACCCCTCTTCAAGCAGGGATGCCCTTCACAAATCCCACATGACATCACAAAGTAAGGAGATCCCTAAGGGGACTCAGGTCTTCGTAAAGAACTCATTCTTCACGAAGTAACTTCCATGCACATGTGTATAACATGCTACGGTAGGATCACTGTGCTTTACGAAGCACATTGCTTCATAGTTCTATGCATTGAAAGGTACCCTTGCTTCATGAAGTCCTACTCGATGAAATCCTTTCCAATTTGAAAAGAACCCTTCATATTCACATATACCCTATTCCTAGTCTAGGACACTTCACTTTGTGAACCATACCCCTTTACGAAGTCCCTCCCCTACATGGACCACCAAAGCTTCACGTGGCTCTTTCTTGTGAACCCATTTTCTTTGAAAAAACTTCTCTTGTATGACCTTCCAAGTTCATACGAAGTTATTTCATGGTCTCTTGGGTGGTGCTTTATGCTGCGTTACCTATCCTTAAGCTTATTCACATAGGCACACTAATGGATATTTCTTCTTCGCATAACCACACTAACATGGGTCCCTCAGTGGATCACTTCACAACACCACCTCTCCAAAGCATTACTGAGGCCTTCCCTTCCCCAAGAGTGGGTAGGTACTAGTCATGTAAGTTCTAGGGGTGTGGAGTGATCCCGCTTCATCCGATCTGTAGGATGTTAAATTTCCAAGCACCATCATCCTCAACGCATGACATTAAATTGTGGCCTCACCCCGTGAAACATACATGGAGCGCCCCACCTCAAAAATTCTCCAGGCCTGCACATCTCCACAGGAGTGAGATGTTCCTCATATAGAATGAGATCCTATTTGATGGATCGACGTCTATCCACGGGGAAGGGAAACCATATTGGTGTAAGCCCCTATCCTTTCTTGCAGGAGGTATCATCCATGCTCCTCATCTATTCTTCCATTCAAAAGACTAGAGGAGATATGGGCACATGGACCTTCGTTACCCTATCCCTCCCCTTCTGGGCTTTGTCTCCATCGGGGCTCCATTGTGAAGTAAGTCCCAATATCCATCTCCATGGGCCGATAACCACTCATAAGACCATGTTTTCTCTTTGGGCTACTAACCACGTGTAAGCGCCACTCCACTTCCCACGGACATACCTTCCATGACATGATCATCAGGTATGTGATGCCTCTTGTTTCTCACACCGAGAATGACTCATGTTGGATTGGAGTAAGCATTGACCATGACATCTTTCCTAAAATGCCTTATCATGTAAGCCCCAAACCATCCCGAACTACGTGGGCTTTGATCCTTGTCTCCTAGGCAAGGTACGTAAGAAGCCTCCCAGATGTTCAAGACCAACACCTACTTGTCCTGATCCATTTACGTCAATTCACCTTCATCCCGCATGACGTTAAAATCTATAATCCTTCCCGAAATATGTGGAATTTGATCCTTGTCTCATGGGAAAGGTACGTAGGAAGCCTCCCTAAGGTTCAAGCCCAACACCTACTTGTCCTGACCCCTTCATGCCAGTTCACTTTCATCCCGCATGATGTTAAACTGTATCCTCCTTTCCAAAATATGTGGACTTTGATCCTTTTCTCCTAGGAAGGGTACGTAGGAAGCCTCCCGGAGGTTCAATCCCAATACCTACTTGTTACTACCTCTTCATGTTGGTCCACCCCTCATCCTGCATGATGTAAAACTGTATGCACCTTTTGTCCCGCAAGACGTTAAACTATACCCATTCTAACTATGTGGGATTTGATTGTTGTCTCCTATACAGGGTATGTAGGAAGCCTCCCTGATGTCTAATCCCAATTTACGGTAAGACATTGTGAATAAAAATTACCGGTAAGCCATTTTGACTCCCAATAAATGGTAATCCATTGTAAACCTCAACCAGTAGTAATTCTTTGGAACCCCAACCAGTGGTAAGATGTTGTAGCTCCATCTAGTGGTAAGCGATTGTAGTCTGAAATAGATGGTAAGACATTGTAGTCTCCTTTGTTGGGACCCACAACTCTGGTCCGCCCCCGTGGCGTTCGACCAATCTGGGTTGCTAACCACACGTAAGCCCCAGTATATCATCGGGTCATTGTCCTATGTGTACACCCCAATTCTATACCCCCATCCTAAAATACATGGGATTTGATTCCCTACCAAAGAGATATATAAAAATCCTACATGAGGTTAAATCCCATCACTCATGTCCCATCGTGGTCTCTCCCTTAAGCCTATGTGTTCGAGAAGGTCATGAACCAACCCATAGGTTCGACTCCCTCCGGATCCCATCCATGCATCCATTCTCATGGGATGCCTCCTCAAGTGTCCCATCACCCTACAGAACAATGTAGACTTTGATTCCATGACACAGGGATACGTGGGAAGTCTCTTTGAGGCTCAAGACCACCATCACCGTTGTCCTCACGTCAATTCTATCTCATTATCCACCCAATCTCAACCATCCATATCCATCCCGATTCTTACTTAGGCTGCCACATCCTAGTGAGATCATGTCACCCAATTTATCACCACTCCTAGAAGAAATCATATAACCAACCACACGTCAGACCCAACATCAATGTTTCCTCCTGGGGTTGCACCCATCTGATCCACTCTTATCAGTGTTCTGATCAGTCTGATTTGTCTCCACAAGACGTTAAACTCTCGACATACCGTGTATTAAACATGGGAAGCTGAGGAAAACCTTAGTGACATGACTATAGAATATAATTTCCCACACTTGACATGGGATGCCTCAGGATTTTGAGCCCTCGAGAATCCCTATCATAAGGGGAAGAAACCCAGACACATTAGTGTTCCAAACTCCAGACATGCCAGCGATTTCCAACGTGACTAATCCCCTGATCGAAGGCTGATACCCTTATTGGACCCCTTGTAATGTCCTAACAAGAACAATGTAATTAACTGCAGTCCATGAAGACATGGATCTGGGAAGAGTTTCAAGAACAATGTCTTAAGTCTTTGAGGGAGACCTGGACTATGAAATGAGTTCTAAGAAGGAATCCATGGAAGGAGGAACCGACATCCCATCATCCTGTTTTGATCAAGGAGAAAACGTCCCTGAATAAGAGACAGATGCCTCCTACCCTTGTAAAGTGGGAATACAGGGCAACAGATCAACGCATCTTCCCCAGGCGGATGTGTGCCCCAATGGAAGCATCATAAATAGAAATGGTGAACCTGATGTGAAATTCTTCTCTTCAATGTGGAGATTATTGGCACTCGATATATCAGTGGATTATCGTTTCAATGGATCCAGTTATCCAGTGCCAGGTCCCTCCAAGAAAATAGTGGGTCTGGCGTGAAACTCACCAGAAATTAGTTCACTTGAATGTTGGACATCTCAGTTTTCAACTTTTTTATCGTGGATCCTTCTTACCAACCATGGAATATGGAATGACACTGGGTCATTGGATGTCGCTTTCCTTCTTTCAACACTAATGGTTTAGTATCCTTGCTTTTAGGACCCAAGATATCATGATAGGAAACCAATCAACACCCACCCACTGACGTAGGGGAAGGGGAAACGTCAACGCAATAATCCCGTGAAACCTCAACTGTCCCATAATAGCTTCCATGTCCATGGATGTTGGGCACCAATTCCCCATATGAATTCATTTAAATAAGGGTAATTAACAATCTCATTCGACAATAAAAGGAGGGGATTATCCCAACTCGGGATATGGACCAACACGACCTAGTGTCTTCTGTTCCTCATCATCACCACTACTACTAAGGGCCGAAAAAGGAGCCAATGCACCCCACTCTGATGTAAAATTATTTCAGGAGCCTCTCCCTGGAATGATTCAACAAATCCCTCCCCTAAACCAATGAGGTGAGGGATGTCAGGGCCATTCACCTGAAATCTCATTCCAAGAGATCCCACCAGGCTATGTCAGTGCCGCCACATGACCCTATAGGCTGAGGGGCGGGTGACTTATGCAACTGAACCACCATCCCTAGTCCGGTTAATTCGATGCTAGTGTCAGGCATAGCTGAAGAGGATGCCTTCCAGGGGGCATCATCCTCAATGACTCCCATGGCCCATCCCACTGCCGACCCATACCATCAATCCCCTATTTATTACAAGTAGGTTCACTCATACGCTTGACCTAGATCGAGTCCCTAACCACCCCACGGGTAGGCTGGGTCGACTCTCCTGGTCGTTGACACAGGTGGCGTCCATCGCAGGCCGACCCGAGACAATGACATCTAGTATGAAGGTCCCCCCCGTAACATCACCAATGAGAGCACGAGTCCTCCCCACTCCCAACCTCAGCATGGAGGTCCTCCCCATGCCACCTTCAATCCATGCGAAGGTCCTCCCCACTTCGTTGACACCCAGTACAAAATCCTCTTCCGCACCCATGACCTTAGGTATGGATCTGTTCTTCCTATCATAGGTTTATGATGTAAAGATGCTACCTTTACGGTCAACCGTTAGCGTGGGGGTCTTCCTCATGTCCTTAAAACAACTAAAGAAGGTCCTCTTTATCCCAAAAATCATAGAAGTGGAGGTTTGCCTCACTTCATGGGCACCCAACATGGAGGTCTTACCCATATTCAGCTCATCCAGTATGGGGACCTTCATTGTACTGTCACTGCCAAAGAAAACAAGCATAGAAGCCCCACCCATGCTCCCATCAGCTCCAGTGGAGGTCCTACCCACTCCATCACTTCATGCAGAGATTCCCTATGCACGTCATCTAGTGGACATGGAGGTCCTCCCTGTGTTCCCTTTGACATTTTTCTTGGTGCTCCTCGCACCCCAACTCACCCAAGAGGAAGTCCTCTCAACCCTAGCCTCAATTCGACCGAAGGTCCACCTCAAACCAAAAATATACCCTTTCCCGAAGATCTATCCCGAGGTAGGAGGTTGGGTCACTGATGCCATAAAAAGAATGCTGAGAAGAATCATATCATAAGTAAACCTGTATGCTTCTCAGATTCCAAGGCAAAATGTGATTCGACAATGGAACCCTCACCTCAGTCCTCTGTGTAGAGGGTTGGGGCAGGAACAAGCCATATAAAACTCATCCTTCAAGAATGTGAGGTCCACCAGATTCCTCCCTCCCTCCCCAGATACATCAAGGAGGAGAAATATTTGGACTCTTTCTAGGGCCTGGCTGTGCAATGCTCCCTATTGTCAACATGGTCATTCTCTACCTCGACCAGAGATCATGGAGAGTTATTCTAGGGACCGATAGAGGATGAAAAACAACATTGACCACCACTAGTAACTACAACCCCTACACCAGAAACTATGGTCGCCAGTCCATCTTACCAGGATGTGGTGGATCAGTCATTTAATTTGTCACATGAAAACCCAAGATGCGGCAGCTTGTCAGCTCGTTTGCTGTATTCTCCACTAGCCAGTCTACCATCTCAACGGTCTTCTTCGGTGTCATTACTAGTCACGCAGCTTCCCCAAGTTGATGAGTGGGAAACCAAGGGATCTATCCTGATTATGATCCAAGTATCTTTTGGGAAATCCTCATAGCAGATCATTTCCCATAGATGTTCTGGCCAATCACAACCATGAACTTCAGTGCGCCAGAATCGCTTACTGAGGAGGAAGTCATGTACTTTCGCCAAACCCTATGGGTGATGCACTTCCATATCCTTTATCAGCGAGTGTCTTACCCCAAGAGTGAAGCACATTTTTAAGATATTGACCTGAAATGTTGTATGGTCGACTTGGCTATGATCCCTATGGTCTAACACCCTGAGTTTCCTGATTGCCACCCGACCCTCTTGAAATGACGCGTTCAGAGCTTTAAAGTTCTCCACATAATTGTAAAGGAGGATTCTCCCCACATTCAGGTCTGTGGTTGGGGGAAGTATGCTACCATCCATTTCATATGTATCCAGCACCAGCATGACTTTCCCAGAAATATTGAGGATATGCCTCCAGGTAGAGTCGTGGTTAACATGGCCGTTCTATTAGAGGAAGAGATAGAGACAGAGCTCCTTGGAGAGAACTTACGCCCGAGAGAGTTCCACACCTATTGGATCCACTATGAAGGGTTAATATCTAGAAGATAAATCTACTAGGTCTTCTCATGCCCACAGATTCATTTCTCCTCAGCCGGAATCCCAATAAGAGCAAATATCATCTTGGGGATGTCAAACCCTCTGACCCATATGTCTAAGTGTAGAAGATGGAAGATGATCCTGAAAAGGCTGTGTTGCATCAACAGCTCACAAAGCACAAAAAAAATGTTCAATGCACTCTTTTATGAATGCGTTGCAGAGTGGAAGCCAGACGAAGGTGATCCTCAGCTAAGGTAGCAGGGGCAGGTAAAACATTATCCCAGCAAGTTTCTTCTAGGTGACCCTGACCATCCTTCCCACATAGACAGGATAGAATCCGGAGCTTATGGACGGTGAGAGCTTCCCAGAGTGTCTGTGCCTTGTATGTTTACTTGACTAGAGGGGTCTTCCAGTGGGATCCACCTAGAGATTCACCATTATTATTGTTTGGTTGGTTGTGACGAGTCAACCAAGCCAAAGAACAAGCTTGTGTTTTGTACTTCTTGTAGTTTAGGTAGTCTACTGAGATACCTGTTGTATTACTTGCTATGATTTGGGAATATAAAGATGTTTCTAGACTCCTTGGGTGATAATTAAATGAATTAATTAAATTACTAAATAAATGTGAATGGGAATTGGTATGATTATTTACTTTAGAGTACTCATGTTTCTCTACTCATTTATTTCCTTTACTTTTGCTATATTGCTCACTGACAATAGGGCACAGATCTTGTGCTGATTTCCTACTAGGATTAGTCTCACACCCTATTTGGGTCCAACTCTTCAGCCCAAAAAGGTTATATGGTTGTAGGTGTGGATGGGGATTGTGGCCCTTCTACTTCAGGTACATGATTGCTGGTTGGAGCTACAGGGCATAGGACCGAGCTTAGGCTTGCGATGGTGTTGGAGTTGTTGTTTACTTTTAGTGCTTTGTTCTTAGTTGTATTTCAACACGTTTTTGTGTTTGATTATTTCCTTAGATACATGTACCATGATGAATCATTATTATATTATACATTACTTCCGCTATTTAGTTTTAGTTATTGTATGCAGTTTACTACTTTTTCTATTGACTGTTATTTATGTACCTTGTATACCTTACCAAATGAGGGCATAGTTTCCCCAATAACTTACCAAGGACCTCGTTTCTAGTCGGAAGCCTCTAGAATTTGGGGAAATGCACTTGAGGTCATGTGGTGAACAGGGCATGGGGCACCAGTTGATGGGATCCGGATTCGGGTCATTACAGTCTGATTCTTCCAGTAGAGGAAAGCGCTCTCTCAATTTGGTGTTTGAAAACCAAGTAGGGGTCATTCGTTCAAGTAGCACCTTCACTCGATCTTTCATTGGATTTGGGGAACTCTGAGAGTGCACAATGTCCTCCATCTTGGCAAGGTACTGCTGCCCCCTCTGCCTGAGATACCGTAAATCCATCCCTGATAGGACCAATCCCCAAAAAATCCATCCTGAGATGATTAAGATGTTTCCACATCTCAGATGGGTTAATTAATTTTCTTTTGACATCCTAGATGTCCCAAGACACTAAGGAGACAACATTATCATGCATGTCTATGTGGCGCAGCTGCTTCCCCAGAGCCTGGTGGGTATCCTACAAAACCCCATGGGTGGCCTCCCCTCAAGATAACTCTGCTCCTCTGGGACTGCCGATTCTGATGTGGTTTCCTGCCTCTCAATTGGTGTGGGTCTTGACACCATTGTAGCCTCTCCACCCAAGGATATTTTCGCCGCCTTCCTGCCCTGACCTCGAGGTTGAGGGGGGACCCCGTCTTTGTCATGGATGGTCTGTTACTTCAACATTTCCCCCGAGTAGGCTGCCTCCCAACTCTTGGTGTATTTCTTCACCAGACTATAGATAACTGTGGGTGGAAGTAGCTTGTTCCACATCTTCCCATTCTCCCGTATGAACATGAGCCACATTTTCCTCATCACAGATGGGTGTTCCTTGTGGATCACTCCCAATTAAACATATGGGGTGAGCCTCTGTATGCATTAGAATTACCTTGTGAAATGGCGTGTGGTGTAAAACTCACATAGAGGCTCGCGGTCAACCCGAACCACTAGGACTCTGACCTGGAATGCCCAGAGTTAGGACTGATGCTCTTCCGTTCCCTGGTCATCATCAGTGAACACAACTTTTGGCAGTGTAAATGGGTGGAAGTTGAACTCTCCCACCTTCCATACCTGGTTCAACACCAGCGTCAGGCTCATCTAGGTCAAGAAACTCCCCACTATGTTAAGAATGGCCGATTAGAAATATGATCCCGGATGGGAAATAGGGTTCAGATATTCATACATGCCCCTAATATGAGCTACTATCCACCCATATAGAATATGGAATGACCCACGTACCCTCTATGGCTTATTCCCTTTTCTGATGTGCCACAACACCTTATACAACTTGGTGAGCATTGGGATCCCAAGGTTGACCTGATCCTCTGTCGCTAATGCGGACACCATGATTAATGTGCCCAGCTGTACACCCATGTTCATGTCTCTTACATGTAGATTCCAGCCGCAGATAAGCGACAAAATGAACGCATCCAACCTTACCACCGGTTGATGCTCATTTCTGACACTGAATCCCCATGTATTCCATTAGATTCCATCCAACAGTCTTCAATATGAGTGCTCCTTGCCATGATGAACCCCCTTTAGGCAGGCCCGAGGCCTCACAGAAAACTGTACATCTTCATAAGAATTCAAGAATTGCTTCAACCACCGCTTAAAGTGGACACCCCTCATTGACTGATTGTCCTCCCTCGGAACTAGTTCCATCAATGCCTTTGTTAGTGGTGACATCTGCTCTGGGTCCTCCCATGTATTCATAGTGTGGAGGAACTCATCGTACGTCACCCCTGAGATTTGGTGCAAGTCCCATAGGATGATACCAACCTCCCCATGGTGAATATGGAAGGTATTGGTCCTTGATGACCACCAAATCAGCAACTCCAGCATCAGCTCCTTCGGCTGGTGGACGTGAAATTGGGAAGCCCAAGCCACCTCATATAGGTCCACTCGCCTTAGCTCCACCCTAAACTACTTGAATGAGGCACATACCCAGTAGGATCATGCCTAGTCATCTGTGAAATTTCCGACTTGGCGCATGTTACACTCATCAGTCCACCCCTTCTCTAAGTTCCCCAAGGCCTCATTCAGAATGGTGCGGTACTATGGAGGAGATACCTCTAGTAGAAACACCTTCCCATTGACACTGTTAATATGGTTGAATAATAATTCAGTGTTGACAGGTGTGATATCCTCCCAAGTTTAGCGTTGGCATGATGTAATCCTGCACTAGTAAGTCAGATCATCCCTTCTTGCTTTAGGAATAAAGAATTTGTCCCTCAGACCAGAGCTATATAGATGATACCTCTTGCACAAAGGGTAGTTCTTCTAACTCTTCGACAGTAGCTCCACTAGGGACCCATGGTCTGAATGTATCCTCACATACTCCCTAAGGCCTAGGTTATTCATCATTTCTTCCCTCCGGGCATCATCCACAAGGACCCCATGGAAACTTCCTGATGAGCCATTCAATCTTTAAGGTTTTTCAAAAAAAATTCCAGGATCATGGAGATCGATTACGAAGCTATATTGAAAATCTAGATCATGGATACAGGTCATAGATTCCTGCCACAGGCCTCACAGACACAAGCCGTGGATCCCACACCTACAGAGTTCAAAGACTCTCTATGCGCTGCAGAGCATAAAGGCTTGATTTGTAAAGGGTGATCACAGAGCGTGCAGAGCTTTTTGAATCGAGAGCTCAGACATGAAAATGAGAATATGAGAGAAGACAAAAGAGAGGTCAGCTTCCCCTATTTATAGGAGATGACCCCCTTTTCTTCATAGTGTCTTTGGCTGCAGTGAGCTTTGTGGCACTCTCAACCCGTGTGTCGCCTCCCCACATCGCGACACTACTTTTCAATCTTGCTTTGTGATTGGACTAAAATTTTTGATGATTGAACCTCAGACTTAGACCCTTGTTATTTCCTCAGCTCTATGTAGGGGGGGGGGGATTTTTGGCACTACAATATGTGCCAGAGGAAAAGGACACAAAGATAAAACCAATTCCTAATAGGCTTCCTCGTGAAGACCATTCATAGAGCATCATAGTACTGCGGTCGGGGAGAAGCCATAGCCCCCTTCGCGGTCACTGCAGAGTAAAGAGGCGGGATGCTCCACAGTTATGATGCAATTTACCGAGAGATTCACGCCACGGAGGGAGCCTAATTGACCTCCGCGAGCCTGTCGAACTTGACAGAATCCTCTAAGAGCACCACGAAGAGAACCTAGGAGAGCTCTGCGCCGTTTTGGGGATGACAGTCAACTCTACAGTTATGAAAAACTTGACACAATCTGCAGCCGATCACAGATCTCCATGTGGATTTGCACTGAGTTGTCCCATATTTGTGCCACTCTAACCTATAAATACCGGGCTCCCCTTGATCCCAAAGGATGGATACCCCGATCTTTCTCCTTCTCAGCTCTCAAATCGTGAAGCACCTTCTTCTCCAAAAAACTTTGAGAAAAATGAGCTCTTTAAGGTAGTTGAGCATTGAGAAGTACCCTTCCCTTAGCTCAAATATAACCCCTCTTTAAGTAGGGATTCCATTCACAGAGCCCATGAGCCATCGTAATCGAAGGATATCTCTAAGGGTACTCGGGTCTTCCCAAAGCACTCATGCTTCGTGAATTAGTTTCCATGCACATGTGAACCACATGCTAAGGCAGGATCACTATGCTTTGTGAAGCACATTGCTTCGCAGTGCTATGATTTGCAAGGTACCCTTGCTTCGTGAAGTCCTACTCCAAAAAATCATTTCCACTTCGCAAATAACCCTTCTTATGCACTTATACCCTATGCCTAGGCTAGGACACTTCACTTCGCAAAGCATACCCCTTCGCGAAGTTCCTTCCCTACATGGAGCAAGAGATCTTCACAAGGCTAATTTTTGTGAACCCATTTTCTTTGCAAACCCTTCTCCCATACAACCTTCCAGGTTCATTCAAATTGATTTCAAGGTCCCTTGGGTGGTGATTCATGTTGCATTGCTTATCCTTATGCTTCTTCGCCTAGGCACGCTAATGGATATTTCTTCTTCGCATAGCCACGCTAAGGTGGGCCCCTCAGTGGATCACTCCACAACACCACCTCTCTGTGGAATTACTGATGCCTTCCATTACCCAATGGTGGGTAGGTATCTATCATGTAAGTCCTAGGGCTATAGAGTGAGCCCGCTTCGTCCGAGCTTCAGGACTTTAAACTACAAAGCACCATCATCCTTATCACTTGATGTTAAACTGTGGCATCACCCTGTGAAACATACACATAACACCCCACCTCGAACTTTCTCCACGCCTGCTCATCTCCAAAAGAGTGTGATCTTCTTCATATGTAATGAGATACTATTTTTTGGACCAACGCCTATCCGTGGGGAAGGTAAACCATCTTGGTGTAATCCCCTAGACTTTATTGCAGGTGGTAGCATCCCTGATCCTACTCTCTTCTTCCATGCCAATGATTATAGGGGATATGAGAATAGGGAACTTCCTTACCCCATCCCTTTCCCTCTGGGATTTGTCTCCATCGGGCCTCCATCCTAAAGTAATTCCCAATCTCCATCTCCCTGGGCCTCTAATCGCTTATAATCCCTTGTTTCCTCTTTGGACCGCTAACCACGTGTGAGCCCCACTCCACTTCCCTCGGACACACCTTTCACGACGTGATCATCAGGTCTGTGATACCTCTTGTTTCTCACACTGATCATGACTCACATCGTCTTAGAGTAAGAATTTACCATGAAATCTTTCCTATGATTCCTTAGAATGTAATCCCCAAACCATCCCGAACTACGTGTACTTTGATCCTTGTCTCATAGGAAAGTTACATAGGAATCCTCCCTAAGGTTCAGGCCCAACACCTACTTGTCCCAACCCCTTCATGTTGGTTCACCTTATTCCTGCATTATGTTAAAATGTATCTTCCTTCCCTAATTATGTGGACATTGATCCTTGTATCCAAGGAAAGGTATATAAGAAGCCTCCCTGAGGTTCAAGCCCAACAGCTACATGTACTTACCCCATCACGTCGGTTCACTTTGGTCCCACATGATGTTAAACTGTATCCTCCTTTTCAAACTACATAGAATTTGATCCTTGTCTCCTAGGAAGGGTATGTAGGAAGCCTCCCTGAGGTTCAATCCCAACACCTACTTGTTTCGATATCTTCACATCGGTCAACCCCTCATCCTGTATGATGTTAAACTGTATGCCCCTTTTGTCATGCAAGAAATTAAATAGTACACATTCAAACTATGTGGGATTTGATCCTTGTCTCCAAGATAGGGTACGTAGAAAGCCTCCCTGAGGTCCAATCCCAATTTATAGTAAGTAGTTGTAACTCCCAATCGATGGTAATCCATTGTAACCCTCAAATAGTGGTAAGCTGTTGGAACCCCAACCAGTGGTATGCCATTGTAGCTCCATGTAGCAGTAAGTTATTGTAGTACACAATTGATAGTAAGCTATTGTAGTACCCTTTTCTTGGACCCACATATCTGTTCATCCCCCATGGAATCAGACCAACCCGGTATTCAAACCACACGTAAGCCCTGGTATATTGTTGGGTCATTGTCATATGTGTACACTCCAATTCTATACCCCCATCCTGAACTATGTAGACTTTGATTCACCGCCACAAGGATATCTAGGAAGCCTCTCTAAGGGTCAATCCAATCACTCATGTCCCATCGTGGTCTCTCCCTTGAGACTATGTGCTTCGGGAAAGTCATTCCCCAACCCGGAGGTTCTACTCCCTTTGGATCCTATCAATGCGTCCATTCTCATGGGTTTCCTCCTCAGGTGTCCCATCTCCCTACCAAACTACATGGACTTTGATTCCATGAAATAGGGTTACATAGGAGGTCTCTTCGAGGCTCAATCCCCACATCACCGTCATCCTCACGTTGATTCTATCTCATTTTCCATCCACTCTAAACCATCCATATCCATCCTGATTCTTACCTAGGACGACACATCTAGGTGAGATCATGTTAGCTACTTTATAGCTTCTCCTCGCAGCAATCGGGTAACTAATCACATGTAATTCCCAAAATCAATGTTCCCTCCTGGGGTTTCACCCATCTAATCCACTCTTATTAGTGTTCAGATTAGTCCAATATATCTCCACTAGATGTTAAACTCGCGGAATACCCTGTGTAAAACATTGAAATATAAGGAAAATCTCAGAGACATGCCTATAGAATATAATTCCCCATACTCGGCATGGGATGCATTAGGATTTCATGCCCTTGATAATACCTATCATAAGGGGAAGAAACCTAGACTCATCAGTGTTCTAGCATCCAGACACACCAGTGATGTCCAACATGACTACTCCCCCGATCGAAGGTTACTGCCCTGACTAGACCCCTTGGAATGTCCTGACAGAAGCAGTGTAATTAACCGATATCCATGAAGACATGGCACTTGGATGAGTTTCATGAACAATGTCTTAAGTCTATGAGGGATACCCGGACTAAGAAACGAGATCTAAGGAGGAATCCACAGAGGGAGGAAACTACATCCCATCATCCCATTTCGATCAAGGAGAAAACGTCCCTAATAAGCAACAAGTGTCACCTAACTTTAGAAAGAGGGAATGTGGGGAAACAGATCAATGCATCCTCCATAGGTAGATGAACGCTCTGACGAAAGCGTTGGAAAAAACCATACCATAACATATGTCATATTTATAAAAGAAACCACTTTTTTCCATAATTGAAAATAAAACCATCTACACCAAGGCATGATACATAAATTATGTTCTTGTTAACCAATGGTACATAATAAAAGTCCTTTAAAACAAAATTCATTCCCATTGGAAATTAAGGGTGGTAGTCACTAATAGATTAATTAACCATCCTCACCACATTTTCCACCTGTAAATCCACCTCTCCTCTAGAAATCTTTCAGAATGTACTTGGTTCTTGTATTTGGATACTAATATGAGCACCAAAATCCATATCTAATACCCAATGTATAAATATTGAAATATTACACTCGATTATTAATACACCTTTACCTTCCCCTTTTTTTCTTGGCTTGGTTCCCTTTATAGTGAAGTTTATTTCCATATAAAAAACATACTCTCTCCTTTTTCTTTCCCTGCCTCTGGATCTTCCTCTTCTTGGAATAATGGTTCTTGGGAGCTTTAGACTTGTTAGGAGTCTTGGGACCCTTCTCCTTGTTCTTCCTTTTATTATTCCCCATAACGACCATGTGTTTTTCATCCCCCATGTCCTTATCTATTTGTTGAATCAATGTAATAAGTTTTAAAATACTCTTCTCATTATTTCTTATATTATAACTAACAATAAAACTGGAGATGGTTTTGGGTAGTGATGAAATAATGAGATCTGTGCACTATTCATACAGGAATTTAATCACAAAGATGTCTAAGTTTTCAATGTATCTAACAAGCTTGAATACATGAGGCTTGTCTGAAACTGACTCTCAAAGTGTAGTTATAAACAGAGCATTGGATATCTTTTATCTCTATTGTCTTACCTTCTGTTGATAAAGTCCCCAAAGGCAAGACATCATGCTATACACATCCGTATTCTCATGTTTCTTCAAAAGTTCATTGGTCATGGAAGATAGCATTAAAAATAAACATATGTGTAATCATTAAAATATTTCTCATAGAGAGTAAACTCTTTATCACTATCCTCATTACCAGGTGCATCATAAATAGGTTCTTCCAACACATACAATTTCCTTTCATATTGAAGGATAACATGTAAGCGCCTTTTCCACTATTGAAAATTTTTAATGGTGAGAAGGCAATCCTTATCAAGTATGGTTCACAATGATATGTTTGAATTCATTCTATTTTTATTTATATAAATAAGATGGTCATAATTTTAGTACTTTATATATTAAAATCTAGACAAATAAATAAATATTATATTTATTAATCTCCCACTAATGTAACGCCCCGACCCCAGTTGCCCAGAGTCGGTGCATTAATTACATAACATTGGCATGATCATAAGAAAGATCAAATCTCGAAAGACCGATTGGTTTAGTATCCTTGGAAACACTAGATATAATCATAAAGTTTTACATTACATTTCAAAGTGAAAAACTACTACAACAACAAAGTCTTCATATCCACACTATTAACCCCTCATAATATCCCTGCAAGTCATTCATAATTTACTTCTTCACTACCTGGGAAAAATAAAACATAGAAAAGGGGTGAGCTCAAATGCCCAGTAAGGATAACAATATAGCGGAACATTCAAAATAAGCATAAACATTTAAGGCAATGAATTACTAAAACAAAAGCCTTTTAAAATTGAACTTCAACATAGTATGGAAAAAGTAAAATGAAATAATGCCATTTACTTATTCACATGGATATTCTACTAATCGAATAATCACATGCAATATCAATAACCACTTTCATAATGTTGGAATGCATAATGCCAGACTATCATAACCACATAGCCAAGGCCTCGTGCCAAGACTACAAATAAGATTTTGTCAAGGCCTTGTGCCAAGACACTAGTTTGTCTCATGAGACCTACCGATGCATCGAGGACCTATAGCAGGCTCCACCCGTCACTTATTAAGTCCAATGCATTCCCATATGAAAAGGTTTAAACATAACATAAACATTCGTATTAAAACTAGCATACGAAATGTCAATAATTTCACCATAAACTATGAATGGTATAAAAATAGCACATCCACAGTCAAACATATCACAAAACCTTCAATACAATATAGAAGTTTTGTATCATAATAAATCAACTTCAAATAATCTTAAAATCCATCAAAGGATGTTGACATAGATGAAATCAAAATTCTTTTTAAAGAAGTATCTCCTTTTATTTTGAAATCATTTAAGATCCATATAAAATAAAACATTTTCTTTGAAAATATTCTTATAAGCTTGTATGGAAAGCTTCGACTATTTTATAACGGCGGAAAATAACCGCACCCGCCGTATAAGTTAAAAAAACATTCTTACCTCAATTCTGCCGAAAAGGTTAAGAAGGACCTTGTTTTGAAAACGACGGAAAGATTCCTTTATAAACCTCTTATAAAAAGTAAAACAAGGGTATAAATGACTTTAACCCATATTCTTGTAAATAGTAAAAATGTTTTGAAATACGTTTCGAAGAAACATGGATGTGGATGATAAAGAGATCCCAGTAGATTATTACGTATAATACAACCTCGGATAATGAAGAGATTGTGAAATAACCCTTACCTTGTACTTTTCCTTGGTTGGGGTAGGTTAACCTCCTGTATAATAGTGAAATAATTGTTACTAAATTATACAAGAATCATATACATTAATATGATATCATATATGATCTTTTAATATTGATTTGATAATAATATCTTAGTATTATCGCTGTTTCGGGTGTGAACTTACTTGTTTGCTTTTGTATGTTTTGTTACGTAAGACATGTTTGTAAAGGATAAGTTGTATATTATTCAAATCCATAATGGTATCAAGTCCTTAAACTTCATTTTTAAATCATCAAATGATAATTATACTTGAATGGATACGATGGAAAATGAATCTCATCGCGTTCGTGGAGACGGTAGTCCGTACGTACGCACGAACGCTACTTCCATTTAATTTTTATTTTAAAAGAATCGAATACAAATGATACATAGGTATATTACTATTCCAGTATAATATAATATTTTATATATGTTACTTAAGTTCATTAACACCATCCTTTATACGTTCCATGTGTGGTATGAACGAGTCATATCATTTTAAGGGGGCGGTAGTCCGCACTTCCTCAAATGAAATTATCGTATGTATATACAACATGAAACGAATAATGGTATGAAATAAAATGGAATTACAGAAGCTTATATATAATATATATCATTAACATCATATTTAATTACAGTGCCATCATAATGGCCACCATGAGAGGCGGTAAGATGTATTTGAACAATCATCGTTTCGTGAGGCGTTAGTTTGCCATCCACAGAAACATTATGTTCATCATCCATTAGATGGAGTTGTGTGTATGTGTAGTTTGAATCCTTCTTATAACAACATCCTAGTATATTGAGGATACTGGTGTTGTTACAAAAGAAAGGAAATAAAAAGAGTTTGGGGGTTGAAGAAGCAAAATAAATGAAAATAATTTAAGAGAAATCGTTACCTTTAATTTAGGTAACTCACTTTGGTTGGAACCAAAGGACTTGTTGAAATGCTTTCTGCCTAAGGGGAAGCTTCAAGGAGGAGGATAGGGATGTGGGGAGCTTAGTTGGGCAGAGTTTGGATGAGCCAAGTGGCTTGAGAGGTGTGAGGAATGAGTAGAAGTGGTCTCCTTTTATAAGGGAGAGGAGGGGCTCTTTAGGAAAGAGTGAAAGTATTACTTTATAATATAATTATATTCGGTTTATAATGGTCCAAAAATCATTGAGGTCGAAGATAAGATGACTCATATTCTAAATAACATCAACCAATAAGAATTGGACAGGTTTTAGATAATATTTTAATCATTATAATCTTATTTATTTAAATGATTTATTAATGAGGTAAACATTGCATCATTATTGTGTCATTAATAATTTAAATTATTTGATGTCTAAAAATTATAAATAAAATATCATTATGTAGGAAATCGTTTTAGCTTTCTAATGAATATTTATAATCGAAAATTAAACATGTATAACCCTATGTAAAAATTGTTCTTCTAAAAGATGTAAGCTTATGCCATTTTTATTTTTATTTTAACTTTATTAATATAATGTGTCCCTACCACATACAAGTGGATCCAAGGGGTCCCCAAATTGACCCAAGGATGCCCATGGTCGGGTATGTGTCCACCAATAAGGTTAGGACACGTTTTAGGGTAATTTTGTATTATTATAATATTATTTTTTAACCCTTATTTACCGGATTTACCCTTTAACCATGGTAAATAAAATATTTACCACAGTAACTATTCAAAATGTCTAAAAATAAAAGTTACCTATTTACACAATTTGAACATCCTGATTCCAAATATGGAATCCATTTTCCTAAATTCAAAACACAGAAGTGGCAGAAATTAATTTAAAATTAATTCCCGCTGTCAAAACAAAAAGCGTGTTTTTAAGAGGTAATAACTATCAAAAGATTGACACTTGTTTATGTTCAGTTTAATTGTAAAATTATGTCCAATGACCAACATTGTATTAAATGGTAAAAATATATTCTAAATATACTTTAAAACCACTCAAATTCACAATTTATCACTATTAATTATTTTGATTAAAAAAGTTGTTTTTAATTAAAATTTAGTAATTTTCACTATTCATCAAAATATGAAAGTTATCCGAAAAGTACCAAAATTTCACCTTAGGCTAAATTTGATATTACAAATCCAAAAATGAAGTCCATTTTAAAATATAAAATATATATAACTTCAAAAAGTAGGTATTACTATTCATAACAGCAAGTTTGATTGGTTACAGTGTGTTAGAACTCGAAGTTGCGTACAAAACACACTACTGTTTTATTCAAAGGAAAGCGTACCGTGGAAGCTTGAGATGTTTCATTTTAAATTTTTGATGTCCCCATTTAGTCAAAAAGTTTAAAATATTGTATTTAAAAAGGTTTCACTATTAGAAGTTGATAAAAGTGAAATACTGAAAATGAATCTGTTCTTGCAATATGACTAAGAAACTCATAATAGGGATTCTAAAATTATAAGGATTATATAAAGTTCAAAATGTAGTTAATACTATTCATGACCTCTTTTAATGGTGTGATTGAACTCGGTGTTGCGTGTAGTGCAAGTTATTGAATTATTTTTAAGAAATAACACACTCTGAAATCCTGGGGTGTTACATTCTCCCCTCCTTCAATAAATTGCGTCCTCGCAATTTGAAATTGTTCTTCGAAAATAAAAGGTTGAAAGTAGAAAATATATTTGTGGGAAAACCCACATCGGAAATTGGGTTACTAAAATTTAGTCTTAATATGAGGAAAAGATAAATGAAAGGGTCACCACCAAATTATGATCTCGATTAGGAGAACATTGGTGGCAATTAGAGACATATAATTGGAGGAAAAACGTAAATATTTATAGGTAGTGATTGAGGTCATCAATCACAAACAAGTATAAAATTGAGGTCCTTAAACTCATCAATCTATGATGATTTGAAGTACCATCGGTTCAACAAAATATAGGGTATTGGGACAACACATTTTTGACATTTCAAAATATCTTAGTTGAAATCCCACATCGAAAAATGAATTAATGAGGCCTCTATTTAAAATAAAGAGTGGAAAGTATGAAGATTACCGAAAATTACACATACTAGGGTTCCATGTAGGAAAATATGGATATGGAAGAGAAATCTAACCATCAATTATCTGATGGAGAGTGGTAGAGAACATGGCTATGAAAAGGCCAACAATCCCAAAGCCATAAATTTGTGATGATTTAAGGTACCATCTAGGACAACATTTTTGTTCTAAGTTTCTATTATTAATGTTGAGGAATTTATTTATGAGATTGGCTAAGATCATAAAGAGATATACTTACTTTATAATTAGAGTTTTGTCCATTAATAAATTTCTACCATAAACTCATCTTTCACTTGTAAAAAAAATTATATTTATACTATTCGTACAGGGTTCCAAAATAAACGAATTTATAATTCATCTACCAGATCTTTTAAAAAAACTACATTATTTAATCCAGGACATCTCTTGGGCCAGTGGTAGGTGATACACCCTTGTCGCCCTTCGGTTGCGGGTTCAAGTCTCGCGGCCTTGCCGGACGCAACATGTTGCTGCCCGACCTCCGGGTTGTCCTTTTATGGCAATCCAAAATAATCCAAATAAGAACTATCCAAAATAATTCTATCCAAACTCACAGTACAACATTTATAAGGAAGGTAAACATAATATAGATCCTTTTTACCCCGTAATAGCATATAAATACCTTCATCATGTATTACCATATTCCTTATTGATTACATTCATGATCCCTTATTCCATATAGAATGCTGGATATACTTCATTAATCGAAAAATGTTTTAAACCCCAACAATGATGGAATATACAAATCATTAATCAGTTCCAAGGTAGTCAAGAATATCCAATATAATTTATCCAAAACAATCACATATTATTCAAAAATCACTACCTCAGTATCAGAACTATATTATGATTTATCATTCTCTCAACCATATATTTTCCAAAAATTTATCCTGCTATTGAGTCACTTTTCTTTGTTCCACACAATCTCAAGTCCTTAATGAAATAGTACTGCAGTACAATACTTATATACTCCATAATTATTATAACAAGTACATTGTTGATACAACACTCAATTGACATAATCAACATAAGAACTCTAATCATTCCTCTTCATCTGTGGTAGTATCATAACTTGATTATTATCCAATAGCATCATTTGCGTCATAGACTGATGACTGGGACATAGGTTCACGTAGTGTCCAAACTCCTTGCAAATGAAGCATTGTACATTTGAAACCATTTTCTTACCCTTGCAGTCACGTACTTTGTGCCCTTTTCCTCCACACTTATAACAAACTCTCATTCCTTTCAGGCAAGTTCCAGGGTGTTTCTTTCCACAGTTACCACATATGGGAAAATTCTTCTTTTCCCTCTTCCCTTTATCCATATTTCTCTCTTCCATCCTTTTTTTCTCTTGCTTCCCTTCAAAGCCATAGGACTCAGTAAACTCTTTACTTATCTTATCAATACATGATATTATTTCTTCATATGATGATAATACATGGGAGACTATTTCTCTTATAAATTCTAGCTTAAGACCATGAAAGATATGATCCTTCCTTCTCTTTGGATCATGTGCATTTCCGGAGTTCTCATTCCTTCTACTGGGCGCCATTTCTAAACAATGGCATAAACTAGATCAGTTTATGAATCAAAATACATAATCCCATACTTATAAAACACTTAACATAAATTGAACTATTTATGGATATAATCCATAATCATAAGAATGTTTTCTTTAAAGAAGTATATACTCATAAACCCTTCAAAATGATTTGTAAAGAAAATGAGAGTTATCTTAAGCATATCCCCCGGGAGTGTCGTAACCAAGAGTGCAGCAAGGCCCGTTGTCGTGCACCAGTTCCCGTTCGAGTCTAGCTCAAAGAGGTATTTTCGGGTTTTACCCCTAGGTACATCTGTGCCAGAGCCACCTCTACCTGCTCGTATCCAGACAGGGATGTATTGCTCGGAAAACTCACAAAATCTCTACAATACCAAAATTCTAGGAAGTTCTTCTATACTAATCCTCAAAGTTCATCTTAGGTCTACGAGCTCTAATCAGAGTTTATCTAAATCTAGTTTCCAAGGTTTGTACTAAACTTCCTCTGATACCAACTGTAACGCCCCGACCCCAGTTGCCCAGAGTCGGTGCATTAATTACATAACATTGGCATGATCATAAGAAAGATCAAATCTCGAAAGACCGATTGGTTTAGTAGCCTTGGAAACACTAGATATAATCATAAAGTTTTACATTACATTTCAAAGTGAAAAACTACTACAACAACAAAGTCTTCATATCCACACTATTAACCCCTCATAATATCCCTGCAAGTCATTCATAATTTACTTCTTCACTACCTGGGAAAAATAAAACATAGAAAAGGGGTGAGCTCAAATGCCCAGTAAGGATAACAATATAGCGGAACATTCAAAATAAGCATAAACATTTAAGGCAATGAATTACTAAAACAAAAGCCTTTTAAAATTGAACTTCAACATAGTATGGCAAAAGTAAAATGAAATAATGCCATTTACTTATTCACATGGATATTCTACTAATCGAATAATCACATGCAATATCAATAACCACTTTCATAATGTTGGAATGCATAATGCCAGACTATCATAACCACATAGCCAAGGCCTCGTGCCAAGACTACAAATAAGATTTTGTCAAGGCCTTGTGCCAAGACACTAGTTTGTCTCATGAGACCTACCGATGCATCGAGGAGCTATAGCGGGCTCCACCCGTCACTTATTAAGTCCAATGCATTCCCATATGAAAAGGTTTAAACATAACATAAACATTCGTATTAAAACTAGCATACGAAATGTCAATAATTTCACCATAAACTATGAATGGTATAAAAATAGCACATCCACAGTCAAACATATCACAAAACCTTCAATACAATATAGAAGTTTTGTATCATAATAAATCAACTTCAAATAATCTTAAAATCCATCAAAGGATGTTGACATAGATGAAATCAAAATTCTTTTTAAAGAAGTATCTCCTTTTATTTTGAAATCATTTAAGATCCATATAAAATAAAACATTTTCTTTGAAAATATTCTTATAAGCTTGTATGGAAAGCTTCGACAATTTTATAACGGCGGAAAATAACCGCACCCGCCGTATAAGTTAAAAAAACATTCTTACCTCAATTCTGCCGAAAAGGTTAAGAAGGACCTTGTTTTGAAAACGACGGAAAGATTCCTTTATAAACCTCTTATAAAAAGTAAAACAAGGGTATAAATGACTTTAACCCATATTCTTGTAAATAGTAAAAATGTTTTGAAATACGTTTCGAAGAAACATGGATGTGGATGATAAAGAGATCCCAGTAGATTATTACGTATAATACAACCTCGGATAATGAAGAGATTGTGAAATAACCCTTACCTTGTACTTTTCCTTGGTTGGGGTAGGTTAACCTCCTGTATAATAGTGAAATAATTGTTACTAAATTATACAAGAATCATATACATTAATATGATATCATATATGATCTTTTAATATTGATTTGATAATAATATCTTAGTATTATCGCTGTTTCGGGTGTGAACTTACTTGTTTGCTTTTGTATGTTTTGTTACGTAAGACATGTTTGTAAAGGATAAGTTGTATATTATTCAAATCCATAATGGTATCAAGTCCTTAAAAATCATTTTTAAATCATCAAATGATAATTATACTTGAATGGATACGATGGAAAATGAATCTCATCGCGTTCGTGGAGACGGTAGTCCGTACGTACGCACGAACGCTACTTCCATTTAATTTTTATTTTAAAAGAATCGAATACAAATGATACATAGGTATATTACTATTCCAGTATAATATAATATTTTATATATGTTACTTAAGTTCATTAACACCATCCTTTATACGTTCCATGTGTGGTATGAACGAGTCATATCATTTTAAGGGGGCGGTAGTCCGCACTTCCTCAAATGAAATTATCGTATGTATATACAACATGAAACGAATAATGGTAGGAAATAAAATGGAATTACAGAAGCTTATATATAATATATATCATTAACATCATATTTAATTACAGTGCCATCATAATGGCCACCATGAGAGGCGGTAAGATGTATTTGAACAATCATCGTTTCGTGAGGCGTTAGTTTGCCATCCACAGAAACATTATGTTCATCATCCATTAGATGGAGTTGTGTGTATGTGTAGTTTGAATCCTTCTTATAACAACATCCTAGTATATTGAGGATACTGGTGTTGTTACAAAAGAAAGGAAATAAAAAGAGTTTGGGGGTTGAAGAAGAAAAATAAATGAAAATAATTTAAGAGAAATCGTTACCTTTAATTTAGGTAACTCACTTTGGTTGGAACCAAAGGACTTGTTGAAATGCTTTCTGCCTAAGGGGAAGCTTCAAGGAGGAGGAGAGGGATGTGGGGAGCTTAGTTGGGCAGAGTTTGGACGATCCAAGTGGCTTGAGAGGTGTGAGGAATGAGTAGAAGTGGTCTCCTTTTATAAGGGAGAGGAGGGGCTCTTTAGGAAAGAGTGAAAGTATTACTTTATAATATAATTATATTCGGTTTATAATGGTCCAAAAATCATTTAGGTCGAAGATAAGATGACTCATATTCAAAATAACATCAACCAATAAGAATTGGACAGGTTTTATATAATATTTTAATCATTATAATCTTATTTATTTAAATGATTTATTAATGAGGTAAACATTGCATCATTATTGTGTCATTAATAATTTAAATTATTTGATGTCTAAAAATTATAAATAAAATATCATTATGTAGGAAATCTTTTTATCTTTCTAATGAATATTTATAATCGAAAATTTAACATGTATAACCCTATGTAAAAATTGTTCTTCTAAAAGATGTAAGCTTATGCCATTTTTATTTTTATTTTAACTTTATTAATATAATGTGTCCCTACCACATACAAGTGGATCCAAGGGGTCCCCAAATTGACCCAAGGATGCCCATGGTCGGGTATGTGTCCACCAATAAGGTTAGGACACGTTTTAGGGTAATTTTGTATTATTATAATATTATTTGTTAACCCTTATTTACCGGATTTACCCTTTAACCATGGTAAATAAAATATTTACCACAGTAACTATTCAAAATGTCTAAAAATAAAAGTTACCTATTTACAAAATTTGAACATACTGATTCCAAATACGGAATCCATTTTCCTAAATTCAAAACACAGAAGTGGCAGAAATTAATTTAAAATTAATTCCCGCTGTCAAAACAAAAAGCGTGTTTTTAAGAGGTAATAACTATCAAAAGATTGACACTTGTTTATGTTCGGTTTAATTGTAAAATTATGTCCAATGACCAACATTATATTAAATGGTAAAAATATATTCTAAATATACTTTAAAACCACTCAAATTCACAATTTATCACTATTAATTATTTTGATTAAAAAAGTTGTTTTTAATTAAAATTTAGTAATTTTCACTATTCATCAAAATATGAAAGTTATCCGAAAAGTACCAAAATTTCACCTTAGGCTAAATTTGATATTACAAATCCAAAAATGAAGTCCATTTTAAAATATAAAATATATATAACTTGAAAAAGTAGGTATTACTATTCATAACAGCAAGTTTGATTGGTTACAGTGTGTTAGAACTCGAAGTTGCGTACAAAACACACTACTGTTTTATTCAAAGGAAAGCGTACCGTGGAAGCTTGAGATGTTTCATTTTAAATTTTTGATGTCCCCATTTAGTCAAAAAGTTTAAAATATTGTATTTAAAAAGGTTTCACTATTAGAAGTTGATAAAAGTGAAATATTGAAAATGAATCTGTTCTTGCAATATGACTAAGAAACTCATAATAGGGATTCTAAAATTATAAGGATTATATAAAGTTCAAAATGTAGTTAATACTATTCATGACCTCTTTTAATGGTGTGATTGAACTCGGTGTTGCGTGTAGTGCAAGTTATTGAATTATTTTTAAGAAATAACACACTCTGAAATCCTGGGGTGTTACAACTAATTTATTGAAAACCAATACCCCTCACCATTAGCTACATAATATCTTATTCCTTGGATATTTTAGAGGAAAGGATCCATATTACCGTTCTCATTATCCCAAATTTAGTCGGTCTAGTAACTTTAATGTTTTTAGGTAGGCATTTCCAATGTTAACTACATTAACTCATAGTTCCTTGATCTGTTGAGTGGACTCCGTGATCCTAAAATCCATAAATTGTATTTAACCAATCCCTCACTCTTAGATACACCATGCACTAATTTATCATTAAACCATTAATGTGAAGTAAGTTAATTCAATACAAAACTTCATATTAGAATTACCTGATAATTAAAATCACACCAACTTTTTTTGGATAATCACTTTGAACTATGGTTCGCTTTTAACTGAAATAGTGAAAAGATAAACCAACTTAATATATATTATTTAGGGATTTTATACTTTTCTTCATAAATTTCCAATTACTATATTTATTATATTCTTGTTAATATTAATTGGATTTAATTCTATTATTAACTATGCATTAGATAATATTTATGCCTAAGACAATTTGTTTTAGTTCTATCTCGCATGATTTTTAATTCATTATATCATTTTATTATGATAAAAAACCATAATGAAATAATCATGATACTTGATTTAAATAAAATAGTAAATAGGTATGATCATAAGATTTTACTAATGCTTATTTTATCTAGTGGATGCTAAACTAACCAAAAAACTAGGGGAAAACACCATGAAGCAATTAAGGTTCCTATTATATATTCCCACATGTAAACCTATATATATCTATTGGATTGGTTTCTACTTTTCTCCAAACTAGAACTGCCTCCAGTATCTTGGGATATTTATCCATTACATATGATTTTACTCACACACATGTGAGGGGAAGGTGTTTACATAAAAGAAACCTTGGGAATGTAGGCCCTTACATAATGAGATGAGAGATGATAAGAGGTCCAATAATTTAATTTAATAAAATATTAAATAAAAAAAACCACATACAACTGTCCTAGTCTAATATCATGATCATCCATTAGCATTCAAGGAATTACACATTTAATAAAATTTTCTTTCAATTCTAATTATTCTTATTTAAGATAAATCACGCTCAATTCAATTAATTATCTTCTTTAATTAATCAATTATTTTATCATAATTCTCATTTTAATTTCCTTGATATTCCCATCCATAAGAATTTTATACAAATTAAATAAATTTATTTAAAATTAACTATATACATAAATATACCTTGGAGGAAAAAAGGTGAATACCTATCAGAATCTACCCAACATTTTTTATACTCATATACTATTTACTCTTGAAACATATGGAATAAGAAACCTGTAACATACTTTCATGATGTGGAATATCAAATTAATTATTACATGGATTACATGATTTTTATGTCATGATTTTTTCTTCAATTAATGTAGAGTAATAACTATAATATGAGTCATACAAGATATATTGATCCAAAAATTACATAGAAATTAAATAAATATTTATATATATTAAGACCCATGACATGGAGTGTCTTATAAATTTCATGAACACACCAAAGAACATGTCCATAAGGTTTACATAGTATAATAAATTAATTTTAATTATGTGAAAATTGGTATAAGTACACACATGTACAAGCCAACTACATGGTTTGTACCTTTCTCACTATCTATCATAGTCACATTCCTATGGGCTTGGCATATAAACTATTCCATCAAAAAATTGGAGTACATGATGTGTGCATGGGATACAAGGAATATGGTCTTCGAGATACATGATCACCAGTTAGGTAGGCCATATAAGAAGATACATGACCAGTCTGTGACAAAAGGACAACACACTGTGTATGTGGGTTACATGATATGTACTATGACTGACCATGTGCCAAAATATCTCGATCAACAGATAGATTACATTTAAATTCACTGCATGTAATAAATTCACACACATTTAATTAATTATGAATTAATTCTTGGTGAATTAAAAAATATTACACGACATTTACCTCCAGGCTATAACGCGTGTACTCTTATGTTATCCATCTTGATTCCTCGACACCTCTAGATGAGATATTCAAATTTATTTCATTCATAAAATTAATTGATTTGTTTATATTTATGAGAAATTAAATAGGAAGACTCATAAATCACATTTTAGATTAAATAATGATTAAAATTTAATTTAAATCTAAATGAAAAATACGTAAATCAATCAACGATATTTAAATAACTCTAAATAATTATGTGACCCTATTATACCACTTACAGGTTTCGAGCATAGATGAATCATGTAATGGGTCATGCACAAATTTTATTTTATTCATGATCATTGATCAATATGATATTCACATGATGATAAACAGCTTGATCAATAAAATTGAATCAAAGAAAATAAACAATGGAAAAAACAATGAAACCAGAGCATAATATCATCACATAGTATTTATAATTAATTTAATAAATTAATGAATTACCCTTTGAGAATTTTTTATTAATTGATGGATATGAAAATATATATAAATTGTATCATCATTTAATTATAGTAATCAAGAGAATATTCCCTCTAAAAGTGATCCATACATGTTCCAAAAATCTCTAAATTTTATTGTACGAATCTTCGGGTTCTAGAATGGAAGATCATATCGCTTGCGTTATTTACCATTTATCTCCATGAGAACCACATCCAAAGGATTAACCTTTATCTCTCTAGATTCGAGAGTGGATGTTGGAGGAAAACCTATCTCCATTCTTGGGAGTGTTCTTGGAGAAGGGAGCTCTCAAGTTCTTCGAGAAGATTCTCCGGATTCATTACTTACAACAAAACAAATGAATTAGATCTCTTAAATAATAATACAATTAGGTTCATATAACACTAGGGTTTTTAAATAATTATTTTAAAAGTTTACCTTTAATATTTATTTAATCCCTACGGAACCCCATGTCTGCAATAATCATATTATTATTATTTCTCAAAATGCTCTTAACTTACGAATTAAATTCAGATATTATTTAATAACATTCCATATATATTATTTCTCACCATACCATTAAACTCTTTTTTCCATTCTTCCAAAATATTTACCTATCCTTGAATAATGAATATTTATTTATTAAATAAACATCACTGCATTATTCATCAATAAATAAATAAATATAATATTCGCTAAATAGAAAATAAATATGGACTAAATATTCTTCTCACCAAATATTCTATCAAATAACTGGTGAAAAATATATGCGATCAAGAAAACATGAATAATTATTAAATGAATTACAGGAATAATATTTATTTAACTAGATAAATAATAAATAATAAATAATATATTGTTGTTTAACTATGATTTTGGACACATTTAGGGTGTGACCCTCTAGGCCTAGTTCTTAGTGGCATTAGTCGAAGCAGTCTAAAGTCCAAGGTCGGCATCTAGCAACATGACAAGGTACCCATAGAGAAAGAAGTTCATTATACAATGACATAATACCTCATATAGACAATTATTCTATAATATATTATCTTTATCAATTTATCTATAATCAATTAGGTTGTATGTTGTTTCCATCAATATATGTACTCAATGTACCTTTCTCCGAATTTAGGAAATCAAACTCGACTATAGAACACTATATCCATGGATTTATTTAGGCCATATAATTTTTATTAAATATACTAAGATATTAAAATCCTTTAAGGAACATAAGGCACAAATCCTTTCTCGAATTAAATATACTAGTGATGCAACCAACATTTCCTTTCTCACCACAAACATATGTCATCATGGTTTTTTTCAATACATCAAAGAACATGACTCATAATTATCATTAATAATAATATTAAAGTTTAATGATAAATACCCACATCCATAGATAATAACATATAATGGAACATATAAATGTGGTTTTCTTACTGGCGAGTCTCATTCTCATAATATCCTATAGTGGATATTACAAAGGGTGTACACCATGAGATGATGTCTCAAGGTTATATGAGCCTCAACACCTGATATCCTGAATCATTTGTGTCTATAAAATGATTTCATCTAGCTATAAAACATATATTTAATAATACTGTCATGTAACCTTTAGGTTCTTATCATAATAGGGAACTGTTATGACCTTACTCTTAGGACATTATCAAATACTTCATTACATGTAACAAAAATCGTTATATGATAATAAGTTTATTAATATTCAAAAATCTAAATATAGGTTATCATAAAGTAAACAAAAGTTGGTTATAGGGAACCAACCCCAACACAGGGCATGTCAAATAATGCTTCATAAGAATGATTGATATGACATCAATTTTTTAGACATCAATTCTGGGTCAGTTCTCTCAAACCTAACCCTTTATTTCCACTTTGTATCCAAGGAAAAATTTAACCAAAACCATGTAACTTAAAGTGGTAATCCATCACACTTTTCTCGTAACAGTTTAATCCAATTGACCATTAAATAAACCAAAACCCATTTCAATAATAACCCCCTGATGTCTCCTCAAAATACCAGTCCTCCATCATTAAAGGATACTCTAAGTCACCAATCGAATCGCACTATGTCATAACATATCAAAATATCACCATATTTGGGTCCTAAGACAAGGTTTGTAACACTTTCCATTATGAAAATTGTCATCTATGGCAATGAAATTAGGGATCTTTGAGTTTACTTTAGGTCATATGCAGACACCCTCCATTGTACACACATCACATGATACATTAAAACCAATATAAAGAAATAGTAAAGTCTTGGAGACACCTACCCCATATTCATAGATACACGGTCATCAAATTTCATCAGAAAAATCATCCTAAAATAGTGTAAATACACAATCCAAATAAATAACATCCAATTTAGGATATTTAGATAGAGAAAAGTTAAAGCATTAGGGAAAACATGAATAAATAGATGAGTATCCTTATAAATTCCAATATAAATCCATCAATATAGTTAATGCATCAATCAGAGCTGAGAGAGGACACATGGGAGAAACAGAAAGGTGGGAAGTGTGGATGGGGTCATGAAAATGCTAGGTTAAAATGTAGAGAGTGATTAGTTTTGATATCCATTTTAACTTTTATAATATTTAATGAAATATATTTTTGCATGGAGGGCCACCGGGTACCTGATCCCCTGTCACTAGGCACCCTGTAACCCATTGGGTACTCACCCATAACTGACCCAGTGGCTCACCTGGGATAACCCCCTCTATACTAAATCCATATGATATACAGTACTAAGACATAGATAAATTGGTTCTATATTTTTGTAACACCCCAATATTTTATGATATTTTTAGCTTTAAATACATTTAATTTCTATCATATCTTGTTTTATATGAAACACAATGTTTAAAAAAACTGTGATATAAATATTATTATTTAATGTTACAGTTATTTACTAGCTGTTGGATTGAAGAGTATAAATAGGACTATATAAATTATAAAAAATTATTATTTACACATGTATAAAATTAATTTTTCAGATAACAATTTGTTAGAATATCAAATAAAATCATTGTAAGGTAACTATAGTAGTTTTGTTGAACAACAAGTTTTATGCACACAATGTTTTTTTATCATAATAATTTAAACTAATCTCTATTGATGAATGATTTTGATGAAATTTAAATATTAAATATTTTTTTTAAAATTCATATATTAGTTTTTACAAGGCAAGGAAAATATAAATAATCAAGTTTTATAATTAACAATTCATTTTTCAAAAAATGGTTTTTGTTGTGTTTTTTGCCCTTGTTTTAAAATGAATCTATGTCACCTAAATAAAATAAAAATTGTAAAATGGTTTTTATATTAGGAAGAATCATAATTAATACAATTTAATGAGATAAAACTTAATTTTTTGTCATAATGAATAGTATGTACCAAATTGTTTTGTTAAGGGTTATGGTTAATAAGGGTTTATTAGGGTGGAGGGGGTTAACCTAAGTGATAAGGTTCAAAATATCACAAAAACCTTAATTTTATTTTATTGGATGATGGTATTTTTATACTAACCTTCATATATTCAAATAAGTTTCATTTTGGAGCCACTTGACTTGAGAAAGAAATTATTATATTTTAAAATTTTAAAATATTTAATTTGTTCCCTCTCCCTCACTTATAAAAGGATACCACCTATAACATATTATTAACACTTAATAAACCTTTTATATAATAAAATACCTAACTTTATCCCTTATTATATCTCTTCAGGTCCTAGAAATCCTGTTTTGGTCATAATACTATCCTTTTAGGGATTAAGGTTTAATATAATTGAGGTTTCCCAACAAAGAGGTATAACTCTTAACCGAGTAAGTTCAAATTATTTATTCTTATAACTTAACTGAATCTATGATATATACTATAAAAAATAAATTCAGTATATTAAATATTATTAATTGTTATTATGATGATGGATTGACCATTTTCAACATCCTTTTAATTAAATGAGAAATGAAAGTATCGCTTGTTTCTACATGTGGAATAACACCTCTACATTAAAATATGATTAATTTTCCATAAACATAATTCATGGTTTTTTTATTATGATGGGTTTAATATTTATATATGTATGTTAATTGAATAATTATGGAATAACATATATATCACTCAGAGAACCGTCTGCCCAAAAATAAACTGCTTCCTGGACTGATATCTACACTCACATACATTGTTTCATACTGACTGCAAATAATTTCAGTGATTCATTATCATGATCTCAACTTGTGAGTGACCAATGATTTTATTAATAAATTATCTCCCTTATAATTTAGTGCCCTTACTTATCATCTTTTATTCATGAATTGAACTAGAATTTTATAGGAATCAATGCAGCGGTTATCGAACCAGTTATCGCACAAAAATTGTTTGAAAGTGAGAAGTAGTTTTAAAGCGATTCAATATCGTGAGGAATTATATTTGAAAAGGATAATACATATGAAAACCATTTGTTTTATTAGAATGGTTATCCAAAAAATCACTTCATTTTCACTATAACTCATCATCCACAAAGTACCTTCACATAATACTTGAAAAGTATGCTATCTGTATCCTCTCACCGTGCATGGAAAGAATATTTGTGTAGAAGATTCATTGTGAACTAGACTGTATCTTCAACATAGTTGTACAAAAATGTAATTTACCCAGAAAGTAGATGAACCTCATCTGCAAAGGATCTTCACCATGAAGTAGAAACATCGGCAAAGAAAAACACATAAATCATTTCTTTTCTGGTCGATCATGATATTATTTATCCACCATAATGTAGTGTCCATCATATCTCAAATCTGTGTACTCTCTTTATCTTGTGAATTTTTTTACATTTTTCATAGAATCCTTTACATACCATATTTCTAATCATGAAAATAATTTTTATACTTTGCAGTAATTTTTAATTATCAGTATTTCAAACTCATGAATAAACATGGAAGACCATGCATGGAAATTTGTTGTTCTATGGGTGCTCATCCAACAAAACCTAATTCAAGAATGGTTTATTCATAAAGGCTTGTGCGTAGGTTGTTAAAGATGATCTCCCGCATCGATTGAAGAAACATTAAGATCCATACCACATCAAAATTTACATATGTAGAGGTCATGGTACAACAAACAAGCCGCATCACAGAGCAGCTAGAAATCCCAACACCTATACTATTTTGCCACGCCACATGGTGGAACCGCCTTTGCCTCCTATATGGGCACACTCCTACAACCACCCATGCCTTCTTTGAAAATTTTATCTATGGGACCTATACATGGGCCTACTCAGGGCTTACGAATGACACTGGCCTCCTTGCACTTCCACATTGGGAAGGCTCTCCTACGGGGTATACCCCTTTGGTCTCCCTATGAGTGTTTCAGGGTTATCCATTTCATGAATGATTGGTTGTCTTATATTTATTAATAATTCCTCTATTCTACATTGAAATATTATGAGTGTTAAAGGAAAATTCAAAGACTTCTAAATTAAAATGCCAATCCAAACTTATACTCTTCTCAATTCACCTTGAAAAATTAAAATCATGTAGTATTATTTAATCTTCTAAACATTATTATAAATAATGTGTACCACTTTTACACATGTCCTTGTCATTAAGATAAATTCAAACAATCATCATATTTAAATACCAATAAGAACTATCCAAGCATGAAATCCAATTCCATATAAAGAATAAATTTCCAAGTGTGACATCCAATTCTATTAGATGAATCAATAAAAATTATTTAGGCATCACAAATTCATACATAAAAATTCTCCAGGAATCACTACTTCATCCAAAATCGCTAAACACATGTCAAAACACTGTGACAAAAACTGAAACACTTAGGTTAAACACATTTTGTGATGATTATACTTGGATGACTAATGTCATGTTTATCAAGAACAAGTAATAGAAAACCAAAATGATAAAAATTAAAATTAAAATAAAAGAAGAGAAGGAGATGGGACTATATATCCAAAAACTAATATTAGATATCGGTAAGATGTTTCCTTGTGATTATTTTGAAATTTATATTCCAAACATTGTATCAAGAATTGGTACAATACACCATATAATCCACAGGAAAAAGGGGGTAGATGAAAGAAATAAATGAAGCATAGTTTAGATGGATATGACTATGTTAGATGAACACAATATATAAATTTATTTCTAGAGATAAGGTATATATAATTCCATACACATATAGAACATATGTATATCGATACTAGAAACACAAAATACAACATATGAAAAGTGTTGTAATAAAACACCAACTGTTAAATAATTCAGAGTTTTTGGGATCCCTTGCATTACAATGATCAAGAACATCGAACTAAGAAAATTTGAAGAAAAATAAGAGGAATGAATTTTCATGGGCTACCTATCTAATTGTAGTGGATATAGATGATGGAACAAATACTTGTAGAAGTTAGTTAACTATAGTGATTTTGGAATTATTGGAAATTGAAAAAGAAAATCATATATCACATTTGATAAAGGTTCAAAATATTTGGAAGAAAATAGAATTAAAATAGAAAAAAAAAATGATGAAGCTTTTGAGAAAGAGTCAAATATATCTGATATTGATTCTAAACATAATAGAAATTAAGATGAATCTAGTGAAAATAAGATTAAACGGCATAATAAATTGAATAAACACATTAAGAATAAATATATCCTTGGTAATTAAAATCATATTGTTCAAACTAGAAGAATATTGAGATTTAAAGATAAAATTACACTTATTTCCCTAATTAGACCTTATATAGTGACTGAATCTATTAAATATGAGAATGGATATAAGGTATGAATGAGGAGATTGATTAGATTGATAAGAACTCCACTTGGGATCTTTTATCAAGACCTACAAATTAAAATGTTATTGGTACCAAGTGTGTTTTAGAAATAAACTAAATGATAAAGGTAGAGTATCAAGAAACAAAGCTAAGCTGGTGTGAAAAGGATATTCTCAAATAGAACGAATTAACATTGAAGAAAATTTTTCACTGGTGGTAAGATTGGAAACCATTAGTATTCTCTTGGTAGTACTAGCACACAAACCTAATAAATTTTATCAAATGGATGTTAAATATGACTCTATAAATGGTGATATTAAAGAAGTCTATATAGAACAACCTAGTGGGTTTTTATTATAAAATGATGGCAACATGATATTAAGATTGAGAAAAGATTTATATGGTTTGAAAAGGACCACTAGAGCATGGTATTTCAGGATAGATGGTTTTATAAGGGATATGAATTTTGTAAAAGGTAAAGTTGATAGTAACCATTATGAAAGATAAATGTTAAAAGGTACTCTCATAGTCAATGTATATGTGGATGACATTATATTTTCTAGTGACAAGGAATGTCTATGTGAAGAGTTTGCCAAGAAAATGAAAAATAAAATTTGAGACGTCCATACTTGGTTGGATGATATATTTTATAGGTTTTAAAATAGATTTGAAATCAGATTATATATTTCTATCATGAGAAATTTATGATAGGGAATTATTGAAAAAGTTTGGAATAGAAAAATGTAAAATAAGTTTCAACATGCATTTCAGTTGGAACTAAATTATGAAAGGATGAAGCTAAAAAAAGAGTTAATCAAAAATAATTTATAAGAATCATTAGAAGTATTCTTTATCTCATAGCATCAAGGAAAAATGTAACTTTTTTAGGTACACTATGTTATAGATTTCATAGTGACCCAAATGATTGTCACTTGTTGGATACTAAGATAATTCTGAGATATGTGAAAGGAACTCTGTACTATGGGAATCTATACATACACAGTGAAGATTTGAAACTGTTGGGCTTTACAGATATTGACTGGGTATGTGATTGTACAGAAAAGAGATCAACTTAAAGTGGAACCATCTTTCTAGAAGAATTTTGTGTCAGTTGTAATAAAAATAAGCAGAATTATGTAACTTTGAGCACAACTAAGTATTAATATGTTGCCTCTACACTTACATGTACACTGGTGATTTGGATTCAAGTAAAATTGGCATATTTGAAAATTGAAACTGTGTGACCATTGACATTTTTTTATGATAATCAAATTATTAACTGATTATCTAAAAATCTAGTACAACATTAAAGATCCAATAATATTGATATTAGGTGTCATTTTATAAATGAAAATTTGGAATGTGGAGATATCAATCTAGAGTACATTTCTACTAAATATAAGGTTGTATATATTTACACCTAATAAATACCAAAATAGAGGTTTTTTTATTTAAGGATGAAACTTCATGTTCATCCTTCACCTCTAACTTGAAGACTATCAAGTGGTACCTCTTTATTCCCTATCATTCTATGTTTATTGTTCTAAAAAACTATAGAATTTAAGGACAAGGGTTGTTGATAATGGATAACATTTAATTCCATGATGATGAAATTGGATACAACTATTGAGGGGATTCCTTTATGAGGGTTGATTTATCTAGTCACACATCTTTATCATTATTAATATCATTTATCTAAGGGAAGTGCTTGATTAAAAAAATGATGAGAAAAGGGGAAATATTTCTTATGCACCTGATTTTCTAATGTGTTTGATAAAGGGTGTGCAAGATCTCTTATTTCCTTTGAGACTTTCTAAGCATTATTTCCCATGTCTGGATTTCTAAAAGAAATCATATATAACCATGGTTATATCTCTATTGTTTTTTATATAGGGAATTATTGCGTAGTCTTATAGATGATTAATTGTAGTCACTTTTCCATGTATCATGTGATTTCATTCCTTATTTTAGGAAAGAAAGAGAAGATATTTTTGAGAAGACATAGGAGATAAGAAGAACCCACTTCCCTTTGAATTTTATTTTCATTATGGGGGAGTAATGATGATACAAACATATTGAATTTTATATGAGAGGATATATGTTAAATGATACTAACAAAAAAATAAAAAGCATAATATTTTTGAACTGAAGTGTTGTATTTTTTTCATAGTGTGACAATATGTGTTTGGTGAGATTGGATGAAGTAGTGATTCCAAGAGAATTTTTATGGATGCAGTGTTGATGCCTGGAGAATTATTATGGATTCATCTAATAGTATTATATGTCATCCATGGAAAATTCTTATTTATATGGTGTTAGTTACCATGCATGTACAGTTCTTCTTGGTATTTAAATATGAAGATTGCTTGAAGTGATATTAATGACAAGAACATATTTCAAAGGAAGACACATTGTTTACAATAATTTTTTGAAGATTAAATAACACCATGCTACATGAATTTCATTTTTCATGATAAATTGTGATGAGTAGAAGTTTATATTGGAATTTTAATTAAGAATGATTTTAATTTTCATTTAACACTTTAATATTTCCATTGGAATTTTAATTGAGAATAATTTGAATTTTCATTTAACACTTATAATATTTCTAAATAGAATATTGGAATTCCTAAAAAATATGGGCCAACCAAACAAGCCCCAATGGGATAGTCCGTAACCACTCATAGGGGGTCAAAGGGGTCAAAACCCATGGGAGATCCTACCCAAGGAGGTAAAGAATGGAGACTAGGGATATATATGATCCCTGAGTGGGCCTGTGTATAAAGCCTATAAAGTGGAAGCCCAAATACGGCACGGGTGGGCGTAGGAGACCACCCACATAGGAGGAATAGATGACGCCACCATGGGGGTCAGTACAACGGCATGGGGTTTGGGATGTTGGAATCGTTTCTCCATGGACTCTGCCACCCCACTTTGTCAAAGGGCGTGACCTGGGTAGGTGGTTGGTGGCCAAACCCCCACTAAACCTCTATTGAGAGAATGCAATGGGAGGGATGAAATCCAGCCTATAAAAGGCAGTGGATTCATTGAGTTTTTTTTCATCAGTTTCATCCATTCTCATCACCACTAATAGATTTCATTTTTGGGTGGTATTTGTGAGGCCGTTTTCTCCTTTATTAAAGATATATATTTCTGAGTATTTCCTCCTTGTAATAGTGAGGGCGTGTGTACCCACATTTACCCATAGGGAGATCCTTCTATTTTCCTATGGTATTTTTTACCCCTTTCATTTTGGGGTTTTTTCCACATTATATATGGTGTCTTTTTTATATCCACATTTTTTTACTTTATTTTATCTCGTTATTATTGATACATCATGGGCCAATCAATTTTTTCGGTCCCAAAAAGTGGTATCAAAGGCAGGTTCTGGACCGGTGTTGTTCACGTTTCCGGGTATTAATAATTATAGTAAATTTGAGTATGCTCTGTGAATGCAAATCCAGTTGATTTTTCATGTCATAAAAAATTTATTGAGATTATTAAATACACCATTGTGAAACAAAGGAAGTTATGGACTGACGGCATGTCCATATGGTGGTGAAATTCAAGATAAAAAAATTCAACCGGAAATTTTCTTTTTGGAAAATGAAGATGCATGCAGTGCTGCAGAAATAAAATTGTCGACTAACAATTGAAAAAATACCGAGAGATGTGATGATGGATAATGGTTAAAATGGGAGATATAATTTTTACATGTATATAAATGTGTAAAGTACTTCTAGAAATGGAGATATACAAGTCATTGAAGCGACGACGACTGCTGGAAGTAGGTAGCATCTCAACGATGCATGGGCAATCGACTCAGGAGAAACATGGCACCTGATGTCTCCATGAGAATGGTTTGAACATTATGAAACAATCCTGTAAAGACTTGTGTAAATGGGGAACAATCACACCTTGAAGATCATTGGAGTCAGTACCATCAAATTAAAGATGCATGATGACATAGTATGAACCATCCAAGTAGTACATCATGTGAAGGGTCTGAAGAAAAACATATTGTCTTTGGGAAAATTTTATGATATCGGATGCAAGAATCACACCATGAATGGATTGATGAGAATTTATAAGGGTGTGATTATGGTAATTAAGGTGGAGAATATCTCAAATAACCTTTATGTGCTTATGGGTGAAATGTACAAGGAGTTGGAGATATTTTTCGTATCAACTCCCTCAATGGAAGCATTGAAGAAGTTATGCATCCATAGCTTGTCCATATGTCAGAATGAGGACTGAAGATTCTTGTGGATAAGAAGTTTATTCTTGGGTTGAAAAAGGTATACTTACCATTTTTTGAGAATTGTGTTTTGAGCAAGCAACATAGGATAAAGTTTGGGAAGTCAACAGCGAGAAGTCAGAAGATATTAGTGTTGATCCATTCTGATGTTTGGAAAGCACTTGTTATATTTCTAGGAGGAGAAATGTACTTTGTGTCATTCATTAATGATTATTCTAAAAGATGTTGGGTGTACCCAATCAATAGGAAAATAGATTTTTTTGAAGTATTCAAAACATTCCCACCGTGGAAGGAACTTGAATCTGGAAACAAGATCAAGTGTCTAAAGACTGAAAATGGTGTAGAATATACAAGAGAGGAGTTTGATACTTTTTACAATAGTAAGTAATCAAAATATAGTTCACGGTTCTATATACTACTTAGTATAATGGAGTGGTAGAGTGGATGAACAAAACCTTGTTCTATAAAACACAAGCAATGTTAAAGACTGTACGAATCACCACAACATTTTGGGTAGAATAAGTGAATAACTTTTATTATGTGATCAACAGATCTCCTTAAATGGTGATTGATCTAAAGACACCAATGGAGATTTGGACTGGTAAACCTGATGACTACTCTTAGTTACATACTTTTGGATGTTCTGTATATGAATTTTTTAATGACCAGGAAAGATCGATGTTGGATTTGAGATCCATGAAATGTATCTTCTCGGGGTACACTAATGGTGTGAAGGGGTATCGTATGTAGGACCCCATTACCCACAAATTTATTATTATAAGAGATGTAATTTTTTCAGAAGAAAAGGTAAAAATGAAAATTTATTGAGACACAGAGAAGGAAAATATAAAAACTATAATAGTCAAAGTAGATGAAAAATCCAAGGAAGAACCAGTTTCCTCTGAGGCATTACTAGAGCATGATGATCAAGTACCAGTTGAGTTTGGACTATGATGGTCAACTTGGGATAAAATTGTAAAAATTTGGAACTCATACTATTTCACTAAGAGAAATATTACATACTTCTTATTGATGGAGGATGCATAGACATCTTCTATTGTGGAGGCAACACAAAGTCCAGATGTGTCATCATGGATGGTGGTGATGTAGAAGGAACATGAAGCCCTATATATAAAAAATATATGGTATATTGTTTCATTACCTCATGGATGGAAGGATATTGTAAAAAAATGGTTCTTTAAGATCAAACAGGATAGAAAGGACCTAGTGGAAAGATATCATGCATGATTGGTGGTCAAAGGATTTGGTCAGTAGTAAGGTATAGATTTCAATGAAATATTTTATCCTGTTGTTAGACTGATGATTTTTTAGATAGTTCTGGAGATGTGTGCTACATATAGATTACCTATAGAGAAACTGGACGTGAAAAAGTATTTTCTCCATGGTGATCTTGATGAAGATATCTATATTCTCCAATCGGAAGGTTTTTTAAAATAAGTAAAAGAGAATTGGTTTGCAGGTTGAATTTTTTTTACAGTCTCAAGAAGGCATCGATGTGTTGGTACAAGATATTTTATTCTAATATCACAAACCTTGGATACAAAATACTTCATTCATATCCTTTTTAATATTTTAGGGGTTCATATGGTAATTATTTCATCATTATTTTGTTATATGTGGATGGCATGTTGGTTGTAGACCCCAACAAAGATTATATCTAGGAGACGAAGGCACAGTTGGATAGGGAGTTTTATATGTTTGACTTGAGACCATCAAACAATATTCTTGGGATGAAAATTCACCAACATTAAAATAATGGGAAGATTTGTATATCATAAAATAATTACTTACAGAATGTCTTGAAACGCTTCAACATGAAAGACTCTAAGACAATATCTCCCCCTCTTCCTGATAATTTCATGCTATCCTCCACGATGAGTCCTATAAGTGATGTAGAGAGGAAGGATATGTCTCAAGTACTGTATGCATTAGTAGTGGGATGTATGATGTTCCCTATGGATTGTACTAGACCAGACATTGCACATACAGTGGGAGCAGTTAGTCAGTACATGGAGAATTCAAGACGGGATCATTGGAGCACAATGAAGAGGATCCTGGGAAACATCAAGGAGAACCCAAATGCTAAATTATGTTATAGAGGATCAGATTTCACAATCATAGGCTATGTTGATTCATATTTTTTAGGATATTTTCACCTGAGGAAATCCACTTCTGGTTATGTGTTTACTCTTATAGGAGGATCTGTGAGCTGGATTTAAAAGTTACAATCAGATTTGGATTTATCAACAATATAGTCAGAGACCATGGTAGCTACATAGTCTTACAAAGTGTCAATTTGGATGAAATAGTTGCTAGAGGATCTCAAGCACAGACAAGAGTAGATTCCATTGTTTTGTGATAGTCAGAGCACCTTTCACATTTCAAGGAATCTATCTTTTCATTCTAGGATGAAGCACATTGGGGTAAAATATCACCTTGTTCGAGATACAGTGGAGTAAGGAAGTGTGGATATGAAGAAAATTCATACTAAAGAAAATATGGAAGATTTCTTGATGAAGGTAGTTGACTTTGATTAGTTCAAATAGTGAAGATCTTAAAGTGGACTCAAAAATACATGAGCAGCATGGTTCGGTAGATAGAAAGGATGTGTGGAGATGTGTTATTAATGTTTATCCATGGATAGTGCTCCCCACTTTGTCAAAGGGGGTGGGATGGGTAGGTTGCCAAACCCCACCAAACCTCTAATGGGAGAATGCAATGTGAGGGAGGAGATCTAGCCTATAAAAGGTAGTGTATTCCTTGAGTTTTATTTGTTAGCTTTATCCACTCTCATCACCACTAGTAGATCTCATTTTTTGAGTGGTATTTGTGAGTTCCTTTTCCCTTTAATTCAAGAGAGATATTTCCAAGGGTTTTATCCTTATAATAGTGAGGAAGTGTGTACACACATTTACCCACATTGATCCTTTTATTTTCCCGTGGTTTTTTACCCCTTCCATTAGGGGGTTTTTCCAAATTACATCTTGTGTCATTTATTTCCTCATTTTCTTATTTTTTCTCGTGATTATCGCTGTACTATTGGGCCAATAATGTTTTGGTCCCAACATGGGATTTATGGCCCCTCTATGGAGCGACTTGTTTGTTATATCATATCCTCTATATATATAGAGTTCATTATAGGATGGTGCTTCACGACCATCTAATCAACATAGAAGATCTTCTTCAACCTCCCATGTAAGAACCTTTACAAATTTACACCTCTCAAATGGCAGTTTATATAATGATCACCCGCATACCACCTGATTTCCATGAGGTGTTTTCCAAGTCACTTAAAGAGTTTGAAATGTGGATAATTGTGAATTACCACAAAGAAAAATATTCTTTGTGATCATGATAATATGGTATGAAAATGATAATATGTGAAAAGTAAAAAATATTTCACAGGAGAAAAAGTATATGTTGATTTGATCCATGTGGGGTGCTTATTCATGGTGGATAAATAATCCTATGATTAACCACATACAAAATTCTTTTTGGGTGTTTCTTTGTGGACAGTTCTACATTGTATTGAAGTTTCTTTGTGGATGAAGAATTTTTTCTTTTCAGGTGAATTCTATTTGTAGATATCCATGTTGATGATCTAGTTCAGTTATTAGTGAATCTTATACACAAAGTTGCATTCCATGCATAGTGATATAATAGGGATAACATACTATTTGATTATTATTTGAATCTCCTTTCCCAATGATGAGTTACTATGAAGTGGATATTAGTTTGTGGATAGCCATGTCAATGAACCAAATGGTTTGCAGACGGATGATCCTTTGAAAATATAGTGCCTCACGGTATTGATCTTCTATAAATTTTCTTCACATATTTTCATAATATTAGTGTGATAAATTTTTCAATAACTTCTACATTTATGCCTATAAAATGATGGGTTTCTCCATGTATAAAATATTAAATGTAAGTGAACTTAAGTATAAGAGAGATAATTTTTTGATAAAATTAATTTTCTCTCATAGGTTGAGATCATTCTAACGAAGCACTAAAATAATTTGAGAATATGGTATGTGAAGGATGTCATGAAAATTGTAAAAAAATAGTTTGTGGGGGAAAGAGTGTATGGAGATATGAGCCATGGGGAACACTTATTCACAGTTGGTAAATAATCCTATGATTAACCAAAAATGAAATGCTTTGTGGGTGTTTCTACTTTACTGTGAAGCTCTTTTAGGGATGAGGTGATTTTGTTTTGTGGGTAAATTCCATTTGCAAGAAAACCGTATTGATGATCTCGTTCATTTTTTCATGAATCTTATTCATTAATATGTATTCCATTCATGGTAAGGTTATTTGGATATCATACTGTATGAGTATTATATGAAGCTCCTTTATGAATGATGAGTTACTATGAATATGAGGTGAGTCTATGGACAACCATTCCAATGAACCAAATGGTTTACAGATGGATGATCCTTTTCAAATACAATGCCTCAGGGTATTGAACAGCTTTAAAACTGCTTCTCACATTCACATAACTTTCAGGTGATAATTGATTCCATAATCGCTGCATTGATGCCTGTAAAATGATGGTTTTCTTCTTGGATAAATGTTCACAAGTAAGATCCCTGAACTACAACAAATATAATTTTTTTATAAAATCATTTTTTATCATAGGATTAGATCATTATCATGAAGCACTAAAATTATTTTCATTCAGTATGTAGTAGTGTCTTTGAGTGAAAACATCAGTTCGTGAAGAAGTATATTTTTGTGTAGATAGTTACCTGTAATATATATATATATATATATATATATATCTATATGCAATTCCATAATTATTTAATTCACATATAGATAAATTGGCATACTATATGAGCATTATATAGTTTAAAGGTTAAGATGCATAATTTGGGGAAGAAACTATTTAGTGATGTTCATTAAAAAGTGGGCATGTGATATTTTATCTAACGTGAAGGCTCAAAACAAAATTATCATCAGTTATTGAAAAAAAGTCAACATTTAGAAGTGGTCTTTATTGTTTCATTGTGTAATTATATTTTGTAACAAGGAAATGTGAAAATATTATTCCAGTGGTACTCTGAAAAGTATAGTTGGACTCTTTTCTAGTGAAGAAATGTATGTTTTAACTGATTGTGATTATAGTGTAGAATCTATGATTGGGGAGTCTAACCAATCAGAGAAATGAGTAGACTCATTCTGAGACTGAAACTTGTAAAAATATTATGTTCCTGTGCCATTTATTTTTATTGTATTCGGGTGATGATAAGTTTTTTTAAGAGTTTATCAAATCTGAACATGTCAACAAAGATTAATTTCAAAAGAAATAAAAATTGTAAATGCCAATCCCACTCAAGAATAATTAGTAAAAACTAAGTATCAACTATAATTCCACCTTCAATTTTCATGTCAAACTTTTCTTAATCTTCAAATTATTTCCTCATGCATATTATACGAGATTCTATTTTTTATAGTCACACTTAAACCATAACTTAAATCTCATGCATGAAGTTATTATGTTTCATGCTTGTCCTTCAAACAAATTAGGATCTAAACAATCATAAAGTTAATTCTTTCATGGTTCTCATAAAATAATTAAATATTTCATGAGATTCTTCAACTCTTCTTCTATTATTTTTGGAATATATGTTCCAAATATCTTATTAACATAGAAACAACCTTCTTCCTCATTGTAGAAAATGTATCACATTTGATACATGTATTTTTCATGAGGATCAGTTCACAAATTATCATAGAATATTTCTAAGTATAATGGAGGTCTTATTAAAAAATATGGGCTAACACCACAAGTACCAATGATCTATCCCTCAAAAACTCATAGGTGAGGCCAAGGGGATAACCCCCATGGGAGACCCTACCCAAGGAGGCATAGTATAAAGGTGAGGGATGGGTGTAATCCTAGAATGGGCTCATGTATAAGGCTCACATAGTGAAATCCCAAAGACGACATGGTTGGGCGCAGGGGTGTGCTCACATAAGAGTAAAATCCTGAACCACTATGTGTGTGTGTGGGGGGGGGGCATAGTGGTAGGGGGCTCTGTATCTCTAGACACCAAAATGTGTGACTTGTTTTTATACCGCAACCTCTATGTATGTAGAGATCGTTGTGGGACTGTGATTTTTGGCTACTATTCACTCATCTATCACAATGATAAAGATAATGGTGGCCATCCAATCTTATCAAGAGTTTGAATGTAAACTATCTAATCGACATGGGTGATCATTTTAAACCACCTGTGTAAAATATGTTGCAATTGAACCCCTCATGAATGTGGGTTTGTATACTGGGCACCCGCATAACACCCGATTTTCATATGAGATCTTCCAAGTCACTTCGTATGTTTGAAATGTGGATAAGTACAATTTACCACAAAGTATAAAAATTATTTTCAATATTGATAATATGGTTTGAAAAATATGCTTTGTGAACTATAAAAAATAATACATGGGAGAAAAAGTGTATGAGGATTTGATCCATGCAGGATGCTGCTTCGCGGTGGATAAATAATCCCACGATCGACCTCAAATAAAATAATTTGAAGGTTTGTTTATGTATGATTCTAATTCATGGTGAATTTACTTTGCATTAGAGGTGATATTGCGTTGCGAGTGGATCCCCTTTGGGGAAAACCTTACATATGGTCCAGTTCAGTTTCTGTCTTTTTATTTCTTAAATGTAAATAATATCTTTCTTTAAACATTATTTCTTTTGGAATATAAGTTCCAAATCGATGTGTAACATCAAAAACACTTTATTATTTTCTATAAAAAAATATAACACCTTTGATACATATATTTTCCATGAGGATCGGTTACCCAATCTTCAGAGTTTATAATAGAAAGAACTGTCCAAGTATGGAATCCAATTCTATTAAATGAATCCATAACAATTTTACAGGAATCACCACTTACTTTTTCATGATGAGTTGAGAAGAGTATTATTTTTTCATTTTTTTAATTGAGAAGGATTTTAATTTTTCATTTAACACTTAGAATATTTCTAAGTATAATAGAGGCCTTACTAAACAATATGGTCCAACCACACAATCCCCAATGGGCTAGCCATCAACCACTCATAGGGGGACCCAAGGGGTTAACCCTCATGGGAGAGCCTACCCTATTAGGAAGTTCATGGAGGCTAGGGCTATGTGTAAGCCTTGAGAAGTCCTATGTATGGGCCCCCAAAGCACAAGGCCAAAGGTAGTATGGGTTGGGGTGTTATAGGATGCCTGTATAGGAGGAAGTGGTGGTGCCACCGGGCTGGGAATCACATCAGTAGGGGGTCCAGGATTTCTAGCCACTCTACGGTGCATATTTTTTTGTTATATCATGACCTCAATATATGTGAAGATAAATGTGGGACAATTCTTCATGGCCATATGATTGACGTGGGAGATGGGCTTCAACCTCCCATGTATGAGCCTTTAAGAATTAACATGTCGTTAATGATGGTTTGACTATTGAGCATCCACAAATCTTCTAGTCTCCATGCAAGATCAAAAAAGTTCATCAGGAGATTGAAAAAATGGATAAGGATTATTTTCATCAAAATATAAAATTATTTTCAATGCAAGATTGCTGTACAAAAAAGTATAATTTAAAACCATATGCAGAGTTCATGGATGATTTTATTGAGTTTATGGACCGTGGTTTGTGGAAGAATAAATGGTCCTATGATCAACCACAAATTAAATTCTTTGTGGTGTTACTTTTTCACTGAGTTTTTGTGGGGAACAATTAAAATGGTTTTTGTACATGAATAAATTATTTTATGTGGATTTGATTTTGTGTGGATATAGTTTGCAGTGAAAAAATCATTAATATAAAAACTTATTTGTGGTAGAAGAAATAATTTAAAACTACATACCACATTCAGTAGTTTTATCATGTGATAAATTATTGATTAACCATTATTTATTACTTATAAATATAAGTGTAACTCTATTTATATGTATGATAAACAATTTTGGGATAAATATTCATTGAGAGATGAAGCTAATACTTTTCTCATATTGTGTTCCACAAAGAACATTGTGCCTTTAGCGTAGTATAAAATTACATGAATATAAGTTCTATTTAGATGGAATGAAATGATAATTACACTTCAATGTAATTTCATAAATAGGGTTCCATGTAATTTAAAAATAACAAAAATTTTTCTTGAAGCATCTGCATGAAACACATCAATAAGGAGGACCAATAGTACACAATAAATTATTTATGTTGTGATATTATTATATTATGTGTACATGATCTACTTAGCGTACTGTATGAGGTTTGAAAAGTGGTTAAGAAAATGGAAAGTCCATGAAATACACATGATTTCATGAATTATTTTATTTGAGATTGAGAATAAGAATTATTATGATATTTTGAAGTTTAATCATTCTTAAAATAATATTAAATAAATATTTTGAATCACTTGAGCACATTTTTTAATATAGGGAATTCATCAAAAGAAGTAATAATCATTTCCTAAGAAGTAATATAAGAAATAAATAATCATTCACTAAAGATCAATTGTTGAAGAGACTGAATCAAGAATATACTTTAGGATAAGATAATAAGATTGTAGCATTCTATAATTCAAAAAAAACCAAATCATTTGAGATCTGGTGTGAATGAATTTCATGACCAATAGTCTTTCTTCAAGAAGTTTTTAAATATACTAAAGTTTTACATGTGTATAATAGACCCAATACACTCATGGTGGAAGACATATTTCAAGTGTTGTAGGAGAAACTAGAAGCAAACATAGATATTTTTATTTGTGAATCAAGAACATTGAGAAGAAGGATCTTGTGACTGGGGTGTCTAACCAATTATTAAAGAGGCACACGGATGTGGTATCTAACCAATCTAGAAGAAGGAGAAGGGAAGATGGTTGGTGTTTCTAGGTAGAAGAGTTTATTTTCAGGGTGTATAACCGGGATGAACTGGAGGATCGAATAATGGTGTGCATAACCTATTACTACCTTATTCATTGTAATCACCTTCTCATATAGTGGATAATATGTATTCGGGGGATTAACCAACATGAAAAAGAAATTTGTCTTTGTACTAAACCTTGTAAATATCATGTGATTTGATCTCGATGATGATTTCTTCATATGAAGTTAAATAGTGAGATATCAATGAGTGGATCAAGAACCTTAACCAGTTTGAGGGGATGAATTCAAAAATAAAATAATTTGTAAAAAATAAACCAATGATTTACCCCCCCCCCCAACAGTAGTGATTTAAAAAAAAATTAAAATTAATCTTTATTAACCTTTTAGGATCTGATCTACTCTTAAAATAACTCAGAATCTCCCAAATGAAGTAAAAATAAATGGCACATGAACACAACATATTTACAAGGTTCAGTATTATAATGAGACAATTTTTTATTGTGATTTTTTAGACTCCTAAATCATAGATTATCCACTATAAAAAAAAGTGGTTACAACATACATTTCTTCACTAGCATAGAGTCCCACTATTCTTTATAGGGTCCCACTAGAATACCAGTTTCACACTACCCTATCACAAAAATGATTACACAACAACATAAGAATGACCAATTATGAATTTTCATAGGTTTTGTAACAACTAATGAAAATATTTCTTCTAAGCATTCAAGAAAAATGAAATATCATATGCTCACATTCTGAAAAACTCCATTGAATAGGTTATTACTCAAAAAATTTGTCTCTTGACTTCTCAAATATATTTTTCTCATATAATGTGACAATTTATCTGTATGTTCATTAAATAATTATGGAATAACATATATATCTTTCGAACAACTATCTACAAAAAAACATACTACTTCGTAAACTGATGTCTGCACTCACATACATTGCCACATACTGACTAAAAATAATTTTATTTCTTCCAAGGCATGATCACAACTATGAAAGGAAAGTATCTTAGTGTATAAGATTCACTACGAACTAAAATAGATCATCATCCTGGCTATTTGTAAAGGTAATTCTCCCGCAAAGCTCCTACACCTCATCCTTAATGGAGCTTCACCATAAAGTAGAAGCGTCCACAAATAAACTTCATCGTAAAAGATACATTGGAGTTTCAGTTTTCTATAAATGATCTTCATTGTAAATAAGTAGCATCCACATAGAATTCACTTGGTTCACCTAGAATTTTTTACATCATCATCTCATTACCACAACCCCTTTACAAGAGTACCACATAACATATCTCTTCATATGTGGCTTCACTAAGTCTTCACCATGAACACCTACCATATAGAAATAGGATTTATCCTCATAGAATATTTATCACATACTACTAGATAGTCTAGATAAATTTCATCAGCAAACCATCAATGTATAGAGTAGCACTTATCTCTAAAAATAATTCTTCAACATCAAAAAAATTATGCTTAGCAGGAAATCAACCTTAGCCATTTTTTACCTCTCGATTAACCTTGTTGATCTAACATGGATATCTAGATATTTTTAGGTGATCAATATGAAATCCCTCATATATAGTGTGTTTATTCAAGAAGGGATTGTTCATGGGAGGTATAAGACAACTCATGTAATCATCGAATGGGTCACATTCAAAGTGATTGATCAGATTTGATGGCCATCATTATTTCCCCCATTTTAATAAAGTGGGAACATTACCTGCTTACTTCTACACCCCAAATTGAAGTCCACATATGGTTTCCATCCATTTTATATGAAAATTGGTGACCACATCTTTCTCGAGTTGGAAATGGGGTTCGGAACCCATTCCACCTTCACACACTACCACCTAGGCTTTAGCTCAGTGGGCTTCCGGCCCACTCTATGTTTGTCTATAGGCATGACCACTCCCAACCATTATACATAGGCCCACATGTCCTTACACCTGAGCATGTGATATAGGGATTACACATGGACCCGGCTGCTCTACCTTCTTCCTTTGGCATGCCTTCCCATTGGGGTTGACCCTCGGGTCCCCCCATTTGCGGTTGAGGGCTATCCATTGGCAGCTAGTAGGTTCTGGCCAAATTTTTAATAAATGACACACTAAGATACATAGAAAATTTCTAAGTTACCAAGAATTTCTAGGACATCCTTAAATTTATATTCCAAGAAAACTAAAAAATACTTTGTAAAAACTAAATATCAACTATAATACCACCTTCAATTTTCATGGCCTCCTTTTCTTCATCATCGAATTATTTCATCATGAATATTATATGAACTTATATTTTTTCATGTGCACACCTAAACCTTAATTAAAAACTCATTCATATATTAATTATTTTTTATGGTTCTCTTTTATGAAGATGAAAATATAATCATTCTTCATGCTAGCTCTTTCATGGTTCTCATACACTAAGGACATATTACATGAACTTTTTCATATCTTCTTCTATTATTTTGGGAATATAATTTCCAAAAATATTATTAACATCAAAACCACTTTATTATTTGTTATACATAATGTGTCACATTTTACCCATGTATTTTAGATGGGGATAAGTTCACTAATCATCAGAGTTTATACTAGGTAGAACTTTCCAAGCATGAAATCCAATGCCATATAAAGAAGAATTGTCCAAGAATGACATCCAATGCTATAAAATTAATCCATAGTAACTATTTAGGAATCAAAAATTCATCCACAAAAATTCTCTAGATATCACCACTTCTAGAATCATAATATCTTCATATACCACATATATTGACTTTATGATATACTGACAACAAATAAAACATTCATTCATCAGTCGTGAACTTGTTCTCTTCAATATCCCTATTTTTATTTTTTTCGATACTTCTTCTCATTATAAAATTTATATTTTTATCCACCATTATATCCATATCTTTAAAATGGTTCATTAGAAGAATCATAAGAATAATAATAATTACTACTTGTACCACTCTGATTAACATCAGTTAGTGGTGTTTCTCCATTAATTATTGTATTCTTCTTTAACTTCATCACCACTCTTCTCTTCATGTTATTATGATTTTTGGCATAAATCCCAATATTTTTATCCTCAAGAGTAAATTCTCTTTTCCCCACGAGGGAAAACCACTCATAGGGGGGCCCAAGGGGTCAACCCCTATGGGAGATCCTTCCCAAGGAGGTATATAATGGGGGACAAGGTTATGTATAAACCCTCAGCAGTCCCATTTATAGGGCTTGTAGAGTGAAAGCCTAAAGGTAGCATGGGTGGGCCTAAGATCATTCCCAAATAGGAGGCAGAGGCAGTGCCACAGTGTGGGGTAGCGCATGGGTTGGGGGTCGGGATTTAGGGTCACTTCAAGGTGTGACTTTTTTGTTATACTACAACCTCTATATATGTGGAGTTTGATATGGGATGTCACTTCATAGATACTATTCACCCATCTATGAATATGAAATAAATAACATTGGTCATATGATCTAATTGAGAGTTTAAATATGAGTCATCTGATCGATGTGGGTGAACATCTTCAAAATCCTATATATGAGGATTCATGATCAAAACCCTCACGAATGAGGGTTTGTACACCATGATTTCATATTAAAATTGAATAAAGATTTTGAATCTAAAAAAATCATTAGCTATCAATAGTATCCAGTTCAAACTAGAAGAAGATTAAGAATTAAAGATCAAACTACAATTAGTTTTCAAATTGAAGCTCATAGAATGGTAGACGCAGTTAAGAATGAGAAAAGGATACAAGTTATTAATGAGGAGCTTTATCAGATTGATAATAACTCTATTTTGGATATGTTATTAAGACATAGAAAATAAATATTGTATTTGTAGAGAGTGGGTTTTCAGAAATTTACTAAATGTGAAAGTTGAAGTATCAATAAAAAAAATACAAGATATTGTGAAAAGGATATTCTCAAATGGAAGTAATTTAATTTGAAGAAACTATTAAAACAATAGCAATATTTGAAACCATTACAATGTTCTTGGTAGTAGTAGCACACAAACATTTTAATGTTTATCAAATAGATGTAAAATAATCCACCATAAATGGTAATCTTGAAGAAGAAGTCCATATTGAAAAACATAGTGGGTTTGTATTAGAAAATGATGCAATCATGGTATGAAGATTGATAAAATATTTATATGGTTTGAAATAGGAGCCTAGAGTATGGTATTCCAAATTAGATGGATGTCTAAGGGATATGGAGTTTTTAAAAATTAATGTCGATAATAACCATTATGTGAGAGAAATGAACAAAGGTACTCTCATAGTCATTATATATGTGGATGACATCAAAATTTTCTAGTGACAAGGATGGTCTAAGTGATGATTTTTTTGAGAAAAAATAAAAAATGATTTTTCTATGCTTAGTTAGATGAAATAGTTTCTAGGATTTTAAATAGATTATAAATAAAATTACATATTTATATTATAGTAAAAGTATTCTAGGGAATTGGTGAAAAAGTTTGGAATAAAAAACACAAAATATATTTCAACACCAATTTTAGTTAGAACTAAATTATGAAATGATGAATATTGGAAAAGTATTAATCAAAAATAATTCAGAAGAATCATTGAATGTCTGATTTATCTCATATCATCAAAGCCAAATATAACTTATGCAGTGAATCTATGTGAAAAAATTTAGAGTGACCTAAAAGAGTCTAACTTATTAGATGTTAAGATAATTCTTAGATATGTGAAAGGAAATCTAAAATATGGGATTATATACATACACAATACTATTCTATTCATGTAAATTACTACATTTATAAAGTCACAATGGGATTTTTACAACTCAACTCAAGAAAAATATGAGCTTCTACTCTAAATGAATTCTTCTCCCAAAATTCTTGATAACACATAGAAAGAGAGATCTACTTATATTTATAGGAAATAAATAATAGTTAATCAATTAGTTATCACGTGATAAAATATTTGAACATGGTAAGAGGTTTTAAATTTGTTAGTCTACCGAAAATCATTTTATCTACAAAGGTCATTATCACTGAAAACTCTCTATGCACAACATCGTATCCAAATAACCCGATTCATTCATGTTTTCAAACCATTTTAATTATTATCGAAAAATACTCACCACAAAGAAACATGAAAAAGAATTTTGTTTTGTCATTGATCATGAGAGAATTTATGCTTCCTTAAACCACTATCTGTAAATTCAAATGGATCATCTGAGAACTCAAGTGGATCATCTGTGAACCCTGCATAGGATTTTAAAGCCCATGATCACATACTAGAATCATGAATCAACAAAAATATTTGAAAAACTACCTTTATTTAGAATTTTCTTCATCTTTATGGCACCTTCACCACACAACATGCAATGAAATCTTGATTTTCTACAAATGAGGTTCATCACGAACAAGTATCATCACATATCACCCACTCGGTTTTCATATCATTTTTAAATTATTCACCGCATTACCACAAACCTTTCACACTATTTATGCATAGAATATAATTTTTTATGTGTCTTTGCTGATTCTTCACCCTAAAAATTTACCACATAGCAAGTGGGTTCATCTTTATAGAAGATTTATCGCATACAACTGGACAGTCCGCATAAACCTCATCTACAAACCAAAAGCATACCACATAGAACCTATCACCTCAAATAATTTTTCAACATCACAAAGCAATTTATTATTTTTAGAAAACCATCCTTAGACATTTTTTTGAACTCCCAATGATCCTTGTTGATATTGCATGGATCCCGGGAACTTTTTAGGTGCTTGATATGAAAAACCCCATTTGTGATGGGTTTAATCATGAAGGGATTGTTCACATGAGGTTGAAGATAACTCTCATCATCATCAGATGTATCCATTCAAAATGATTAATAAAATTGGACAAAAATCAATATTTTTATCATTTTAATAATGTGAGAAAATTACCTTATTAATTCTATATCCCACATAGATGTCCACATATAGCTTCTCTCCACTTTATAAGAAAATAGGTGACAACCGCTTTCTTGAGTCAGAAATGGCTGTTGGCGCACATACCACCTTCACACAACACCATAGATGCCTCACCCCAGTAGGATTATAGACCACTATATGTATTCTTGTAAATGTTCCCACTCCTGGGCCTTGTACATGAGCTCTCACACACTTACACATTGTGATTATAGTGGTGAATATGTGATTGAGGAGTCTAACTAATCATATCAAGGAGTTGTGTCATTCTGAGATCGAACCTTGTAATTTTTTTTTTCATTTTCCATATATTTTGACTGAATTTTGGATATGGTGAGTTATTTTAATTGTGGATCAGATTCTAACAGTTCAAAAAATATTAATTTGAAATAATTTTTTTAAAAAAAACACCACTAGTTCAGCCCCACTTATCATTAGTGCAACTCCTTAGGAACTTTATCAAGAAGTTTTCATCTTGGTGTTGGATGAAATCATCAACATTTTAAATATTACTTTTGTGGTTAAGTGTAGTGCCTCTTCGAAATTATGGCACAGGTGACTCAATTTCAGTTATCATAAGGGAAATAGTTATTTTTCCAAGAGAAATTTTCTTCAATCTTTAAAATGGGATAAATTAGACACATGTTATCATTTCTTGGTTTGAAAATAGAGAAAGGTTTGTTTTAAGAGAAAAATTTTGGACAAAAAATAACCAGTATTGGAGTAAGTAAAATGTGATGTTTTATCCCCTATGAAATCTAAAAAATTTACTATTGGAATTTATTTTTTTAAAATTTATTGATGACTATTCACACACGATTTGGGATTCTATTTTTAATAAGTCAGATGCTCAATTATTTAAATAGTTTCAAGATAATATTTATATATAAATAGGTAGGATGCTGAAATATATTTGTATTTATAAAAGAGGTGTGTTTTGGTCCTTTTGAATAGTATTAAAAGAAGAAAGGTATTTAAAATTAGAACGCGCATCTTAAGAGTCCTTAGATAAATAATGTAGTTGTTTGAATAAACCACACTTTGATGGAAATAGTTTAATGTTTACTTTTGGAAGAGAAGTTTCATGTAAGTTTTTAGTGTGAGGCTTTATTTACTACTACATATATTTTCAATTTTCTGTCAGTCATTGTTTTTTAGGTAAATACAATGGATTGGTTTTGGTATGAAAAGGATATTAAATATTATGACTTGTGTGTTTTTTATTTTAAAGCCTTTATATATATTCCAAAGGATGAGAGATATATATTGGATGGTGAGTCTCAACAACTCATTTTCATTGGTTATGGACATGATGAGTTTAGGTACAAGTTTTATGATCCTTTTTTAAATAAAGTTTTTCAAAATTCATGATGTAGTGTTTATTCACCCCCAGTTACTTTTTTTTCATTATCTAAAATAAACTACTTTTTGGGTGAGTGGGAACCTTACAAACACTGAATACAAGATTGAATCACCTCCGTCTTAAAACAGCATTACACCTCTTAAACCATTATTAAAAGCCACATTTAAAATTGGAAATTCAAATTCAAAAAGCGGGAAAACAAACCGCCTGCATGAAACAAGAGATTCCATGACACAATTGCAGCTATCATAACCTTTCCAACAATATCATCTAATCACTACCACCTTCTTCACATAGGCTCATCACCATCACTACCATCTGTTCACCTTCATCATACCGCTTCTCAAAACCACAACTATCGACGTCACTGCAATGTCGTCAGAGCCGAATCCTCATTTAGTCGCCACCAACCATTCAAACCAACAATCACAACATCACCATGAAAGAACCTCAACACAATTTCCATGGCCGAATAAAAAATGAGCACCATCGCCGATAGAGGAAACCAAAAACAAAGGATGCAAACACTAGAATAAAACCTGAAAAAATAAAACTTCAGAAACGACCTCCTCAAACAGCCTCGCTGATGTGACCATCATCACCAGCCCGAAGCCACATAACCGCCAGCACACTCAAGTTTGAATCCACAGAGACCCTCTAAAATCATGAGACGGACTCCTGAAAATCCTCCGTAAAGAACATGTTCCACAAAACAGAGCTATCGAAGAAGCCAGATCGAGGAAGAACTTGACCAGACTCCATCCTATGATTGCTTTACCTTCTCCGCTAACATCCTTATTGCAACTCAAACTCACCCATGTCATCACAATAATTCCAAGAAAATCCATCATCGAACCAGTAAGATGAGAATAGAACCAAAAAAAAACCTCCAACAGAAAACACCCAAACCATCGAGAGAGAGGAAGAAGGAATAGGGTTGGAACCCTAATCGATGTTGGGGAACAGCGGAGGTATGTGGTACCTCAAACACACAAAATGGGAACAAACGGAGCAACACGGGAATTTATGTGGTTCGACTTGGTTTGCCTACATCCACGGGAGAAAACATTTCTCTATTTATTCTCTCCGGTTCTCGTCGGAGGATAACAGTACACACAGATTACACAACGGATTTATTCCCTTACAAATTATGGGATTTTCATCCAGTTTAAATAGAGGAAGAAAAACCAGATTTCTCTCGGTTGGTGGGTTGTTCAACTACCCTTGATAAGTCCTCCCACCACCTGATGTAGTCCACCATGTCGGCTGCAAACCATGAGTGACCTGCTGCCCACCATGATAGAATCTGAAGCCACCTGAGTAGGTGCTTCCGTCAAAGGAGACTCCAAAAATGGGAGTGGCCCCCACAATCGAAACCTAAAGAAAATCACAAAAAGAAAGGTGAAAGGAAATTTAAGATCACAACAGCAATGAGATGAAACCCTAAAAAGTAACCTAGGGATAAAACCCTAGAAGAGGAAAAATAGAGACGTCGAGAGGACCCTAGACCACCAAATAGCTATCCCAAAGCCTTGGTGTTTCCATACCTCTAGATCCAACCTAGAGAGGAGCTGCGGAACTTGAGGCCAGAGCGTGGAATGGAAGCCGGAGAAAGGACTTCATGGAGCCAGGGAGATGAGACCAAAAACCAGCAAGAGAGAGATAGAGGAATCGAAGAAGAAAACGTCGCCAGGGAGAAAAGAAACCCAAGGATAAGGAATATGCCAAGTCAAGATGAGAGATTGAGATCACCCCTAGAGAATTTGGTGCCATCTCCATGTAGTGTTTATTGAGGATCAGACTATTTCTGGATTTGATAAGAGAGAAAATATCTACATTATTAAATATGGATGGAATTTTTTGTATTGATTTAATTTTTAATTAATTTTTATCTAAAATTATTCATTATGATGATCATGTTGATTTTAATGATGATTTTTCATGGTGAACATGTTGGAGTTGATGTCTTCAATTCACCAATTATTGCTGATGATCTAGTCCCATGGGTCATCAATGAAATCGCTGTTCTACTAAATGGATTGTATCAGTAGTACGCCACTTTTACCTGGTGTTAACCTTATTATTATCTTCTCTTCACTAAAGGGAATGAACATAATATTTTGATTTGGTGATGAAAATTGATCAAAATGATAAATGGCTTGTAGAAATGGTTGATGATATGAGATCATTGTATGGAAACTGCTTTTTTGATTTGGTGAAGTTTCCCAAGGGATAAGGGGCTTGTAAGGAATTGTTAGTCTCAAACAGAGTTGAGAGGGATTAAAATTCAGTATAATCGAGAAAGATAGCGTGAAACTACAATGGAAGTAACATTCTAGTCAGATCCCTTATCTACTTCCCTGAGAGCGCCAAACATTTTTTATGGAATACTAACTAGCTGTGGTGGATAGGGTGTGAGGGAATCCTAGATTTCCTCAGTGATGTGAATGAAGAAATTATGTCTCAGAAACACATGAAGGTGGAATAGGATAAGGCCATGAAGCCTCTTTCCAACTTGGATATTGCCTTGGGGACAAACTACTTATTTGTAGAGAGTTAGGAGTTGGAGTACAACAATGCCATTTATCACTATGCCTGATCAAGAGTTGGAGAGTTCATAACATCATCAATGATGAAGAATTTAGGTGATGATGGATTTATGAATGAAATAAAAAATCACCAACCCAAATGCACTCTTTTATTATGATTCACTTGTTGTAGGAATATGCTGTAGGCGAGGATCAACATTCCATGGATGGGAGACTTTGTAAGTAAACATGATATTGTGTTCATAATTTTCAAGTTCCAAAGTATTAAATAAGAAAATCATATTCCATGGATGACAAATAACATTGTATTATAGTAATGGAGGCTTAGAAAATTTTAGATAAGGCTACTTCACATATTTTTAACTGTTGGTTTGGGTGACACCTACTATAACTAAACATCTGACTTATGTTTTTCTCTATTTTCACCATTTTTTGTTATAATTTATGTCCCTATAAATAGGGTTTTATTTAATCATTGTATAATCATCTTATAAAATAAATAAAACATGGTTTTGTTTCTATATTGTGTTCCTATGAATTTATTTTGACTACCTCTAGTGATCTGCATCCATGTTTCCCACTGTGAGATATTCCTTCAATGGTATTATAGGTAGGTTGAAGTTTCTTATGCATATGTGTGATACTTCTATCAAAAGTGCTATCATTTGGTAGCAGAAGAGGAGCCGAGTGGTGGAGAATAAGTTGAATAGTATTCCAAACTATTCATAATCTATGAGATTCATTTTTACTCCACATTTTATTTATCATTTGTCAAAAAAGGAAAGGTGGAAACTTTTCAAACTAGTTTTATTATCCCCACACCATTTTTGACTCCCCTATTGTTCTTCTCTCATCCCATTTTTGTCTCCCAATATTTTTCATTTCCAAGAGTAATTTTCTTCCTTATTCGCTTTGGACTTTAGTTAAACTTCACACCTATTTCAAGAAGGTAAATAAAAAAAATTACACATCCTTTGATTGCCTTCATGCCATCACCCAATTCAAATAAAACAAATTCCACCCATTTGTGTTCAAAAAAAAAATGGAAGCCTTCAATTCAATAATTTTTTTTTGTAGTGTTCAATTAAAAAATATATTTCCATGTGAAATTCAAAAAAAAGAATAGTATTAAACTCTAAAAATAGATTAATGCAATTATAAAAAACTATAATCCGCACTATTTGAAAAAAACACGGTCGACGTCTATCATTTTCCCATTCGAAAAAATAGTTTTTTCTCCATGAAGAATGCATTTTCACAAGATGTGATACTGAAAGTAAAGAAAAAATTATGACAATTGGTTTTTCCAAATGAGAGTGCTCCCTGTCACCCTAGTTTTCATGGACATCATGGATGATGGATATAATGATCCTGAATCCAAATAGGTAGAGGCTTCTATGACAGATGTTCAAAAACCCACTCTTTGGGAAGAATGAAAAAAAGACTTCAATTCAAAATCCTTCATATATCAAGGCATTGAGGAAGAGACTTTTGGAATAATTTCTTCTTTGAAATCCTCAAAGTATATCTAGGATACTCTTCACAAATCCTTCAAAGGATCTGAAAAAGTGAAGCAGATTCAGCTTTAATCTCTATGAGGTGAGTTACACTCACTATTTATGAAATCTTCTAAAACCATTTCCAAGTATCAAACTCAAGTAATATTTGTGGTGAACCAACAATGAAGAAATAGAGAAAATGTTAATGAAATGTGGGTATGTGATAAAATTTTGTGATCCCTTGATCTGAAATTTGATTACATAGTCAATTCTCTAGAAGAAAAAAGGACCTAGAGATGATTTCTATCAATGAACTCTTAGAATCTATAAAATACCATGAATTGAAGGTGAAACTCAAAAGATATACAAATGGAGTAAATCATGCAATAAATTAATGTTAATCTCAAAAAATATGAGAAGGAGTAAGGGGAAATCTCGAAGACCCTGAGGTAGAGGATTCCATAGACAACAATTTGATCATAAAAGAGGAGGATGTGGTGGAAGAATCTGAACTAGAGGAGGAAATGAATATAAAAAATACACTCCACAAGAATGTGGATGAGGAAGAAGGAGAAGATTCCATAATCACCAACCATAAAAAATAAATATTCAATTATATAATTGTCAAAAATATTGACATTATAGAAATAAATGTTGGTTCAAGAAACCCATGGATAATGACACTGAGGAGGCACATATTTTCAAAGCAGAAGACACTTATGTTGTGTCTCGTGTGTTTATGTCACAATCATCAACACAAAAATAAGTTAAGTGTTATATTGAATTTGGAGATAGATACCATATGATTGGGAACAACCACTTGTTTATAAACCTATATGACAAGGTTTGAGGATATATTTTAGTTGGTGATCTCTAAATAATATTTTTCCATGGATGAGGAGATATTATGCTCAAGTGGAAAGACAGAAATCATGCATCAATCTTCATCATCTACTATGTACCTGACATGAAGACCAACATGTTTAGTGTCGTGGAGTTGTTGGAAAAAGGATTTCACATAAGCATAAAAAATACACAAATGGTGATTGTTAATGACAAAGGAGGGATGATCACAAAATTAGTGATGATGAACAATTTCATGTTTCCACCTATCATCCAACTCGACGTACCATGGTGTTTAATGATGGCATGTGATGATAAAAACTGGCTACAACATCTTTGGTCTGAGTATTTAAATTTTAAAAGTTTAAGATTATTAGTAATCAAGAAGATGGGGAATGGGATTATTATCATTCAACACCTGAATAATATATTTGAAAGTTTTGTTCTAAGAAAACAACCTAGAAACAACATTGCAACGAAATCCAACTAGAAAGTTGTAGTGCCATTATAGATAGTTCACACCAATGTGTGTGGTCCATTGAATCCAAAATCATATAGACAAAGAGGTTATTTTCTATAATTTATTGACAATTATAGCAGGAAAACATGGATATATTTTCTCAAGATCAAGTCGGAAGTGTTTGGTGTCTTCAAAGAATTCAAGGCACTAGAGGAAAATCAAATTAGTCATCGCATACAATAATTGCGATCTGATCAATGTGGGGAGTACAACTCTGATGTGTTTCAAGAGTACCTAAAGTAGAATGGAATTTAACAAATGATGATGCCATCTTACAAACCCCAACGCAATGGATTATCTAAAAAGAAAAATCAAAATATTCTCAACTTGCTGAGAAACATGTTGAATGAAAAAGGAGTTTCCATGAATTTATGGGATAAAGTGAATTTTTGTGTAGTGTGTCTACTCAATAGATTCCACACCAAAAATCTTTAAGTAAAGTCACCTCATGAAGCATGGATTACTTACAAAACATGTTTGATTCATCTTAGATATTTTTCTTCTTTTTCCTATGTTAGGATCCCAGAGGAAAAATGAACAAAGCTCATGGACAAAGGAGTGAAGTGTGTCCTTATGGTATATGGAGATTGGTAAATGGGATATCGCTTGTTTAATCCCATCACCAAGAAGTTTATTTTTACTAAATATGTGATCTTTGATAAAAAGAAGACATGAAAATTGAATCATGTTGATGATTCCAGAGAGGTATGAGTCACTCTAGAAGATAAATAAATAGTTGAACAAATACCACTGTAATAACAAGGAGTTGAAGAACCACTATCTTTATCATAACTAAATCTTACATCTAAAGACATTTAATTAGAAATTTCTCATATACATCCTCAAAATGTTAAAATCCTTGTTGATATATAATAGATATCAGAACCAATAGAGGAGTATGTAAATATGTATTTTCTCTCATATAATTCCAATCCAGTTAGCTCTGAGGAAGCTAAAAATGATTAAATATTAAAGATAGTTATAGATGAGGAAATTCATTCCATTGACTCCACCAAAGGCTACAATAAAAAGGAAATATTTCACTATGGTGAATTCATTACATCGGTTGGTCAGGCACCTGGATCAAATGAAAAATCATGGGTCATAAGGAATATGAGTTTAATAGAGGATGTTGGATAATAAACTCATATTACATGGACACCACCTACCTTTATACTATATCAATAAATGCATGGAAAATTTTAGAGAAGGCTTCTAGACAGGTGCAGATCTGGTGATTTGGGAGGCACCTACTGCAATAAAACATCATACTTATTTTTTCCTTTTTTTTCTCTATTTGATTTTTTTTAAGTTGTATCCATATAAATAGGGTTTGATGTAATCATTGTATGATTATCTGAGAAAAGAAATAAAACCTAGGGCTACTGCTATGTTTTTTTCCCTATGAATTTATTGTGATCATCTCCAATGATCTTAATCTGCATTTTCCTCTACAAGATACTTCTTCATTAAGTACACCACCACCCACCTTCCACCTCTTATTATTCCATGGATTCACCTCTATGTTTTACCACCAATAAGTCTATACTTATTCTTCTGAACTTTATAGAGAATAAATTCAAGGTACATCAAAAAATAGGAAGATGGTGGATTACATTATGGAATAAAAATGTGTAGGAACCTACAGAGAATAAATCCAAAATTCTTGATGTTGATGAACAAACTTTTTACTTTTTGGAGAAATTTAGGCACTTTCAAGTATTAGGTATTATAAAATAGTTAGTATTCTATTATTGAACCCATATAACATGATAACCTCCCATCCATCAGAGAATACATTAACCCTTGTTTCCAAAAAACACTGCAACAATGTCGTTGGCATGTTGCATTGGTATAGAAAAAGAATAAAATGTAAAAGGGATTTTGTGATGTATTAGTTATGTTAGGTTTTATTGGTTGAAGATGTGGATATTGCACATCAAGGAGTGGGGAAAGTGGTGATATTTAGGGTTTTTAATTCATCATAATACCACTTATTTATCTCAAACATCACATTTTCATATCATATGCTATGATAAATTGAGAAACAACTATAATGTTACATGATTCGTAGATACATAAAAATTATCATTATAGGGTATGATCATATACAACACTATAAAGAAAAATGAAATAAAAAAGGATTATAAAATTGGGTTTGTGTATTTTCCCACTACTGTCTCCCACTCTTTCCAATTATCCAACTCAATGATAAATTTTAGTCCCTTTCCCTTACTTGTATCTCTAACCATGAAGTATGCATGCATAACGAGGTTCTCATGCAGTGTGTGAGCAGAAATCAATAGGCCACTATCAATGATATCCTTAAATAAATTAAAAATATATAATTACATGCATAGTGTGATATTATGACCATAAATAAAAATGAATAATAGATATAGTACTTGTTCCATCAAGAGTACTAAATAAGTTCATTGGTTTTTCCCTTGCATCTATGATCATGAAGTCTGCATACACACTGAGTTTCTTATACAAGGTGTGTGTAAAACACAATTGGCCAACATGAATGATGTACATAAATAAATTTGGATTGTATATGTATATAAATGAAGTGATATTATGACCATCAATAATAAACAATAATATCTATAATATTTATTGCCATTATGGGTGCTAAAGAAGTCACCATGTGTGTGACCATACCTACTTAAAATGATACTGGTATCAGTCGATACATATCAATAACACTAAAAATAGTTGAAATAATGTATTTTCATAAACCCATAATCAAGCTATATAAGGATACTTTTAATCACAAAAATCAATCAATTTAATGCCATCAAAATTAACGACAAATGGGCATATCATCCCATGTATTTAATATAATCTAGTGTGAGTGGGAATATCACCCAATTCCTTCAACAACGACAAGGGAAAGTTGGAATATCATTCAAATTCATTTACCATATTAAGGAAAGTTGTCATATTTTTCAATTATTTCAACCATATAAATAATAATGGACATATCATCCCCTGCCTTCAATCATATAATGGGAATTTGGGCATATCACCCAAAGAATTTAACCATGCTATGAAAAATGTGAATATCATCCCATGAATTTAAGAATCTCAAGGCATAACAAATGCCTCATCAAGTAATATCACATAACCCATCATAAGAAGAATTTTCATGGCATCTGTTTTTTAGTTCACAATAATTATAAGTCTGGTCTCTTGCACATAACCCCCTGTCCCCACTTTGTATCCAAGGTATAATTTACCTAGAACCATATAACTTAAAGGTGGGGATCCATCACACTTTCCCCATAACAATTTAACCCAATAGTCTATTAATTAGACCAAACCCTATTCCAAGACTACCCCAATGCTAGCCCCTCCAAAGACAAGTCCCCAATTATTAAAGGATACTCAAAGGAACCCATCAAAATACACTATTTCATAATATAATAAAAAACACCATATTCGGATCCTAACCAGAAGGTTAGAAAAAATTTTGATTATGAAAATGGTCATCAATGACTATGAAATCAGGGAGATTCGAGTTCAGTTAGAATCATACAGACACACACACCATCCATAGTCCGTGTATTACATATTACATGAAAACTCATATAAATCAATAAGAAATTCATGGTAACACCTACCTTGTATTTTTGGATTTTGAATCATCTAATATCAATGAAAAAATCATCCTCAAATGGTGTAAATGCATGCTCCAAAAAATAACACAAAATTTTGGGCATTTAGAAAAAGAAAATCCAAGCATGAGAGAAACCATGAAAAAATGGAGGAGTGTCCTTAGATTTTCCAACAAAAATACACTAAGACTAATGATGCATCAATCAAATTTGAGATAGCACACTTGGGAGAAACAAAAAGGATGGAATCAGAGAGGGGTTCATGTGACTGTTATGATAAAATGAGAGGAATGTTTTGTTTTTATAAACATTTTAACTTTTAAAATATTTAATTAAATATTTTTTTCAAAAAAATAACTGGGGTCCACTGGATACCTAATACCCTCTCACTATGTACCTCGTACCCCACTGGGTACTGGCCCATAGCTGACCCAATGGATCACCTAGGATAACCCCTTCTTCGCCTAATCCACTGGATATATAGTACTAATAAATAGAGTACTTTGTTTTATCTATCTATAACACCCTGAGATTTTATGGTATTTTTCTATTTAAATACATTAAATTTTTTTGATACCTTGTTTTAAATGCAACACCGAGTTTAAACATACTGTTATATAAATATTATTATTTAATGTGAAGTTTTTCCCTCTATTAGATTGACATGTGTGAATAGTGTTGAGAAAGTGTTGTTTTCAATACATAATTTTATAAGGGGGAGATTGTTGAGCAAGTTTTGTTTTCAACAATACATAATTTTATAAGGGTGAGATTGCTGAGAATAATACTCTATCTCTTTATGATGATTTTGATGCTCATAAATATCCATATTTTTTATTCTAATGATCTTACTTGAGGTATATTTCAGAAAATTTATATTCCATATATTCTTATTTCCGGAGAAATATTAAATAGTTTAATCCATGAGGTATATTTTAAAAATTATTTGGAAATTGTTTTTTTAGTGTGTTTTGGAAACACTATTCATGCTCTACATGTTTGGAAATTACTTGAGCATGGTCTAGAAACACTATTCATACCCTACATTGAGGAGCGTAGAATAAGGATGGAATGCAGCGTTTACTTTATATTATCGGAAAAGTAAGGAAGAAGAAACCTATGTTTGGAAGGAACCTTACATTTGGGAAATCGACAAAGTATGGAAGAAGATCATTACATATGTATGGAATGTTACGTTTGTTTCTTAAAAGTATGGTTCAACAAACTTACTTTTGTAAAAAACCATACGTCTGAGAGATGAAGATAAAAGTATGGTTTATCAACCTTAATTTTGTGAACAACCATATGTTTGAGAGCTGTAGATAAAATTATGGTTCATCAACCTTACTTTTGTGAACAACCAAACATTTGAGAGCTAAAGAGAAGAGTATAAACGATCAACCTTATGTTTGGAAGCTGAGAAAAGTATGGATCATTTACCATATGTTTGAAGAGATGAAGAGAAGAGTATAGATGATCAACCCTATGTTGGACTTCAAAGATTTCAATTACGATTTTATCGAGAAATAGTTTTTAAGCTGATTATCAGGCTGATTTCAATCCAGATTAAAAGCCCGAATCTAAATCATATCTTTGATGAATTAAAATCCATTTATTAATGATTCAAAGGATAAATTTAAGAGGATATTTTGATGGTAAATATTAAGGGATCTAATAACTTCTCTGTTATTCAATCATTTGAAAATCATGAGTCAGTACGTGACCTTTGTGGATATAAATTTACAGAGGAAAGCTATTCTTTATTCTATATATATCAGTATTATTCTATATTAAATAAAGTGAGGAAAATCATTGATATCTCTAGTTTTTCATGACTATAGATTTACAGAGATGACTAATTAAGATATAAAGTATCTTTTGTTACGAAGAGTGAAAAATATTTGTTTTCTGAAGAAGAAGAAACATGTTGAAGATTCACTGACTCTACATCGAATATCTTTTGTGGATCTACTTTTGTTGTAGTTGATGAATTAATTTCAAGATCTACTGCAACCAGATCGGCTCATAACTACTTCTCCCTGAAGATTATTCTTTCTGAAGACAGCGATCCATCGACTGTCAGTTCTGTGTTGTTGAAATTGTGAAGAACAATTGGAAAGTATTTCAAAGAACAAATACTCTTTTACTTTGAGTGACCAGATTCGAATACTAAGATGTGTGTTAGGTTATGTGTATGATCTAGAAGTCTCTGTTTAGACTTAAAGTTGTAAAGGTGTCAACTGTCTGCACTCAGTTGTGGAACAGTCTGTTGATAAGAGGACCAGATAGTGAAAATTAGCAAGCTCGTGGAGTAGAGCGTTGGTGGAGTGAACAAGGGGACTTATGTTCCTTGATCCACTATACATCGTGCATCCTATGATATTTATTTTACGCTACTTAATCTTTTATATAAAGATAAAAAGACATATCACGATCTCATGAAGAAATTGTAAAGGACATAATTCACCCCCCTCTTATGTATATTTGTTATAACCCAATCAAACAATTAGTATCAGAGGAGGAGATTTTGTCAGAGCTATAAAAATCTGAAAGTAATCGGATTATATAGAGCACAATGGATGATACATGAGAGGGTATGCCAATTTTTCGAGCTCCCTACTTCAATGGTGAAAATTATGGATGATGGAAATCAATAATGATAATTTATTTAAAGAACCTTGGATACAGAGTCTACTCGAAAATTCTAACTCCCTATGTGATTCCAGAGAAACCTAAATCATGGAGTGTTGATAACGAAGAAGAGTATGACACAAACTTGAAAGCCATGAATGCTATCATCTGTGGTCTTAGACCAGATGAATCCAACAGAGTATCTTAGTGCCTGAAATCATATGAAATTTGACATACTATTGCAGTTTCTTATGAAGGAACTTACAATGTCAGTCAGATGAGGTATGCTACTACTAAACTCAAATTTGATACATTCTAGATGTTTGAAGGAGAAATCATCATCCAGATGAATGGAAGGTTGACAGAGATTGTCAACAACATCACTGCTTTGGGAGATCCGATTAAACAATCTGATCAATCTCTGAAAGTACTAAGCGTACCACCACTAAGATGGAATTGGATTTATACTGCTATCAAACAATCATCACCTGTAAAATATGTAATAGTGAGAGTGTTAATTGGAACTCTAATGATGTATGAGGAAGATATGCCAGATGAAGAAAACGAGAATAAGGTTCTGATCAAGAGATAAGACACCGCCTTAAAGGTTTCATTTCAAATAAAAAGCAGAAAGATGAAGAAAAGGGAAATAAAGGTGAAATCAGAAAGTTATGATTTATCCAATTTAGATGTGGAACTAGATCAGATAGCCAGAAAATTCAGTAATTTTTATCGAATGAAAAAAGGTTTTAGAAAGTCTTTCAAAAAGTATGAGAAGGAAGTCATATGTTATGAGTGAAAAGAAACTTGGTCATATCAGACCTGACTATCCACAATTAAAGGAAGACAAGAAGAAGAAATTATTTAAGAGAAATGATTATGAGAAAAAAGAGAATAAGGCAATGAAAGCTACTTGGAGTGTATCTGAAGAATCTAGCAGCTCATCAGAGTTTGATTTAGAAAAAGAGGAATCAAAATTGAAAACCAATATGTGATTTATGACAGAAACTGATGAGGTACAATCCTATTACTCATCTGACTCTAATTATGATCCAATCTATTCAAATGGAAAACTTGAAGCTTACTGCAATATGCTTGAAGAAAAATGTGAATCTTTATTTAATAAACACAAGACTTTAAAAAATATTCATAATGGTGTTTTAGGAGAAAGATATTTATTACTGAAACAACATAAAGAGTTAATTGAAAAATATAACTCAATTAACACAAAATGTATGGATCATGAATCGAAGATAAAAACACTTCAAACTGAAGTAGAAACTTATAAGAGTGAATCCCTTGATTTTACTAAAGGTAAAAATTATTTAATTGAAATTATTGAAAAAATGTGGTTAAGAAAGAAAGATTTGGAATAGGCAGTAAAGGTGAAAAACCTGAACTATACAAGAATTACTTTGTACCTAGTACAAAAAGATTAAACTATAACTACTGTGGAACTAAAGGACATGTTTCTAAAAATTGTTACTTAAGGAATCCTCAGATAAATACTATCAGGAAAGCCTTTGTTTAAAATAATTTATATGATTCTACTGATTTTAGAAATACAAAGCAAGTCTGAATTCCCAGATCATTGCTATCTAACACTGTTAGACCCAATAGAATATGGGTACCAAATTTTTTTTGTTTAAATGCCTTTGCAGGAAGAAAGTGATAGAAGCTGAACTGCCATATGGTATATAGAAAGTGGTTTCTCCATGAATATGAGTGGAAACTCATCAAATTTCATAACTCAAACTCAAAAGGATGGTGGTCTAGTCACATTTGGTGATAATGCTAAAGGCAAGATAATTGGCATTGGAATAGTTGGAGATCCAGAAGCTGTCTCAATCAATAAAGTACTCTATGTACAAAAATTAAAACCCAATCTGATAAGTATCTCTCAACTCTGTGATGATGGATATGTTATTTATTTTTCTAACAATTGTTGTTCTATTTTCAAAGATAAATTGCTTAAATTTAGATCACCCAGAACTGATAAGGTTTATACCCTAGATTTAAATTCCATATGTAAAAAAAAGTAAACTGTTTAACTGCTAAGATAAATGAATCTTGGATCTGGCATAGAAGAATTGAACATTGCAATATATATTATTTAAATAAGATATCTAAGAAAAAATTAGTTTCTGATTTTCCTAGTCTCAAATTTGAAAGTGATAGATTATGTAATGCATGTCAACTTGGAATGAAACACAAATCATCCTTCAAATATGTTAACAAAGTTTATAAATATTAACCTATAGATCTTATCCATACGGATCTATTAGGACCTTCAAGGGTAGAAATCTTGGCTGGTAAATTATATGTATATGTTTTAGTTGATGACTATTCTACATTTACTTGGATTTATTTTCTAAAATATAAAAATGAATCTTTTACTATATTTGAAAGTTTTTTCAAAGCTATTAAAAATAAAAAAGGTTTCAATATAATTTCATTAAGAAGTGATTATGGTGGAGAATTTTAGAATCTGTAGTTTAATTCCTTTTAATCACATATGAGTATTAAACACACCTTCTCTACACCAAGAACACCTCAACAAATGGAATTGTTGAATGAATAAATAGGACTATTCAATAAACGGATAGAACTATGTTTAATGAATATAGTTTACCTACTTATTTTTGGGTATAAGCTGTAAGAACATCTTGATGTATAATAAATAGAGTTTTAATTAGACCAATTTTCAAAAATAAACCCCATGAACTCTGGAATAATTGAAAGGAAAAAGTAATTTACTTTAAAGTTTTTGGATCCAAGGTTTACACCTTGAACACCAAGGACAATATTATTAAGTTTGATCCAAAATCTGATGAAGGAATTTTCTTAGGATATTCTACTACCACCAAAACTTATTGAGTTTTTAATAAATGGTCAAGGATTGTTGAAGAATCAGTGCATGTCAAATTTGATGAATTTGATTCCTTTGAGAAAAGGGAATATCAACTTGATTAAACTGACTCTAATGATAACATGAGACTCATGAATCTAATAAATGATTTTGAAAATGATATAAATGAAATTTAGTCCAGTTCAGAAAAACATGACATTGATGAACCTAATAGTGTACAACTTAGAAATTTTAGAACCCTAAAGAATCATCCTTTATAAATTATAATAGGTGACCTAGACACAAGAATAAAAACCAGAAGAAATTTAGGAAATCATGTTGAATTCTCTGCCTTTCTATCCCAATTAGAATATAAGACATTATAATAAGCCTTAGTTGATGAATTTTGGATGATAGTAATGCAAGAAAATTTAAACCAGTTCAAGAGAAATGAAGTTTGGAATTTAGATTAAAGAACACAGGACTGTCTATTTATAGGAATCAAATGGATCTTTAGAAATAAACTAGATGATCAAGGAATAATTACTAGAAATAAAGAAAGACTAGTAGTGAAGGGATATAATCAGGAACAATGTATAGATTATGATGCGACCTTTTCACCTATATATAGATTAGAAGCCATTAGAATCCTTTTATCTTATGCATCTCAGATGAAATTTAAATTATTTTAGATGGATTTTAAGTCTGAATTCTTAAATGGTTATTTAATGAAAGATGTTTATGTTGAGAAACCTCCTGGTTTTGAAAATTTACAAAAACCAGATTTTGTTTTTAAACTTACTAAAGCTCTCTATGGCCTTAAACAAGCTCCTAGAGCTTGGTATGAAATATTAATATCTCTTCAATTAAAAAAAGGTTTTACTATTGGAATTGCTGATCCGACATTTTTTTAAAAACTGTAGATTATAATGTTTTATTTGTTTAAATTTAGGATGATGATGTAGTTTTTGGATCAAAAAATTCAAAACATTGTCATGAATTTTCAAATTTAATACCAAAGGAATTTGAAATGAGCATGATGGGAGAATTAAATTTCTTTTTAGGACTTCAAATTTATCAAAAATATTTTGGAAATTTTTTCAATCAACGAAAATATATTAATGATTTACTTATGAAATTTTTACTTGAAAACAACACGACATATACAACTGCTATGTGTACTAATATAAAACTTTACGTGGATGAAACTAGAAAATCCGTTAACAACAAGTTATATAGAGGTATGATTGGTAGTTTATTATATCTTACTGCTATCAGACTAGATATTATGTATTTAGTATGTCTTTGTTCAAGATTTCAATCAAATCCTAAAGAATCCCATTTAACTGTTGTTAAAATAATTTTTAGATATTTAAAAGGAACTATTTTTCAATATTTAATTTATCCAAAACATTCTGATTTTAATGTAATTTAATATTCAGATGCAGACATCGGAAGTTTTAGATTAGATATAAAAATCACCTTAGAGACTTATCACTTTTTAGAAAAATCTTTAGTGTCATGTTCTAGAAAGAAACAACACTCAGTTTCCCTATCAATAGCCAAGGAAAAATACATATCTGCAGATAGTTTTTGTGCACAATTTTTGTGGATGAAAAACACTCTTATGGATTTTAGACAAAATTTTAATAATACATCTATTTTATGTGATAATACAAGTGCTATAAATATTTCAAAAAATCCTATTAATCACTCTAGGACTAAACATATAGATATTAGACATCATTTTTAAGAGACCATGTTCTTAAAAAGGATATATTTTTAGAATTTGTAAATACATAAATTCAATTAGCTGATATTTTTACTAAACCACATCCCACTGCAAGGTTTGATTTTATTAAGGGGGAGTTAGGTTTATTTAAATATGAATAATGTTTTTTATTCATTTGATTATTTTTTAAAAAAAATATTTAATGTTTAAAATAATTTAGTTTTTTTTTCAAATTGTACAATTTTTTTGTCACTTAAAGATTTTAATTTGATTTAAAATTATTGCAATGATTAGTATATACGTAATGACACAGGAATCAAGGATGTGAGAGCCTTTTCAAATCCTGAACCGTTTCATTTTTTCAAAACCCTTTCGAATCACCAAAACCCTTACCACTCTTCTCTACCCGGACCTGAACGTTTGAAACCCTAACCTTCAAGACCTTCAAAGATATAAATCAGAAATGGAAAAGACCAAGAGGACTGATGAGACATAGAATAGAACTTCTAAGCATTAGCGCATGACAAGAATGAATATTTTCAAGGAAAGGTAATCGATTTAGAATGGGTATATCAGACAGATCTGAGGCTACGGTAAGACCTAGCATTTCAGAAATTGGAACAATAATTTAATGGGAGGAAGACATAGTTTCTATATAAGGTATAACATCATCACTTCTTTAAATCTATTTAGTTTATCCTAGGAAAAGAGGAAGATATTTTGATAGAAAAGATCTAAGACAAAGACTTTTCATATTTCCTCTGTAGAAATTACACGAATTCTTAACTTCCCTCATGAGGGATTATTTCACTTTAATTTAAAGACTATTGGTGATAATTTCCATAAGTCTGAAGACATTATATATTTTCTGTTTTGATCTAAAAATATAAGAATGATGTAAGTGAAAGATCTAGAGCCTGATCAAAAGATTTTGGATAAGGTTGTGCAAACAGGATTTTCACCACGTATGTCGGAAATGGAGAAAATTTTATACCCTGACATGTATATCATGTTTCTCTTGATGATTGATATCAAGTTAAACTTTCTGAGATATATAGTGAGATATCTCAGTTATTTCTACCAACTAGAAGTGAGGATGAACTTCGATCCCTTTGGAAGAATCATTTCAAATACTTTGTTTAAGAATGATATGATAAGGCTGGTGGATGATCGAGTGATATTCCATCACATCAACATGTTTAATGCAGGAACATTGAGAAATGTTGGTTATTTTGGGATCAAAATCAAAGGAAAGCTTATGTTTTTAGGAGCAAAGTAAGATGAAGAGAGTGGTCAAGAACAACCTGTAAAGTCAAAAGAAGGCCAATCTGAATCGAGAGTAAGCAGAGTTTCAAAAAGAGTCATATTTGAAACTTTTGATACACCTACAGATGAGGAAAGTCAAGAAGGAATTCAAAGGAAAAGGCATAGAGTGGCTCATGTTCGAGAGGATCCTAATCAAACAAATGTAAATGAAACTGAATAGCTTCTGAGCTACATATTTATTAGAAACTTTTCAGTACATGACATTACACAAAAAACAATTTCCCATATTGAGGTGACTCCTCAAGTGGAACAAGAAATTGTTCCTTAGGCACATGAAGAGGCAAAAGTAGAGGTAGAGGCTGAGGCAGTGCCTGGTGAAGTGGTAGTGGCTGAAACTATAGTTGATCTAGAAGAAACAATTTTAGAGAACCCAGACATGGAGGAAGTAAATGATGATGCTTCTCGTAAGGAGAAACCTCCAGAAGGTGTTGAAATTAAATATGAAAATTTATCGGAAGTTTATAATAAATTATTAAATGAATATTTTTCTATGGATGAGTCAGGGAAGGACTCTAAGGAAAAATATATAGAAAAACCAGTACAGGGAGGGGATGAAGAGAAATCAGATGCTGATCACTTTCCCTTAGTACTGTTACATTTGAATGAAGATGAAATAGAGAATCAAGCACAAGGTACCTCTGATTATTTGAATGAAGTTGTTGAAGAGATATATAGAATGTTGAGTATAGATGAATCTGAGAATGCCTCTCTGAAAATTTCATTGGAGAAAGGAAATCTAATATTTCAAAGACTAAAATAAAGTACTATTTCAAAAGGAGAAGCTGAATTCTGAGGAGGGAGATGTTAGGTGAAGTAGCTAAGTTTAAATCTGAGATGGTGATGAAGGATGATTAAATAGAATTTAAATCATTCATGGAGCAACAATTTTCATATGTTAGGACCAGTGAATCCAGTACATCTGGTACTTCACCCGATATAATAAAGAGATTTCAGTCCATTACAGCAGCTATAAGCAATATGAATGACAAGTTGCGGGACCTTCAATGCAATAGTGCTCTTTTATCTATATTGTTGGACAATCAGAAGCTTATTTTTGACCAGTTGACTTCGAATGAACCTAGAATTAGAACTTTTCTGAATCAGTTCACTATTAAGTTAACTCATTTTATGGAGAAGGGGGAGATTATACATGATTTCTTCAGAGTCGATTTGATTGAATACATTCATCTTACATAGGAAGGAAGAGATCTCATAGTCTAGTTAGGATATGGACTAATGAAAAGGTTTAGACTATAGTTGTCAGAGATCAAGGATATCATTAAGAGGAGCTAAAACCTGTTTTCCAAAACCTTTTTAGCCCAACCTTCATTCTTGTTGTCTTTACTGTACTTGTAATTATATTTTCAAATAAAATATATTTTCATCCCATGTGTATGTGTTATTAATTTGTTATTTTGTCCTATATCTACTAGAATTCCAGTAATCTAGATTCAGATGTTGATAAATAGTTTATCATATCATTTACTTAAGTTCAGTGCTACATTAAAATGTGTTATGTTTTTTATTCAATCATCTTTTTTTATATCACAAAAAGGGGGATAAATTTATATAAACATAAAATTTTATTTTAAGTTATTTAAAATTAATTTTATTTTCTTTCACAAAACAGGAAAACTAAAATTTTATTTTATGTTTATAAATCTTTTTACTTCGGGGGAGAAATTATTTAAAATTTTAAGATGTTATTTTGGGAGAAATTATAAACACAAATTTTTATTTTTTTACTTTAAAATTTTAAATCTTTTGTGGGGGAGATATTTTTTTTCTCACTTTATAAATGGGGAGAAATTTTGTAAATTTTTTAATGTTTTCTTTTTATGACTTTGGATGAAATTTTTTTTTTGATAAAATAATTTTGTTAAAATTAATATTGTTTTTATCTTTGACGACTTATAAACTGTATGTAATTAATTTTGTATGTTAATTTCATTGGTTATTTTATGGGTTCTGTGATCATCAAAAAGGGGGAGATTGTTGAGCCAGCGTTGTTTTCAACAATATATAATTTTATAAGGGATAGATTGTTGAGGAAGTGTTGTTTTCAACAATTCATAATTTTATAAGGGGGGTATTGCTGAGAACAATACTCTATCTCTTTATGATTGTTTTGATGCTCACAAATATCCTTATTTTTTATTCTAATGATTTTACTTGAAGTATATTTATGGAAATATATATTCCTTATATTCTTATTTCTAGAGAAATATTAAAGAATTTAATCTGCGGAGTATATTTTACAATGTTTTCAAAAAACGTTTCTTTTAGCATGTTCTGGAAACACTATTCATGCTCTACATGTTCAGAAATTACTTGAGCGTGTTTTAGAAACACTGTTCATACCCTATGTTGAGGAGCGTAGCATAACGATGGAATTCTACATTTACTTTACATTATCGAAAAATTATAGAAGAATAACCCTACATTTGGAAGTAACTTTATGTTTGGGAAATTAGAAAAGTATGGAAGAAGATCATTACATATGTATGGAATGTTACATTTGTTTCTTAAAAGTATGGTTCATCAACCATACTTTTTTGAAAAACCATAAATTTGAGAGTTGAAGATAAAATTATGGTTCATCAACCTTACTTTTGTGAACAACCATATGTTTGAGAGCACTAAATAAAAGTATGGTTCATCAAACTTACATTTGTGAACAACCATACATTTGAGAGATGAAGAGAAGAGTATGAATAATCAAGCTTACATTTGGAAGATGAGAAAAGTATGGATCATTTACCGTACATTTTAGGAGTTGAAGAGAAGAGTATGGATGATCACCCCTAACTTTGATGTCAAAGATTTCAATTACGATTTTATCGAGAAACGGTCTTTAAGCGGATTATAAGGCTGATTTCGAGACAGATTAAAAGCCCAAATCTAAAGCATGTGTTTGATGAATTCAAAGCCATTTATTCATGATTCAGAGGATTGATTTAAGAGGAACTTTTCATGGTGAATATTAAGGAATGTTATAACTGCTCTGTTATTCAATCATTTGAATATCGCGAGTCAGTAGATGAATTTTTGGATCTAAATTTATAGAGGAAATGCTCATCTTTATTCTATATATATATATATATCAGTATTATTCTGTATTAAATATAGAGAGGTGAATCATTGATCTCTTTAGTTTTTCACGACTACAGTTTTACAGAGATGACTGATTAAGATATCAACAATCTGTTGTTATGAAGAGTGAAAAATCTCTTTTTTTTGAATAAGAAGAAACATTTTGGAGATTCACTGACTCTATATCAAATATCTTTTGTGGATCTACTATCGTTGAAGTTTCTGAATTCATTTCAAGATCTACTACAACCGGATCGGCTCAGAACCACTTCTCCCTGAAGATTATTCTTTCTGAAGACGAAGATCCATCGACTATCGATTGTGTGTTATTACAATTATGAAGAACTACTGGAAAGTATTTCAAAGAACAAATACTCTTTTACTTTGAGTGACCAGATTCTCAGACTAAGTTGTGTGTTAGGTTCTGTGTGTAAACCATAAGGCTCTCTTTAGCCTTAAAGTTGTAAATGTGTCAACTGCCTACACTCAGTTGTGGAACAGTCTATTGATAAGAGGACCAGATAGTGAAAATCCCCAATCTCGTGGAGTAGAGTATTGGTGGAGTGGACTAGGGGTCTTATATTCCTCAAACCACTATACATCTTGTGTCTCATGATATTTATTTCCCAATACTTGATCTTTGATATAAATATAAAAGGAAAAATCACGATCTCGCGAAGAAATTGTAAAAGACACAATTCACCCCCCTCTTGTGTATATTTGGTATAACCCGATCCAACAAATAGAACTAACAAAATTATTAATAACTATTATTTACGAATATAAAAAATTTATTGGTTATCAATTGGTTATAAAATAAAATAAAATAATTGGAAGGTAAATAGATTTATTTTTCTAAAAAACTGTTTTATGCACACAATGTTTTTTTGAGACAAATGTTGCATTTGTTTTCAATGATATATCAATATGTGTTTAGTGAGATTCAGATAAAGTGTTGATTATTAGAGAATTTTTATAGATTCATCTATTATCATTGGATTTCCTGATTAGAAAATACTCCTTTGATTAATCTGAAATTTTTTTGAAGTTATCTTAAATGATTAACAAACGTGATAAAGAGCTTGAACAAAACTAAAAAATTTGGAAGTGGAAGACCATGAAAATAATTGGTTTCATGAAGTGAATAAGATGAAGATTTTGGATTGGTAATATAATTGAGAAGGTTTATAATTTAATCTATATGATACTTAGATTATTTCTAATTATTGAATGGGTCTCATTTAAAAAATTTATGCTAGCCCAAATACTAAATAGGCCACTCATCCAAGGGCACACGTGGGACCCAAAGTTCAACCACACCCAAGAGAGTAGACCTAGTTAATCTCATGGGTGGTATAAGGAAAAGTTCCCTCTATATTTGTGTGGTCATATTTATATGTCCTAGAGTGTGTGTGCCCACTGGCGTGTGTAGTGTAGGAAATAAGCTCGCTAGGCTAAAGCCCGAGAGGTGGGTGTGTGTGGGTGGAATGGGTAACGAACCCTATAACCGACCCGTGAAAAAGGCGGTCAAAATTTTTCTTAAAAAGAGGAGATGATCTTCTTAGAAATGTTGATGTGTGATGGTCTATGCATGGGTACTATTCACACATCATTAAAATGATGGAAATAATATGTCTTGTCAGATGAAATCGATCTGAACCATCCATTTAAATCTCACGCCCCTCCAGTTTAAACAGGATCATCATAACCTACCTCTCAATGATTCTTTATTCATGAAAGATCATGAAAATCAACCGTTGTGATATAGATACAACCAAACATTTCCACTCAACATGTTTAAGGATTTATACAAGGGAGAATGAAAGGAAGAAATCTTGAGACTTCATCTTGAATGTGATTGATTTTCATGAAGTAGTCACATGGATATTTTCTTAAGAATCAGTGACTATCACAAGAATGAGAATCAGTGATTGAATCCATAATGTGATGATATTTTTATCATGAAATAGAGTGAATAAAACAACTGAATCCATCACATGAAGATTTATGACCTCCTAAAGATCCCATATTTTACACAAATTATCATTGGTATTATTATGATTTTTGATATGACGCCGACTAAGGCATCACATGATCAATGAAGCGATCATGTGAAGAAGATTTAGTCATCATGAGGGTTTCATGATTGATCCATTAGTCAATGGAGATTCCAAGAATATCAGTATTCAAAATATCCCACGATTCTATGGAATTTGGATAGGTCCTTGAAAAACCTTGAAAATTGAAGCTACACCACCTATATAAATTGAGCAAGATAAGGGAGTACTCCTACTGGTTTTCTGATATATCTAGAGTAACTCTAAAATTATAAATGAATTCATGAAATAAATAACTCAAAAGATGTTTTTATGAACCATATTAGTCGAAAAAAAGTAAGGAGTAGGAACACACTCAAGTGATTCATTCTCACGAAGGAAGAAGATAGCCGGAGAAACCACCTGTGTCACATGAAGGAAGGAAAAACCTGCAAGACACCATGTCTTGAGAAAAGCATGATTAGAAATCCCTGACACCTCTTATCACATGAGTCTATTTGAGAAGGTACTCTCTGAAAAAATCTCTTTAATCACGAAGTGTTTGAGAAATACCTGCAGACAACACCAGTGACTTGTGAAGGCCATATAGTAAATCACTTTAGGATACAATTGTGATATATCTTGGTAATGTGAGGAGTTTGAGACAATATCCCACATATAGTTCTTTATATATTTCGAAGAATTTATTTTTTATGTGTATACATTTGGTGATCCACACTTGGGTCACATGAAGATAGTGAACATATCACATAACCTTGGTTTGATCATGCACTTCACATGATACAGTGAATAATAAAGGAAGACAATGTTGTTATGAAACCCATGATACCCATTAAATCCATGAAATAATAATTGAGATACCGAAAGGATAATTGAAAAAATATATAATGTAATAGAACATATAAATAATTGTGTTATTGTTTCAGATGACATAAAACCCATACATGAAGTGTACTTGATTGAATTGAGTTGATAATTCAATAATAAGAAATTCAAAGTTATGCAAGTTATTTCTTGCATAAAATTTTGAAGAATATTTTGTGTACCTATTTCACACATTTAATTAAGGCCATGAATTTAAACATAAGGAATCCTAGCCTGATCATTGTTTCCCTAAGGATACTGGTCATTATAGGTGATCATAATTAATTGAGTAAGGCTAAAAAAATCAGTGGATGTTAAAGATACTTGAAGTGTACATGGGAAAGTCAGATTCTCTATGATCATGGAGGAAGATTAAAGATTATCCAATAGTGGATTATGCTTTCATCCAAGGTTCTGTTGGTTCCAGGAGTAGTTCAAGTCTTATGGTCGGTGCCAGGAGTAGAAGGAGTCTCCCGATTGGAGCTAGAGCAGAAGTCTTTCAGTTAGAGCTATATGAAAAAAGGGTCTCTAGGTTGGACTAGAGCATTCTAATCCCTTGTTTCATTATGAAGAATCAATTTTGTGGCACCAATATGGAAAATGGTAGGTCTTTGTACTAAAACATGTAAATACTATGTGATGCTCTCTCTACTACTACTACTGCACACAAAGTGAGATTTAGAGATAATATTAAGTGGATCGAGAACATTAACAAGTTCAAGAGGTTATGTCTAAAATAAAAGGAATTCATAAAAGGAAACAACTGACTCACCCTTTACCTCTCAGTGATCAATCTATCCTAGGGATTTACAATTAGTATTAGATCATTATGTTCCCACTAAATATCCATGAATCATTTTGAAAGATGTAGAATATTAATTTTGTCAATATATGAGGTGTTTTCACACCTGATGGGAAAAATTATCACAATTGGAAGAATATAATGTTACCTATATCCTATCACTTATACAAGAAGTAATATATGTTTCAATAATGATTTTTCCCATTTATGATGTTTCTTTCATGCCAGAAGCTGATAAGATAAATATAGAGTTAGATGGAAAGGCTCAAAATTCCATCTTGATGTATCTTACAAACAAATGTTTACACATAGGTCATGGTTCTGTAAACTTCCAAGGAGATATGTGATAAAATTAGCAGCATCTATGAAGGAAATTTAAAAGTCATGAACTCCAAAATATGAGTTTGGAGGAGTAAGTTTGAAGACATTAAAATGAATGATTAATAAATTATTAATAACTATTTCACCAGAGTAAATAGTATAGTCAGCAACATTCAAGGATTTGATGAGAAGCTATATGACTCTATCATTTTCAAAAAAACTAAAGATGAATTTTCCAGATCATTTTGATTCAAAGGTATAAACCCTAAAAGAGAGAGATGATTTATTTGTTGATGAACTACACAATATTCTCATAGATTATGTGATGAGGAAAATTCCATCTCTCAGTAAGAAAGATAAAATTTAAATGGACTTTGAATCCATGAGAAAGGGAAAGTTCAGAGATAAAAAGGATAAGAATATAAATATTCAAATAGTATTAAGGATCATGAGGACTTAAATGACATTTTTCCCTTATATCAAAAGGGTTGAAGAAGTGAAAATGGAAGGGAAATAATAATTAACCACTTAAATGGTTTAATTGTTGTAGAAATGGTCATTTTTTCAATAAGTTTCCAAAGAAGAATGTTGGAGAATCAAAATGAAATTCAAAATGAAATGGTGATAGATCCCATAAATAAAAGTGGTATAATAATAAGAATAAACACTATAGTATAAATAAGTTAAATATTATGAGGAAGTATAAGAAAGAATCATCATAAAGTTGTTCTTCATATATTGAATTTTTTTTTTCTATAAAATGAAAGAACTGATTCATTAAGTAGTAGTGATGATGAAGTGGAAGGAATAAAACTTAAGTGTCAAATAAAATAAAAATTATAATTATTCATGGAAAAAATCAAATATCTCAATAAATAAATTAATAACCCTGAGAAAAAAATAAGAAATTAACTGTTGAAAAGAGTAAGGAAGAGTTAGTTCATTTTGATTAATAAAAGAATAGTCTGATTAGGGAATAATTATATATTTTCTGTGATATCAAGATGCACAAATAAAAATTTCTGAAAAATATAATATTATTTGTGATCTTGAATAGAATTTGACTAATATAAGAAAATAGTTTTTTTGAGACATGGTCCATTTGTTTCATGGTTCAACATGAGTTAAATATGGATAGAGAATATTGCAATAAATCAATTAATATGAAGGGAGAAACTTCTCAACCTGAGAGAAGAAAATTAAAGTGGACTTAATCATTTTTATGGGTATGTTACTTCCAATAGTGAATATGTAAAATCAAATGCTAAGAATATGAGGTCTAAGAAGAATGAGAGTAAATATCCCACATCTAGGGAACATAAAACCTTTATAAGAAGGATAAAACCCCCTATGAAAAGAAAACAATAACACAGATCTGGATTCATCTAGAACCAAAATGGAAAATAAAGTTTCAAGTCTTTTTTTGGTGTTATGGTATGCATGTTCAAAAATCCCACTCTTTTTGGTTCAATGTGTCTTTACTATGAATAAGGAAAGAATAAAGGGAGGTTTTAGTGATAATTAGAGGAAAAAATCTAAAAGAAAAGAACATGTTAACAAATATACAACACAAATATCCCAACAAAAAAATATATTTTGGAAGAGGTATATAGTAGATGATGTTTGGAAGTTCACAAGGATGAGTTATGTATGAAAACACTGGAAGGAGAAGTTCCCTTTGTTGTAAAAGGGGAGATATTCCAAAAGAAAACCAATGAAAATGCTTATAAATTTTTTACGAAAAATCAGAGTGCCAAGAAAGTTTTCCTAGTTTTTTGGAAACGTTAGTTGAAACTTGATAAATAACTGGATAAAAATGAGATACTTGCTAAATATAAAGGAAAGTTAGTGGTATCAAAAAATAAGGTGGAGGTTCATGAGAAGTTATCCACAATTGGAAATTTGTAGATCTAAAAAACTGAGGATGAAACAATTATTCAACACAAAGATGATGTTCATGGGAAGAAAGAAGATAGTCAAACAGGTGATTCTCAAAACATAATAAAGATACCAAAGAAATCATTCCATGTTGAGATTGATTGAAATAATGGCCCAGATTAAGAGGAAACTCTCAGTATGAATGTTAATTCTGAGAAACCTAGTGGTAACTCCTTATTCCTTATTATTTGATGTTTTTTGAACTAACAATTCTAGAATTAAAGGATTTTTTTAGTATATCACTTCTATAAAATATGATAAGATTTTAATTCATGGATTTTTCTTAGTTCCATGAAATTAAATAAAAACATTCATCCCTAATGGGGGAGAATCCTAATAAATGAATATGAAAACCTTGGGAGGAACTAAACATTAAAGGTCAAGGTATGCCAATCAAATTTTCCTACCTTATTCCTAATTGTATTATCTTATCAATTAAGGGGTGTTTGGTTAATGAAAAAATAATAAAAAGGGGAGATTTATATTTTTCACATGAAATTTATAATTTATTTGTTAAAGTATGTGTAGGATTTATCATTTCATTGATAAATATGATTATTTAAAATAAATATGATTATTTTCATCCTTTTGAAGGATAATTAAGATATTATGAGCATGATTTCACATTCATGGTATTTATATACTTCTTAGACATCCTTGGTTGTATCTATATTTTTTTACATAGGGTTATCCCATGTAGAATTAGAGTGGATTAACTGAAGGCTCTTTCCTAAGAGAACCATGTGAGATCATTCCTCTCCTAGAAGTGATCATGTAATTTTCATATAAAGGAGATGATTATATTTTAAAATGAAAAATGAGACGATATAAATTCCCCACTTATACTTTGAATTTTATTTTCTAAGGGAGAGAAATTTTTGAGCATGCATATTGAATTTTGAAAAATATACTGATAACAAAATACAAAGGGATATATTTTTTAGCCTTGTGTAGCATTTGTTTACAACGATGTGTCAATATGTTTTTAGTGAAATGTGAATGAAATGGTGATTCCTAGTGATTATTATGGATCACATGAGACTCATCCCAGTTCCCGAGGACTCCTTAAGTGCATCCACGAGACCCAGGTTTGAAACTATGCGAAGGCATAATTCCGGTTTACTGTAGCAGGACTATAGCAATATTGTGTAATTACTATATTAGGCATTGTAGCATGTATTGTTCCATACTATAGCAGCTGGAACTATTCAACTTGGGCCACTGGTTTGGTCTTGGAGTTCTTAAGGCCTTCGGGCCACCCAGACCATTGGGTTAGTAAGGCTTTCGGGCCACCTTTAAGGCCTTCGGGCCACCTTAAGGCCTTCAGGCCAAATGATCAATGCAATATCTCCATACAGAATATACAGAAAAAGGGAAACCCTTGAGGAGGATTTAGAGAAAGTGCACTCACCAGAGCATAACCAAATGGATTTGTCAGAATGAGAGGGTATGGTTATGCCATCGGGACCAACTTGTGCTTGCATGGGAATCCTATCCATATGACCATGTGAAGGTGGAGAGCTACTATCATGATTCAGATACTGGGGATGGGAAGTTCCTTGTAGATAGTCTGGTTGAATTCCCTAAGACCTTCGGGTCATGTAATCTCCCAATCCAACAAGGCATGTAATATCTAAGCCTATGGGCCTTGTAAGGGTTCCCCCTCATCCCTGAAAAACAGGGTTATCAAAAATCAATAAAAATGAAGGCCTTCGGGCCATTCGGGATAGAGATTGTTATGGATTAATCTAATGGAATTGGACATCATGCTTGGAAAATTATCCTTGGATCAATCTGAATATTATATGAAATGATCTTAAATGATTAAAAAAAATTTCTATGGAGTATTCACATTACAATAACATGTGGAAGTGGAATACCATGAAAATAATTGTTTGCCTAAATTGAAGAATATTTAGAGTTTTTCTTGGTAATATAATTTAGAAATATTTTGATTTCATTTATAAGTTACTTAAAATATTTCTAAGTATTGAATGGGTATCATTTAAATATGTGATCTAACCCACAAACTTCTTAGGACACTCAACCTAGGGAACATGTGGGGATTTAAGGTCAACTATTCCTAAGAGAGTATCCCTGGTCAAGAACATGGGAATAATAAAGCAAAGATAATGCCAGGTGTGGATGATATCATGTATAAGGTCAGAGTGTGCATGCCTGCAAGCGCACATAGTGTGGGTAAGAAGGCCTCTAGGCTAATTCCTGGGTGGTGGGTGTGTTTAGGTGGAACAGATAACAATATCTATAGATGGATCGAGAAAAAAGAGGGTACAATTTTTCTTATAAAGTAGATTGGATCCAATTCAAAAGGTTTATGTGGGATAGTTAATGAATGGGTATTTTTACAACCCTATTAAAATGATAGAAATAACACTCATTGTCAGATGCAATAAATCTGATCCATCTATTGAAATCCTACTCCCTACTGGTTTAAATAATTATGTCATCTCCTACTTCTCAATGAAGTAATGTTAGAAAAATATTTTGACAACTGGCCACCATGTGATCGAGACAATCATATATCTCTACTCGACATGTCAAAGGCTCAAGAGAAGGATGAATGAACTGAAGAAAGCATAAAACTTCATCATTAATGTGAATGATTATTATGAATCCATTGAATGAATATCATCATAAGAACTAGTGAATGTTTCAAAAATGAAGAACAATATATGAAGCCATCATGAGATGATATTTTGATCACATGATCGAGTGAAGAAAACCACTGAATCCATCATAAGAATATTTACAATCATATGAAGATTCCATCTTTTATAGGATTTATCATTGTGATTGTTTAGATTTTTGAGATGATGTTGATGGAGGAATCACATGATCAATGGAGTGATCATTTAAACATGAATTATTCATCGTATAGATCTTGTGATCGATCTAGAAGTCAATGTATATGCTTAAAACAATGGTATTCAAAAGATCCTGAGATCCTTAGCCGATTGAAGAGGTCCTCAACATGCCTTTAAAATTATAGTTACACTTCTTATATAAACCAAGGAATATCCTAGAGTACTATTGTCAGTTTTAGGAAATCTCGAGAGTGACTCTTGAAGTAGAGGAGCCTACGTGATTAATTAATGAAAAGTAAGGATACAACCACATACACCACCTATGTCACATGAAGGAAGGAGAAGCATGAAATACACCAGGTCCTGAGAAGTGGTTGAGGATAACTCACAGAAGCCTCTTTTCACACAAGGATATTTTAGAAGGAACCCACATACAACATCTCCTATCTCGAGAAGTGTTTGAGAAAGACCTATAGACATCACCAGTGACTTAAAATGATACATTTGGTGAAGAACTTAAGGAGACACCAAAAAGGCATCTTGACCTTGTGATGATTTTATGAAAATTTCCTTAGAATAATGTTTTAGATCTTATAAATCATTTGTTTTTTTATGTGAAGAGATTTGTTCATCCACTCATGGGTCATGTGAAGATAGTTAAAAGATTACATAACCTTGTTTGGATCATACACTTCTCATGATACAATTATGAAGAGAGGAATAAAAAGGTTATATGAAAACCATACTACCCATGCAATCATAATTGAGATACCTAAATTGAGACTTTAAATAACATATAAAGTATTAGAACATATAAATAAGTGTGTTATTATTTTGGATGCCATGAAACCCATGAATGAAGTGTACTTGTTTTAATTGAGTTGATAATTCAAGAATAATCAGTTCAAAATTGTGTAATTTTTTCTTGTCTAAAACATTGAAGAACATTGAGTTCACCAATTTCACATATTTAATTGATGTTGGAAATTTAGACAGAAGGAAGCATAGTTTGATCATTGTTTCACTGAAGAAAATTTTCATTACAGGTTATCAGAATTAATTGATCAAGGTAGATAGAAATATTTAGTGGTTGTCAAAGATACTTGAATTTCACATGATAAATTCAGATCATACAAGATCACAGAGGAAGATAAAAGATCTTCCCATAGTGGATCAAGTCTCCATTAGAGGTGAATCCTTCCGGTTGGTGTTCGGAGTAGTTGAAGTCTTCTGGTTGGAACCAAGAGTAGAAAGAGTATCTCAGTTAGAGCAAGAGAATAAGTCTTTAAGTTGTATCTATAAGAAAATGGTGTCTCTCACTTGGAAAAAAATCATTTTAATCATTTGTTTGATAGGGAAGAATACATGTTGGGGGTCCAACATGGTAAGGAGTATGCCTTTATGCTGAACCTTATAAATATTTTGTGCTTCCCTATCTACTTATAATACTAATACACATTAAGTGATATTGATAGATAATATTGAGTGGATTTATAACCTTAACATGTTCAAGAGTTTTAATTTAAAATAAAATTAATTCTTAAAAAGAAGCCATTGATTCGCCCCTCCCCTATTAGTGGTCAATCTAGCCTAGGGATCTACAAGTTTTTATCACTAGAAATTAAATTAATCTCTATTTATGAATTAATTTAATGAAATTTATAGATTATATATTCATCCAAATTTTTAAACATTCATCTAATAGTTTTTACTTGTCAGGTAATAAGAATAAATCTAGTTTTGTACTTAAATTTTTTTTTTCTAAAAAATGGGTTTCGTTGCATTTTTTGCTCTTATTTTAAAATGAATTTATGTTAGTTATAGAAATTGAATATTGTAATATTTATTTTTTATTATTAATTAGTATAATTGATATAATTTTATAAGATCAACTTAATTTTTTGTCATAATGAATAGTAAAAATATTACAATTTTGTTACATGTAAGGGTTAAAAAGGGTTTACTACAAGGGGTTAACCTAAGAGATAAGGTTTAAAATATCACAAAACACTTAATTTAAATTTATTGGTGGATTATATTTCATACCTATAATTCATATCTTTAAATAATTTTTATTTTGGATCCACTTTACATGAGAAAGACTTTATTATATTTTAATATTTTAAAATTTTCCAAGTATTACCTCTCCCTCCCTTGTAAATGGATACCACCTCTCCTATCTTAATCACAATTATTAAAACTTATATATCAACAAATACCTACCATAACCCCTTCCTAAAATTTCTCCTCATTTCCTAGAGTTCTTATTTTGGTTATAATACCATGGTTTAAAGGCTTAAGGTTTTAACCAAATGAGGGTTCTCAATAAAGAAGTATAACACTTAACCGAGTACGTTTAATTTTAATTCTTATTACACCTTAACTAAATATATGGTATCTATTTTAAAGTAATTAATTAATTATCTTAAATATACTTAATTTTTATTATAATGATGTATTGGACATTATCTACCACCTTTCCATCAAATGGGAAATGGATGTATTCCTTGTGCGTACATGTGGATTACCACCTCCATGTTCAAATATGATTAATTTTCCGTCAACCTCATTCATGGTTTATTATTGTGATGGATTTAAGGTTTATATATGATATTTATTCAATAATTACACTTCTTTAATTATAATATATTATATAACTTTTTACATATACATTTGATGGAAGACAAGAACGTCGCTTGTGTGTAGGTGTAGACTGCCACCTTCATGAAGAGATGTGGTTTTTTATTTCATTAAAAACATATATGAATAATTTTTAAATTTCATGTGATGAATACATATTATAATTAAATCATTATTAATATTATAGATATTATTAAACCATGTCCAAGTATCATGTATCGTAACCATCAAGCTTAAACATGCATGGAAAACAGACCAGTTAAATCTTGAATATACGTTTTAGTGAAAAAAATATTAATAAAAGAATAATTTTAAATTAAAAATGAATAATATATATTAAGTTATATATGAATATAGTTATAGAATATAGTTATAGAATATACAGATAATAAATATGTATTTATTATACAGGATATTTAAACATGTAAAATGGAAAAAGGTACTTTAGGTAAGGGTTATGTTTAAATTTCATTTCTTTTCAGGATTTTATATGCTTAATTTTAATTGAGGGATATTATTTGGATGTTGATGCTAAAATAAAAATTTCATGGGAGAGGTCAAGAAAGACGTAGTTTGTTCAAATAAAATTTAGTCCAAAATGGCTCAAAAATACACTTAATGTTATGGATCGCAAAGGTCTAAAGTTTTACGAATGGATCATGTTTTAGGAAGTTGTTGGTTGCATGAATCTTGAGGCAGTAACCTCTGTGTAACATAACTCTATTTTTTAGATGTACCTGACTACACAATGATTTATGTGCTAAACTCCATCTAATGTAATTGTTCCTTGTGTAACCCCATCATTTCACAAAACATATAATCTACCCCAAAAGCCTCTATATTTTTCAAAATCAATGACCTCACATCCGCTGGGTATATAAATACCTCACCATGTCTGGATTTTAGGGGTATGTGACCTTTCAGCTTCTGAGAAAATCTATGAATTTGAAAAACTCAAAAGTTTCATGATCAAGAGAGGAGATGGATTTCAAAAGTTAGCCATCCTTCACGAAACTGCCTCACATGGGTTTTTGAAAACTGCAACACATGGTGGATTTTCCTTTCGTGTAGGTCCATGGACTTCACAAAAGAAGAAATTCAGTTATGGATCTTGGGGATTCATGAGATAATTATCCTTCATGAAACTAACCCCATGGGAACCAAGACTTCACTTTAAGGTAGGGTTACACTATTTCATGAAACATATTCTTTCTTGAGACCCTGGACCATTGAGAAATTACCAGCCTTCATGAGAGCCCCAATATTCATGAAACCAATCTACCAGGCATCCCCATGGTTACTCCTTTCATCCAATCACCTTTAACAAAATTTGAGTACCTAGGGACCCTATACCCTTCAAAATCCTGTTCAACTGAACCTAAAATATTTGTATGGCTGGTACCACCTACCCTTGTGTCTCAAATATTTCCTAGACCATTACCTTACATTTTGATCCAAACCATAGGCACCCTAATTACTTTCTCACCTAAGCATAGGTGCCCCAACATTGTTCCTCCTAATTATCACTCCTCTATGGAAATTTTCAGGTTGTTCCCCACCTGGATGTACATGAGTATTCATAAGACCTAAAGGTGGTATCATCATGGGAAACTGACCAAAATTCCTAGTAGAGATGGATTTTACAGGATATTCATCCCCTAATTGGAAATGGCCTCCTATGGTGTAATCCCCATTCACATTTAGGTTGTATAATGTAAAACTACCTAGCATCATGTCTTAGTCATGTGACATTAAACCGCATGAAAACATCTTCATCCCATGTTATTAAAATATATCCTTACCCCACGTGATGATCATGGGATTCCCCATGTGTAATCATCATGGAATGAAACCCCCATGGACACCGACTTTGACAATAATCCCACGACCCCCATGGACTCCTACTTCGGATATATTTCACACATAATCCCCACATCATCCCTTATTGATTCTCCTTTTGTGACATGAGAGTATTTACAACATGATGTAAAATGTATGGACCTTTCCTACCACTTGAATTTAAGCTAAATTATTGAACTATGTGTGTTTTTATCCCTATTTCTTAATAGGGTACATTGGATTCCTCCCTGAGGTTCAATCATGATATACCAACACATCTGGGGTTCCTCCTTGAGGTTTGATCCTGGTGCCCTAGCACTCCACAAAACCACTTGAGTGTGAAAATATTCCACCCTAGGGACACACTCCATCAGAACCTTAGAATGTGATCATCTTCCCCCATGGGGACACAATTCCCCATGATATGTTAAACTTGTGACCAACATATCCCCATAAGACATTAATCCTACAAATAATATTTCCCCCAAGAAATTAAACCCAGGACCAATCTATACCTGCAAGACGTTAAACCTACAACCAACCTATCCTTACAAGATGATAAACCTACATACCATCTATCACCACAATATATTAAATCTATGAGCCATCCATCCCCACAATATGTTAAATCTATGACCCATCCATCCCAAAAATACATTGAAACTATGAACTGTTCCTAAATCTCAACTCCATAAAATAAACATGGGATACTTAAGGTAAAAATAATTGGAAGACTTACCCTCTGATGTAAACTACCTATTGGATGACACAACATGCCTTACATTCCATGCCTAAGATGTCTCACACAAGAGATGCCCTACAAATGAGGAAGACGTTATAGCTACCAAACACACCCAGCATCTAGAAATTCTCATAAAATTCCAACATTACTATCTACTCTAACCAAAGGTTACTTCCTAATCAAGATAGAATCAGAGTAATTAACTAACATCCACCTTGATATGGTATTGATAATGAGTTTCATGAAAATGAATGCAATTTATGAGGGAGAATAAAAATAGGTGATGATCTCTAAGGATGAATCGATGGAAGTAGGAACCAACGTCCCATCATCCCATTTTGACCATGAAGTTGAAATAACTAATTTAACTGATTGAAGCCACCAGCCTTTAGAATGAGATAATGTGGGGTAAGAAGCATTTCAATGCATGGATCCATTGGAAAGCATTAAAAAAATAGTGTACCTGACATGAAACTCTCCTCCTTCAAATATAGGAACTAGTAGTGTTGGGGAACTATCGGATTTACATGTCACTGAAACCAAATATTTGGCATCACACGTCACTAGGAAAGTGGTTGGATTAGCATGAAACTCTCTTATAAATTAGGACAAATAACGTTAGTAATCCTCAGTGTATGACATCATCAGCGTGTATCCCTCCTCTATTTCATGAATAATGGATCACATTGGGGCATTGGGAATCCCACTCACTTTATTAGTACAAATGGTTAATTATATATAATTTAAAGATCCTAAGATATAGGATACCGGTGACCAAATGAAAATAGGCACAGGGGAATTGTAAATTTTAGTTATACAATAAAACATTACTGCGTGCCTTCCACAACAACAACCACACCTTTAGCTATTGATTTCTCACGCCCCATATCACCATATAAGGTTGGTAGACACCCTTGTTAATTTGTATGAACAAGAAGATGTCATTACCACTAGGGATATTATCACATAAATCTCATATTATTGGTTCCTTACTGACATTGCCACCCCAAGGGGTGTGTAGAGGGAAACCATCCCACATTTTAATGACACACCCCTTTGGTAGCCTCTAATTGAATTTCCCTAACAGTTCACTCCCCTGAACTGAGGAGGTAGGATATGTTTCAGTTGTACTCATCATGGACACCACTTGGGAGCTGCCGAGGTAAGCTCCCACTAGGACATGTCAGGTCTAACACTGATTGGTCCCATAGTTCAATGAGTGTATTGACTCTATCCCTGCTTTTTTGGCTCCAATCTAGAACACCTGATGTCTATTCTAGGGGCGGGCCCAGAAAATATCCAAATAGGGGGTGTCTTATGCAGCTCCAGTGGTCCCTTACACCACTAGTGTATCCCATAAAATCCCTTCAACTACTCAATTGGGATTTACCTTCATCCACTTGGGATCGAGACCCCAATCCCCTCTCAGGGAGGGAATGTTGACTCTCCCAACCACCGGCGCCACTAGCAGCTGTTACAGGCCATCTCGTGATATGGAATCCCTGTGGGTATTCCTTCCTAACACTATCAACAACTAGAATAGAGGTACTCCCCATTATTAAAATATTCCATATTCTGAGGAACCATCCTGGGACAGGATGTTGATCACCCATCTCGAGGTTTTTCCTATGGCGCAGGCCGGAATGCACATAGAAGGAACCTAACTGACTCTCAGTAAAATGTACATTGAGAATTCCCGCTATAAAATCACAATATTTTATGAGATATTTTTTTCAAATAAATTTTAATTTTTACATAGCTTCCATTACATAAAACATCATGTTTTTTCTTTATCGTGCATGAAACACATCACTGAGTTTCATCAAACCATGAAATAAAATTATTTTAAATATGACTATTATAACCTAGCCATTAAATCAAAAGGTATGAATAGAATTGAATACTTTATGAAATAAACATATAATTGTTCTAAATAATAAAAATTTATATATAAATTCTTCGTAAAAAATGAATAAATTTTAAGTAAAGTGATTATATTAACCAAAAATTTTCTTTATTCAAAAATGATTTTTTCTTTCTTTTTTATAAAATATTACAGAGATTTTAAAAAATTTGATGAAATTTACTTTATTTTTAAAATCATAATATTGAAATTAACTCATGGTGAAATTTTGGGATTGTTCTGTAAAATATTGATTTTTTCATTGAATAGTGGAAATCCTGATTTTTGTAAAACTATCATATATTTTCAATAAATAAAGTAATTTAGAATCTCAATTATGTTTTAAAGTAAAATAAATATTATTTAATTATTTTTAATTCACTTTAATACTTTTTAATCAAATTGATATTTTATTTTAGTATATGTTTATTTTTGGGGTTAGTTAGTGTTTTTTCTAAAAGGTGTTCCAAATTGCATAATATTTATCAATTTTAATTAATTAAAATAATCCCTGATGAGAAATTATTTATATGAAATGTGTATATTAATTATATGTGATATTTTATTTATATTTATGAAATTATTATTATTAGACATATATTTTATAGAAAACCATCTTGTGCTTGAAAAAAATACACTTCTTGAAAACATTCTTTTTCGATATGTCTGTGGGTTTTATTTTAAATTAATTTTTTTTCCAATTAAAGAAAATTTATTTGAAAAAAATATAAATTTATAAATAATAATGTAAAAATTATATTAATTTTTATTTTAGATAAATTTCAGAAAATAAATTTTTTATATGAATACTGAAAAATACTGAATTTTAATTCAAAACTTTATATTCGATTAAATTATTCATAAAGTTAAATAAAATTTTCAATTGGTTTAAAAGTAAAATTAGATCAATTAAAATTATATTAATATAATTTATTTCATTTAAATAAATTTCACATCGAAATTGGATATAAAAACTTTCTAAATTTTTGAAGATTTTCTCTTTCAGAACCCTCTTTCTTGTCGTGTTTGTAGGACTAATTTTAAATTAAAAAATTTCCCCTTATATGAATTTTATTTTGGAAAATGGATTAAATTTGTAAATAATAATAATTTATGTTATCTAAAATGGTCAACTTAATTTTTGACCAAAATGAATAATGATAATAGTGAAAATTAATTATCACGCTTAAGGTGAAAAGGGGTTTACTCGGGGTTAAACTAAAAGGATAAGGGTTAAAATGACCTAAAACATTGCCTAAAATATATTTTATGAACTTATTTAGGCTCTATAATGTATTAATATCAATAATACTCCATTTTTTATCCCTTTATCATGAGAGAAACGTGGTTACACCTTTTTCTTTTAAGAAATTTCAAGTGTTCCACTCATCTCACTTATAAAAGTACACCCCTCTCCTCTCCTCCTCACACATTAAAAACTATTTGGATGGTAAAATACCTGATGAAATAAATTATAATATAATCTCATATCATTATAGAGTCCTTATTTTTGGCATAAGTCCAACCTAGGAATACTTTTGGTGCAAACCTAATGAGGTTACCAGGAGAAGAGGTAACGTTCTTTAACAAGAATTTTTATTTCATTTATTCCTTAAACTCCATAAATTCTTATTAAAAAAATATTATATAATAAAATCATTATCATACAAATAATAATATTTTTTTATTTTAAGTTCATGAACTATTACCATCTCCACTTCCATCAAATGGGTTATGAAATCATCGTTCATGTGTACGGAGGATTACCATGTTGTGAACCGATGTCATTCATTTCTCCATTAAAAATTCTCATGGTTGGGTATGTTGATGGATATAAAGTATATATATATGATATTTATAATATAATTATAATTCTTGAGTCATTATATCATATATATACTTTTTTTACTTTCTAGTCCATAGGGGTTACTATAACGTTGCTCGTGTGTATGGCGAACTACTTACACACAAAGCGATGTGATTCATTTTCAATAATGCATTAAATTAAAATCAAAAATGGATAAATATAAGTTATATAAATTAAATAATTATGATATTAATTACATATATATCATTCTGAAAAGATAATATATCATTTCCATTCTTACTTTTTCACTCACTGAAAGATGATAACGTTATTCTTGTATGTGTGAACTATTGGAATTAGGAACTAATGTGACTCTATTTTCATGAACACAAAAAGAGTTATATGTATAATTATATTTAATAAAATGATATGGTATTTATTTTATTATATTACTTACTTACTTTCCAAAATGATCTTTTAAAAAATTGAAACGTTACTCATGCGTACATACAATCTATAGTCTCCATTATCCTAACATACTTCATTTCTCAAAACCATATTTCATGATTAACATTAAAAGTAAAATTTATGTATAAATTTGAAAATTATTTCATTATAATTATTCTGTATATAATGGAATAATGATCAAATTAGTAATACACAAAATAAAAAAAAATCAAAACATACCCAAAAAACAAATCAATTATTACTCAAAACGTGATTTTAACTAAGAATTGTTAATAAATGGGTAATACAAGGTCATAATGAAATCATTTATGGTATGTTATATAAAATTACTATAATAAAATAGATTTATAATAAATTAATATTTATTAAACATGAGTTTCTAATGTGTATGAAGGAATTTGAGACTTATGGTAATGGATTTCTAGTCTCTCTTTTATTTCTGGGAGACACATGAGAATTCCCCAATCATCTATTTTATGTGGTGTATACAATTACCCATTGAAATCATATATAATTTATATAATTATTTTTATAATTTCTAATGTTAGAATTTATTTTATTCTTTATTGGGGATTGCGATTCAAAAGATTACTAAAGTTATAGGGGATTTTTGTCTCAATTTTCCTTCTTTGAGGCATGGTTATGTTGTTCCCCTATGTTATTTTATGAGGTGTACATATATCCCCTTTGAAATGTAATATAATGAGTTTATTTATCCACATGATATTTTATGTTTTTTTACTTAGATTCCTTCATGGTGGTTATGTTTCAAAGTTACCAAAGTGATAAGGTTTTTATGTTACAATCTCATTGTTTATCAGGAATGCTCATGATTATAATTACAATGATTAAATATTATGATCTAACTCTCAAGAAACTAATTAATTTTATTATAATATATTTATTTCTTGGGAATAAATTTTTTCCCTTCATTTTACACTCTTTATGTACTCTATAGTTCAGAATAATTGTTTTTATAAAAAACATATTTATTTCTCTCTTAGATTGAAAACCCTTTTTCTTCCAAAACCATGATTTCTGAAAATGTTTTCAAATTATTCTTAACATTCCAAAAATGAACTTTAAAAATATTTTTTACACATTTTTGATATTTTACAAAAAAAATTGAAAGGATTATTTGTGTCATTTTCCAAATAATGCTAATTTTACTTTTATAGAAAATGTGAAAGGAATATTTGTGTTAAACTGTACTGCAGGAACCTAATCTACCACCATCATGAAAATTAATTTCTTTGGTGATTCATTTATAATTTTTCAAATTTATTTCCATATAAAAGTATTTTTATAAATTTTTATGTTCTAAAAAGTGTTTTTCAAATTGAAAAGTATATTCTCCGCATAAAATGATTTAAATGATTTTTTAAACATTTCATTATAATTTTTCAAGTTTAGTTCCAAATAAAAATAATTTAAAAAAATATTTATAAATTTTATTTTTAAAATTTTATTTTTAAAATTTTATTTTTAAAATTTTATTTTTATAAAAACAATATTTTCCTTAATAAAAATTGCAAGTGATTTCTCTTTAAAAATCATTCTTCATTTAAGATGAAATCCTTTGGGGTTACTTATAATTTACTGAGGATGTGTTCCAAGGATACCATTATTATTATTTATCTATATGATTTGTGATTACAAGATGTTTATGAAACCCATTTATATTACATGAGTCATACCATAATATAATGTTTATGAAACCTGCTTGTTTTCATGGGTTACTCTATGATGAAATGTTGAAATAATTATGAAACATGTCACTTTTACACATGTTATGATATGATGAAATGTTTATGTAACCCATTTCAATTCATGGGTTATTATATTATGAAATTTTTATGATCTTGTGGCACATGTACATATGATTTTAATTATGTTATTGGTGGAACCAATATTTCCCTCCAATGCATTGGGTAAAGATTTATGTCTCATGAGATAGATAGAACTATAACGGGGAGAGAAAATGGTTTAGTAAGGGACTTTATTTTCTATGATGGTCTTGGGAGTGAAGATTGACTACTATGATGGTTTGGGGAATAACCATTCCACTATGATATCCGTCCCAGTGAGCCTTGAATACTATGGAAATTATTTTCTATTCTTATGTGATTGTCACAATTTGTTTTCTTATTCCAATGTTATTCTCTCATGGATCATGTTATTTTACTTCCTTATGATTCATGTCTTATGAACTGCCAATATTTATAAAATGACTCATGATTATGATATTTGATATATAGGATATGGTTTTGAATTGTTATGCTCATGTTATCATACCCTAATGTTCATGTTTATATTACATATCTACCTTATTTTGTAATTTCCTGACCCCAGTTACCCAGAGTCAGTGCCTTATTTTAATATATTAGAATGATTACAAGGAATCAATTCCTGAAGGACTGATAAATTTATCAGTCTTGGAAAATAGATTAAATACCTGAATGTTAAATTACACATTAGAAAATAAAACACAATATAAATGATCCTTTGATAATTCCATTAATCCCCCAGCTTAACCATGATTATCAATCATAATACACTTCTTGTAATCCTTGGAAAATAAAACATAAGAAATGGGTGAGCTCAGATTCTCAATAAGGATAACAATATAGTGGAAACTTTCATAAATTAGCACAAACATTTAAGGTAATGTATAAGACTAAAACAAAAGCCTTTTAAACATAAATTTAATCATAATATGGAAAATATAAATCAAAATAATTCCATTTACTTATTCACATGGATATTATACTAGTCGAATAATCACATGCAATATCAATATCCAATTTCATAATGATGGAACGCATAATAAAAGACTTCATAACCACATAGTCGAGGCCTTGTTCCAGGACTACAAATATGATTTTGTCAAGGCCTTGTGCCAAGACACTAGTTTGTCTCATGAGACCTACCGATGCATCGAAGAGCTATAGCGGGCTACACCCATAAATTACTAAGTCCAATTCATTCCTCATATTAAAAGTTTTAAATATAATATAAACATTCATATTAAAACAAGCATATGAAATTCCAATACTTTATCCATAAACCATGAATGGTATAAAAATAACACATCCATAGTCAAACATATCACAAAAACTTCAATACAATATGGATGATATTTATCATAATAAATCAACTTCAAACAAGTTTAAAATCCATCAAAGGATGTTGACATAAATGAAAATGATTTGTAAAACTCTTTGAGAGAAATATCCCTTTTTCATGAAAACATTTAAAAGTTACACAATTTAGAAAGAAATAAATTTAAAGACATTTTTGAATCAAAGTGTCTCATACCACTTTGAAACTTTTGAAAGGAATTAACTTTTTAAAAACATTCATGTCCATATAAATAAATCCTTAAAATCCATTTTGAAAACATGGACATTAATGAGAATGATTTAGAAGAATAAATATTTAAACCATTTAAAATGATTATCTAGTTAAAGAGTCCCTTCCATAAAACCTTAAAATATTACTTCTGAAAACATTTTTAGGAAATATGGACACTGATGACAAATATTTCCCAGTAAATACTTACTCATAAACAATCTCGGATAATCATGAGATTGAGGAATTAACCCTTATCTTGCACTTTCCTTTGGTCGAGGGTACGTTTAACCTCCTTTATAACGACCATTTTATGTTATTAAATTATACCAAAACCATATTCATATTTATTATATCATACATGATTCATTTATGTCTTTATACTACCCATTTAATAACGATTTTCATGTTAAATTAACATTTCGGGTAATAATCGCTTTCTTTATCATTAGTGTTTTAACTTGTTATTCTTGATCATATCATTTAGATCATGATTTAAATACTTCCAGAATATAATCCTTGATTTATATATATCATATATATTTATAATATAAATATTTATAATAGATAGATGTATGAAATGGAAAACATGGTTTATGGAGACAGTAGACCGTACGAACGCATAAACACTGTTTCTGTTTTCATATTGTATTGAATAGAAGTAAGTGAATAAGATATATGTAAGTAAATATTTATATAAAAACATACACACACAGACACACATATATATATATCCAGAAGCATAATTATGTCATATATTACATACTTATTAATAATATTTTTTTTTACAATCATCGATGAATGATGAACGTGGAAATGAATCTCATCACGTCATGAAGACAATAATCCGTACGTACGCATGAGAGACAATATCATTTTATTTAATGATAAAAAGGTGTGGAATTGGATGGTATATTAATTTTAAAGAGACATTATCATGTTATTTTCATTATTTATATACATATTACTCATCATTATATCCATCCAAATAACATAGTGTTGAATAACATAGTGTTGAATAACAAAACGGCCACCCGATGAAAAAGGTACTATTCATCGGGGCCAGGCTGGGTGAGGCCCATGCCATGATCCAGAAACTCATCGAATGGATTGCACCATTGCGATCCTCTCAGAAAAACACATAGGATCGACTACTCGCTCGTCCAAAACAGACACCCAGCGGAAAAGTTGTGTTTCTCCAAAAATGCCAAATCCTGGCCTTATGGACCCCACACCCATTTCTCATCCCCAACACCCGAAAACAAACAAGAAAATTTTGTCATACCATCAGGGTCTCAATGCCACTAACGGCGCGTCAATCAGACGCTCTAGGTAGAAGATACAACGACCCGAAGTGGAATAATAATAAAATATTATTATTTTATTCGACTTTTCAAGCACTCGGGCCGAAAATCCAGACTCACAAAATTTTCAAAGTGAGTTCAAAAGGTCCGTCTCGATGCAAGGAATGTGTGGCTACAAAAGGATCACAAATCGGAGTTACGGTTTGCGAGTTATGGGGGTTTAAAGAACCCCCGAAAAATCCTGGCCGAACCACCGCCAGCCTCGCCGGAAACCTCCGCGCCACCGCCGCCACCCCCGGATTCTACCGCGCCTCACCGGATTCCGCCATGGCCACCACCGGAATCAGGGTTTTCCGTCGAAAAACTTCCGGGAACCCCCAGGAGCACCCCGGTGCTCCAAAAACAGATCTGAAACATGTTTCGGAAAGCTCAGGACCCGAACTATACAACCCTGATAACGATTTGAGGAAAAAAAAACAAATAAACGGGGTCTAGGATTTCAATACTCAAACCGACTACCTCGTGGGTGAAACTCCGACGATCCGTGCTCCAAAGCTTCCGCTGCACGATCCTGGAACGCCCGCCGTCGAAATCCGAGCTCGACAACACCTTGATCGTGCGATTCGGCCGCCGATTCGCCGTTGGAAGGGGAGGAGAAGGATGAGTAACTCCTCTTATACACTTCACATGTCCAACAAGGGGGGGGAGATATTTGTTTCCAACAAAGATCTGCTTAACTCCCCGGTCCGACATGCCCCCGACCCCGCACCCAACGCGGACAAGGATAATGCCGCCCTTAGGGTAAACGCGCCATTCTGAACGCAATGCCGGACTCAGATTTGCGCTCCGAGAATCCGTTCAGAAGTTATTCGAGCCGACGCGCGTAAACCAACTTTTCCTCTTAGTTACGAAAATGCCCCTGCTGGCATTTTCAACAGTAGGCCCATGCCCGTGAAGTTTACACCTCGCCTAGGGTAAACGACACGTTCCGGACGCAACTGTACCCTCAAAATATTGTTCTGAGCTACCGTTTAGGAGATATCACACACCCTACACGTGAATAGCATAAAAATACTTAATATTTTTATAAAATTAATTTCGGGCACACCGAGCCTCGAAATCGCACGCCGTCTTCGCGCCTAGCTCTGGATTTATTCGTAGAAATATTCCAAAGTCTGACAGGGCCAAAACCCAAGTCGCTACATCATAGGATGGATAGAATAATGAATATGATTGTGCCATATTTATAATAACATCACAGTATATATAAGGCACTGGAGTTATTATTTTAGTATGGTAATAACAAAAAAAAATAGGAAGTGGAAGAATAAAAGGACTTTGAAAAGGGGTGGTGAAATTATTACCTCTTCCTCGGGTGCTTCTTTTTGATTTGAACAAAAGGGATCCTTGGGTTGTATTTATGATCAAGGGAAGGCCTATAGGTTGAATTGAGAGAATTTGGGAAGAGATTTGGGCAGGTTTTGGTCGAGCCAAATGGATTTAGAGGTGTGATTTTGAGAGAAAGGGAAGTTCCCTTTTATAAGAGGGGTGAGGGTCACTTTAGGAAAAGATTAAAGTATTAATTTATTATACATTCATATTCAGTTTATAATGGATTGAAATGAATTTATTTAGATCCTTAGGTGGATATGGGTTGAAATCCTCTCAGCCAATAGGTTTTAGACAAGTTTATGTTACCATTTTAACCTTATCTGTTATATTTAACTCTTAGTTAAATAGTTTAACTTCTACCGTGTCTTGTATTATTACACTATATGGTTAATAAAAATACTATAAACTTCCAAGAGAACCTCATGTGGTTCATTAATGATATATATAATATTATTTAAGCCCTTTTTTCAGAACCATAGATTTCTATAAATATTATATCAACCAATAATATAGTATTTGTTTTAAAAACTATTTTGTGTCAATTTTGACACTATTTGGTATTTTTTTATTTTTTAAAATCATAACAGCATGATTAATTCGAAAAAAATTGATTTAATCAACCCTAACATGTCATATTAATCTATAAAATTATTTTAATTCATCAAAAGTCTCAAATTTCATTTATTTGGGTATTTATAATATCAATTATTTTAATCTTTCATTAATAAGGTAATTAATGTATCATCATTGTGTCAGAAATAAATTTAATTATTTAATGTATAAAAATTATAAATAAAATAAAATTATGTAGGAAATTTTCTTATCTTTATAATAAATATTTATAGTAGAATTTATCTTATATATAACCCTATATTAAAAATGCTTTAGTTATGATAACTTGAATTTAACACTATTAAATCTTATTTAAATCAAATAATAATAAATATCATAATATTATCCAAGTGGACCTAAAGGATCATATTTTATTCCTAAGGTTGTTTTTGGTCGAATTACAATTATCCAATAGACTTAGGACATGTGTTAGGGTAATTATAATATCATTTTTACCCTTAATTATCCTATTTACTTTTAACCGTGGTAAATAAAAATAAAAAATTACTATTCATAAAAATTATTTTATCTTAGTGAACCCAATTTTACTTACTGAGATTAACTGTGTCTCTCATATTTTTCAAATTCAACTCATAGAAGCAGTAAAATTATGTTTTCTGAAAATTTTCAAATGCTCCTAGAAGGGGGTAAAAGACGGTAAAAAGTTCGATAAAATTTTATATATCTAAACTTATTATAAAATGACTCAAATGAATTAAATTGAACATATATAGGTATTATGTATCTATTTTTACCTAAAATAAATTAAAATAAAATAACTTATTACTTAAATAAATTGTCGGTTTTAAACAATAACACAATGTTTTTCACTATTCATTAAAAACTGAAAGTTTGCAGAAAAATTTCAAAAATTCATCCTAAGATAATTTTGATATTATGAATTCAAAAATGAATTCTATTTTACCAAATTCAAAACATATAAGTTTCATTTATTAATTTAAAATTATTTCCCGTTTTCAAAACCAAAATGCGGGTTTTAAAAAAAATTAAAAACTATCAAAAGATTGGCATGTGTTTATGTCAAATTTAAATGTGAAATTACTTATAATGAACAAAATTGTATTAAATGATAAAAATATAATTTAATTATACTTCTAAGACATTCAAATTTATAATTGAACACTATAAATCATTTTGATTAAAAAAGTTGTTTTCAGTTAAAATTTAGTATTTTCACTATTCACCCAAATAGGAAAGTTATCAGAAAAACACCAAAAATTTATCAAAACTAAATTTTTATGTCCCAATTCTAAATAAGAAGTTTATTTTGTAAAATTTAATTTATAAAAGTTTCAAATATTATATTTATAACGGGTTCTCCATTAAAAGGAAACAAAAATTCATTTTTGGAAAAATACTTGTTTTATCTGAAAAAAATGAATTTGTTATTATATTATGTCTAAGAAACACATAATATGGATTCTAAAGTTTTATAGATTATATAAAATTCAAAATTCTGTTAGCACTATTCATATCATTTTTTTGAACGGCTAGTTTGGTAAGTTCTGGTGAGCTCAAACTCGGTGTTACGTGTTGCGTAAGTTATTGAATTAATTTGAAGAGATAATGTAATCTGAAATCATGGGGTGTTACATTCTCCCCTCCATAAAAAATTATTTCCTCACAATTTGAAATTTTTCTTCTAAAATAAAAGTTTAAAAATAGAAAATACCTTTGTGTAAAACCCACATCGGAAATTGGGTTAATAAAATTTATTCTTAATAATAAGGAAATGGAAATGAAATGTCACCACCAAATTATGATCTTAATTAAGAGAACATTGGTGGAAATTAGAGACACATAATTAGAAGAAAAATGAAAATATTTATAGATGGTTATTGTGGTCATCAATCACAAACAAGTGTAAAATTGAGGGCCTCAAAGCCATTAATATATGATGATTTAAAATATCATCGATTCAATAAAATATAAGTTATTAGGATAACACATTTTTGGTTTTAAGATCCTTTCCCTAATGTTTAAGAATTATTTCATTCATAGAATTAGAGGAATATATATATACTTTACAAGTAGAGTTTCATCCTTCAACTAATTCCGACCACAAACTCATCTTTCACTCCAAAAGATAATTGAATTCAAAAATATTCTATTTATCCTAATCGTATAGGGTTCCAAAAATAATGAATTTATAATTCATTTGTGAGATTATTTAAAAAAAACTACATTATACAAACTAGGAAACCACGTAGGCCAGTGGTAGGTGATTCACCCTTGTCGTCCTTCGGTTGTGGGTTCATGTCTCGCGGCCTTTCCAGACGCGACGGGTTGTCGCCCAACCTCCAGGTTGTCCTTTTTATAAAAATTCATAAATAATTTTAAGAAATTATTTAACCTTACCAATAGTATCCAATATCAAACTTAATCAATTCCAAACTTTACTCTTAAAAAAAATACTTTTTTCTAATCTCACTGTCCAAAATTTATAAGGAAGGAAAACACAATGAAGATCTTTTTTTCACGTAATAAAGTCTAAATACCTTATCATGTATTCTTTTAAAACATTATAACACCCTAAATTACCATAAAACCTTGTTTATTACCTTCATGATACCTTACTCCTTATAGAATACTAGATATATTCCTTATATCCAAATTTTTTGAATAATCCAACAATGATGAAATAAACAAACCATTAATCAGTTCCAAGGTAGTCAAGAATATCCAATATAATTTATCCAATATAATTTATCCAAATAAACCATCTCTTATTCAAAAATTACTACCTCACTATCAGGACCATGTTTAGGTTTATATTTCCCCTAACCATGTATTTTCCAAAAAAATTAACTTGTTGTTGAGTCACTTTTCATAGAACCATATAATCTCAAATCCTCAATAAAATAGTACTAAAGTACAATCCTTATATACTCTATAATTCTTACAACACGTAAATCATTAATAAAATACTCAAATGACACAATACTTTAATAACAACATAATAAATCTAATCATTCCTCTTCATCTTTGGTAGAATAATAACTTTATTATTATCCAATACCAGCTTTTGGGTTATACTCTGATGATATGGACATTGATTCACGTAGTGTCCCAAATCCTTACAGATGAATCATTGTACATTTGAAAAAATTATCGTACCCTTACAATCACATAATTGGTGTCCTTTTTCTCAAAACTTACAACAAACTCTCATTCCCTTCAAGAATATAACAAGGTGATTCTTTCCACAGTTATCACATATTGTAAAATCCTTCTTTCCCCTCTTCCCTTTATCCACCTTTCTCTCTTCCATCCTTTTATTCTCTTGCTTCCCTTCAAATCCATAGGACACAAGGAATTATTTACTTATCTTATTAACATAATATATTATTTTTTCATATGATTAGAGTATGTGGGAGACTATTTCCCCTTTAAATGTTGGATCAATACCATGAAAGATATGATCCTTCTTAATCTTTTGATCATGCGTATTGTTGGAATTCTCATTCCTTCTACTAGGCACCATTTATAAACAATGGAATACACTAGGTTAGTTTATGAATCGCAATGCATAATTCCAATGTTGTAAAATATCTAATGTAAATTGAAAAGATAATGAAAATAATCTATAATCATAAAATGTTTTCTTTGAGGAAGTAACTCCTAAATCATTCATAATGGCTTGTAATGAAAATGTAAATTATCCTAAGCATATCCCCCGAGAGTGTCATAACCAAGAGTGCAGCAAGGCTCATTGTCGTGTACCAGTATACCTCGGGTCAAGACCAAAACTCCTTGTTGGAGTTTTCCCTCCTAGGTACATCTGTTCCAGAGACTCCTCTACCTGCTTGTATCCAGACAGTAATGTATTGTTTGGAAAATACACAAAATCTATACATTACCAAAATTCTGGGAATCTCTTCAATACTAATCCTCAAAGTCTATATTAGGTTAACATTCTCTAATAATATTTTACCAAAATCTATTTATAAGTTTGTTGCTAAACTTCATATGATACCAACTGTAACGCCCCGACCCTAGTTACCTATAGTCGATGCATTATTTTAATAAATTGGCATGATTACAAGGAATCAAGTCCTGAAGGACCGATCAATTTAGCTATCTTGGAAAATAGATTACATACATGAACGTTACATTACACATTAGAAAATAAAAAATATATAAATTATCCTTTGATAACTTCATTAATCCCATAGATTAACCCTACATATCAATCGTAATGCACTTCTTTTAATCCTGGGAAAATAAAACATAAGAAAGGGGTGAGCTCAGATGCTCAATAAGGATAACAATACAGAGGAAACTTTCATAAATAAGAATAAACATTTAAGGAAATGTATAAGACTAAAAAAAAGAGTTTTAAATGTAAACTTAATCATAATATGGAAAATATAAATCAAAATAATGACATTTACTTATTCAGATGGATATTCTACTAGTCGAATAATCACATGAAATATCAATAACCAATTTTATAATGATGGAATTCATAATGCAAGACTTTATAACCACATAGTCAAGGCTTTATGACAATACTAAACATATGATTTTGTCAAGGCCTTGTTCCAAGACACTAGTTTGTCTCATGATACCTACTGATGCATCGAGGAGCTCTAGCGGGCTTCACACGTCAGTTAATAAGTCCAATTCATTCCTCATATGAAAGGTTTAAACATAACATAAACATTAATATTAAAACTAGCATACTAAATGTAAACACTTTATCCATAAACCATGAATGGTATAAAAATGAAACATCCATAGTAAAACATATCATAAAATCTTCAATACAATATGGAAGATTTGCATCATAATAAATCAACTTCAAAAACGTTTAAAATCCATCAAAGGTTGTTGACATAGATGAAAATGATTTGTAAAACTCTTTGAGAGAAATATCCATTTTTTATGAAAACATTTATAAGTTATAAAATTTAGAAATAAATACATTTAAAGACATTTTTGAATCAAAGTTTACCATACCACTTTGAAACTTTTTAAAGGAATTAACATTTTAAAAACATTCATGTGCATATAAATAAATCCTTAAAAACCATTTTGAAAACATGGACATTAATGAGAATGATTTATAAGAATAAATATTTAAACCATTTAAAATGATGATCTAGTTAAAGGGTACCTTCCATAAAACCTTAAAATATTACTTTTGAAAACATTTTTATGAAATATGGACACTTATGACAAATATTTCCTAGTAAATACTTATTCATAAACAATATTGGATAATAATGAGATTGAGGAATTAACCCTTACCTTGCAATTTCCTTTGGTCGAGGGAAGGTTTATCCTCCTGTATAATGACCATTTTATGTTATTAAATTATACCAAAACCATATTAATATTTATTATATCATACATTATTCATTTATGACTTTATACTACCCATTTAATAAATATTTTCATGTTAAATTAACATTTCGGGTAATAATCGCTTTCTTTATCGTACATGTTTTAACTTGTTATTATTGATCGTATCATTTAGATCTCATTTTAATTAATTCAAGAATATAATAATTTATCTATATATATAATATATATTTAGAATCTAAATATTTTTAATAGATATATATATGAAATGTAAAACACCGTTTATGGAGACGGTAGGCCATACGAACGCAAAAACGTTGTTTCTGTTTTCATATCGTATTGAACGGAAGTAAGTGAATAAGATATATGTAAGTACATACATACATACACACAAACAAATATATATATCTATATATATATCTGATTTAATTATAATGTCATATATTACATATTAATAATATGTATTTTTTATAATCATTGATGAATGGTGAACGAGGAAATAAATCTCATCGCGTCATGGAGACGATAATCCGTACATATGCACGAGTGACAATAGCATTTCATTAATGATTGAAAGGTGTGGAATTGGATGGTATATTAATTTTAAAGATACATTATCATGTTATTTTCTTTATTTATATACATATTACCCATCATTATATTCATCCAAATAACATAGTGTTGAATAACAAATTACACCACGGCATGGAGATGATAAGTCGTACGTACGCACGCATGGTGACATTATCATTAATAGGATGGATAGAATAATGAATATGGTTGTTCCATATTTATAGTAACATAAAATTATGTATAAGTTACTGGATTTATTATTTTTGTATAGTAATAACAAATAAAGAGGTAGTGGAAGAAGAAAAGGACTTTAAAGAAGGGTGGTGAAATTATTACATCTTTTTCGGGCGCTTCCTTTTGATTTGAAAAACAGGGATCCTTAGGTTGGATTTATGATTAAGGTAAGGCCTATAGGTTTAAGTGAGAGAAGTTTTGAGGATATTTGGTCAGGTTTTGACCGAGCCAAATGGATTTTGAGGTGTGATTTTGAGAGAAAGGGAAGTTCCCTTTTATAAGAGGGGTGAGGGTCACTTTAGGAAAAGATTAAAGTATTGATTAATTATACAATCATATTCGTTTTATAATTGATCCAAATTAATTTATTTCAATCATTAGGTGGTTATGGGTCTCTATACTCACATCAACTAGATTTTAGACAAGTTTAGGTTACCATTTTAACCTTATCTTTTATATTTAATTCTTTGTTAAATAGTGTTACTTTTACCGTGTCTCCTTGTATTCTTACACTATATGGTTAATAAACTTACACTAAACTTCTTAGAAAACCTCAAGTGGTTCATTAATGAAATATATAATATTATTTAAGTTCTTTGGACGAACCTTATATTTTTAATAATATTATATCAACCAATAATATAGTATTTGTTTTAAATCCTATTTTATGTTAATTTTGGCACTATTTGGTATTTGTTTTTTGTTAAAATCTTAAAAGCATGATTAATTCGAAAAAAATTGATTTAATAAACCCTAACATTTTATATTAATCTATAAAATTATTGGAATTCATCAAAAGTCTCAAATTACATTTATTTGGGTATTTATAATATCAATTATTTTAATCTTTCATTAATAAGATAATTACTGCATCATCATTGTGTCATAAATAAGTTTTGTTATTTAATGTCTAAAAATTATAAATAAAATTCCATTATATAGAATTTTTTTTTATATTTCTAATGAATATTTATAGTCGAATTTATTTTATGTATAACCCAATATTAAAAATATTTTAGTGATACAAACTTGAATTTAACACTTTTAACTCTTTTTTAAATAAAATAATAATAATGGTCCTAATCTAATCCAAGTGGACCTAAAGGATCATATTTTATTTTTAAGGATGTTTTTTGTCTAATTACACTTATCCAATAGAATTATGACATGTGTTAGGGTAATTATAATATCGTTTTTACCCTTAATTAACCTATTTACTTTTAACCGTGGTAAATAAAAGTCAAAAGTTACTATTCAAAAAAATATATTTTTATCTCACTGAACCAAATTTTAATTACTGAGGTTAAATGTGTCTCTAATTTTTAATATTCAACTCACATAAGTGGTAAAATTACGTTTTATAAAAATTTTCAAATGCTCCTAGAGGGTGGGTAAAAGACGGTAAAAAGTTCAATAAACTTTTATTTATATAAACTTATTATAAAATGACTCCAATAAATTACATTAAACATATTTAGGAATTATTTATATATTTTTACCTAAAATAAATTAATACAAAATAACTAATTACTTAAATAAAAAGTCGTTTTTAAACAATAATGTAATGTTTTTTACTATTCATCAAAAATTGAAAGTTTTCAGAAAAATACCAAAAATTCATCATAAGCTATTTTTGATATTATGAATTCAAAAATGAAGTATATTTTACAAAATTAATAACCTAGAAGATGAATTTATTAATTTAAAATTAATTCCCGTTGTCAACACCAACAAGCGGGTTTTTGAAAAATTAAAAACTATCAAAAGATTGACATGTGTTTATGTCAAATTTAAATGTAAAATTACTTATAATGACCAAAATTTTATTAAATGATAAAAATTTAATCTAATTATACTTTCAAACCCTTAAAATGTATTATTTAACACTATAAATTATTTTGATTAAAAAAATTTCAGTTAAAATTTAGTTTTTTCACTATTCACCAAAATATGAAAGTTATCAGAAAAACACCAAAAATTTATCAAAACTAAATTTTGTTGTCCTGATTCTAAATAAGAAGTTTATTTTGTCAAATTGAATATATAAAAGTGTCAAATATTTAATTTAAAAATAGTTCTCCATTAAAAAGCGGTAAAATTGCATTTTTTGAAAAATACTTCTTTTATCTGAAAAAAATGAATTTGTTCTTATATTATGTTTAAGAAACACATAATATGGATTCTAAAATTTTATAGAGTATATAAATTTTAAAATTCAGTTAACACTATTTATAATAGCTTTTTGAACGGCTAGTTTGGTATGTTGTTGTGCGCTCAAACTCTATGTTGTGTGTTGCGCAACTTATTGAATTAATTTGAAGAGATAACGTACTATGAAATCATGGGGTGTTACATATTTACCCTTAATAAGGATTTTCTCTCACCCTTTCTTATGTATACTCTCCCAAGGTTATGAATAATGGTTTTAAGTATGGTATGCCTTTTAATAGTACTTGATGGGAATATTTTTATGGGATATATTGAATATCTTTCACTAAATTAGTAGATTGTGTACCTATTATCCAAATACACTAAACTATTATGGTCCTCAGGCATGTGTTTGTATAATATATTCATCTAAAAATATGTAATATATATGTATGAAAAGCTTCGATCTCTATAGTTGTTATAAGAGGAAAGTTTTATTTAACCTTTTACTACTAGGATGAAAAAAACTTTAGTGAGATCTCTAGGGATATTTTTAAGGATATGCCTAGGGATGTCTCTAAGGATGAGTCAATGTATATGAAAATGTCCTGGAATTTTGGTAAAGGATATAGCAAGTGGTTTCCAAGAAATATCATACCTATATGGATACTATAAGTGGATGTGGATCTGGAATATAGGTTCCTAGGGGTAATAACTGTAGAAAGGGTCCATTGAGATGGAATTGATCATCACCTGGTGCATGATAATGGGCCCTATTGCACACTTGGATTGATTCTCCTGGGGGATATGCTTTGCACATTCACAAATTCTTTTCAAACCATCAAAAAGGATTTAAATATATGTGGAATATGAATGAACTAAGATAAAACTAAGGTGTCTTAGATTAAAAACGTGTCATGATTTAGACACCACATAAGTTATTTTTTCATAATTATATGGTTTTCCATTATGATTTGTGTTTCTCACACTGATTTTTGCTTTTATTCAATGGCTGGAACCAAAAGGAACTGGGTTAACATTGAATGTGAAGAATAACTTTATAATGATCATCTGAATAGGATGATGACTAGAGTAAAATATATTATGATTATTCCAAAAGATATTATCTCAATAGTGATCCAATTTTACTTTGTATTGACCACATGCATATCTGCTATTCGTTGAAGGGAATGCACCCGAATCTTTTAATGAGGTGATGAAAAATAATCAAAGGGATAAATGGGTTGAAATAATGGATGATGAGATGAGATCATTGTATGTAAACATCATTTTTGAGCAGGTGATGTTACCTAGAGGAAAGGGGGACTTGAATAATTAGTTCATTTATTAAATTAAAAATGAACAATCTATTTCTTTTTATTTGTAATGGTTAGTTGTCCATGGTTTTTGTTAAGATAAATATATCAATTTTGACCAAAGTTTTTCACATGTTTCTAAAATTTCTTTAATTTGAGCGATTCTGGGTTTATCCACTTGTTTGGATTTTCATTTTGACTATATGGATGTGAATTGATTTTTCCTCCCTATTAATTCATAGGATGATATATATATAGAGTAGTCAAAGGGTTCTTTCACTCACTAAAAATAAAATTTTTTATTCCAAAAAACCTTCATCTCAAGGGGGAGAAATGGTGAAGGCCAAGTATGTCACAACTTACAATGAGATTACAATAATGTGGTAAAGGACCCATATAATGATACAAAATGGTACATTCATCGACACTTTCTATATAGGTTTGGGAAGAGCATGCACAGTTTCAAAAAGGCTCTGAGGTAGTAAAATTTAAAATTTGAGTTCATTATTTTTCATCAGGTATTATAGAATACCTCTTTAGATCATTGTGATTTTATATAAAGTTTTTATAATAATGATTTTATTATATTTCTGATTTGTGTTGATGATAAGCTTGTTGTTGGCCATGAAACTTTTAGAATTGAAAGATTAAAGGACCTTTTTCAATCTATTATTTTTAAAGATTTATGACCATCAAGATATATTGTTAGCATGTCAATATGTCATGGTATAATGTCTAATAAATTATGGTTATCTCAGAAGAGATACATTAAGAACGTGTTTCATAAATTTTCTATGGAAAAAGAAAAAGATGCCGGTACTCTTCTTACTTTACATTTTAAGCTCAACATTAATCAATCGAATTCTAATGATGAGGAGACAAAGGAGGTGCAAAACATATATATTCCACTGAGATTATTTGTTTGATGCATTTTATGGTTTACACTAGACCTAATATAGATGATGCAGTTGGTGTAGTTACTTATTTTATATCAAATCCAGATAGATAACACTAGAGTTGTAAAGTATATTTTTCAACATATTTGTTGTACTTCTGATCAATGGTTATTTTTTATCAGCACGAAACTTGTATTTTGTGTATTTATATATTCAAGTATGATAAAGGATATAAATTGAAAAATTTAACTACAGATTACTTGATCACACTACCACAGATCGTGCATTATGAAAAATTGGACTTAATAGTGCTAGATAAAAAGCATTGATAAGGGGGTGACTTTTATTAGTGCCTTCAATAAGCACTGATAATGTTACCTTTTATCAGTGCTAAAGGAGGAACTGTTAAAAGGGTACCATTTTTCAGTGGTGTTTTCTAGCATTGATAAAGGTCCTCTATTTATCAGTGCTTTTTAGCGCAGACAAAAGTGTCACCTTTATCAGTGTTTTTTTTCTAAAGCTGGTAAATGTCATAGTGAGTAATTTAATTTATATATAAATATTTATATATTTTTAAATAATATTTATATTACAATAATATTTTATATGTAAATATAATATATAAAAATTATTTAGGTAACTTTGAATAAAAAAAGAATTTTATATTCATAATTGTATATATATGAAATTATCAAATGAATATTAATCAAAATCCTTAATAGTTTATTTATATACATTAATTAAAAAACGTCTCTACAATTATAATAAATATAATACATTAATATTTTATTTACACAATAATATAATATTTAAGTGAATATAACTATTTAATTATATATTTATATTGATATTACATAATTTAACATACATGTATAATTGTATGTATGTATGTATGTGAATGTGTTTATATGTGTGTGTTTGTAGATATCTATGTGTATATATGTATGTATGTCATCTGTATATGTAGGTGTAAATGTAACGAAATCACTTTTTAGTATTTTTTAGTTTATTAAATTTTATTTATTCATTTGTTATTATATATTCATTAATACTTTTAAAAATATATTTAATCATTTTTAATATTTATTTATACATATCTTTATTTACCATATATAAAATTATTGCATTTATATTCATGAAATAAATATTATTTATATTACAAAATGCTTATATATAATTAATATAAATATGATATATGATATATATATATATATTAATAATTTAAACAATTATATATTTAAAAATTGCTCATTGTTAACATGTGTACATGTGTATGTGTGGCATGTACCTAAATAGTTAATTATATAATTATATATATATATAATGTTTAAAAAAATTTAAAAATTTATAAATAAATAAATATATTTTAAAATAATTACAGAATTATAATAAATATATTTAAATAATAAATGTATTTATTTTATTTATTCTATTTATAATTATATATAATTATATGTTAATATATTGTTCGGCCTCCGAGGTGGCATGCTTCGGGTGACGGTGAAATGGTCCGACGAGGATCATCAACTGTCCGTCTTTTCGGAGACGATTTCCTGTCAATGTCCCCATTTATTTTGTTTCAACCCATTCTGTGTCATTATCCTTTAGAAAAAGGTTTGATTAACCCTATAGGGACTGGGAAATTTACCCCTTTCACGTTGTGAAGGAGATGCCACAGTCACTCGGTCCCAACAATTGATTTTGTGGGGGAAAGTGCTTGTGCAATCAGTCCTCCTTGGATATAACTTCCTTGGATGGTATCCAATGGGTTTATTCGTGGATCCAGAAACACCCAACAACCCTGGTATCCATGATTCATGGACCTGATTTCAAAAGGCAAGCGCTCGTTGATTGATGATTTATCCAACGACACTTGAGGACTCCATTAGTCGAGAGGATGGGGAGGCAGGCTCACTGCACCCTTCCAGGGGAGGATTATTTCCTATTTTGGGACTCTCATATATATTTAAGTCATTTTCATATGTTTCTGAATCCTTGGTTCATTCCCGAAGACTGTGACCATGGGATACCCTTGGTTTCGAAGATCGTCGTAGGTATGCATAAGTTTGATGCTATAGAGGTACTACTGACATGAGACATAAAATAAGGTTCTCTGAAGTTTATCATCATCCAAGGGGAAAAGAAGGTGCTTTGATATCGGGATAAGACCCATAAGATGATTTTCTTACATATCGTCGAGAGAGGAATCAGAACCTATGTAGTTTGGATTGACTGGGGCTTATGTATGAAAGCTGGCCATTTGACGGGGCATGGTTGGGTGAACCCTTTTGGATGGGCACCCTTTTCAGATCGGGCCATAGAGTAGGAATCCTACATATCCTAATTTGGTTAGGAATTAGAGTTCTCATAGTTTAGATTATTGGGGATTATGCATGGAAGGTTCCCATTTGAGGAGGCATGGTTGGGTGAACCCTTTTGAATGGGAACCCTTTTAAGATCGGGAATTCGAGTAGGGGTCTTACGTATCCTAATTTGGCCAGGAATCAGAGTTATTGTAGTTCATTGTTGGGTATTACGCATGGAAGCTTCCCATTTGAGGGTGCATGGTAGGGTGAACCCTTTTGGAAGGGCGCCCTTTTGAGCTCGGGCCTTCGAGTAGGCATCCTACATATCCTAATTTGGTCAGGAATCAAAGTTATCATAGTTTATATTGTGTGGATGTTGTAATCATCACAAAAAACTAATCCCACATGAGTCATCCTCAGTCTGAGAAACAAAATTATGTGAAAGATTCAATAAAGAACATGATTTCTCTTCTACTAGTGGGAGTGGTCGAGCCTATGTCGGAAAAGGCCAGGGCGACCGTGGCTGAGGGTGCGGATCGATGAACCCTTCTATGTGGGATGAAATTAAAAGTCATGTAGCTTGAACTCTGAATATTAAGGACTTGCCTCAGTGGGAGGTCCCCAGAATACATTCTGGGAAGGGGAGTAGTTTCGTCCTCGTTAAGAGGATAAGTAAACATAACTCCTTTGACTGGTCACTATTCCTAAATGAATGGAAAATAAAGTGATCAACCTTAATCCCTAGAATGTGGAGGTTCACATTGGAATCCAAAGGTTGGACTCCATGTTACCATGGGAATGTAAACCCATGGACATTTCTATAGCCTGAACCGCTATGGGGAGAGCCTTCGTGACTCCACATACCATGGGTATGTAGACTCAAAGGGGAACGCTGATGCACCCGATGGTCTGATCATACGGGTCTGGTGGCTTTGAAGGAGTATTTTTCCAGATGACGGCAGATTGATTCATGGTGGGATTATGGAGGACTGGATGGTAGTAGAGTTGTGAGGTTGGAACTAGAGGTAATAATACCCAAAAATACCTCATTCTGCATAATGATTTCTTAAGCAGGATGGGGGAGGCTCCGCATACCGTAGTGGTATGTGGGAAGAGGGTTCATACATGTACTGATGTGGTATGAAGTAATTGATATAGAACATTGTGTAACATAGTGGTACGTGGATCATCATGCTTCTTTGGGTTCCATCCACGTACTAATGCAGTACGTGGTGCCGGGTTTAGTCCACATAGCAGCACACTATGCAGAGCACCACATTAAAGGAGGGTATGAGGGATTATTGTTCATGGGGAATTCATCTATGAGAATTATGTGGTTCTTAGTTTCATCATTTAGGATCAAAATTATATTTTTATTATTAACTTCTTTCATTTTATGAATTGCGGCCGGATGTACCTACAGAGAGCATGGTTCACAATTCGAGCTTCGCTGATTAATCAAGACTGAAGTTGGAATCTTCCCTGAACTCTTTATTCGAACCTGAAAGTCCCCTTAAAGGTTTCATCACTTTTTCTTCATCCTCTCTCAATTAATATTTTTCTACTTTTATAGAGCACCTTGGAAATCATATCTTTGGGCATGTAGTACCATTTGTGGACGCCCATGAAGAGATATTCTGACCTACAGAAGACTCTATCAATCCGAGGTTTGCAGAGGCCATAGTTCGTGATAATGGTTCCTAGAGCCCTTCCCATTCACTTCTTTTGTGAACTAATGAGTTCGTAGAATGGTACACGGATGGCCTTCGCGCGCATGAGTGCTTCAGCGATACAGTTTGCAGTCAGTTGGGTTCACTGGCCATTGCTCTACGGGAAAGCGCCTCGTGGATCGTTCTGCGTACCTATTGGTTCGCGATCCAGGTAGTCCGCAAACCTTTCCCGGTGATGGTATGTTGGCCACATGAAATTATTTGAAAACTTGAATTCCTTCATGTTTCGTCTAAAATTTTCAACTCAATTTGAGTCTATTCACCTTGCTTAACTTTTAGGAGTACTTACTTCATTCTACAAAGTTATTGTGGGGGTATTTTCTTCCCTTAGCATAATTTTCAAGACCCCAAAAATACCCCCCGTTAGAATGGGGTCCATTCAGAATGAAAAGGGGACTATTCTGATGTAGAAGTGGTTCGGAACTGAAATGGTTTGCGGTAGAACAGATGGGCCCGATAGTAGGGAACCACACCTATATATATATGGGCCCATGTCATTTGTCTTTTATCGTTTCTCACGGAGAAAAGTGCACATGACTCCTCCGGCTTACTCTGCATTTGTGTACCATGTTTCTTGCGAAAATCCTATTTGCGAACCACTTCGTACGTACTGCGAACCAAAACTTTCTCCATTTCTCTATTTACGTATCGAATTCTATGTTTTGAGAACAACATTGTGGAATTTTAGAACTAAAATTTGGATTATGCGTAAGAGAATTCCACGCTTCTTGTGTGTCCGCATACAGAGCTTGAATCGGAGAACCAAACTTTAATAACTAATGATACGATCTTAAACTTTAATTAAAAACGTTTGAACATGAACTTAATGAGGAATAGGTTCACGTTATCCACCTCATGAGAACCTTTCTATTCAATGGACAATGATTTGTAGGACAACACCTCGCGGATGGTTCGCGTACCATGGTTGTATGTAGTGAAATACATCTGCGTACCATTGTTATAGGTGGTGTTACATCTACATATCATGAAGTACATGGAATGATCCTACCACGTACCATTTCCATGAACAGTATGTGGAGACTTATGCGGACGTATTTTGAGTCCTTTATCTATTATTCCATATCCTTTATCCAACAATTTTTGTTGGACTGGATTTTTATCGGCTTATGGATCTTCTTATGTTGACTACAATTGATGCTTCACAAGATGTGATAAAATTGACTAAGAAAAGGGAGACCATGATGGGGAATAGTGAAGATCATCTTCGAGCCTACATTATTCCACATGATAGCTTCTTAAAGGATTTCTTGACACCAAATCTCCTAGATTATCTGCTATATGTACAGTTTCCAATTTACAGTTTTGGTCTCCCTGACGATGTTCATCTACCATTGGTCGACCCTGATACCCCTTTCATCCTTTTAGAGTCACCATAAGGACATGATAACTCCAACATTTCCCAATAGGAGAAGTCATCGCCACTCCTATTCAGGATAACATCTTCATACTAAGAGGCTTGACATGGAGACAAGGAAACTACGGGTGTCACGATGGTGTCCTGAGACTAGGCACCCGAGAGTACCCATCCATTATCAACATCTCATAAGAAAATCCTAACAATGGGTGGAGCACCAAGTAGGATATTTGGGATGAAGTATGTTTCTCTAATGAATGGGCCTGGGAATTTTGGGTACATCAGTCTAGTTTGGAGTCCCCTGACCAGTTGTAGGTGGGCTTGTATCAGGCATACTGGGTTTCTCAGTTTTCAGTCTTCTCCCCAGGTGAAATCCTTCCTGAACTGTTGAGTCACTGGTGTCCAATATCCAAAAACTTACACTTATTGCATGGGGAGGTGGGAATCATCTTATGGGATATCCACCAGTTTGGAGGAATCCCTATCCTTATAGAAATGTATGGAGAGTTTCTCCCAGTAGCCACCACATGGAATGACACTGACCACGTGTCCCCTTTGACAAGGAGTCTACTAGTCATGGTAGAGGGATTACTTGATCATCCCCTTTAGGATCACTCGTTTATCCCATTAGAGTCATGGATAGGGTTATTCTTGCAGGTGAACAGACCCAAACCGAAGGCTCGGCATAGTTGAACTCATCCATCCCGTCAGTCCCACCAGACTCCATGGTCATATTGTGCAACCCTTAAAGTAGGACGATATACCACATAGGGTTATGAGCATCAGCCATACATATCATATATGCTTAGATTAGTAGTTTTTTTGTGATTTTTTTGAGTGGATGGATCTTCCCATACCACGACGTCTATGCCATGGTTCGGGCCAATACTTTGATGATGAAAACCACACTGGAAGAGGTACGACCCATTAATTTGGCCCTACCCACTCTCACTCAGCTTTATGAGTTGTTTGAAAAAATACAGGATGGTGGGCCCCAACATCGTCTCAGCAGACCATTTAAATTTTTGTATGGGTGGATGGCAGAACACTTCCCCTATCATGAATATCGGCGTACTACAAAGGTTTTACATTCTGAATTTCAAACTTCCCTTCTTAATATTTATGATGTTCATACTAAGACTCTAAGTGTTATTGATGTAGTTGGGTTGCTGAATGATGCTTCTTGTTTCTCATTTTCACTACATCCTACCCTTCATGGGTAGTTAAGAGGTGACATGGACTATTCTTTAGTGGAATGTTCATATCTTATTGCGCTTCGGGATGGGATGGCCACTGGTTGTATAGATCGACTAGTCATTTTTGAGTCATTCCTCCCCTACTAGTTTTCCAAGAAATTCGAATGACTTTAACATGATGAACTTATTCCTTGTTCTTAATTAAGAGGAGAGTCTCATCCCATAGTTCTTCTCTAATTATGGTTTATGATGATTCATGAAGGTAATGTTATGGAATTTATCATCCTATGTATAATAAAATCCACATTCTTGTCATTGGAATACTCCAAACTATTAGTGGACTATTACCCCAACAGAATGATGGGAGAACCAATTTGTCAGGTGCAGAAACCTTTATCCATTTCCTAACCTTCCTTACCCCAGCGACAATGCCACACATTCCTTCTACTATGAAGAGTGTGACATCTATGCCTTATACACCTTTCCCTACAACATCCATGATGGATACACCACATGTTCCTACCATTATGGTAAGAAGATGCTAGGTTCGCCGTCAGAAGCATCTGGGAGGGGTCTCATTGGTACAACCTATTTCAGTGGGGAGTGATTCAGACTACTCCCCTTTTTTTGACACTACACAAGATATTAATGAGGTTGGCACCAGTAGAGTATCACCTTCCACCTCAAAATCTATGACTAGTCCTCCGCATCCAGCTCTAGCGGTTGAGCCATCTAAGGGAAAAGAAAGTCCCCCTTATTGGGAGACATATATCAGTTACCTTACCACTTATATGAAGACAATTCAAGATTATACACACATTATGAAAAGGGAGGATCAAGGTACTGGTGTTTCAGCAAGGCAACATACATTGTGAAAAGAGGCATGGAGCTAGTTATGTGCTTTTTCCATGGAGACACCTATGACCAATTTTTCAGGTGAGACTGAAAATTTTCAGAGATTATTCATCGAGCTGGGTTTTTGTGACTTTGATTATCAGCACCTACACCTCCTTATCTGTCAAATCATCATAACCCGAGAAGACCTTGCCTCTTGAAAGGACAATTTGTCCAAGTTCAACTCTTCCCATCACCTGGTGGAAACCTTATGAGATGTTTTGGAAGAATTCCATCATCTAATAGCTGGGGAGACGAAGGCTCATGATTCAGTTGACACCCAAAGGGAATAGTTTTGGGTGTGCGAGGCCAATGTAGTAAGGTGGAGGGATCAACTGGCTTCTTCTTATGCCAATTATGAAGCCATCCAGAAGAAAGGGTGGGAAATTAAATTCGTTCTAGAGTGGGTGCATCTGAGGGTCAATGCCAAAACAAAGGAGAGAGAATCTTAGGAGAAAAATATTGAAGGCCCTCAGAAATCACTTTCCATCCTTCTAGAAACATAGAACCGAGCTTGGTTTTAGTTCTGACCCAAATCATGATATGTACTCTTCCCCTTTTTTATAGTTTAAAGATACTCCAAACTGGGGATGCTCCTCTGTTTTTGTTGAACTCAATGAAACTGATTTCCCATGAAATTATTTTTCTTTGCCTTTTCTTTTCATGTCAATTCATCAATACTATAAACATCATTTCAGTTCAGAATTAATTTTAAACCATTACAAGTAAATTGAAATAATCAACTCGAGCTCAAATTTTTTTCCGAAGTCGTGGGACTCCGTGAGCATTGTTCGACTATTGATGAGGTATTATGGAAAACCTCACAAACATTTATGTCTTTTTCATTATTACCCGAATTTTTTCCTAACCCTGCTTGGAACAGGAATATCATGCATAACTTGAATTTTTCATTGGCTTCCCTTTCTAGGTATTTGACCTAACAAGATTTACATATCTTTTGATGGATCAATGATTTTTGACGAACCGATACTCAACTTTTACCCAGAGGTTCCTTCCTCGGATTTTCCCTTTGGCATGTATGGTGTCTTTTTTTCTCTTGAAGTTCACAGTTATTCCAATCAAACATATTTATGATGTTTTAAGTCGAACATATTTGACCAAACGTAACGGGGCAAGGACCTAATTTGGGATCATCTGCCAGGAATTTTCTAATATGCTTCAGACATGGATTAGAGATTTTTCTTGACCCTAAACCTGTGAATTTTGGACATCCATGAGGCTCAGGAGCCATTTTAGGCATACATAGGTAGTAATGGACTCTCCTAGGGACAAATTATCCTTTGAATAAAGGCTATTTTTATGGGAAACATATGCTGATCCACAGGGGCACGATGTGCATAGTCAATTATAGGTTTTTTAGGACACTAGCCTTCCATCTTCAATGGCCTTCTGGGGTTATGCAACATTTTGAATTTATTTATATGTTGGGAGCCACAATGGGTGTCTGGCCTGATTAGTGGTGTATGAAAATTTTAGGGACACTCATATCATCTTTTATTGGCAATCATTCCCGCACGATTCTTACTTGTGTGAGGGAGATCTGGTGAATGGTTAGTTCAGTTAGAATTTTTTTTATGTTAGGGGAATTTAGAAAGAGGAAGGTATTTAATGTAGCACCCCATGTTTTTCAAAAAATAAATAAAAATGCATGGAACTTTGTTTTAAAGTATATATTTATAAATATCCTTCAAACATAATTTTATTTCTTATATGTTTTTAATTTTGAGAAATGGTCATCTATAATTGTGTTCAGTATGTTATTTAGAGTCTATTGGAACCATCTTGTTTTTTAGTGAATTGTAACATACCCTTATGAATAGTAATATGAATATTAATATGACCCTAATGAATAGTGAATTTTATTATTTGTTTTATTTTCTTAAGGATTTAAGATAATAACATCTTGGTTAATTTTTCATCGTGATATAGAAGCTGTTATAGAGTTAGAATTGTTAATTTTTGAATTAAGTATGCTTTTATTTAAAAATAAAATTAATAATATTTAAAAAATTATTTTAAAAAAATGGGCTTCATTTTTGAATTATACACATTGATAAATGGTTAGGGTGAATTTTGGGAATTTTTCTGAATAAGTTGATTTTTTGGTGAATAGTAAAAAATACAGTTTTAGTTTCGGTGTGTTAATGACATCATTAATGATATAAAAATGATGTCATAAATCTGGTAGAATTTTGTATAGTTAAATAAGATTTGAGGTGTCCCAAGTGTCTTATACCATGGAAAAATACCGTGGGCAATCCCATGTCTTTGCAAATACCACTCATGAGGTGTCCCTTGAAAATTATTTAAATATTCCCTTACTTTTCCTATAAATACCAACCCATTCCTTCATTAACTTCATTTCCAATTCTTCCTAAACAAATTTCTGGCCTCCTTACCTTCATATTAGTCCTTCGAAAATTTTCTCAAGCCCCCAAGGTCCCAACCTTCAAGTTCTAAGGGTTACTCTACATGGTAAGAAAATTCTCAATATCTCTCCTTTTTCCATTCAAGTTCTCTTTTATGTGGTATAACTTTCATGTTTCCATACCATGTTCTTATTTTATTCTTATTCATGATCTATTATATATTATGATTCATTTATGTATGGGTGACCCTTGTCCCCTCTCTTCTTAATGTTCTCTAAAACCCAATCGCATAGTCGTTGGGCTGCTGAATATTTGTAAGAGATTTCTCACTTATTCTTTTATTTTGATTTCCTTCCATATTCTTTCTTCATATATCCTTAACCAAGATGCATTAAATATCCAGATATAATATATATTATGGATGATATCATGTTTATGGAGAATTAATCATCCTTATTTTTCTCTTCTCCCACTTATTCAAGGAATAAAAACATTGTCTGTGATGTGTCGAACTACTGACATCGTGGATGATGTGATTTCAATTCATTAATTCTTTAAAGTCTGGTCATGAAACCATTTCTATGGTTTAAAGAGGTTATAATATATGTGTTATGACTCCTTCATGGTTTTGTAATTATTTTGTACCCATGTTTCTAATTTATAAGACAAAATGAGGTTGTTATTATCAAAGAAACACTAAAATTATCTAAACGAACATTATTAGTGTTTTAACTTATGCATCACCCTCATATTAAACATCAAAATGATAAATGGTATAAATTATGGTAATGTAAATATTTAAATACCTTTCCATTCAAATTCTGTAATTTCACTTCTAATCGACAAGAACATCCACTATGAACCAATCATAGAAATCATGTAAAGAACTCACCCAAAAACAGTGCAAGGAGAAAAATAATAACAATTAAAGGGTGAAATGATGTTATAAAATGATAATATAAGATATTATAAACATGAAAATGTTTCTTTAAAATACTAATAATACTCTTTTAACCATTATAAAGGATTTTTAAACAAGTTTGAAGTAAGACAGACTCGAGGTAAGGGAATTCTAAACCCGATTTCCATTCTTTGGGTTAACCTTCTACTTCATTATTTAAGTTTTATTTAAATTTTTTGATTGATGTGTTATGTTTATATTATGTTCTATCATGTTTATTTACCGTATATATACATACTCCATCCACTCTATTAAGTCTCTCTTCAATTATATGATATTCGTAAGGGGATTTTCTTTAAAAATCCTCTTTTTAAATTCGGTTTTACGAAATTCCAAAGTAATGTTTTATAGAATTATTCATGTTGTATGATTATGTTTTGGTTCTTGTTAATTATTTATGATTAAGGGTGGGACCTATATCTCCCTCCAATGCATTGGGTATGAGTATGTTGGAGGTTGGCCGTATGGTTACTCCAAGTGTAACTGCGATTAAGGTAGCCGTGAGGGTTACAAATTATAAGGTAGCCAAGAATGGTTAAAAAATTATGTAATTAATTCCCTAAGATACATTTATGATTATATTTATGTTATTATTTTTTGTGTTTATCTTGTGTAAATATAATGTTACACGAAGTAAGTATATATGGGTGACGAGCATGTCTTTTGAAAATGTTTTCATACGTTACGAGTATTCATGGACTAATGTGATCTTTCCTTCTTTTTCACCCCTTACTGAGATTTTGTTCTAATAACATGTTTTTAAATGATTTTCATAGGTTAATGTATGTGTAATACAATCAAGGAATCCATGTTAAATGTTTAAGAATTGTCAAGGAGTCTTGTTTTATGTTTTAATGTTTCAGTTTTATAAAATGGAAACCGTTTTTATGGTATCCACTCTGTAATAATGAGTAATGTTATGAATATATTTTCCTAATTATCTAAAGCTCTAAAATTGAAAAGATATTAAATGTAAAAGGAAGTGTTTTTTTGACTAAGTTCATTATTATGTATGTAATAAAGCCGGGTCCTTATAGTTGGGTATCAGAGGATGGTTTAGATAACTTTAGGGGTAAGGGTGATGTTAATAGAATACCATAAATTATTCTCACTCTATGTTTAATTTGAATTGTTTTAGCATTTAAAGATTACCATGTTGCTTCATCTAAGAAATGTTTGTACAAAATGGTTGTATGTAGATGGAACATGGATACTGAATAGGAGAGGCACCGATAGAATGACATCATTCCAGAACTACAGCCCAGAATGGTAGGGATTGGAACCGACCAGTTTGTGACAATAATGGCTCAGCTAACACAGGCAATAAGTGGTGGTAGCATACATGAAATCGAAACAATAGAGGTACCACAGTAGAACATGATAGTAGTGGAACATTTTATGAGACAACATCCTCCTGCATTCAATGGATCTTATGACCCAGTAGCAGCTGAAGAATGGATCAAAGCCCTTGAAAAGATATTCGATGTTATGGGATGTTCAGACAATCAAAAGGTAAGTCTTGACATTTATCGTTTTGAAGGGGAAGCATATCATTGGTGGTCAATGGTAAGGAATATTAGGGGTAGATAGGATTTTTATGCCTTAGAGTGGGATGAATTTAAATGTCTTTTCCTTGAAAAATATTTTCCTAATGTGGTATGACTTATGATGGAGAATCAATTTCTTGAATTGAAATAGAAGGAGGAAGATTTAGTGGCTATGTATGAAGTGAACTTCACTCGACGGGCGAGGTATGCTCCAAATCATATTATAGATCTTGATAGCAAAATAAACCACTTTTACTCAAAACTAAAGCCAAGGTATCAAAGGGCGTTGGCCTCCCATGAATTCAAAAGTTATGAGAAACTTGTACGATGTGCTAAGAGATTAGAGGTAGAGTTTGCTGATGATCATGTGCATTTTGGAAATAAGGGGAAGAAGAGGTATAGTTGGAAAGTGATGGGTAAGAATCAACCAAATAAATATGATGGTAAGAAAATCCAATTTTCAGTTTGTGAAAAGTGTGGAAAGAAACACCCTAGGTAATGTCTTAGAAAAACTAAAAAGTGTTTTAAATGTGGTAAGTTTGTACATATAGCCCAAGATTTCAATGAAAACCATCCTAAGAATAATCAAGATAAGAAGACTGTAAAGTGTTTTGAATTTGGTGAAATGGGTCATTATGAAAATGCCTACCCAAAGAGAGATTATAATGATGCAAAGAAGCTAGAATACAAGTAGAAAGGTGTAGTGAGATCCTTTGCGACTACGTCAGCAGATGTCAGTCCATCCAATGAAGTTTTATCAGGTACTTTGTTTGTTCACTCAGATTTTTCTAACGTTTTTTTATAAGGGGTCTACACATTCCTTCATCTCTGAGAAATTTTCTGGTTAATTGGAAATATCACCTCAACAAATGAGACCCGAACTTGTTGTTAAAACACTGGGGGGAAATGTTATTGAAAAGAGGAATTATAATAATATTTCTATTGTGGTCTGTGGAAATACTTTACCTGAAAACCTTGTTGTTTTACACTTAGTTGATTTTGATGTTATTCTGGGGATGGACTGGCTTTCTGATTATCATGCTAATATTGACTGTAGAGCTAAAGAAGTTTTTTTTCCAGAAAGAGTTTTTATTTGTATACAAGAATGAACCCATACAATTGATAACATATCAGGAAGATGAGAAACTATTAAAATATGGAAATGAATGTTATCTTTCTCATATTTTTGAAAACAAGGGAACTATTCAAATTAATGATGTTCCAGTGGTAACTAAATACCTTGATTTTTTTTCTGATGAGTTACCAGGTTTCATACCTGATTGAGAAGTCGAATTCACAATTGACTTAGTTACTGATGCTAAGCCAATTTCAAAACCCCCATATCATATGGCTCCAATAGAACTTCTTGAATTGAAAAATTAGTTGTAGGATTTTATTGACAAAGGCTTCATTTTTCCAAGCACTTAACCATGGGAGCCCATGTTTTGTTTGTTAAAATGAAAGATGGTTCCATGAGACTTTTCATTGATTATAGAGATTTGAATAACATCACTGTTAAAAACAAGTATCCTTTTCTTCATATTGATGACTTTTTTGATCAGCTCTAGGGTTCTCAGTACTTTTCCAAGATTGACTTGAGATCCGGATACTATCAGCTAAAGGTGAAGGAGGATGAAATCCCAAAAACAGCCTTTCGTACTACATATGGGCATTATGAATTTGTTGGTATGGGGTTTGGATTAACTAATTCACCTGTTGTATTCATGAATCTTATGAATAGAGTATTTCATGAGTTCTTGGATATGTTTGTGGTTGCATTTATTGATTACATTCTGCTGTTTTCTAAAAATAAATAGGAGAATGAAAAATATCTAAGGGTTGTTTTTCATTCTTTAAAATAAAAGAAATAATATAGAAAATTCATAAAGTTTGATTTTTGGTTGACAAAGATTTCTTTTCATGGTCACATTGTAAATAAGGATGGAATAAAAGTTGATTTTTCCAAAACAAAAGTAGTTGATGAATGGCGAAGACCCACAAATGTTACGGTGATTCGTAGTTTTCTTGGGTTAGCAGGTTATTACAGATGGTCTGTTAAGAACTTTGCACGGTTATCTATCACAATAACTAAGTTAACATAGAAAGGTGTTAAATTTTTTTTGAGAAAGGAATGTGATGTTTTTTTTAGGAACTAAAGAAGAGATTGGTGAATGATCCAGTTTTGGCCTTACCTTCCCGAAATGGTGAGTTTGTCATCTACAATTATGCTTCTTTGAAGGTACTTGGTTGTGTTTTGATGAAGAATGATCAGGTAATTGCCTATGCTTTGAAACAACATAAACCTCATGAGATAAATTATCCCACACATGATTTCGAATTGGCTGCTGTTGTTTTTGCTTTGAAAATTTGAAGGCATCATTTATACGGAACCAAATACCAAATATATACTGAACATAAAAGTTTGAAGTATATATTCACTTAGAAGGAATTAAACATGAGGCAAAGAATATGTCTTGAACTGATAAAGGATTATGACTGCACGATCAATTACCATCCTGGAAAAGAAAAAAAAAGTAGCGGATGCCTTGAGTAGGAAACATCATGCATCATTAACCATGTTACATTTGGAACATGTTCCCTTGATTAATGATTTGATGAATTTTGGTTTAGAGGTTGTTGGTGCATGGAATACATCTATTTTGTTTCAGGTTTCAATGCAGTCTTTGTGGTCAAACAGAATTAAGCAAGCGCAGAAGGAAGACCATGAGATACAGAAAAAGGTAGAATTGGTTAAAATGGGTAAGTTTCCAGAATTTAATATTGATAAAGATTTTGTTTTAAGATTTGGAAAAAGGTTGTGTGTGCCTTGTGATTCTCAGTTAATGAAATATTTGTTGTGTGAAGCTCATAGTTCTCCATTTTCTGTTCATCATGGCAGTACTAAGATGTACAGAGACCTTCAGGAGTATTATTGGTGGGATGGAATGAAAATAGATATTGCTAATTTTACCATGAAATGTTTGACATGTCAACAGGTTAAAGAAGAGAGACAATTACCGAAGGGGATGCTTTAGCCTTTTCCAGTGCCAGAGTGGAAATGGGAGAATGTATCCATGGACTTTTTGGTGGGACTACCAAAGACTTCTCGAGGTAACAATGCTATTTGGGTTATTGTTGATTGGATAACAAAGTCTGCACATTTTATTTCCATTCGAGATATAATGAATTTGGATCAACTTTCTTGATTGTACCTCAAGGAGATTGTCAGGTTACATGGAGTTCCTCTTTCCATTATATCAGACCGAGATCCCAAGTTTACTTCTAACGTTTTTAAGGGACTTCAGAAGTCATTGGGTATATAGTTAAATTTCAATACATATTTTCATCCTCAATCAGATGGGTAGTCGGAAAAAACGATTCAAAATTTGGAAGATATGCTTTGAGCTTGTTCAATGGACTATCAGGGAATTTAGGGCCAACATCTTTCTTTAGTTGAGTTTTATTATAATAAGAGTTTTCATTTCAGTATTCAGATGGAACCTTTTGAGTCCTTGTATGGGAAGCAGTGTTGAACTCCAGCGTTTTGGGATGAAGTCGATGAAAGAAAGTTGATGGGGCCGGAATTAGTAGAAGAAGTTTATAAGAAAGTGAGGATGATCCAGCAGTACATGAAGATAGATCAGGGCAGGAAGAAAAGTTATGCTGATAACAGAAGTAAAGACTTCTCTTTCAAGGTAGGTGACCATGTTTTCCTTAAAATCTATCCTTGGAAAAGTGTGATGTGTTTCGGTAATAAAGGGAAGCTAAGTCCGCGGTTCATCGGTCCTTTTGAAATCTTGGAGAAAGTTGGAACAATTGCATTTTGCGTAGATTTTCCTCTGATTTTGTTCTAGGTACATAATGTTTTTCATGTTTTGATGTTGAGGAAGTATGTGCCAGATTCATCACATGTCTTGAGCCTAGAAGAAGTTCAGCTGGAAGAGAACCTTTCTTATGAGGAGAAACCGGTTTAGATTCTTGATCGAAGGGAATAGGTTTGCGGAATAAGTTAATCCACCATGTAAAGGTTTTTTGGATAAACCACATGGTTGAAGAAGCAACATGGGAGTCTGAAATTTCTCTGAGGGAAAAATACCCACAGTTGTTTATTAAGTAAATAAAATTGAGAGAACGCAATTTCTAGAAGGTGGGGATAATGAAACACCCCAAGTTTTTCTAAAAATAAATAAAAATGCATGGAACTTTGTTTTAAACTAGATATTTATAAATAGCCTTTAAACATAATTTTATTTCTTATATGTTTTGAATTTCGAAAAATGGTCATCTACAATTGTGTTCAGTATGTTATTTAGAGTCTATTGGAACCATATTGTTTTTTTAGTGAATAGTAACATACCCTTATGAATAGTAATATGAATAGTAATATGACCCTAATGAATAGTAAATTTTATTATTTGTTTCATTTTCTTAATGATTTAAGATAATAACATCTTGGTTACTTTTTCATCGTGATATAGAAGTTTTTATAGAATTAGAATTGTAAATTTTTGAATTAAGTATGCTTTTATTTTAAAATTAAATTAATAACATTTAGTAAAATATTTTCAAAAAAGGGACTTCATTTTTGAATTCTATATGTCGATAAATGGTTAGGGTGAATTTTGGGAATTTTTCTAAAACAGTTGATTTTTCGGTGAATAGTAAAAAATACAGTTTTTAGTTACGGTGTGTTAATGACATCATTAATGATATAATAATGATGTCATAAATCTGGTAGACTTGTGTATAATTAAATAAGATTTTAGGTTTCCCAAGTGGCTTATACCATGGGCAAATACCATGGGAAAGCCCACAGTTTTTCAAATACCACTCATGAGGTGTCCCTTGAAAATTATTAAAATATTCCATTACTTTTCTTATAAATACCAACCCATTCATTCATTAACTTCATTCCCAATTCCTCCTCAAAAAATATCTGTCCTACTTACCTTTATAGTAGTCCTCCTAAGGTTTCCTGAAGCCCCCAAGGTCCCAACCTTTATGTTCTAAGGGTTACTCTAGAAGGTAAGAAAATTCTCAATTTCATTGTTTTTCCATTAAAGTTATCTCATATGTGATATAACTTTCAAGTTTCCATACCATGTTCTTATTTATTTCTTATTCTTGATCTATTCTGTATTATAATTTATTTCTGGATGGGTGACCCTTGTCCCCTCTCAACTTAATGTTTTCTAAAACCCTGTCGCATAGCCATTGGGCTGCTGAATTTTTGTAAGAGATTTCTCACTTATTCTTTTATTTTGAGTTCCTTCCTTATTCTTTCCTCATATCTTCTTACCCAAGAGGAATAAAATCTCAAGAAATCATGTATATTTTGGATGATATCATGTTTATGGAAAATTCCTCATCATTAGTTTTATCCTCTCCCACTTATTCAAGGAATAAAAACATTGTCCGTGATGTGTCGAACTACCGACATCGTGGATGATGTGATTTCAATTTTCTTTAAATCTTTCAAGTCTGGTCATGAAACAATTTATATGGTTGAACCAGTTTATAATATATGTGTTATGAATCCTTCATGGTTCTGGAATTCTTTTTTACTCATGGTTCTAATTTATAAAAAAAATGAGGTTGTCATTATCAAAGAATCACTAAAATGATCTAAACGAACATCATTAATGTTTTAAATTATGAATCATCCTCATATTAAACATCCAAATGATAAATGGTATAAATTATGGTACTAGAAGTATGTAAATACCTTTCCATTCCAATTCTTTAATTTCACTTCCAATCTACAATAACATCCACCATGAACCAATCAAAGAAACCATGTAAAGAACTCACCCAAAAACAGTGCAAGGAGAAAAATACTAACAATTAAAGGGTGAAATGATGTTATGAAATGATAATATAAGATATTAGAAACATAAAAATGTTTTTGTAAAATAATAATAACACTCTTTTAACCATTATACAATAATTTTAAACAAGTTTTAGGTAATACAGACCCGAGGTATGGGAATTCTAAACCTGATTTCCGTTCTTTGGGTTAACCTTCTACTTCATTATTTATATGATATTTAATTTGTTTGTGTGATGGTTTCTATTTATATTATGTTTTATTATGTGTATTTACAGTATATATACATACTCCATCCACTCTATTAAGTCTCTCTTTAATTTTATGATATTCATAAGGGGATTTTCTTTAAAAATCCTCCTTTTAAATTCAGTTTTACGAAATTCCAAAGTAATGTTTTTATGGAATTATTCATGTTCTATGATTATGTTTTGGTTCTTGGGAATTATTTATGATGAAGTGTGAGAACTATATCTCCCTCCAATTCATTGAGTATGAGTAAGTTGGAGGTTAGCCATATGGTTACTCCAAGTGTAACTGCGATGGTTACACAAAGTAAGGTAGCCGTGAAGGTTACAAATTATAAGGTGGACAAGAATGGTTACAAGATTATGTAAGTAATGCCCCAAGATACCTTTATGATTATATTCATGTTATCATGTTTTGTGTGGATATTTTGTAAATATCATGTTACATGAAGTAAGTATATATGGGTGACAAGCATGTCTTTTGAAAATGTTTTCATACGTTACGTGTATTCATGGAATAATGTGCTCTTTACTTATTTTTCATCCATTACTGAGAATTTGTGCTCATACCAAGTTTTTAAATGATTTTCACAGGTTAATGGATGTGTAAGACAAGGAAGGAATCCATTTTAAATGTTGAATAATTTTCAAGGAGTCTTGTTTTCAGTTTTAATGTTTTAGTTTTAAAAAACGGAAATCGTTTTTATGGTATCCACTCTGTAATAATGTGTAATGTTATGAATGTATTGTCCTAATTCTCTAAATCTCTAAACTTGAAAATATCTCCAATGTAAAAGGAAGTGTTTTCTTGACTAAATTCAATATTATTTATGTAATAAGGTCGGGTCCTTATATTTAAGTTCTTATACAAATTTTTTCCAAATCCAGGGGTGTGATAGGACATGAATTTTATTTAAGCTTTCAGAGGCTGGGAAATAATTTCCTAAGAAATAATTTTCCTTTGATTGGTAACTGTTTTGTATGCGATATATGCAGAGCCTCCAGGGTATGATGTGAATAGTCAAAAAAAGGTTTCTATATGACACTAGCCTTCTGTCTCTGATGGCTATGAAGGATTATGGAGATTGGGAACTTTCTAAATACGGTATGTGACCTTCAAAAAAGGGTGAAACTGAACATGAAAAGGGTAATTTTAACTGAACTTCTTCAGGGGGAAACCCAGACACAAGTGGGGGTACTCTTATTTTGTATGTGGATCAACTTCAAACATATGGATGGGGTATCTTTTGAAACCTCAAAAGGGACATATATGATTCAGTCCCATATGTTCAGATATATCCAGGATGTGTGTAGGGAGGAAAATGTACACCATTACTTTGAGGGACCTTGAATCAGGAGAGATGGGATGAGACTTGGAAACCATTGGGCATACTGAGATAGGAGAGGACTCTCCCGGGGACGAATTTGTCTTTGATTGATGGACATTTGGTGGGAAACATATGTAGAGCCTCTAGGGCATGATGTGAATAGTCAAACCAAGGTTCCACAGGACACTGGCCTTCCATCGCATATGTCCTTGGAGGATAATGGGGATTCAAGATAACTCAAGGCATGGAGTTTGAGGTATGGTAGGAGTGTATACAGACATATTGGAAACATTTTGTCTGTGATTTACTCATGGAATCAGACATCCCTTACACAGATCTGACTCATATGAAGGGTGAGGCGTTCATCCAATCTTTGGGTTACCTGGTCATTTAACGTCACATGGTCAAGATGTGGGGTTCCTCTAAGGGGAGGGAACCATTACATGAATTTTAGGGTCATGCTTCTAGGACTAAATTTCTAGGATATTTTAACATAATCTCATGGAAGATCTCTTTCTAAGATCACTAAACTCATGAGAGCTATGATCGGTGTGAGAAACAAGGTATTACAAGGATTAGATGTCATTACCTAGGAATATAGAAATCAACATCAGAGGGAACTTTAGGCTTAAACCATTTCTATACAGTTTAATTTCATACATAAAGGATGATTTTGGCCTCACAGTTTAATGTTGTGAGGTGAGGAAATGATGTTGTGTAGTTTAGAGTCATATAATGAGGACGATTATGTTGTCATAAAGATATTTAATAGTTTTGAGTTAATCACAATCAGGATGTTCTGAAGTTCCTTAGACGTGAGTGATGATATAAGGTATAAACCATAGTACTAGGTAAAACACGAATTAGGAGGAATGAAATGGGGCTTGGAAGGCATTAGGAATACTGATATAGGAGAGAACTATCCTAGGAATGAATTTCCCTTTGATTGATGGTCATTTTTTGGAAAAAATATGCAGAGCCACCAAGGAATGATGTACATAGTCAAATAAAATTGTTCGTAGCACACTTTCTTTCCATCTCAGATGGCCTTGAAAGAGTATGGGGATCTATGTTTTCCCATGGGTATAGAGTTTGAAAAATTGGAAAGATGTGCCTGGGAATGTAAATAATACCCAGACCATGATTAATAGTGAACTACTGGAACTTCCACATAGGTTTGACTGATATGTATAGGGAAGAAGGATCTCTTGACTTTTCATGGGTGGGAGGCATGTATGGGATCTCATAACACGGAGGACTGGGCCACACATAACTCGTGAAGAATTTTTCCATTTACCATCATGCTATTTGGACCTTTCATGGACTTCCTGTACAAGTCTGACCTATGCACAGGGAAAGGGGGCTTTTTTTGGTGGCTAGGCTGGGATGCCAAATCCGGGTGTCACTACGTATCCTGTAGGGGCAGGAATCAATCTGCACATAATTTTTCATGTCCCCTATACTGATCTGGCTCGGTCCATGTTTAAGGACATGTGGGGAATTTTTTTTATGATGGCTAGGACGAGAGGCCAAATCTGGGCATCCCTATGTATCCTGCAATGTCAGAAATCAAGCCATATGTAGTTTTGAACGTTCCTTGTACTGATATGGCTCGGTCATATGGGTAGGGTCATTTTTATTCTATCTATCATAGTTTCTAGGAAAACCATAATTATTTATAACATTTTTGCGTAAGAGAATCTTTACCACTGATGTTAAGCTCATGTGAGTTATAATCAATGTGAGAAACATGGAGTGGACATAGGGTTTCCTTCCCAAGTGGTCGGAAGTAGAGGATATGATGGGGGAATTTTTTTCGGGGTTAGACCAAGACCGAGGATCGAGGTGTCACTTCATATCCTACGAGGGAAGGAATCATGTTGTATGTGGTTCTGTGAGAGATCATGCAGTTTTTTTTCATGCGATTATGAAACTTTTTTCCATGTGGTTTAACATCTTACAATGAGTACATGAGTCACACTTTAATTCAATGTTTCAGAGTCGATTTCCTTATAGTTTTACATAATATAGAAAGGAATATGACTCATATTTTAAGGTCTTATAGTTTATACTATGGCTTCGTGTTATTACTACTCATAGTTTAAGGACCTAATGTTTGGACTATGTCTAATATCATACATTTTATCCTTATTTTGGTCAGAAAAACAACTCATAGTTTATGGTCATAGAGTTTGGACCATGGTATGCGGGTATTATAACTCATAGTTTAGGGTCATAGAGTTTGGACCATGGCATGGGGATATTATAACTCTGTGTTCAGGGTCGTAGAGCTTGTACTATAGAATGGGGGTATTATAACTAATATTTTAGGGTCATAGAGTTTGGACCATGGCATGGGCATCACCATTACGTGAAGTACTTCTTCAAGAACTTCACATTTTTGGGAGCCATGCTGAGTTGTCCATCCATCGATATCAGGGTGTATGCTTAATTGGAATAGACCCTATGTATGACATATGGTCTCTCCCACTTTGGTTCAAGATTTATGGGATTCTTCCCGAGTATCATTGGGGTTCATAGGACTAACACCATTTCTCCTTCAAGGAAAGATTGAAGGTGAAGCTTTTTGTTGAAGGGTCATGAAATCCGGTTTTGGTAGATTTCCAAATGGTGTAAAGTGTGCAACCTCTTTTCATCTAGATACTCCAACTCATAAAATCGTCTCCGGGATTTCTCTTCCATGGAAAGTTGATCGAAAATGGACACACAAAGTGATGGAAATTGGATTTCGATTCGAAAAACCACCTCTTCCCCCTATACTAGTAAATATGGGGTTTCCTAGGCACTGGTGTGGGTCGTGGTCCGGTAATCCCATAAAGCATGAAAAATCTTTTCTGGCCATGATTTCTTATCCAAATCAACCATCTTTTGGAGTACGTTGGACAAAGTCTTGTTGAAATATTCTATCTTCCCATTGGTGGCCGCATGATAGTGGGATGACTAGTTGTCTTTGATTCCATACTCCTGTTATAGCTTATCCAACTCAATAGATCATAATTTGGAGTTCTTGTCCATTGGTATTGTATGTGGGACACCAAATCAGGTAATGATGTTAGCCGTCAGAAAGCTAACGATGTTTTTCGCCCTGACTTTCTTAATGTTCATGGCTTCATCTCATTTGGAAAAGAAGTTGGTCGCTGTGAGTATGAACTTGAACTGTCTGTCTATAGCGGGAGGATATAGTCCCACAACATCTATCCCCCAGGTAGTGAATGGCCAGGAGTACTTAGCTATATAAAGTAACTCTAGGGGTCAGTGTATGAAATTAGAATGAACTTGGTAGAAATGACACTTCTTAGTGAATATGGAACAATATTGTATCATAGTGGGAAAGTAATACCCAAGCCTTTGGATTTGTTGAGAGATCATGGTTGCTGATTGGTGCTCTCCACAAGCTCTGGCATGCACTTCTTTCATAACAGCAGTAGTCTCTTCTCCATCAATACACCTGAGAAGAATCTATCAAGGCCTAGTTTGTAGAGAACCTTTTCTTGGTTTACCCCATTGTACAAGGAAAAATTGAATGCATGTCTTCAAACCTTCTCCCTTCCAGCTCTATCTAGTGGGAGTTCCCCCTTCCGAAGGTAATTTTCAATGGGTGTCATTCATCCAGTGGTGTGACTATAAGGATCAGAAATGAGACTAATTTCATCGATTTTCTCCATATTTCCTTGGATAAATGGAAAGGACATCTAGAAGTGGGAAATTTTAATGATTGTTTAATATCAGTATGGATCAGACAAGGCTATGGCTATATTTTCCAAAGTGTTGGATTGAGAATTTTTTGACCGGGGGACATAAGTCAAAGTTGGTTCTGATGGGAATTATGCCAACAATTCTTGAACATGGTTCATCAAGGGAACTAATACTTATTTTATAATGGTGTAGTCACCACTGACATGTTTGATGAATATCTATGAATAACCCTTTATTTTTAGGTGTTTTTACTACACATGAAGATCCAGTTCCAGGCCTGCAATTAGGGAATGATATTCTAGTTCATTATTTGTACACCCTTCTGGAAGTAGGAAAGATTATGGCCAAATGTCCTTTTCAGAGGATACATGTCTAATTCCAAACCCCACTTTATTGATCATGGTATACTCCATCCTTTCCCCTATCCGGATTCGGGAAGCACCATTGAAATACATTTCCCATGTCTAGGGGTCCTCCAGGATGGAAACCACTTCTTCATCAGGAAGTTCAGCATCCAACAGTGTTGTTTCCACTGATGGATGCTCTATTAGGAAGTCTTCTAATGTCTCGACTTTGATGACCTTCTAGGGTACGTACCATATGTCAAAATGTTGTAGGATGACAACCCATTAGGATAGGCATCCATTTAACATGGGACATTTGAGGATATATTTGAGCGGTTTGCAGCGGGAGACCAATTGGATCTCATGGTGTTGCATGTAATTAAAGAGTTTCTAAACCATGAAGATTAGGGATAGGTAGTTATTTTCAATTTCTGAATACCTAGTTTCCACATCAATCATTGTTTGGATGAGTTAATAGAGGATTTTCTAACTGTCGGCATCATTCTTCTACGTGAGGAAGGCACCTAATGACCATTCCAAGGCAGTTACGTACAAAATGAGTGGTCTCCCCTCAATTAGTGGAATCAACAATAGAGGTATTAGGAAACATATTTTGAGATTGTCTAATTATTATTGGAAATAATTATCCCACTCATACGTAACTACTTTCTTCATGATCCTGGTGAAAGGTAACCATCTACCCACCAAGTTGGCTATGAGGTGCCGAATATAGGTGAGGTGCACCTGGAGACCTCCCAACTCAGTGAGGTTGTGAGGTGGGGACATGCCAAGGATGGATTTTCTCTTCTCATGGTCGACTTCAATGTCCTAATGTCATACGATGAAGCTGAGGATTTTTCCAGAGGTAACACCAAAAGCGCATTTTAGGGGATTCATCTTTAAACTGTCATGCTGTAATTTTTTGAAAACATTATCAAGATTGGCCAGGTGGCTTTATAGTTTTCACGATTTAACCATCAGATCGTCAACATGACACTCGACGCATTTTCCCAAGAAGGTCTTGAATATGCGGTGCATGGCACGCTGGTATGTGGCGCCAACATTATTTAGACCAAAGGGCATCACTTTATAATAGAAGAATCCCTGAGGGGCCCTAGAAGCGGTAGCTTCTTCATTTCCTTGGGCCATCCAGATATGGTTGTATCAAGAATATCCATCCATGAAAGAGAGGGTTTCATATTTGACTATTGCATCAATCAACAATTCTATGATCGGGACCAAGAAATCATCTTTTGGGAAATACCGATTAAGGCCCTTGAGGTCAATGATGATTCTAATCTATCCATTCTTATTTTTGATAGGGACTATATTTGTCAGCCAGATCAGGTATAGGACTTCCCATTTAAAGTTGTCTTTGATTAGATTGTCAACTTCAGCCTCTATTTTGGCAGCATTCGTCGAGTGGGTCCTTCTGGCTACCTTCGTATAGCCCTAGTGATCTTCTGTTAGACCTAGATGATGAGTGGAAATCTTAGGATTGAGTCCTAGAATATCAGTGTAGTTCCAGGAAAACACATCTCTATTATCAATTAGAAAGAGGTATATGCCTCCTTCTCCTCAATAGGCATAGCAACACTGATTAGTGTGGGCCACGGGTCATTTTTAGTTCCCATATTTATCTCCCTAATTTCATTGACTGTGGTGGAGAAACCTCCTTTGAATGAAGGAGGGGAATCTATGAGGTATTCTTATTCTTCTTCTTATTTATCTTTAACTTCTTCCTCTTCTGCCACTTCTGACGGAGAGAGGATTTTTGAGATAGACTATCCAATGCTGGGAGAGAAATCGTCTGATGTCTTAGTGAGTAAGGCATGGGTAGTTTGAGGTCCCATGGTCATGTCAGGAGCATCTTTGATAGGGATTTTCCTAAAATCATGGGATTCAGCCCACTCTTCTATTTATTTGGACTTTGTGTCCATAATTGGGACCATGCAAACAATTGAGTCTACATCCAGACTTGCACTTATTCATTTAACTTGGTTGATGGGTAATACATACTCTTACCCAAGCTACTGGAGGAGGTCAGTGAGAGCCATTTCAAATCCATTCCGGGGAGTTATATATTAAAGTTTTTTGTCCAAAAGATGTTTTTTGTCCAATTCATAGAACCCTACGTCAACATAATGTGACTCACATGACTGAAATGGGGATTTATTACTGTGAAATTTCATGTGTTTTTTCATTTGTGAAATATTTGATACACTGATGGTATGATGATGGAATTGCAGTGTGCTGATGTAGCCAAGGCTTCCCTAATAGGATGTTGAAGGCCATACTCTTTCGTACTACCCAAAACTCAGAATTCTACATAAGGCCTCCGAGCTGAGTTTTAAGCATGATTTGTCCCAACAGTTTCTGATCGCTTTTGTTATATCCCAGGTAAGTTGTAGTTTAGGGTGTCAAGATATCTTCATCATAGCCTAGACGACGAATCATTTGCAGTGGGAGTAGGTTAACTCCAGAGTCATCTTCTATGAAGATCCTCTAGACATCAACTCCATTTATCTTTACGGACACATATAAGGGTTTGATTTTCCCTTGCATGATGGCATCTTCATCCCTGTCCGTGAAGGAGATGATAGCGTGACATTTTTCAAGATTGGTGTCTGTCCGAAAGACATTAGTTGTAGCTACTTCAGCCTCAAACTCTTGGGGACTTAGTAATGCTTTGATGAGTGCCTCCCTAAGATCCATGGATTGGCTTAATACATCTAGGATTGACAGGTTTTCTAGTACTAAATCTAGCTACTTTAGAATATCATACTTCTTCTCTAAAGGATGGTGCTTCCCAGCTTGGATTTGCTCTTTCCCAAACACTTTAGGGGTTTGGTATTTGGACACATATGGTTAGGCCTCTATATCCAAGGCCGGTGGTGCTATTTTCCTTTCCGGGTTTGCACGAACTGGTCTGCCTACACACCTTGGGTGATTTGATATTTGCTCTTCCCTTGATGGATATGCCAAGATAATTGGGCTTGGATTTCTTTTGATGGGGTGGAGGAGCATTCTGGTTCTTGTTGTGTCTTCCATAGGTTCCTTCCACAAGTTTCTATGATGTTAACAGTTTGGCTTACGATGTGTTTGAGAATCTGAATCCTTCCATGATCATGCCTTCCAAGAAACCTCTGGCCTCTATGGCCTCTTCCTCCAGCACTCCAGTTGGGTATGGGAAATTCGGGTTCTTGTCCATAGTCTCCATCCGAGAAGGGGTACATCAATTGAATGACATTAATGGAGCTGAAGATTAGTTCAAGATCTGACATTGTTTCTGTCTGACTGTCTCCTTTTGATGATGTCGTTTGGTGGGTTAGTGCCCATTGTACAATTTGGCGGTGTGGTGCTTGTTATGCCATTTGAAAGGGTAGTGCCCAATGTTCCATTTGGGGGGTTGGTTCCCATTTTACCATTTGGTGGGGTGATTCTCATTATGCCATGTAGCTGTTATGATGTCCGAAAGTGTCAATGCTAACTTCAGCTTTGGTGTCATCCTATCTTCTTCCTCTTTCATTCTTCCCTTTTAGCCTTTAGAAGGTTGCAGAGCCAAGGAGGATGGTTGTGTCATATTAAGAGCTTTTGGGGGAATAGTTAGAAGTTTCAATTGTACCTGGAGGATTCCATGGACTCTGTTGATGTTCTTTCAGGTCATCTAATTGTCAAATTTTTTTCCCTCTTGCTGATGATTGTTTTCCATTCCTCTTCCTCTCTTGAGTCTGAGGTGGAAACATACACCACTTGTGCTGGTGGTGAGCCAAAATTGACTTTCCAAGAATCTACCATCTTTTTTAGGATATCCTTGAAAACAATGCATTCCTAGATGGTATGTACAAGTATTCAGTAGTAGGAACCATAATTTGTATGGTCTTCGAGAACCACTTCATCGGTTTTCTTTGGCTCCGGTAGCTGGAGAAAATTGCAATTCATAGTGGCTACGAAATAGCTTCAGAACTGTTCATCTCGAAATGAGTAAAATTTATTTCTTCGTTCTTCAAACTAATTTATTTTAGCACCCCATAACTCATATTTCCAAGATAGGGGTGGCTGTTGGCGTCCAGGGGGTCCTGCACGGTTCAGTGGGGGCCTCACAATTGGAGATGGTGTCGGGGGTGTCTTAAGCATGATAAAAGTTGCTTTAGATTTTCCCATTCATTTCCCAAGGGATTATGGGGCTACTTGGGGCTTAAGATTGATCCTTCATAATTCTATTCATTGAGAAATGGTAGAGAAATCTCTAAACCCACTTGTGTACTTCACTGGGATGAGTGGTGTTCACAATTCATCACGAAGGTTGTCGATGAACTTGGTGAGAATTTAATATTGGGGAAGCGGCTGGTTTAGGGAATAAGTCATGCCTTTATATCTGGTAATAAAGTTTGAGACTCTTTCATGCTCTCTGAATTTACAATTCATGAAATCACTGACCTTTGTCTTAGGCAGCGTCACACTGTACTAGAAGAGAAAATGTCGCCATAGGTCCTCCCTGCTTTTGAATGAATTGAATTGTTGGATAGTATTCCATACAAAAGCCATTAACTGTAGGGTTTGTATGAAGAACCTAAGTTTTACTACCTCTTGCTACACTGGAGTTTGTAAAATGGGGTAACAATAAGAGGTGTAGTGCATTAAATGTTTTTTGGGGTCCCATGACCCATTGAACACTGAGAATACAGGGTTCCCAAAGTGTGGAGGTGGTGGGACATTGCTTAGCCACTCAGGGTAGGGTTTGTGTTCTAGGTATATCGTAGCATAATTCCCATCCATGGATTCTAGTTGAGCCGTTAATTGCTAAAAGGTATTCAAGATCCCTTGATGCATATCCTGTTGGGATTGTTCTTGGGCTGGTGTCGTAGTGGCCAAGACTCGGCGAGCCAGTGATGCTAAAATATGGAGTGGATACCTAGCCAATGGTATCATTTGTGGGTTTAACAGAATATATTCTTGCTACCTTCCCAGTGGGGAAGTCTTGATATCCTTTCAGGGCTTGGATTAAGTAGTTTTCCAGTCCTGATGCCAGATTGGAGGGGCCTCCAATCTTAGATTCATTCATCGGAATGAGTGCATGTGGTAAGGGAACCCCTTATGGGAGCACCTACCGACGTTCCGTAGGTGAAACACATCTGGTGAGGTATCTACCTCGACATAACTCAACATTAATTCACCTGAGATCTTTCATTTCTTCCTACTTCATGGTGAACCTTTCCTTGAGAGTGAGGGACGCATTTCCAGGGGGAGGAGAAGACGGGTCATAAATGACCTTGGATTTATTATTCTTTTAGTTTTGGTTTCGTGCAAGAGGAAATATCGGATTTACTAAGGGTGAGTCCATATTTATGACCACTCTCTAGTTCCGAGTACACACATCATCAGGAATGGTGTGGGATTCCTCAGGGAGGGAACCATATTTCTTCGTGTCCTCTCCCTCTGCATCATTTCCTGTGAGATCTGTGGAGTTTACGTCTACCATGTTCACTGAGGCATACCACATTGGTGGTGGAATACCTCATCCCGAATGGTAATAATACTTTTTTCATCCTTTATTGGATTTTATCCTTCCATTCTATTGTATTTTTCAGGTTTTTGGTGAGGATTGACCTGAAGGGAGCCCTGGTCTAACCTCATAACACACCTTTGTCTTGGAGGGTGTGAACCATAGATAGGGGTGGAATGGGTGACTCCTCTATCCATCGCTCTTCCCAGACAATAGAATATAGACATCCATTGTGCGGGGACTTGAGGTAAAAATGCACCAACCCCTACAAGCTAGGGTTGTTCCCATTATTCTATATATGTTCTACGTCTTGTATTTTTTTGTCTTCTGGGGGAATTTTGATTTAAAAATTCCCCCATCCCTATGGTGTGGGGTTGTTACCACATTACGGTGAAAGCCGCATCTATTACTACCTTTTCAATTTCACATACTTCTGCGTGGGTGTGATCTGAGTATTGAATTTTTCCTTTACAGAGTCTATGTTTTTTTGAAGACATGAGCACTACTTGCTGGTTGTCCTCCCTTATGTGGGAAGCCTTCTGGATGTTCTTGTTTTCCTGGCTCAAAATATTTTTTATGGCCTGATCTATTCGGTCCTAACACTTTTTAGACTTACTTCAGGCTGATTTTTGTTGAATATCCTATCTTTCCTATGTAGGGGTTTCACTTAATTTCTACCTCTTGGTGATAACATTTCATGATGTCATTTCCAATAGGGCCTACTGGAAGGGACAAAGGGTGAAGTGTAGAGCTCCATGCTCTCTCCATCCTTGAATGTAAAGTTCATTTTGGGTGTCTCCAATGAGGCGACACAAGTTATGAAATGCATGGAGGCAAGCCAGTTCAAGGTTTTTCTTTTTTCCTTTGAAATTGTGGATACTGTGTGGATGGGAGGGCTTACAGGTGGATTAAACGGCGAAGCTCCCTTAATGTGTTGACAGAGTCCACATACCCTTCATAGAGAAAGAATTTTTATTTCATCTAGAGAAGGTTCGTCCATATATTGAGGCCAATTTCATGCATTCATTCCCAACAAAACTCTCCTGGTATATTGAAATGAGAAGTGGCTATAGGCCAATACATCACTCATATATTATCCTTAGCTAGTTGTCTTCTCACAATCAAGATATCCTATTGTTTTTCTTTCTAAGTAACCTATAATTGATATGCCTAGATTGAATGCTTCTTAATAATTTAGTTCTAATAAATTGGGCTAGTGGGAGCCTCATAAATATGTGAATGGCATGGGGGTGGTTCAGAAGATGAGCGTGGCCACGGGCCATCATCCGGTTGAGAAAGAATATCTATCATTATAGACAGAGTGCCTGATGTTTCTGACTCCATCTTTTCAAGTGCCTCAACATAGGAAGAATTTCTCATATTTATTTTGGAAAGGGGAGGACTTTTTTTCTAGTATGAATTTTGGTTACAGGGAGGACCTTTGAAATTGGTGCTGCAATGTTGAGGGCTACAATTGCAACTTAATGCCCGACCACAAGAAACATTTTACGACGTATACCCAGGGGAGGACCTTCAGGGTGGGATACAATGAGGGAAGGACCTTCTTAATGATTTCTATGATGGAGAGGACTACTATCACATCTTGATACCAGGTTGTAGGGAGAATTTCTGCAGTTCACATCCTGGGGAGGGCCTCTAGGATGTACCACAATGAGAGCAGGACCTTCTCATTGCATGAAGTTACTATGGGGAGGACCTTAACAGTAACTTCCATTTCAGGGAGGGCCTTCATAATATTTTTCATCATGGAAAGGACTTCCATCATGACTTGATATACGACTATTGGGAGAATCATATCTGTAGCGTATACCCTAGGGAGGACCATCAGGGTGGATGACAACAAGGGGGGGACCTTCTTATTGTCTGATCTTCAGGTCGAGTGGAGGTATGCCCTAACGCACATCAGGATATAATCTCTCGTGATCGATCATTATTGGACCACGGAGTGAGTCCCTATGGGTTCTCTATGGAGCACCTACAGAGCTGTTGGTAGCGACATTGTCGGGAGGGCCTCCGCAATTGCTACTACCACTTCCATTATTTGGTAATGGACTGATAGGGTCTTGATCCTTTATTGATATATGTTTGAGGGAATCAAGAACCTCATCTTCCATCAGAGTAGGATCATGTATACGCTCTTCATTTTCTGGTTGCCTTTGGTGAATTTCATTTTTGAGCACTCTCTTTTATGTAATCGGGGCGTTCTTCTGGTGGTAATGGCCTTCATATATGGGTCCCTATATTTTTGTATCCCGTGATGTTGTCAGGATATGCCGACAAACATATTGAGTTTTGGAAGGAATATATGCATCCCCTAGAGTGACCACTATATTGGACTGGTATCCCCCAGCTGGAACGGGTATTTTTTCCGATCTGTTTGTCTGTGTATCATGGGATATTTCCATTGACCCTCTTGGATTGGAGCAGGGATGCATAACTGCTCTATAGTGATCAACTCATTTTGCGAGTGGATCATTCTGTTCAAGAAAATTGGGTTGTGGGCCTGATTTCTCACCTTTTCCGTCGATGCAATAATGTATTGGCATGTTTGGATGATATGGTCTGGGATTGACGTCTGATCTTCCATCATTTCTAGGATGTGCTAAGATACATCTTTGGCTGGAATGAGTATGAAGGCCCATTCCGATACCAGAGAAGGTATTTTTGCATGCTCCGATCATCCATGAGTTTCTATTAGCTACTAACAGTTCTCCTATGTCAAGATAGAGGAATGAGTCTTCCATTGGTTGTCTTCTCTGGTTGCCACCATATTTGATTGGTGGTCTTCATATTCATGAGTCGGGATTTTCATCTGCTCTCTTGTCATTGTATTTGTTTCACGGAATTTGTATGCATTCGAAAGAATTTGAATCTACTTATATTTTCTTACTACCCTATTTGGATGGCGGGATTGATACACATCATTAGATATTTGTGCCAGCTAGTTGCCGTCATATTTGGATGGCAGGCTTGAAATGAATTAGTAGGTATTTGTGCATGCGTCTAGCTAGTTACTGCCCTATTTGGATGGTGGGCTTATTGTTCCTTTATAGATATCTGCATTTTTCTGTAGTTTGTCGTTACGTGTACATGGTGGGACCAGTGAGCACTAGTAGGAATGTTCATGTTCTCGTATTGTGCACCCTATTTCTATGGTGGGATTTATTTGAGGGGGATGATTCAAATGCATGTCCCTTGAATGGCACAGTGTTAGTACAAAGGAGTTTCTACTCAGTAACTAGGTTGATAGAATGTTCTAGATTATATATTCACTGCCCTTGGAAGGAATATAGAGGGGCCCAGGTCTCCTAGACTTTAGAAGGTGCCCTCAGCATAAGGTCCTCCTCAGCGGGAGGAGGTATAGTCATTCGGTGTTGGCGGTGAAGTTCTCTGGAGGGGGCTCGTGAGTAGGACCCTTGTGCAGTTGAGATGAATTTTCAAGCATCAACTTCATATGCCTCCCTAGGTTAAGGGAGGTACTTGTTGTCACGTTCCAAGGACAGGCTCCCAAAACGGTTTGAGGAGACCATCGGGGCTGCCTTGTTTCGGGGTGCCGGTCATGACTGCGGAGGCGGATGGTGGACCTTTGCAGACTAGAGGTCTTGTCTCGCAGCCTCCAACATCTGGGGAGTACCATTTCGGTGTTACTCTTTTCTTAGTGTGTTGGATACCCATTGTTGAAGATGATGGGTAGGCGAGGGGGTCCTTCTCTTCGTTGGGGCCCCGATCGCCTGTCGAATCTCTAATGTTTGTGTCTGTATTAGTCATTGGGATGTCATTTGGATTGAAGGTTGCTCTGTGGGAACCTGCAATATACATATATGAAATGAAAACAAAAAAACCTTGTCAAAATATCATTCTTTTAAACATATGAAAACCTGGAGATTTAGCTTGCCCCCCTTCCCTCTTTTTTTCTATTGTGGGGCGAAGGGGCATGAGTAGGGTAAGACTGCCACCTTGGTTAAGGATTCACGTCGAGTTCACCATTTTTTGTTCTACCTCTGAGGTGGCACATTTCACACGTACTGGGGTGAACAAAATGAGCCAGCATGCAATGTCCCTTTGTCATTTATCATTGGGGTTGAACCACCACCTTGGTTAAGGATTCATGTCGTGTTCATCATTTTTGTTCTCCCTCCGAGGTGGCATGTTTCGTGTGTACCAGGGCGAACAAAATGGGTCGATGTAAAATGTCTTTTTTTTATTTTATCATAGGGGTTGAACCACCACTTTGGTTAAGGATTAAAATTGGGTTCACCATTTTTGTTCCACCTCCGAGGTGGTGCGCTCCAGGTGATAGTGAAATGGTATTATGAGGATAATCACCCATCCTTCTTTAGAGAGACAGTTTCTTGTCAAATTTTCCATTTATTTTGTTTTGACCCATTATGCATCATTATCCTTTAGAATAAGGTTGGATTAACCTCAGAGGGACTGGAAAACTCACCCCTTTCGCATTACGAAGGAGATGATACAGTCAGTCTGTCCTAGTGGATGATTGCGTGGGGTCAAGTTCTTATATAATAAGTCCTCCTAAGATATAACTTCCTTGTATGGTCTCTAATGGCTTTATTTGTGGATCCAGAAACACCCAATGGCCCTCGTATCCCTGATTCATGGACCTTATTTCCAAAGTCATGCACTCATTGATTAATGATTCAACCAATGACACTTGAGGACTCCATTGGTCGAGATAATGGGAAGTCAGGATCACCACACCCTTCTGGGGGAGGATTATTTCATGTTCTAGGGCTCTCTTATAGATTTAAGCTATGGTCGTATGTTTGTGAGTTCTTAGTTCATTCCCGAAGAGTGTTTCCACAAGATACCCTTGGTTTCCAAAATTGTTGTATTCATGAATTTGTTTGATGTTACAGAGGTTCTACTGACATTATCCATACAATAAGGTTCTTTGAAGTTTATTTTCATCCAGGGGGGATGGAAGGTTATTTGATTTTGGGATCGGACCCATAAGGGGGTTTTCCTATGTATCCTCAATAGAGGAATCAGAACCCACATACTTCGTATCATCTGGGTCTTATGCATGGAAGTTTCCCATTTTAGGGGTCATGGTTGGGTGAACCTTTTTGGATGGGAACTCTTTTGAGCTCAGGCCTTCGAGTAGGCATCCTATGTATCCTGATTTGGTTAGGAATCAGAGTTATCATAGTTTATATTGTTGGGGATTATGCATGGAAGCTGCCCATTTTAGGGGGGCATGGTTGGGTGGACCCTTTTGGATGGGAACTCTTTTGAGCTTGGGCCTTTGAGTAGGCATCCTACGTATTCTAATTTGGACAAGAATCAGAGTTATCATAGTTCATATTTTTGGGTCTTACGCATGGAAGCTTCCTATTTGAGGGGGCATGGTTGGGTAAACCCTTTTGGATGGGCACACTTTTGAGTTAAGGCCTTTGAGTAGGCATCCTATGTATCATGATTTGGTTAGGAATTAGAGTTCTCGTAGTTTATATTGTGTGGATGTTGTAATCATCACAAACCTCTAAGCCCAAATGTGTCATGATTAGTGTGAGAAACAAGAGGATGTGAAAGATTTAACAAAGCACATGCTTCCTCTCTTGTTAGTGGGAGAGGGTGAGCCTATGGGGGAAAAGGTTGGGGCGACCGTGGGAGAGGGTTCATATTGATGAACCCTTCAATATGGGATGAAATTAAAGGTCTTGCAGCCTGAAATTGGATGATTGAGGACTAAACTTAGTGGGAGGGCCCCAAAATTCATTTTGGGAAGGGGAGGAGTTTCATCCTCATCAAAAGGAGAAGCGAACATAAATCCTTTAACTGATCAATATTCCTCATTGAATGGAAAAGAAAGTGATCACCCTAAATCCCTGGAATTGGGATGTTCAAATCGATATTCCAAGGTTGGACTCTGGGTTACCATAGGAATGTAGACCCATGGACATTTTCGAATCCTGAACCATTATAGAGAGAGCCTTCATGACTCTACTTACCATGGGTATGTAGACTCAAAGGGGCATGCTGATGCACCTGTTGGTCTGATCATATGGGTCTAGTGGCTTTGTAGGAGGCTTTGTACTGATGAAGAGGACTGGTTTGCGGAGGGATTATTGAGGAATGAACGGTAGTAGAGGGGTGAGGTTGGAACTAGAAGAAATGAAACAAAAAAAAAACACCCCATTCCATGTACTGGTTTCTTATACAGGATGGGGGAGGATCCGCATACCGTAGTGGTATGCTGGAATAGGGGTCTTCTACATACCAATGTGGTACATGGGCATGGGTATAGACCACGGCATACAATTGTGGTATGTAGCTCATCACACCGCTTTGGGTTCTATCTACGTACTGATGTAGTACGCGGATCACCATATTGAAGGAGGGTCCATGGGATTATTGTTTATGGGGAATTCATCCACAAGAATTATGGGGTTCATGGTTTCACCATTTAGGTTTGCAGGTCTATTTTTATTATTAAGTTCCCCCATTTTATGGTTCGCTTCCAATTGTACCCGCGAAGAGCATGGTTTCCAATTCTGGCTTCACCAAAGAATCAAGACTGAAGCCGGAATCTTATCCGAACTCTTTCTTCCAACCTCTGAGTCCCCTTCAAGATTTCATCTCCAATTCGACATCCTCTCTCAATTAATTTTGTGCTCCTTTTATAGAGCATTGGGGCAATCGTATCTATGGGCATGGGACACCATTTACTAAGGCCCATGCAGATATATTCTGACCCGTGGAAGACTCTATCAATATGGGGTTTGTGGAGGCCATGGTTCATGATAATGGTTTGCAGAACCCTGCATGTTTGCTTCGTTTTCATACTAATGATTTCTCAAAATGGTACGCGCATGAGTCCTTTGGCGACACGGTTCACGATCAACTGGGTTCGATACCCATCGCTCTGCGGGAAAGCGCCTCACGGATTGTTCAGCGTACCTGTTGGCTAGCAATCCAAGCGGTCCGCGAACCTTTCTCAGTAATGGTACGTGGGCCACTTGAAATTCTTTGAAAACTTGAATTCCTTCAAGTTTCTTTTGAAATTTGTAACTCAATTTGAGTTCATTCACCTTGTTAGACTTGTAGGAGTACTTGCTTCCTTCTGCAAAGTGATTGTGGGGGGTATTTTCTTCCATTAGTGGAATTTTCAGGACCCTAAATATATATATATATAATTATATAAATATATTTATAAATATATAAAAAAATTTATAAATTTATTTATTTATAATGAGAATTATAAATATTCATTTTTTTAAAATAATTATATAATTATGGTAAATATTTTTAAATAATAAATATATTTATTATATTTATAATTATATATACTTATATATTAATAAATATATATAATTATACAATTATATATTATTATATAAATATATATTATGATACACAAATATTTATAATTATATAAAAATATCTGTAATTATATTTATTTAAAATTAGAATTATAAATAAATTCACATATATTTAAATAATTATAAAATTAGAGTTAATATATTTAAATAATAAATATATTTAATTTATATACAATTATATAAATATATTTATAACTATATAAAAAATTTGTAAATATATATATTTAATCAAAATTATAATTATAAATATTTATTTATTTATTTAAATAATTATATTATTATACAAAATATATTTAAATAATAATTATATTTATTATATATATAATTATATATATAAGTATATATAATTATATATATTTATATTTATATATAAATACATTTTAAAAATACTAAGAATAATGTGAACCATGGATTATAATCCATCGTCTCCGAAAATTTATTAATGAAATATAAATGTAGAGCAGAGAGAGTAGGGGGTTGCAATGTTAATAAAGTTGAAACAACACCACAACAAAGATAAAAGAGAACACAAGTCAAATTCTCTTATGTCTACAACCCCTTCAGGAGTCGCCCCAACCTCTTGGGTGTCTGTCCCTCTTCTACTGCTTAAGAGCCCACCAAGTAACATCATGATCATCTCCGATCGATTATTCATCTTCCACATAATGAGACTCAATGTCACAAGAAAAGTCATCTTTCAAGGTAAAGGAATCCTGATCAGATTCACTCTTCATATCATAAATGTCAATATCTGAGAAATGTGCCTCATCTCGAAATTTTCCAAATTCCTTATGAAAAATTTCTTTACTACAATATTTTTTAAAAAACCCTGAAAATTAAGTGAATTAGTCCAATAGTTCGGCAATTAAATGGAATCCTACGTAGCTATCTCCTTCCCTTTTTATGTGGCTTCATCCACAACACCATCCACTGCATCATGAATACTAGCATGTAAAGAAGGTTTAGGGAGTATTGGAGAGTCAACCTGAAAAGAAAAGGTAGGAAATGAAAAATTCATATCACCCAGAATATCATCCTCGTTCATCAATGCCCAGTAAAATTCATGGGTTTCATCAACCCACTCTGGACCACGTGATTCATTAATCTACATGGTTTTCCTAGACACAGGTGGAGGATTCTTGTGTTTTCTAGAAGTGATCAACTAAAATCCATCACCATCCACCACTTTGGCTTTCCCTTTTTTTATTACTATTGATTAGATGATTCCATTGATCATGGCCAACTTCCTCTTGTAAAATTTCCTCGTGGTCAAAGTTTTTAAAAGAGGCTTCAGTATCCATTGCAACATCAACCTTCTTAGAAAATAATTATTTAAAAGAGAGGTTCGCAGTCACTACCAACACCCCCTCATGATCCCTGGACAATCCACTACCTGTAGGTGTTCCTTCATGCAATCCACATGGAGGGGGATGATCCTTATAAGATTTTGGACAACTCTCTAGGATCTCATTCACTACCAAAACCCCATCCTAATCCCTGGGAAATCCACTACCTAGAGGGGTATCATCATGCACACTTCCTGAAGGGGATAAAAATTCTCATCTGCTAGACCACCCACAAGTCAAGTGGCCAATAAAGACCCTGAAGCACTAATCAAGATCCCTATTTTAACTTACATTGGAGAAATTAGAGGCTTATTCCTACAGCCCTTCATAAGGTTCCCATTTAAAAAAACCTCATAAAATCCTCCTAATTCAACCCTCTAGTGATTACCCGACAGAGTTAAAATCCATACAAAATAGTGGGCATTTTTCATACAGCACACTTAGATGAAGTTCATCATTCAGAGTAGAAATGGTTACCTTATCAATAAATGTGATATTGAGGTCCACCTCTACTAGAATTCATGAAAAATGAAAAAACTGAACTTGTTTTGTCTTTTTGTACAACCAAATTATAACACCAATGGCAGATGAAATATCAGACAATATCTTCATATGTTACATGATTCAATTAAGACCATGAATACCCATACCTATAAAAATGAATTCTAGATAGTTGATGAGCCAAAATCCAGACTCCATTCATGAATTTGTAGAGTTCCTAACTTTAAGGGCTAAGATCCACGACTTCATGCTTGCAAATTGAGATCATCAGAGGAAAACAAACTTAGAAGAAATCCACAATTGATTGACATGCATTTCCAATTGGGAAACCCCAAAATCAAAGAAACCCTACAAAACAAATCATCATACCTTTAAGAATTATCATCCTTCTGAAGGATAAGTCTCAAAATAAGCAAGATCTTACCCATGGACATTTTTTATGAGACCACATAAGCATTTGCCTCAATGAGAGTGAGTGAGCCCAATCTAACGATTCTTCCAATGGGTGAATCTCTAAATGAATCCAGTGAATGTGTACCTCGTTCCAATTCCAACACCCTAAAATCACCATGAATACCATCCAAAGGCACATCAGGAGAAAATGACCCAGATTCCTCTTCGTCGGTTGTAGTTTGATTTCCACCCATGAATTTCCATTATCTCCAGGAACTTCAAAGCTGCACCCCATCCTCAATTATTACTTTTTAAATATTTTCTTATAACTATAATTATTAATAATTATTTATATATTTTTTTTAAATAAGTATAAAATTACAACAAATATATTTATTATATTTATAATTATATATATTTATATGTTAATATATATATAATATAAATATATATAACTATAGAAATAAATTTATAATTATATAAAAATATTTTTAAATATATTCATTTATAATTATAAATATATATATTTTAAAAATATAAATTATAATAAATTTATTTATTATTTTTATAATTAAATTTATTTATATATTAATAAACAAATATATATCAATATATAAATATATATAAAAACATATATAACTATATAAATATATTTATAATTGCATAGAAATATTTTTAAATATATTTATTTATAATTATAATTATAGAGGGGAAATTTTGGGGAGATTCATTTGGAAATCTCCTAGAGACTCTTTGGAGATTTGAGATGACGATCCATGGTGAATCCTTTCGATATTCATTTCGATCCTAAGGAATTGGTCATTCCTCCTTTAAAGGTGGTCGCTATGGGATATGGTTTGGGTTAGGAGATCCAAGCTCTCTCAGATCTGACTAATGCGGCAAAGGATGATGTGCATAACCCTATGAAGAATCATGATGGCCTAAAGAATATTACTTCAAGAAATAGTTTTTATTATTATATTTAGGATTATTTGACATCATTTCATAAATGGATTACCAAGAATGGATTCTTCACCTTTGTGAAAGATAACTCTCAGATTCTTGAAGACCATATTGAGGAGTGAAAATTCTCCCCCTTTTCCCATATATCAGTTTCTCATAAGGATGCCCCATGGATACCGGATGATATGAGGAGCCAATTTCATCTGTGCTGAAGATTTTTTGACTAAAAACTGATCTCAATTGGTAAGGTTTTTTATAACATTTTTTTCCATTTGAAGGTCCTTCAAAAGATGTATTGGAGTTTCGAGTCAATCCCTCTTAAACCTAGGTATCCTACCTTTTAATAATGGGATCCTCTGTCAAATCTATTTCAATCTGGGAGATCTTCTATAAAATATTGTATTAGAATCAGGGGTCTGAGTTTGTTTTTTTGGAATATATAAATCCTCTAGGAATTCAACTATACAATGGAGACTCATATCAAGTTCAAAAAAGATACTAAGAAAACTAGGTATGGACATTTCATTAGAGTATTGGTAGTGATTGATCTATCTTATAATTTAATTGAAACTATTTTTTTAGTCGCAGGTGATTTCAATTTGGAGTTATCAAAAACATTTGTGTGGATACCTAACATTTTTTGAGATTGTCTATGTACTGGGAACTATTTTGATCAATTCCATAAGAATTTATAATGTTTTCATTGTAATAAATTAGGGAATGTCTCTAATCAGTGAAACCTGAAGCAGACAATAGGTTATCTCAAGAGAGGTATGCATGTTTTCAGTCATAAGGTTGGTTTTTCCCATGATTCTAATACTTATAATGTAGGGAGATCCTCCATTGATGGTGTTGTTAGGAAAGGGGTTGTGAACTCTTTTCCAGAGGCTACTGCTATAATGGGTATCACCACTCATGATGGAAATTCTTTAACAACTTATATGGATGTGTCTCAACATACATCTCTGTTTCAGGGTATGCCCTCTACTTATGTCTACAACTTCAAGGAGAAAACGATTTATGGAAAAAGTTATATAAATAAGGCTCTCAAGGGGTATATTTCTAGATTAGTTAGGGGTGTAGGTGGTATCATATTCGCATATTTGAAGACATTATAGGCAAATGATGCTTCTAGTGAGGAGGAGAACCAGTTGGATTATGAGGATGTTGTTCAATAGGAAGTTGAATTTGATATGAGGCATGATTTATTTGTTTTTTATAACAGAAAAGGGAAGGAAAATTTGGTTTATGATGAGTGATTTTAGTTGGTTATTCCTAGAAATCCCAGGGATCCTCCAATTGATCATTCATCTATTCAGATTGATGGTCATAAACATGAAAATGTTGTCAATGCAGATCCAAATGATGTCTTGATGGTGCTATGTATAAAGGACTCTATGGGTTCCCTTTTAGATGGGACACCATTTGTTTTGTTAAATTAGGAAAGGGTTAAGGATAAGGTTATTCCATTGTAGGCTAGGAATCCAATTATCAATCCCTGGTGTAGGAGTGACCATTGTTATGAGAGTTTGGGGTGGACTTATCCACCCCATTTTACTGATTTAATGAAAAATGCATATGTCTCATTTGGGATGGCCTCTGAGGAAGAATGTGTTATTGAATGGATAAAACATTCAAGTATCATAACTCTAGAGGACCTGGAAGGTGAAAGGTCCATTATAGGCATCATCAAGGAAGAGAAAAAATGGTACTTCTCACAACTTGACGAAACTTTTTCATCAATGGAGTTGGAGGTATTTGGTTTCAATGGCTATATAGAAGTTCATAAGTCATTATCCATAAACATTGAAGATGGACTATTGTCCAATACAGAAATGGAATTTTGGGATTTATCTTGGAAATTCAGGATATGCTCAACTCCAGAGGACTCATATAAATCATCATTGGATGAAGAATGTGTGGACCCACAAAGGGTCAAGACATGGCGGCATGGATGACACCCAAAAGGAAAATGACAATATCTGAGGAATTTGGGATCTTGAATGGATTGAATGAATTGTCTTATTGTTTATTTTATTGTGTGCATTGCAAGTCTTGTTGACTTACTTCCCTCTTGTCTTATATGTTCTCATTTTGTTAGTTTATTTTGGGGTCATGGATTTGGTTTTTCCAAATCCATGGCTGATCTATTTGAGTATAATTATAATTATATATATATATATATACCCACATATTTATATAATTATAAAATTATAATAAATTAATTTAAACAAAAATTACATATTTATATATTAAAATTATAAATATTTATATAAATATAAATAATTATATAAATATATATATAAGTAAATAAATATATAATTATTTATTATTATATAATTATATAATTATGTATAATTATATAATTATATATAAATATAATTATAAATATATATATTTAAATAATTATAAAATGATAATAAATATACTATTATATTTATAATTATATATAATAATATATTATTAAATATATATAATTATATAAATTTATTTATTATTATATAATGATATTTTTAAATATATTTATTAGTAATTATAATTATAAATATATATGTATATATATATAATTATAATCTTATGATAAATATTTTTAAATGATAAATATATTTATTAATAATTATATTTATAAATACATATTTGTAATTATTTAAATATTTATTTATAATTATATAATATTGATTTTTTTAATTATATTAATTATATTATTAAAATTTGGTCTTTATCAGCGCTAAAATTATTGTGCTCAAAATGATATGTTTTATTAGCGCTTACTATTTTAGCATTGATAAAACACATCTTTTTGTCCATGCTTTTTTGAAACCACTAATTAAATCTTTACTTGATTTTTTATATAGAACCCTAACAGGGTACTCCTCTATCGCACCTTCAATCTATTGCAAAACGAACCCTCATCGTTGAACTTCACCAAGCTTCTCAATCAATCGATCCTCTCAAGATCTAAGGTATGTTATTATTTGTTATCCTTATTAATCGTGATCCTCTTCCTTTTAGATATTTACCCTCAATGAACTCTAGATGATCTATATATATATATATATTTATATATATCTCTCTACCCCCACCACTGGATGAAACCTTCATTCTCACACCGGTGTCGGTGGGACACCGGCCAACCACACACATTGGCCTCCACCTAGAACTAATGTAGATTCCCACATGAACCACTGACGATGTGGCTCATCACCCAAATCGATCCCCCTAAAATTCATGCCAAACGTCGTTTCTCCCCTTTATCAATCATCGCTCAACATCTATCTTGTTTTAGATCGTTACCAGGAACAACGTGATCCAACCTTGTTTTACATGTTTACTTTCATGATGTTGGGGCTTCATTTGAAATTTCTATCCCTTAACATTTAACTCCCTAGTTTTGGCCCTTTTAGACTATTTTCATAGTGGTTTGAGGTATATTGGAGGTGGTGTTCGATTATCCTTTGGTTTTTATATGGTTATGGCACACTGTTGAATCCATCCTTCCGTTATTGTATTTCGTGTTCTAGATCCCATATTAGTCTAGTTTTTTGTTCGCCAATGATTGAGTTTCCGATGAAGATAGTGTTTAGCCTCTTTTTCATTGTTCCTATTTGATATCTGATAACTATTTCTTGAGTTCAACCATTTCTTAGAGATGGAGAGTTTATGATTTCATTAGATTGGGGGAGTTAAAACTATAGGAGCCTTCTCAAATTTTTATTTTGGGGAGACTCAAATTTTTATTCCTATAGATTATGTGTAAATAAATAGTTATAAAGAATTTTTATTATAGATAAATTTGAATATACATAATTTTTATTATCCTGAATTAATAATTTATATAAATAATTTTGAATTAATATTTTTGAGTTAATATTTATTTAGAAAGAATTGAAATTGGGTATTACATTAATAAATTACAATGATATTTTTTTTAAAAATATACATCATTTTTACCATTTACCATATTTTATATTATTTACTATTCTTCCACATATTTAACAATTCTCACAAGTAATATATTTTTTAACAATAAATTATGTTTACTCTCTTAATAAATTTTAATATCTTGATTCAAAATATGGAATTCATTTTTTTAAATCATACTCTAAATATTTGTAAATAAAATATTAATTTAAAACACATAATATATTTTAAATTTATATTTTTTGGAAAGAAATAATTATTTATTATAAAATATTTTATTTTAAATTCTTAAACGTCCTTTATTTTTTTCGATATTACTGGTTATTTCCTTATATATATATATATATATATAAAACCAGTTCTCTAAAATTATGCTTTTAATTATAATAAATTTTATTTTCATTTTAAAATACTGACTGAATAAAAATAATGACTTACTATAAAATTCATTTTAAAATTTTAAAAAAAAAATTATTAAATAAATAGTTTAATGGAAGAACTTTCTATTCAAAGGAATATAATTCAACCACAACTTTTAGCTAAGAACCAACCAAGAACTAACATAAAATTTGCGATTGGTTTGTTTTTTATATAAAGTATGAAGCAAGAAAATGATAACAATGTATTACCTTGGTATCATCTAAGAAAACCATCCACTCCAACCAAACCTAAGGAACATTGAAGGATCAAAAAAGATTCAATGGCCTAATACCATTTTTGAATACATAGGGGTGCTGTAAAAATAAAACATTTGATGAAGGATATTATAGTATATAATATAGGCTTACATTTATAACGAATAACATTATTAAAGATTCTAGGACAGTGGTAATTTATCACTAAGAAGGGGAGATAAATAAGTGATACACTTTTTCTTTTACAATTACTCTTTAGAAATTAACCTATGTTATTGATTGAAGTCCTGATCCACTGACTTCCTAATTTCTTTTTACTTTTCAAAAAATCTTTATAATATGTGAAAAAATTTTAATCGGTATCTATATTTATAAATGAAATGATTTTATTGGTATCTATATTTATAAATACAAATATTTTTAAGGACAAATGGTTGTATTTACATTTTTATGTTCATATTAACTATTTGAGACCTCCTAGTTACACATAATCTCAACTCCTACATAATATAGATTGATAATAACACCATGGAAAGGCAATGCCTCTAACTACATAAAACCTATATGATATACATCATGACACCACTCCCACAACCTTGTCCTCACAAGAAGTCAAGTTCTACTGAAATTCAATCCTCAGACCAGAAGGCTTTTCCTTTTCATGGAGTAATTAAAGTCTTGATTTGAATGTTGAAACAATAATGGTTGTATCAGAATGAGTGCTTGTAAGACTATCCATCTTAGCCTTCTCATAGTCACTATAATCCAAGGAACCCATTTAAGTATCATACTTCTCCTGCTACTTTTTTCAAAATTAGACAACAAACTAAAAAATTTAGTTCAGTTCTTTGCTAACTCCCCAACATCAGAACATTTATATTTAAGAAGGAATCTATCATCCTCATAAGATTAATCTCCTAGATAGTTATTATTTCATTTTGTTTCCTGATACCCATACCTCATCTCTTATAGACATGGTCCTATTTTTCATGAACTACTATGAGTTGTAGTCATCCCATAACAAGTACTGGTGATCATTGTGGATGAATTCATAGGATAACACCTACCACCAGTGGAGTAATTATTTTCTTAAATTAAAACACCCATTTAATTCAAATCATGATGAAAATAATTTAAACATTCAAATGTTGGGTTCCCCTTATTTTTAAAGGCCCCTTTTGTGCATTTTTTTTATTTTTTATATGTTAATATTATCGAATCAAATAAGATGGATATGAATCGATAATGGATGGATACCAATAATATTAAATAAGTGTATGAATATGGGGTGAAATAGTTAATCATGTTTGGAAAAGATCATGCATATAACCCTTCTCAAATCCCTTTTCCATGTTTATGTTTTTCTTATTCAAGAATAATTTGTTCAAAGGATTTGGAATAACACTTGATCTATCATGTAATATATCAAAGTGATAAATGTTGGACTGAACAGGTGGAATAGGTGATTGTATCTAGTGACTAGGATAACACTATGTTTTATGGATCATATGATATGATTACAATTATGGAAAATGAATAAGACTATATTTAGGATGTGATTAGAGGTGTGAATGATGATGATGAAAGTATCGAGGAAATGAAAATTATAGTTTATGATGATTGTATAGATTATCCAAAAAACATTCTAATGTTAAAGTTTTGTGAAAAGAATACATTGTATGTTGGTTATACTAAATTTATAGTACCTTTATCCATATTGAAGTTGTATAATTTAGAACCTAGAAATGGAAGGAGTCATACCGGTTTTACTGAAGCAATTTATCTCTTGAATGATATTCTCCAAGAAGATAATGATCTTCCTATCAAAACATATTACACTAAATGAATTCTATGTTCACTAGGTATTATAACTCAAATAATACATGTATATAAAAAGGAAAATATATTGTTTCTCATGGACCACAAATCACATAAATAATTCCCAAAGTGTAGTGCTTCTCTATACAAGAAATATGAATTTTGTATTCTGAAACTTTTATGGTAGTTTCCAATCATTTGAAAGTTTATACACCTATATGGAAGTTAGGAGACTAAAAGAAAATTTTTTTGGCATGAAGATTCAAGATATAAAAATAGAAAACATTTTCACCTAGAATACTCTCTTCAGTGAGAGATAATTGTTCACAAGTATCCTGTATTAGGAAAAAAGATGAGAAACCTTCATCTTGCTCTATCTACAGATGGAGTGAATCCTTTTAGTTTTTAAAGTACCACTAATAGTACAAGGCCAGCTATGTTGGTAAATTGTAACATGCAGTTGTGGTTATGCATGAAATTAAAATACATTATGTTATCTATTCTTATATTATGACCAAAAAACTGAGAAATGATATTGATGTTTTTTGGCTCCGTTTATCAAGGATTTGAAATTATTATCGTATTAGTTGTTATGTTGTATAGTTCTTACAGAAATAAAGATTTCATATTGAGAGACATGATATACAGGATGATAAATTACTTTCATTCTTATAGAGATTATTTAGGATATAGATTTAAATGAACTCAAGGGTGTACCATTTGTGAACCAGGTATACATTCAATTATGTTGAAACATTCATTGAAGACTATGTTTCTAGATCATCACAAATTTTTACCCCGGATACATAAGTACCGGTCATAGATGACATCATTCTATAGAAGTTCAAAAAAAAGTACAACACCAAATCAACTAATATGTTATCAAATATTTGAGAAAGTAAAATTCATAGACACAACTTATGGTAAACCTATTTCAAAAAACTTATGAAAACCATTTGTAAAAAGAAATTAGTACTTTTTAAATTACCATAATGAAATTGTTTGTACATAATGAATTTTCTTAATGTTATGTAAGTTGAAAAAAATGTATGTGATAATTTCATTGGTTCATTAATAATTTCACCTGACAAAAAAAAGTATGGAATTAATTCTAGGATGGACATGATTGACAAGGTAATATGGGAAGAGCTGGTGTCATTGAAGGGTGAAAAATAGAAATTTACTCCTCTAACTGCTTATACTCTTTCCAAGAAATATAGATATCATTTTTTAAAATTCTTGATTTATTTAAATTTCCTAGATGGGTTTTCATCAAATATCAAGAATATCATGTTAATGACTAATTTAAAGTTAAAGGGTATGAAATAACATGATTATCATATTTTGATAGAAGATCTAATGCCTATAACCTTACAATTCATTTTTATAAATAATGTCTATCATATATTAACAAATAACTGTTTCTTTTTCAGAGATACATACAGAAAAATTATATACCTGGTGAAATTTCCAACCATGGAAAAGGAAATACCAATCATATTATATGAATTGTAAATGTTCTTCATATCATAATTCCTTGATACGATGGTTCACTTTATGGTTTAATTTGGAAGAGAGATTCGAATATGTGGTCATGTACATTATAGATGGATGTACCTTGTTGAGAAATATATAATGATTTTTAAAGGGTAGGTCAAAAATCAAAGTTGTCCAGAAGGTTATATTGCAGAGTGATATTTTGTTAAGGATTTCATTGAATTATATACCGACTACCTATAAAATGTGGAAATAATTGGTCTACCAAAATCTCATTACATGAGGTGGATTGTGGGTGAAGGAATTTATGGAATAGATATTGTCATAATCACTATTACAGATTGAGAGTTGGACCAACTTTATGTTTTTATTAACTGTTTAGAGGTTTCCCCATATGTTGAAACCCGCAAATAAATTATTCGGCATTTTAATCCATCATGGGATGGAAGTTGAATACCAAAATACATAATCAATAGTTTATATTATTTGGATGAAATATTTTTAATGTGTCAGCTGAAAATTTCAATTCAATTTCAAAACAACTTTGATGGATAGCTAGAGGACCATGTGTCCTGCTATAATCTCATAATGGTTTTACAATTAATGGTCATACGTTCTATTAAAATGAACATGATGAATGAAATACCATGAAAAATAGTAGAGTTACACTTATGAATGAAATGATGCATGTATCTGGTACCAAGGATAGAAATCCAAGTTATTCAAATATGTCATACATTGGAATCATCAAAAAAATATGGGAGTTGTATTATATAACATTCAAAGTTCTGGTTTTTCAATGAAAGTGGGTTGATATCATGAGTGATATTAAAATAGATGAATTGGTATTCTTGAAATTTCATTTCAATAAGGAAGGTTATAAAGAAGAACTATTTATAATTTCATCATAGTCAGCACAATTATTTCATGTTCCAGATCCTGCAAACTGAAAGTGGACAATTATTCTCTTATAGACCAAAAAAAATAAGGGTCAGATGATAATTAAACTGAGGAAGACCCTTTCATTAGGATTTCTCAATCATTTTTGTGGTAAAAATGTAGGAGGGGTCTTGTATGTCATAAGATCCCACAATGAAGGTATTTAGATACCCAATAAAGGGCTTAATAAAAAAAAGATAGTTCCACAATCATTTTATATTTTTTGTAATATACATTATGTTACATCATTTTATTATATTTTTACTATTGAATTTACATAACCCAGATGAATTGTTCAACCAATTTTTTAGATAATGACTTCTTCACATGTCGATGCTTCTAGTCCTGAGGAACAATAGGTTTCTCAACTTGATAGTTCTCTTAATACAGAAGAACAATAACCATATGCACCTGCCGATGCTACTAATCTAGAGGAATAACATATTGACAATGTGGATCCTGATGAAATTGTTGATGGTGAACAACTGGTGTTCCTAAAAACAAGAGTGTTGTAGCATGACATGTTAACAAATATTATTAAGGTGAGAAGAAAAGGAATCAAAATCAAGGTTGGATTTAATGAATGCATAACGGTTGTTAACACCAACAAGGCTATGTTTAGTACTTACATTAGGCTCACCACTCAACAACGTGTGTTGATTCATATAGATTCATGGAATTATGTTGTTTCCATACTTAAGAAATTTATTTGGGAAGAAATTAGGGAAACATTATGATATAAACACTTTATTTTATTTCAAAATAATAATAATGAAACATTTACTTACTCTTTATTATCCCTTATAGAGTGAATTTATATTAGATCACTCCTAAATTAAATTTTTATTAATAATTTTTGGAAATATTCATAGAGGATTTCACATAATTATTACAATGTTTCACCTAAAATATTTTTAAGGGAAAATAAACCCACAACAACCATATATATATGCACTCCTAATAAGCCAAGAAGCATGGTATGTGTTTATTAGTCTTCATTAGGAGTCATATTTTTAGGTACATTGTGAATGGAAGGTACATTTCTTGACAATAAATTTACTAATCACTTTGATTAAGAATATTTTATTTATAAAACAACAACTAAGTGATGAAAATAAGAAATAGATATAAAAGCCAATGTGGCCTACCAAAAAGTAAGGATGGGGTACACTACACTTAAAAAATGGTACGTATTTTAAATCTACCATAATAATTTTATATGACATTAAATAAAAATATATTTATGTTCCTATGTTTAAATTAAAATTGATGAATTTAAATCAAAATCAACTTCAATCCCACGTCATGTTCTATAGAAGGAGGTACATGTAAATAAATAAGGGGTATTAATATAAGAAGAAGAAAAAAAATTGTGGGAATCATGTGTAATTATGGAATAATAAAAAAATATTTAAATAAGTATTAAATAAGAATCATTAATCATTTCTCTATATTTTTTATCCAACCTTGACACAAGAATCATCATCAGATGTACCTAATGAATTACTATTTTAAGTGGACTTGAAGCACCAAAATAGTATGGTTGCGTCAAAGGTATGGGTTTTGGGGTGTCACCATGAACATATTTTGAGTTGATAAATGAGTAGGGGGATAAAGATAAAAAATTGAAGAGTTTTAATCATGAATATTTTATCTTGGAGAAAAAATTAATTGGTAGTCATTGTGATTAGAAAATGTTATGAGAAGGAATCGAACAGAATAAAAAACTCAAGAATAACTACTATGTGAAGATCCCCCAAACCTAACAACTTTGAGGTGAGCCATTCCCCTCAAAGATCTATCTTAGAAGAGGTAATAAATATTTTAACATTTTTTCTATGAAATGTGAATTAGGAAGACACTAATACCTTTCTTTTATTGATATTATATAGGATAAAAATGATTGGTATTTATATATATCAACACCCACCCATCACCTTATTGAGAGGGATACAATTTTCAATATAAAATAATATATTCTACACAAGAAAAAAATTCTAATAGGTCATTTGAGAGTGGGAATTAATATAGCTTGTGAGCCAAGCATCAATCGACCTATTCCACTTAGTGATGTAGTCATTCATATTGTCGGGCAAGCTATTGGAATATTCATATCATGATCGTTAGATCTTGTAAAAAACATGTCGATGAAGAGGTATTAATTTCCGATATATTTTTCATGAAAAAATTTAAAATTTAATTAATAAAGGTTTGAGATAATGATTGTTCTTATATATAGACAAAGGGAAGGGGTGAAATGGAAGCTTGAATCAAAAAAATCCAAATGATCAACCAACCAATCAAAAATCTCTTCACAAAGCACATTTACCTTTCCCGTTCAACTTTTTCATTTACTAACTTTAAAGGATCATGCATATACATGGTTAAAATGTTTTATTAATATCATAGTTTATTTTTAAGAATAAATGTATGGTGGGTCCATTACAAACTATATTTCTCTTGATAATGTAAATTAAATACTCAAGTATGATTGGTTAGGAGTCTCAGTTGTAAATTTATACTGGAGGTGTGTTTTCATGATTTGTTTTTCCAATATCTGATCTACTATGTTAATTATGACAAAATACAATTATTATATTTTGAAGGCATATATATCAATACTGTTTGAAGGGAAACCCATATGAACAAAAATATAGACTCATGAGTCCTCACATCCCTTCTACACAAAAAATATCATTTTTTTCAAATCAAATTAATGTAATAGTGGAAAAAATGGCCGCATTATTTGAAAGTAATATTATGATTGATAGGAACTTCTTATCACCAATGATGTAGGGGAAAAAATCTAAAATTTAATTATATAAAATATATTTTCATTAATTTCATTAATAATTACTTTCTAGTATTTATGAAGTATTGGTTACTCATTGTAGTCAATTTGGATAATCCAAATATTTTTTTTATGGATTCATTGTATGGATACCCAACAAACCAACCACACGTGATGATGTTTGTCAGTTTGTAATACACTACATAAAAAAGTTTAGAACTAAACTTCATGTTATATATTTATATTATTTTTTAATGAGAATTCTCTTATGATAGGGAAGTGTTTAAAAATCATCAAAATCAATACATGAGGGTATTCCATGAGCACAATAAGCCTATCAACTTCTAAAAGTTGATTAATATTACGGTATGTATAATAATATTTCACTATCAAAACATATATCAAAACAAATTATTTTTTTCAATGTTCTTTCAGTGTATCAAACAAACCAATGGAAAACATTGTGGTTATTATGTGTGAAAATTTATGAAAGATATCATATACCATCAACAAACTGGCATCCTTGAATAGGTATTTTCGAATATAATTACAATTTCATTTAAAATATTTATCAAAACATTGTGTATTTATATTTTCCTAGTACTATTGGGACTATAAAAATTCCTCATATTCATAATAGAAAATATATTTTTTTAGAAATGAATGGGCATCATACCTGGTGTAAAAATGTACACATATATCATGAATATGTGACTTCCTTCTTCTTATTTAGTTGATTTGGTCATCATTTTATCTACATTTTTTAGTTAATTTCCTTTTCATTTTTATCTCATACTTATTTTTTTAATTTATGCAGAGATCATGAAGAAATAGCTTCATAAAAAATGATGATTTTCTCATGTACTATGATCATGCACTCAACAAGGATGGCACACTCATGATTATCCAATTTTCTTTTTATTCTCTAATGCATTCAACATTCTGGGTAGAACACTACTGAATTTTCATTTATTCAAAAGTTACAAGTATTACAAACACTTTGGTCCTGTAAACCAACCAGATCACTAAAAAAAATTAATTTCACGATAATTGCATCATCACACATGTAAAAGTGGTCTCAACCACTTATATTGCATCCCAAGTGGTCTCAAACTCTTATACTGCATCTCAAGTGGTAAACAAGTACTACTGACTTCTGATATTCATGGGTGTCCCTCAATTCATCCCAATAACATTTGATTTCATATACCAGTATACACCTATCCATTGATATATAATGAATATTCTAAGTTAATCATACATTCCACTTAATGAATCTTATCTATCATCTCAATGTGACACACAATGTGACCGGTATGACTCCAACTATGACCTTTTATGTAAAAATTATTATTAATTTTAGTAAAAGGGAAAAGTGGAATACTCAAAAACAATAAAAAAACATTCAAATTATTTTGATAATTTAGTGAAAAATATCCATAAGTCATTTTTGACATGTAAGAATCAGCCTTACCACAATCCTATACATGGTGTACATGGTATGACTTAAAGTGTATGTTATTAGTCTAAAATTGACATTTCAGTTTAAAATGTGTGTAATTTACTAAAAAATAATAAAATTCACTCATTATATCTTGATAATTTATGAAAATGATTCATCAGTCATTTTTTATGTGTAGGAATCAGTCTCATGTCAAACTGACACATTATGTGACCAGTATGACTCCAAGTGAGTGTTTTCAGTTTAAAATGACATTTTAGTAAAAAATATTGGTGACATACTCAAAACCTAGAAAACATATTAGTATTTTTGGATACTTTATTAAAGTGATCCATAAGTCATTTATGATGTGTCAGAGTCAACCATACCTCAATCTGATACACTGTGTATCTGTTATGACTCAATGTGTCTGTTATTAGTTTAAAATTGAAATTTTAGTTCAAAATGTGTGTCACTCAATAAAAACAGGGTACACACACAACATTTGTATTTATAATTTCATAAATATATCCATAATTTATTTTTCAGATGTAGTAATTGGTCTTATATAAAACTGACACATAATGTGACTGATATGACTCAAACTGTGTGTTTTCAGTTTAAAATGAAATTTTTGTAACAAAAAGTGAAATTATCAAAACTAATAAAGTGAATTTGAATTGTTTTTATGATTTAGAAAAATGATAAATAATTCATTTTGTATTATTAGGAATTAGACTCACCTTGATCTAATACATGTTGTTCCTGGCATGACTCAAAGTGCCTGTTATAAGTCTAAAATTGACATTTGAGTTCAAAACATGTGTCAGTCATTGAAAACAAATAAAACAAACTATAATTGTATTAAAAATTTATAAAAAACAATTAGTAAGTCATTTTTGATGTCTAATAGGTATTCTCGCATCAAATCAGCACACCATGTGACCTGTATCACTCAAAGTGCATGTTTTTAGTTTAAAATGACCTTTTAGTAACAAAGAAAAGTGACATACTAAAAACTGAGAAAATATATTTGGATTGATTCTATAATTTTTTATAATGATCTATAATTTATTTTTAAGGTGTTGGGATCATCTCCACCTTAATCTGATGCATATTGTGACCAGTATGACTCTAAGTGTTACCTTTTATTTAAAATTAAAATTTTATTCATGTATTATTTCGTATTATCTTTAATTTATTTATTTTTAGTATTAATAACATAAGAATTTTTTTATTATATAGGTGGATTATTATTTTTTGAGTTGGGGCGGTTTGTTTAGGAACTGATATAATGATCGTGATTTTTGAGAGGTGTTCAGGTGCTAAAGAGATTGAATCATTAATGTTTTTAAATTTTTCTGGTATTAATTACTAATTTAATTGTAAAAAACATTATTTTAATTTTCTATAGTTTTTTATGTATTTGTGATTTCATTTTTATTTCAATTATATAATTAATTTTCTATATACAGGTTACTATTGCAGTGTTCTGTAATTCGAACAAAACACTGCAGTAGTAGGCCTCTATCAGCACTATTTATAGCACTAATAAAGCTCCCCCTTTATTAGTGATAACTAAAGTGTTGATAAAGGGGTCCCCCTTCTAACAAAGATTAGGACAACAACACTTTTTTAGCACTGTTAAAGTCTAATTTTCATGTTTTTAAAAGGTCGATCTGTGGTAGTGTCACATTTTTATGGGGAGTTGTATCTCAATAGTCTATATTGAATATATTTATTTCTTTATTTACCACTATTTCTAGGTATATTGTGGTTATTGATTAATGTAGTGAATTTGTTTGGTAGAATAATTTTATTTATGATATCAACTTTCAAAAAGACCCTCGTTTAATTTTATGACTGTCGAAGTGATAATTGTTTAGAAAAGAATACTAACTTTTATGATAGATTAAAACCAATCAGTATACATTATAATTGGATACATGAATTCCTTGATCATAGTTTTACCAAAAGATAAACTTTAAACTGATGTATTTATTGCAGGTTTAGAGATGATCTATGATAGAGTTCATTATCCTCATATTTTCTATTGGGCATTGATCATTGGAAAAGAGAGAGAGGATTGACCATCTTTTTTACCATAAATTATGTGTGGGGGTTAGTGTTGAGTCATTATATATCCATGTGCATCATGATGTTATACTGCACACACTTTGGTTAGAGTAGAATAACCTTAAACTTTATCCTTTAACGGTCCAAATTACAAGACCCTAAACTACAAGTGAAGAAGATATAAAACTTTCCAGGATGAAAACCTGAAAAGGGATTTCAGATAAAAATTCAGGTCTTCTCTTTCTAAACTCTTCATCTTTAGATTCTAATAAAAAGTTAGAGCATAAATAAAAAAATTCATAAAGCTCAAAGGGACCATATTGTGCTCCTGGTAAAAGTTGATCCATGCTCGATGGACCCCATAGTCCTGGAAATATTTAGATTATTTATTTTTCACATCTCTTCACCATAATTACATTTTCTATAGGAATCCAACCAACTTTTAGAGTGCTTGGATTAATATTTCATTTTTCACAAATGACCACTGTATATTTGAATTCTAAGCAGACACTCAACAATTACTTTAGTTGATATACTTCTCCTGGAACCCTGGGTAATTGAGTTACATCTCCTAGTTCTTCTCTTTACTATATTGGGAACATGGAATCACTATTATGAAGGGTTCCAACAAGGATTCATTGGTGAATAATGCAACGCCTCAGAGATTTCACATAGTAGTTGTTTTGATCGTATATGAAAGGACCCCCTTAAATTGATTACTTATTGTCCTTGTTGTGTGTGATGCTGATTTAAACCATTACTAATGGATGACTTGTATCCACTATCATCCATATTTAGTTTACTCATATATTCCTAGACCATGATTTACAATCCCCAAAACTAGACAATTCAAGAGGATTCGACATCCTAGATTTTACATCACCATCTATTGTATCCATTCTCATAGAAGTAATGTGGTAATCCATTACTAAACATTTTGTTGTCCCTTATAGAATGAATAATTATCACATGATATAGTGACCAGGATTCTCAACCATAAACTACACTACCCTAGGGTGAATATCCCTTCTTGGAAGGAACTATTCTCTACATCTCACTTCATCATCTAAATGTTTTATTCTTTAAAAATATTTCATGGCCTTGGGAAAGGAGTGGGAACCCCTCTTCTTGAACATAAAAATATTCCCTATAGGCTCATGAATTAGGGCCTTTGACCTATTAAATAGAGGTGTATCCTATTTTTAGTAAAGTTCCTCTAATATTCATGATCCCTATGAACATCATAGCCTAACTCGTTACCTTAGAGTGTTTTCTAATCATCCCTGGCATGTCTTCCCCATTGCATATTCACCAGTTCAGACTCCTTGACACATGATTTACACAACCCATATTCAAACTATCAAAGTGGTTTTTTATCCTGAATACTACACCACCATTCATCAAACATGATCTTATCAAGGATGCAGGGTGTCACAATCCATCATGGGTAGCCATCCTTCATAATTTCTGTAAGAATGTTTTGTTCAGAACCCTTTATGAACATTAATTATTTATAATTTTATTTAAGAATGTATGGTATCCGAACCCTTATTGGATACCAATTATTCATATTCCCAATAAGGATTCGGGGTGCCTAAACCCTTCATGAATATCAATAATTCATTACCAAAAATATAAGGTCTATTCAAGAAGATAATAAACCAATGAAATAGATGTCCTGGGATGGAAGAAAATAAAAAACAGCAACTGAACATCTAAGCTAAAAAATCCTAAACAATTGAAATATATGTTCTAAGTGAGAATTATACACACTTTAGTTAAAAATTTTATGAGATATAAAACCTTAATGTATATTAATAGATGGTCTGAGATAGAAAACCCTAAACTATAGAAGTAGACGATCTATGGTAAAAGACTCTAAACTACACCAACACATGGTATGATCTAAAAGTCCTAAACTACATAATTATGAATTCTATAAAATTTGACCTAAAATTATATATTATCACAAGTCCTTAATCATCTAATTTAATGAAGCATAATTCTCTCCTGGATGAAAAATCGTAAAGGAAATCCTAGGAAAAATTTGAGCCTATTCTTTCTAGACACACACATTTTGTGATCCAGAAAATATTGAGAACTTATGAAATGGAAAAGGTGTGAACCATTTTGGAAAAAAACCATAAAGGTAAGCCTTATAAAAATACAAGTCCACACACACAAATATTTATTCATATAAAACTTAGGTAAATGTTAGGTAAATATAAAAAAAAGATTCAAAGATTGTAGGGATCGTTATCTATCCCTATATAAAATCAATTTTTTCTCACTGACTCCACTAACTTTGGTAAAAGTTAGAGAAATTTTTTTTCTGGAACATATATTCAACCAAATTATCCTATTTAACTAGCATATCCCAAGATAAAAAGAGACGATATATCAATGAAGATTATTTTTTCAATAATTATTCATGGTAAATTCCAAGAGAGGTGTGTTATAATTCAAGTGTTCAAATTCCGGACTTTTTACTTGGTGTTAAAAAAATTATGGTTTACTTTGATGATATGTATAATATTATGCTATCCAACAATCAACCACAAGATGAATGAAGGAAAACATGACAACAACATGTAATGTTTGGAATGTTTTTTCATTTAAAAATGTATAAATAATGGAGGAATATCCACATTCTGGAGTCTCAACATGGTTTTAATAAAATAAATTCATTCACAACCAGATTATAAAAAAAATATGATCTTATGAGTTTCCTAAATCAGTCAGATTTTTGGGAGAGGCATCAATTGAACATTGAAGTGTCGTATTATCCATTTATTATATCTTCACATAAGAAGAAAGAGTCTCAATAAAATAATATAACTCTTCGCCTCCTTTATGAGTGATAAATAATAAGGATGATGAAATCAAAATATGAGACCTTGTGTTGGCTATAATCACTTCCTTTTCTACTATCTGTGCAGTCAATTTGTCCATCTAAGAGAATAACTAAGAAAAATTTTGATGTCACTTTTCAAGAACCTTTTTTTATTCCCCTATTAATTCAGCTAGAGAAATCATTTCATCAAAACCACGCAAGTACCTCTCATATCTGGTCAATTTTTCATGATCTCAGAAAATATGTAGCATGATATCATACAAGTGAAGATAGTAAAATCCATCATCTCCCAAATCAAGAAAGAGTTGGTGAAGTCATTCCTCTTGGTCATGAATGTTCTCTAAGAGAGTATCCATAATCAGGGAATGGATTTTTTTTTTCAAATTTTCCTTCATGGTACTGAGTTCGAAGTGACCACTTGAGGGGAACATTGGAAGTAATAATGGATAGTGGCATATGTTTAGGTATCAAGTCTATTGAATGATGAATCATCCAATCCAATGAGGAAGCAAGAGGAGGAGGATGAATTTCTCTTCCATTTGGTGCATCATCTATCAATATAACTAAGAGACATATTCCTCAACAAACCCTATTATTTTGATAGGAGACATGTCACCATGGAGAGAGAGTTTCCTTGGGGGATCCCCTGAGTCTTGAATCAACTCCTTCACTGCCATGGATAAGGGGATTGAAAAATCATAGGGATTATCTAGTTGATGAACTAATTGATTTATTATTCCATCCATGTATGATTATCCCCAATATTTGGCATATTCTTGAGGAAGACAGATATGGGAATCAACAAACATAAGAAAAAATTAATTATATGTATCTTCATGTTCTAATATAATCCAAAATTGGAAAATAAATATGGGATTTCATTCTACCTTCACAACAACTACAGGAATATGATAAACCCTTTTATTGAAGAAAAACTGATGAGAAAACTAATAGGGGGTATATGAACCATATATGATTAGTTTTTTAAGTATGTTGTAATAACCTCGTCTTGATGTGAGACTTTATATGATCTCTGGGAAAGGGAAGCATGACCATTATCATTAATCATCATAGTGGGTGTGTTTTATAGCATGAAATTGAAATAATCATGATGTATCAGTATATCATAACCTCATCAGTGCCTAATGACATCACCTTAACTGATAAAATTTTATAATCCTAGGATGGAAAGTGGAATGATAAATTTCAGTTGTATTATGATAATTATAACAAAAAAAATTATCCCATATCTGGACAAATAAAAACTAAAAAGGGATGAAGATCTGGTAGGATACATTACCTTGTTAAACATGTAAAAGGAGTTGATAAAGGTGGGGAATGGTTTCCATGGCTATGTTGAGGGATTTCTCTTCTACCTATTGTGAATCCATCACCAATGTGCTTAATTGAGTTCACAAGTGTTTATCCCCATCTAGGAAAATCCACCCATTTAAAAATATGGTCAAGTATCCCACTAACCCAAGACAAGAGGGAAAATTTGGTCTCACCCAATAGCCCCATGAGGCATACTCCTTAGCTTTCACAAATGTCCCAGTAACAATATGTGCTATTTTAAACATTTTGAGAATGACATCGATGAGGTCATATGGTGGTTGGCCAAGTCACATTGTGATAAAGGAAGATATTGACCCAATCCAAGAAATAAATGATGGCTTATAGGTTTAGATAATTCTTTAAATTCTCCTTTTAAATGGTGGGTATATCCCATGAAAGGATGGAGTTTGTTCAAGGTTATCTAAAACATACATAGCAAGAAGTAATTCATCATAAATATCCATGAGAGGAGGTATTCCCCCCAACTGATAAATATCCCATAGAATGATCCCTACCTCACCATGGGTCAAATGAAAATAGTTGGTTTCAGGATTAAAATGACTAATCCGCTCTCTAATAAGTTCTAATTGATGGTATAAAATGAACTAAAAAATCCATGTCACCTCATAATGATATATATAATGTTACTAATTAGATAATTATGATAAACTCTTCCTATCATAGAATGTCCACAAAAATTCATCAAAAAAATTACCTCTTGGGGTACAAATTCCACTTTGAACTCCCACCACCATTTAAATTTTCCAGACTTGAGATGAGTATGTTTGAGTAGATCTAAGAAATTGGTTGGTGAGAATTATCATGACGGTCTAGACCCATAGGGTAATTAACCAACATATAGGATTTCCCCTGGAATTGTGCCAAAATTAACTGACTATCCTCGAAAACCAACATTTGAATGCATTCAAGAGTGGATGATAGCCAGTAAGAAAGAAGATTGTAGTCTAGTGAAGGGATGGTAGTATAATCTATATGATTGAATCCATATGAAGAGAGACATTATGATAGAGGATGGTTTTGAAGAATAGTGGGAAAAATCCCTTATAAAATATCATTGTTGGAAAAGACCAAGTACCGAGGTCCAGCATTGCAGTTCCCATAAATTATGGATCTCTAGTATGTCGTAAATGAAGAAATTTGAAAACAATAATTCATCTACACAAGAGAATAAAGAATATATCAAATGGGTAAAGGAACCATTCTAAAAATATGAAAATATGTACATATCTGGAACAACATTATATGAATCACATGACCCATATAAGGGTTCATGATCACATGATCTATTATAGGTCTCATGAATCACACAAACCATGTAACATCTTGAGATCTCTTTATCCATATACAAATTAGGACCGTGTGATAATATAAAGGTCATGTGAATTTCATAAAGATCAGGTGATCACACGATAGTGCAGGTAGATCGCGTGAAGTGACCCTATGGACAAGGACATGGGTCGCATTTGAAGAAACTTACCACTGATACCATAATAGGTTTGTTTCATAGATCATTGAGAAAAATTGATGATGCGAAGAGATCATGTAACGAGATCATGAGATGGGTTAAGCGAAGATTTCTGGCAATGTAGTCACATGAGATATGAGATTGTGAGAACTCTGGAGGCTTGGGTCCCAAGTGAAATGACCGAACTCTTTCTCCCCTATTTATAGGGAACAAAATAAAAATTAAACGATCCACTAGAACACCAAAAACTACTCAAAACACCAACCAGTGGAAGACCAAGGGACTCATGTGGTCATTAAAATTCCTTATAACTGAGTCCTTTTCCCTTCAGAACTCGCTTTTGAGGGAGTAATTTTTTAACACCTTCAAAACGAGTATAAAAAATTTTAGGATCTAAAAAAACATGAAGTGTAGGTATTATTTTCACCATAAAGGGAAGAAATGAGTAGCATTGATACATGGGTATTAGGAACCTAGGTCATACAAATCGCATGACCCTAAGTACATCACATGAATGGGTTATGTGATTCATGTGATCTGTTCATGATCACATAAAGACTCTATGACTAGATATCCTGATCCTGAGAAGGAAACTATATGTGTTCTCTCTACCATGAGACATGTCAATTGATATACTCTAAAAAATCACCAAAACACATTATAAAATAAAAGCTAAAAAAATTGGATGATTCATTTGAAATGGTGTTACATTGATTTTCATGCAGCATGCTTATGTAGTTCATGAGTTAGGTTATAAATCAGATGAAAACCCCTTGTAGCGTGTTGAATTTGTCAAGAAAAAGATATTGTACATGTTACATTAACAATTAAAATGATATCCAACATATCTATTTGATCATGTTATGACCTGATATACAACTGATGGGTGAATTTCATTGGATTTATAAAATAAAAGTTTAAAAAGACTTTACACTTATGCGAATAAGAGCTATGCTATTTTTTATGAAAAGGGGTGTTATGTGATTCATGTAACTAGTATAATGATCATGTTAAGGCCCTCTTAGATGTAAATAAAATCATGAAAAAGACCATTGACATGCCAAATTAATATCATCAATGTCCCCAAATAATTCCTCCTCGATGACAAGAAGACCCACTAACATGCTAGCCTAATCTCATTAAGGGAACTATAAATTACATATTGATCATTAAAATTCCCTTTGATATATTGATTTGACTATTAAAAAACCCCTTGATTAGTTATGGGTTCCATAAATATAGAAATGGCAGAGTGATCACAAGATTGTTATTTATTGCATGACATGAATATGGTGTCATGGATGACTGCAGTGGGTTCAGATGAAACAAATGATGTGATACTCTCTCCACCAAGTCTTAAAAATATATATAATTTAAGTTTCATGTGAAGTGATGTAGATTTTTTTTGGTGATGCCTGTAAATCCACCCCCATATACATAGAAAACATAGACACATGGGAGTGTAGAGGTGAGAGTGGACTTCACAAAGTGGAGAAACACACAAGCACAAGAGTCTTTCACCAGGTATACCCAAATAATTACTTAAGGGGTTACACATTATTTTTATATTCTTGATGTTATCACTCTATTGATAACAATAAGGAATTATAGTATTCTATCCAGATCATGCAATGTTTTTTCTGCACATCGACTTTTTCATATAAGGCCTCAATAGGCTAGTATCTGATGAAAATTGAGAAATTTATAAAATAAAGTCTAAAAAATGACATAAGCTTCATGTGAAGAAAGCGATGTTGATTTTTATGTGAGTAGATCATGCACTTAATTTGATATATTTACCTATCAAGTGATGAACTTTGGAAATATCATCCATCTCACACGAAGTCCTATATACATGTCAGCTAGATCATGTTATGGACTCAAGAAATGTCATCCAAGTTAGGAGAATCCCTTTAAAAATGTAATCTAGTTCATTAAAATTCATTTGTACTTGTCAGTTAGTTCAAGTGAAGTCCACCAGAAAAGTCAGTTAGATCATGTGATGGCCTTTGGATATGTCATCCAAGTCACCATACATGTCATTAGGTTTATGAAAATTAATCCAAACATGTCATCTTGATAATTCTACAACCCTAAAAAATTTAAGAATCGATCATGTGAATACCCCTAGACATGTCAATAAGAAACCTATAGACTTGTCAAGAAGATTCCCTAGACATGTCAAACTGAAACCCCTAGACAACATATCATCATTTTATAGAAGGAATACTCAGGAATATTCCCTCAAACTGTGGGAACCCAAAACTATGAGTCTTTGGATGATCATTACCCTTTCATATGGGAAGTGTTCATAAGGGACTAGGTTTATGCACTCATTATGAGATCCTCATATCACTCATGGTTCCCACCCTCTATTTTTCAAAGGTTAAGGGTTGGATATCTTCCAATGGGAATCCACCTTGGGGTAATCCCCTCCATATCCTAAACACTCTAGCTCGTGAGACTTAAACACTTTTATGAGTATATAATACTTCCTCATCCATAAGTGGATTGAGAAAATAATAGAACAATGAGGAATTTGATCCCTACAATAAGTAGGATATATAGGACTTCAACCTATGGCCCAAACACCATATCAAAAAATCCATCAGGGCCACCCCGGTGTATAAGTCTCATATCCATATACAATGATTTTTATTTCTTGTTTCTCACACCAAGCATGACTCATGTGAGCCTAGGGGTTTTCCAAAATCATATAACTAGAATAATAAAATTCCCCATTCAGGGAAACCTTAGTGTAAAAGCTCCATTAAATTACACGGTGAAAATGCCTCTATATATGTGAATACAACTTGTTGTAAGTCCTAAAGGAGTTCCCATATGGGAAAAATATGGGGAAATTAACCTCATGGTTGTTAATTATCTTTCCCTACCCATCAACGGGTTTAGGGAAGACTGAACTATGAAGACTATGATTCCTACTATAAGTAGGATACATATGATTCCTTCTTATGTATTGATATCTATAGAAAATGCCTAATTTCCATCATATAAATCCTTTATGCATGATGCTAAACTATATAGATTGGATCTAAACAAACTATATGGGTTTATATTTCTGTTCACACTGGATATGTAGGATGCATCTGGGAGGTTTAATCCCATTCTTGAAACAACAGTTACCTCCATGGATAGTAGTAAACTCTATAGTTCATGTTTATATGGCTTCAAAACACAATACTCCACCCATCATTAACCAATAAAGGGAAATATATGGAGAACCTCATATACAAATAAATAGTCTCATTAATAGAACCCCCTTTACGTGTAGAAGAATTAAACACATGCTGATTTCATTAAGGTAACAAATCATGTGTCATGATTTGGAAGAGAATCACAAACATATCTTAAATATATAATAGAGCCCCATGGTGGGTAATAATTCCCCCAAAAAGAGTGAGATGATCCAAAACTACCATCATCTCAACCAATGTGAGTTCTTATGGGTCATTGTGTTTGAAACCCCAAGTGACCACCTGACTTTGGAAAGGAGAACCATGATTCATTACAGATGTGGGATCCATTGGTAGTTTCCATGAGAGATTAAAATAGTAAACCCAAAATGAATAATTGAGAAACCATACTCGAAACCCACCCATAATAAATTAGCATCCCCCTAATTTTTCTTAGAAGAAAATATGGTGAACTAAATGTGAATGTGGTAATAATGACCCAATATGAAATCCTTTAACTATGTAATACCTTTCATAGGTTAAAAAGATAAATTTACCAGTTCCCATTTGTCTATAGTTTTTCTCCACCTTCAATTGAAATATAGACCCTAATCATTGATTTCCAAAATTGAACACAAAAGATTCATTGGCATCAAGGTTTAGATAAAAAAGGTCACCAAAAATCACATAGGTTAACCCTAGAAGTTGAGATAGGGGAGAAGGAAACTATGTGGGAAATTATAAGTGTTATCCATACCAAGACCGGATGGTCCTAGGACATTCATGATGTTAATTGGAAACTCACGTCGTGAATTCCTCAAGAGGCCTCTTACACAAATATTTGTGTCGCCAAATTTTTATTTTATGCAAAAAAATCACATCATGAATATATTTTACATCATGAACACACCCAGAAAAACCATTCATTCTATGAAAAGAACTTACAGTATCTTTCTTGAACATTTAACATCCTGAAACCATCATTCAAAATGTGAATATGTCCTACATAATTTGTTGCATCCATATTTAGATTGTTTTAATTTTTCCCTTAGAAATACTAACAGTTAAAATATTCCATGACTCTAATCACAAAATAAAACTCATAAAACGATGAAATACCTCAAACAGGGGGAGCTTCATTCTCCCTGCCAATTGAATTTCTATCCTTGAAAATCAATATATCAAAGTTAACTTTGCAAAACATACTCCATTACTCCCACACAAAATTTTCACGTTTTCATGTTTACTCTATAACCTGAACATGCTTCCATAATACTCATACCAAGAAAATAGATCTACCCCCCAAGTTCTTTTTCTGTCTATCCAGAAGATCAACTTATTTATGAATAAAAGTCACATCAAGATCAAGAGTAACATAATCCCAACTCATCACAAGATGAGGATATGGGAAGTACTTCTTCATTTTAGAAACATGAAACGCATTAATGTCACCACTAAATCATTCCAATAGTGATAACCGATATATAATAGCGTTAATTCTTTGAATCACTTTGAATGGTACCACATAATGTGGTGAAAACTTTTGATTTTAACCAATTATCGATGACCAAGTATTATTGATGCTTTTGAGAAGATGTGGTCACTCATATTGAAATTTAGTGGTATAAGATGATTATCTTCATTGGATTTATATTGTATTATAGTCATAGACATTGACTTATGGATCAACTATATTTTATCTATAATCTCTTGGAAATGACTGAGTTTGACCAATGATGTATCACCTGTTCCTACCCAACATAGTAGAGAATAATAAGGAAGTCCATACAAATCCATGAATGTTTTTATTTTTATTATCACATAAAAGATTTTATTATTGGATAGTTCCACCAAATGCATTTGATCTCCCTATTATCTACCAAAATCTATGACACAAGCTCTGATCATATCTTCTAATGTCTGAATTATCCATTCCGACTGCCCATATGTTTTTGGATGATATACTTTTCTCAGCGTCAGTTGTCTTCTGAGTTCCCATTGTAATGATTACAAGAATTCTGAAGTGAAATGATGATCTCTTTGAGATTCAATTGAAACTATAACTCTAATTAACCTGACTTCTTCTTAGATATAAAACTTTTATAAATCCTCTATAGGGTTGGATTTTTTAACATGGAAAAAGTGTGAAACAATGTTTAGTAAATCCACTATCAACCAAACAACATCATGCTTCAACATAAATCTTAGTAGACCTGTGAAAAATCCATTTCAATATGTTCTGACTTCCATATAATTTTATGAATATATTTAAACATACCTTCTAGTATTTAATTTTTACCCTTTAACTACTAACAAACTAGACATCTCAAAAAATATTACACAATATTTCATCTTATACCTGAACAAAAAATATGTGTTTTCATTGACTTGTAAATTTTCCAAATGCCCAAATAAATAACCTATTTTGAATGGTGATAAGTAAAAATAATCTGTATCTAGAAATATTGAGGAACTATAACTTGATTCTAAAAATCTAACAATTTTTTTCATCTTCCAGCTATTAGAATTCTTCCACCCCCCATTTAGGTTTGACCTAATGGTGATGTAATCAGGATATGATTTCTATGTATCATTTACCAAATCTAATAATTTAGGAACAAAATTTACTACAAAACATATTTATTCTCACCCTATACGGTGAAATCTAGATGCATTTCACCAATCATGCACATCAGCTACTATTGGTCATGATCTTATCAAACTACTTTATTATAGGACTTCTAACACAACACATCTTACATAGAATTACCCTATCAATTTGTGTGTAATAATTAAATATCAAACATATTTAGGTTATTCATCCATATTAATTACCTCATGTTCCATTATAAGTGAGAAATGATGAATTTTAAACTATTACGTTCAGTGAAAAATGTAGGATTTTCTCCAAAGAAGTAATTCCACCAATTATTTAAGGCATGTATAATTGTAGTTAATTTATTTTCATGTATAGAATTTTTTTTGATGGAATCATAAGTAAATTGAACCATATGACACAATATGATCTACCTACATTAGAATGCAACCAATCCAATATCTATATGTATCACAATATAACACATGGTCCTTACCTCGTTCGAGTAAGATTATGATGGGTGTTGATGTGATATGAATTTTAAGCTCTAGAAATATTTTATGAAAGTCATTATTCCATATGAATTGAACATCTTTTCTTATCAAATAATTCACGAGATATGCAAGTCTACAGAGATCAAGAAAAAAGTAATGAAATAACCTACTTATACTAGAAAATTTCATATCTTGAAAACATTGTTTGGTTATTTCCAATAGATGTATGATTATATCTTTCCTAGGTAAATTGATATGGATTATTAAAAAATAAAATTCCTAAGTAAATGAGATTCTTATATCTAGAATTTGTTCATAGAAAAATTAGCATGAGATTGATGGGGCTATAGTGTACTCGGTACAATATCCATGTTCTCCTCATGGTCATTCCTTCTTCAAGAGTAAACCAAAGTATCATTGAAAAATACCACCACAAAATAATTGTGCTACATGTGGAAGATATAGTTAATAAAGTCAATGAAGACTGTATGTTAATTAGTGAGACCAAAGGGCATGATGATATTTTTATAATGGGCATAGTGACTCCAAAATGATATTTTAATAATATCCTCTCTTATAACTCAATGCTGATGATATCCAGATTATATATCAATCTTAGAGAACCACATGACTTCATTAAATTGATCAAAAAAATTATCAATTCTAGAAAAAGGATATATATTTTTTTATTATAAAATGATTATTTTATGATAATCAACACATACTCAAAGAGTGACATCTTTCTTCTTTATAAATAAAACTAGTGTAGCCCATATAAATGAACTTGGTCTAATGAAGCCTATAGCTTCAAACTCTTCTAGTTAATCCTTTAAGTCTCTCAACTATGATGGATCTATTCTATAAGATGGTAATAAAATTGTCCTTGTTCCTAGAAGTAGATGAGAAAAAAAATTGATTTCCCACTTGGGTGGTAACCCAGAGAAATCATTTAAAAATAATGTCGGGTATCGATCCACTGTGGAAAGAAAAGTCTCATTTCCAATTTCATCAGTAGTAGACAAGGTCATTATAACTAACTGGACAAATATTTCGCTATCCACTATTAGTAGAATCCATTCTCTACCTTCATTTATATCCCAATCCCCCCTAAATACATGCAGATATCCATCTGGGGATGTGAATGCAAACTGTCAATCATAGAAGTCTATATGTGCCTTAAATCCCATCGGCCAGTCCATACCAAGGATTATATCAAAAACATACATCTTTAATACCATAAAAACCCAAATAAACTACACTACATCAATGGAAATGGAACATGATGGGAATTTGATCCCTCTTCACTCTTTTTATCCAAGGGGTGTCTTGATACTCAAGATATGAGGCATCATTTACACATATAGTCCCAATTGTTTAGCCATAAAATTATCAAGGAAATAATGTGATGCACTGATATCAAAAAAGATATTCATAATGGTTGAGTTTAGAATAATGATACCTCATGTCATGGAGGGACCCAATTTCTCACTCATGGTAGCCTAATCTACCTCATATAACCACCACTCAAATTTCATGAGATAGATCTTTCTTCCCGGCTAAGGTGTTTCTTGAACAACTAAATTGTTCATGGAGATATCAGAGTTCATGTGGGTCTATGGACCGGTACTAGTTTGATAGGATTGTTTCATCCTAGCATACAAATCATGTGGATGAGTTGAGCCATTTCTACTTATTGGTATTCTAAAATTTTGAAAATACTTACTGATACTCCCTTTCTTGCTGAAGTAGTGGAAATTTCTCGGTGGGGTTGTGTATTCCTTCTTCCCATGAGAAAGTTAATTGAACTAAAAACATCCTAACTCATTATTTTGATAAAGAGGATAAGAGATGGATTTTCTGGATTGATTCTCTATTTCCTTATTGCTTTGGGAGTAACTCTCCCTCTTTTATTTATATCCCATACTTAACTTACCACAAGAAATTGGATGGAGAATGGTGTCCCCTCCACCAGGATTTAATAAAATGTCTCTTTCTCCTACCAATGCTTATTATCCTTTTTTATAGTGTTTAATATATTAAATTATCACATTTTTGGAAACCTCATGTCAGAGACTCATCTCAAAGATTTGATCTTTTATCCTTTATCTAGCCACTAACGATGGTGTAAAGAGAAAAAGGTGAGTGCATTTAGTAGCTTATTTAGTCACTGACATAATTACTTATTCCAATTTAAATAAGTTTCTTTTATTCACTATCTGAAGTTTTTTTGGAAAGAACTTATTATTAAACAATTCCCCAAATCCTTTCCAAGTGAGTTATTGATCCAAATTAGGTTGAACATCTAAGTTCCCCCATGATAGATCTAGGTCATCAAGAATATACATTTCTAGTTTTAAATTTATCTCATCTAGAGTCCCCAATAGGTCAAAATTAAAAGTTATCATATTCAGTTGCACTACCAATTTCTCATGTTATGAATCACCATGAAAGGTTGGTGGATTCTTCTTTTGAAAGTCTGCAGAGTAATTTTCCTAAAAAGGTTACTCATTTATAGGCCCCTTATCAACAACATGAAATTATTAAACTATAATCTAAACCAAGCCCTAGTTTTCCATTGTTCCTAGTTCAACCATGTTCTCAGCTGCTTCCTATCACTGATTTCTTATTCTCATTACTGTTGGCATTTCCGGTCTACAAATAATTTATGAAATAATTTTTTTTAACTTTTATTGTTCACCTTTTCATGATAATATTTTATATATTAACACAATATTCACAATATCACAAAATAAAAATAAAATACCATGTGAAAATGAATTCCTAATGGGAAAAATTAATACTAATCCATGATATGATACACTCATTGGTTAAACCTGCTATAATGAGTTAAAAAAATTACTAGAGGTGTCTTACAATACATTTGTACCTAGGCCTACTTGGTAACTTTAAGTTTAGAATAAAAATGTTAGCCATTAATTGTTAATCTGTAACTTAATGTTTAGATATTCCAATCTTCTTTAAACCAACCCAAATTAAGAACCAAAAAAGACTGATAATATTTGTAACATCCCGCCCCAACTCATTGACTTCAGAAGTGACAGAGTGCCACTATCTTTAGGTAACATTACCTAGACATTAATGTATATTAATAAATACCAACAAAAGAGTCATAGAGATATATTTTACCCTTTTAAAAACTCTAACATGCACAAAAATTCAATGAATATATAAAACAAAATACATTTACATAAATGATGCATGCCCTAAATCCCACTCATAATAAAAATGACCAATCCATCAATGAAAAATAAAATAGGGACAAATATAATAGTAACAACATAGTAGTAAGAGATTAAAACAAAAACTATAAAACAAAAAAAGCCCTAGGTACCAAGGTGGACCCACTATTGAACAAGACATGAACCAACTACATGATCCAACTACACTAATTATGACTGAGACATCAAGGAATGATGCTAGAGATGTAAGAATCCAGTCTGTTTCTGGTATCATGGAAAAAAACATCAGTATAAGAACCAAAGTGAATATGTAGGGGTGAGGAATCATATCTAGTAGCAAACACCCAGATCTTTCCCACATTCCATTAAGACCATAAATATATTACCTAATGGGATATAAAATAGGTAAGGATAATATCAAAGAAGTAAAAATATTTCATAATATAAAATACATTAGATGAACGTGTTTTCCAAAATTAGTTTAATCAATTAATAGTGTTTCTTTTTGAAAAAGAAAAATCATTTCAGAATTTTTAATTGGAAATAATTATATGTTTTCTCCCATGAACACACCCATTCATGTTGCCTGTCACCCCTATGCTCATTCATTGTAGTACATCCTCCTCCAAGTCGCTGCTTGGTGGAAACTTTTTCCATGTTCCTTTCCAATTAACATTGAGCACAAAGTATATTTCAATGAGAATGTGAAAAATGCAGTCATGAAAACACAACAACTTGTGGATTTCTAGATGGAACTCACAAACCATCATGCCAATAACATGTTTCAAATCATCATTCATTCAAGAAAATCATTTTAATCTATTTAAAAAGTCCATGGCTGAAACACCCACAATCCAATTTCAATGCCAACCGGTAAGAGAATTACCAATTGAATTTTACTAGGGAGAAACCATTGAAAATAAGAGAAGAAATATTTTAGCAACCTAAAGCCTATAAGTTATAATAAAAGTGGAAAGAGGTAAAAACCAAGTACCTCAAGTTTGTTTGGAAAAAGGTATCTTAGATGATTCTACCGACTATACTTCTTCCTTTTTTTCCTCAATAAAAACCTGATAAGGTATATTCAAAACAAATCCAACCCCATAGATCTGGATATTACACATTTATTTATGGTTCCATTTAGGAAAAATAGGGGATATCCAGCACAAAAATGAGGAATTATACCCTAACCATTTATTTCCAAAATTGAATGCCCAAAGATTCATTAGAATTGATGTTCAATCATTAAAGGTTGTTGGAAATCTCCAAGGGTAACTCTGGAAGTCAATAGGGGGGAGAAGGAAACCATATGAAAAATTCTAGGAATTTTACATAACAAAATTGGTTGGGACATGGATATTCACAATGTGAATTGGGAACTCATGTTGTGAATTCCTTGAGGGACACTTGTGCTGATATACACATCACTTCTATTTTATTTCTTAAAAAAAAAATTGCATCATGAATATATTCTATGTCCTGAATGAACCCATAAAAATCATTTATACTATGTAAGGAAAATATTGCACCCTCCCCAGTCATTTCATGTCAATAAATAATCATTCATGATAGGAATATGTCCTATAGAATTTCCTACAACCAGATTCATATTTTTTTCATTGTTCTCCTCTAAAGAAATCTATTTTAACTATTCCATGAATCCAATCATAAAATAAAACACCTAAAATTAAGATGTACCTCAAACCATGGATGATACATGGAATGAGTTTTATGTTTTAATAATAAGTTTTAGCACATCTATTACTTAACACTACCTAATTCATAATAATATTTACATGCTACTCTTATTATTTTTCTCTTAATGGTGTTGTGTTAGGGAATTTTATCATGTCTATTGTTTTTAATGAAGAATTTGGGATATGTAATCAGTATATATATTATACATAACATTTTATCTTGGAGAATATGGGATAATTTATTATTGGAATTAGGTATAGATTAGCTAATTTTAAAGTAAGGGAAGATGAAAATCAAGGATGGAATAGATGGAATTTGGGTGTTATAATTATGGTAAGAAATGGTATGTTTAAGAGTCTGATAATATGCAGAAAATGAAAAATATATTGAATGGAAATCAATAAAATAAAAATGGAATTGGTGTTGATCATATTTTTTATTCTATAAGGTGTGATCCCATTATTGTTTATGATTTAATTAATATTCCTTCCAATTATTCACTTTAGTTTGTCATAGTGGTTTATTCTTTGAAATTAAATCAAGTAAGGAATTAATTATATCTTAAGACAAAATTAATATGGTCATTTTGAAGATGGATAAAAATGGTTATGATAATATTATAGGTATGGGTACTTTTTTTTAACACAAGCACTAAAATTAACTAATTTTGAAAAAAGTTTGTCATTCCTCGTAGGGTTTTTATCAATATTATTTCGACCTATATTTATGAGGATGATAGTTTTTTAATTACAATTAAATATGGAATATAAAATATTTTGAAGGGTTATTTGGTTTTTTATGAAGGAAATAAGTTTTCATATTTATATTGGACAAAATCATCAACATTGTTAATACTATTAGTGTGGTTACATGTAGTGACTCTACAAATTATGGCATAAGTGACTCTATTGAATTTTTAAGAAGGGACACACTTGTCTATCCATGTTATATTTTCTTAAAGCATTTAAAGGGGATAAATTGGACACATGTTAACATTTCTTGGTTTGAAAATAGAGCATGTTTTGTTTTAAGAGTCATCCTTTTCACTGAAAATCACCGATACTGGAGTTAGTAAATTTTGATGTTTTCTATCATAAGAAATACAAGACTTTTAGTGTTTTAATTTTTATAAAATTTATTATTGACTATTCACACAATATTTGGGATTTTATTTTGAATAAGAAAATGAATATTCTCAATGATTTAAGGAGTTTTTTTACTGTTGTTATTGAAATAGGTAGTAATATGAAATATGATCATATTGATAATTGAGGTGAGTATTTTAGTCCCTTTGAGGTGTATAATTGAAATAAAGGTGTTAAAAATCAGAAGGTTCATCTAAAGAGACCTTGTAAAAATGATGCATTTGAGGGAATAAAAAAGACATTTGATGGAAAGAGTTGCATGTTTACTTCTAAAAGAGAAGTTTCATGGAGATTTTTGGGGTGAGTCTTTATTTACTACTACATTTATTGTCAATTTATTTCTTGCCATTATTTTGTGGGTAAATACAAATGATTAGTTTTAGTGTGAAAAGGAGATTAAATATTAAGACTTGTGAGTTTTCTATTATAAATGATTTGTTTATATTCTAAAGGAATTAGATATCTAGATTGGATTGTGAGACCCAATAGTTCATTTTCATTGGTTATGGATGTAATGAGTTTACACACATTTTTTATGATCATGTTTTAAGGAATTTTTTCAGAATTCATGATGTATTGTTTATTGAGGATCATAATATTTTAGGTTTTTTTTAAAGAAAAAAATATAAATCATTAAAATTTGATGGAATTGTTAGTCTTGGCCCAATTTCTGATTCATGTTTACCTCACAATATTGATTATGGTGATCATGTTTATTTGGAAAATTATTTTTCATGGTGAACATGTTGTAGTTGACTTAATTAATGCACTAATTATTTTTAATGATCCAGTTCCATGAGTCATTAATAAACCCATTATTTCACTAAAGATATTATCTCAGTAGTGCACCAATTTTACTTAGTATCCACCTTATGAGTATTTTCTCTTTTCTAAAGTGAATGAATGAGAATATTTTAATGAGGTGATGAAAAGTGATCAAAATGATAAATGGGTTGCAACAATGGATGATGATATGAGATCATTATATGGAAACTAAATTTTTGAGTGGGTGAAGTTACCTAAAGGCAAGGGGGACTTGAAAAATTAGTTGATTTATTAGATTAAAATGAATAATATTTTCCTATTTCTTGATATATGGATAGGTTAGTGGTCAAAGGTTTTTGTTAAGAGAAATATCTTGATTTTAATGAAATTTTCTCACATGCTTCTAAAATTTCTTCAATATGAGTTGATCTTGGTTTGGCAGCTTGTTTCGAATTTCATTTTGAGTATATGAATTTGAATAGAGTTTTCCTCTATAATAATTTACGGTATGAGATTTATATATAGTAATCAAAGGGTTTTTCCACTTACTAACTCACTAAAAAGTAACTTTTGATTCTAAAAAAACTTACAGATGAAGGGGGAAAGTAGTGAAGGCCATGTCTATCACCACTTACAATGAGATTACAATCATGTGGTAATGACCCAGTACAATGATACAAAATGGTAATTAACCAGAACATTATTTATAAGTTTGAGAAGAGTTTTTATAGTCTGTAAAAGGTTTTGAGGATGTGAAATATTAAATTTGAGTCCATTATTTTTCATCATGGATCCTAGAAGACCTCCTCTGATCATTGTAATTTTATTTAAAGATTTTTATAATAATGATTTTATTATATTACTGATTTATTTAGATGATAAGATTATTATTGGTCACGATACTTATAGAATTGAGATATTGAAGGAAAATTTTCAATCTATTATTATGAAAGGTATAGGTCCATAATGATAGATTGTTGGAATGTCGGTCTCCTATAGTAGAAAGTATAATAAATTATGGTTATCTCAGGAGAGATACATTAAGAATTTTTTTTAAGAAATTTTCTATAGAAGGATTAAAAGGCATCAATACCCATATTTCATTACATTTTAATATCAATGTGAATTAATCACAATCTAATAATGAGGTGATAAGGGAAATGAAGTATATACATAGTCCACAGTTATTTTTCATTTGATGAATTCGATTGTATGAACTTTACGTAATATAGCTGATGTAGTTGGTAGATTTACTTGTTTTATATCAAATTTAGGTATAGAATATTGGAGTTTTAAAGTAATTTTTTCAATATCTTCATTGTACATCTCATTTGACATTATTTTTTAGCAATAATAAACATGTGGTCTGCATATTTATAGATTTAAATATGAAAAAGGATATCAATCCAAGAAAGTCAAATTCAGACTATAGGGGAAGTTTTATATGTATGGTCTAGATAATATTGATAAATTTTAAACATAATAATTAACTGTAGGTTTTGAAATGATCCACAGTAGAGTTCATTATTATCATATTTGGCATTGGGAGTAGATCATTGAAAAATAAATGATTGTTTATTTCTCAGGGAGATCGATCATAAACTCACATCAACTCTGTATGGGGGTTGGTGTCACATTAATATCTATCAACAATTCCAGTGTCCCATTGTAAAATTCACCCTTCAGGGTAGTTGAGTCATATTCCTTCACTTTAGGAGTCCTCTCTCTATGTCTTAAAATTTTGACCAACTGTTCTCTCCTAAATATTCATGAAACCCTATAACCACTCAATGTGGGAACTCATAGATCTTCCTACATGTTCATGTTGATCTACCTGGTTATTAGATGTGATATATCCCAGCAATCCAAAAATAGTGCATGGAAATGGTCAGTATATCAGAGACTCTAGTAGTTATGGTCTCTAGAATGGATGTTGGTTTGATAGCACATGAAGTCTGAGATTTCTATAATGAATCTTGGAAAAAAGATCTGTAGAGCCCATATACCAGAAGAAGAGATCCCTAATTGACCATTAGCGATACCCATATAGCTTCTATTGAAGATTTTAAATTTTTATGAAAATAATTTCATTATTTAAAATACCACAAAAACTATGATAATTAAAAATTCATATTAATATCTCAATGATAAGTAAAATCACCAGATCATAGATTTATTTTTTCAATCATTTTTAATATTTCATTCCCATATTTGAATAAAACTGAATATAAAAAAATTTAATAGAATAATTAGTGTTGTAAAATAAATTATTAAAAAACTAATAATTGAAATGAAATAGAGTATTTTGAATAAGACATAGTACAATAATCCGAGGTCATTTGATTTTGAATATATTAATAGCTTCTATTCTTTTTTCTAAATTTAAGATTTACTATTCTGTTGTTTCATGATATTCGTGCATATCATTGATTTTTTATATTCCCATATACATCAAAAATAATAATAACATGGTTTTCATATGGTTTGAAATCATTCCGAGGTTGTTTTATAAGAATCTGATCGTTAAATGAATGTTTTGGAATTTTAAAATAAGAAAACTGCAATTTAGATAGCACCTCATATTGACATTATATATTCTCAACCATCTCACAATTCACTATATGGTTGTTTTCATCTAATTTCATGAGATTATAAGTTCATTCCATTGATTTTGACTCTTAGACGCACATTTTTAAAGGACATCAAATCCTTAAAAACCGCATATTCCATATTTTTGGGAGGACCAAATATATTATTGATGTTTCTTCTACCGATACACATCACAAATAATAATAACATGGTTTTCCTATGATTTCGTGTCGTTCTAAGGTTGTTTACTATGAATCTGACCATTAAAATCACGTTTTTGAGTTTTAAAACAACAAAAATATTTTTTGGTTCATCCCAAACAAAATAATCCACATATTAAAATTCTGTCTTCTTTAACATCTCAAAATTCACTATATGGTCGTTTTCATATGATTGCATGGTCTTTTGAGGACATCTGGTAGGTTTTAACACCCTAACACACGTTTTTAAAGGGTGTCAAACCTTTAAAACCAACATATTCAGTTATTCCAAGAAGAACAAACATCTAATTTACAATTATTCTTCTTATACATGTCCCAAATAATAATAATATGGTTTTTCCATGATTTCATGACATTATGAGGTTTTTTTCTATGAAACGGACGTTAAAAACACATTTTGGCCTTTTAAAATAATAAAAGTGCATTTCAGGTCATCTCGGGTAAAGAAACCTCATATTAATGTTATTTATACTCAACCATTTTTAAATTCACTATAAAATCTTTATATGATTTCATATAATTCAGATGGCATTCGGTTGGTTTTGACCCTCTGACACATGTTTTTAAAGGGCAATAAACCTTTGAAAACTGCATATTCTAACATTTTGCACAGAACAAAAGTTTTATTGAATATTATTACTCTCTTACATGTCAAAAATAATATAAAAATGATAGTATTATGTTTTCACAACATTATCATGTTATCTACTATGTATTTTACCATTAAATGCATGTTTTGGTGTTTTAAAACAACAAAATTGTGTTTTAAGTCATCCTGGGAAAAGGAAACCTTGAATTGAAATTTTTCCTACTTGGACATATAATAATTCATTATACAGTTGTGTTTGTTGTATTTCACAACATTCAGATGCCATTCGGTTGGTTTTGACCCCATGGCGCACTTTTTTAAAGGGCATCACATATTTAAAAACTGCATATTCAATCGTTTTGGTAATACTGCATGTCTGATTGTTATGTTAATTACTCCTAAACATCATGAATAATAATAACATGGGTTTCCTATGTTTTTAAAATCATTAAAATGATATTTTACATGTCTATAATCATTAAATGTATGTTTTGGAATTCTAAAACAACAAAACTGCATTTCAGGTCATACTAGAAAACAAGAGCCTCAGATTGATGTTTCTCCTACTAAACCATTTCAAAATTAAATTTAATATTGTTTTCATCTTATTACAGAACATTCAGAGACTGTTTGATTGGCTTTGACCCCTTGACACACATTTTTAAAGGGCATCATATCTTAACAACCACATATTTGTTCATTCTGGGAAGACCACATGTCTGATTGGCCTTCCTTCTGCTTGTACAAGTCATAAAAAAGAATAATACAGGTTTCATATGTTTTCACATCATTTTATGGTTTTTTATATTTATATAACTATTAAATGCACAATTTTTCATTTTAAAACAACAAAACTTCATTTGTTGTCATCTTGAGCAAATAAAACCTCATATTAACATTCCCTCTACTCGAATATGTCACAGTTAAATTTCAATTTATTGTAATATAATTTCCTGGCATTTATAAATCATTCAATTTGTTTTAATCCTCTAGATACACATTTTCAAAGGGCATCAAACCTTTACTACCATGTATTTGGTCATTCCAGATAGACCACATGTCTGATTAACATTCCCTCTGCTTCTACATGTAATTAATAATTATAACAATGTTTTCCTATGATTTCATGTCATTATGAGGTTATTTGGTATGGATCTTTCCATTAAACACTCATTTTTTGTTATAAAATAATAATGGTGTATTTTTCATGATCCTAGGAAAATGACACCCTGTATTGACATTCCTCTTTTTCTACCATTTCAAAAATCACAGTATAGATGGGTTTTTTTGATTTCATGGTATTCAGAGGTCATTTTGTTGGTATTCCCCTCCCTAAATAACGTTTTTAAAGGTCTTAAAACCTTTAAAAACTACTCATTTGGTCATTCTCGGAATATCACACGTCTGATTGATATGCCTTTTCTTCATTGACTTAAAAACAATTATGACGTGGTTTTCAAATGTTTTCAAATAATTTTCAGGTTGTTTGATATGGGTCTAACCATTAATCACACACATTGGTTATTTTAAAAAAAATTATAGTGTTTTGGGTCATCCTAGTAAAATGTAACCCCACATTTACATTCCACTTATTCAATCATCTCACAATTTACAATACAATTTTTATCCGATTTCACAGTATTTGATGCTTTTTCAATAGGTTTTAACCCTAGAAACTTGTTTTTAAAGGGTGTCAACCCTTTAAAAAACTTATATTTAGACATTCTTGTAATACCACATTTCAAATTGATGTCTTGTATGCCCATACATGTCACAAATAATAATAAGATATATTTCCTATGATTTCCTATAATTCTGGGATCATTTGCTACATATCCAACCATTAAATTTATGTTTTGATGTTTTAAAACAACAAAATATTATTTCAGGTCATCTCAAGAAAATGAAACCTCATATTGATATTTATTCTACTCAACCATCTCACAGTTCACTATACTATTTTTTCATCTAATTTCATAGAATTCGGAGGTCATTCATTAAGTTTTGACCCCTAGATGCAAGTTTTTAAGGGCATCAAACCATTAAAAATTTTATATTCATTCATTTTGGGATTACCAAAATTCTAACTGATGTTCTATGTTCTCTTACACTTCAAATATAATAATAAAACAATTTTACTATGATTTCACATAATTTCAAAGATTTTTTATATGGATATAATTTTTAAATGCACGTTTTGGAGTTTAAAAACAACAAAAATGTGTTTCAGTTCATCCTGGAAAAAATATATCTGATATTGATGTTACTTATGATTGAAAATCTCACAATTCCGTTTATGGTTGTTTATTTTATGATTTTATGGTATTCGGAGGAAATTCAGTGGGTTTTGACACCTGATCACATGTTTCAAGAGGGATTCAAACCTTTAAAAACCACATATTCGATAATTTCAGGTAGAACTCACATTCAATTAACATGTCATTTTTCTTACACATCAAAATTACTAATAACATGGTGTTCCCATGATTTCATGTCATTTTGAGGTAATTTTATTTGAATGTGACCATTAATAACACGTTTTGGTATTTTAAAACAACAAAACTGAATTTCGGGTTATCCCACTGAAATAGAACCTCAGATTAACATTGAGTCATCTCAATCATGTCACAATTAATAGTATAGTTTTTTCATATTATTTCAGGGATTTAGGTGGCCATTATATTGGTTTTTAACCCTTGACACATTTTTCTAAAGGTAATTACCATGAACTCATATTTTCTATTATGTCATCGGAATGCTAGCTTCAGAATATCAACCTTATAAACCCTAAACTAGTGGTATCTAGACTTAAGACTGGTCTTTGAGAAAGAAATTGTTCCTTTAAACTAATCAAAGAGGCCATCAATCCTCGAAAATGGTTATTTTTTATTTATTTTTTCCGGGTTAAGGAAATAATAATCAACCCAAAGCTGCAAGCTTCCATATTCCTTTTTCACAAACAAAATCAGAGATTCCTAAGAGACACATAGGGTATGATAAAACCCTTTTCTAAAAGGTTCTCCAATCAAACCCTCATCTTCATGAGCTTGGTAGGGGCCATATAATATGGTGCATATGATATGGTGTGTTCATGGGGTGGAAGTTGATGTGTAAGTCCATCTAATTCCATTGAGGTAATCTCATAACATCCTTAGGGAATAATTCCATAATGTCTTCCACTACTAAATGAATCCATATAAATGAAGAGTATGTTATGCTAAGTAAAAAAACCACCAACTGATAGGTTATGGGTTTCAGCTTCCTACCGGTAATACCCACTCATCCCACCAAGAGATCTCTCTCTCCCACATAGGAGAATCTCATCTCATCTGTCTGGAGGCATCTTGCCTTCCTGTGAAGATAGTAAATATAGTCTTAAACCATGGGAAACAAATTCATACACAATATTTCATCATATAGTTTCATCATGGAAAATAATATGTCCCACCTGAAACTCTCTCCACCATGTTATAGCTCTTGGTTCTAATAGATAAGCGATATCGAAGAATTGTTCCCTATAGAAACCTCTAGAGATAGCTTTTAAGATGAGGTCTCAATTTGAATCACCAAATCTCACACCATGAATAATGATATAAAAGAATTAATTAAACCTGTTTATAATAGTATTGAGTAAAGATTATAATAAACAAATATCATACCTCGTATCATCTCATGTGAATCCTGGTCAAAACCCTCTAGGGAATGCAACTACCCACAGCCCTGATTGTAACCTCCCCTAGCATAATGAGGGACACCAAGTGGTAGTGGTGGTGGTGGTGGTGGTAGGATCTCATAATGTCTTCCTCCAATATATGTTCCCCCCTCTATAACTTCTTCTTATACTATACTAGAACCACCTCCCTGAGGGCCACCCTGGCCACATCTAGGGGATTACTGATCAAGGAATTGTCTCTTCCACATAGGTCCATCCATTGACTACTTTTCTAGCTCAGTGTCATGGGTTTAGAAGTCACAATACAAGTGACCACACCTATTATAGTAATAACATCACCCCTACACATTCTAACTAGATACTATGTGTGATCCTTAAGCCATAGACCCATGCGTCTGATTCCAAGAATACCACCTCTACTAAGATCTCAATGTCTGATTCCTGTTATCTACTACAGATGACATGGCCACATGCTTCCCATTACCAGCTCCAATTGTGTGACATAACTCAACTAGGAATATCTTAGTCACTTTAGCCTACTCTAGCATTGTATCATAAGTGGGTAGACATAAGGATACCACACTGGATCAAATGTCCCTTTTGATACCCAGATCAACTTCCTCTCCTGGAAGAATCTTTTTCAAACCATATTGAGGAAGTATTGTGTATGTCAATGAAACCTATTTCATACAAAATTATTGTCATGATACCCATTTGAAACTATAGAATATCCTAAATCTGAACTAATCACAAGAAATGTGGGTAATATCCCTCATGAAAAATATTCTTAAATTTGTACCATGATTGTTTCATCTCGTCATAGGTCTTCATAACCAAACTATACCATGACTCAACTGCTTCATGGAAAAGACTGGATTCTTGTTCAACCATATGATCTTTTAGGTTCTGAACAAGCCTAAAGACTCAAACTACCGATTCAAGATAATCCTATGTTACCTAGGGATTTGGTTCACTACAGAATTTCAATGGTATCTGATTCTAGAACTCATGGAGTGCAATAAGCCTATAAAAATCCTTGATAAGAACTTCCGGTACTAACTACTTCTCGACAGGCGATGGTGTTTCTACCTACTCACCTAGAGGAAACACATCATGGGATGGACCCCTAACTGAGGCCTCATCACTCATTAGATCACCATCAAGATCCTGAATCAGTAACTTGGAAGGATGTATTCGAGGAGGCATCCAAAAAGTAATCAATATTTTCCATAGTCAGATGACTATATATATATGGGGATTTTACTTAAGAAAGATAGTCAAAAGACTCAATCATATATAATCCATGTACCATTACTCCCTCTAACCAATGTCTTAATATGCGGAGTTTAAAAGTAGGTAGTCATATTTCTATTGTATGGATACATCAGCTACCGTACCAAAATTTGGTTCCTAACCTAAAATCCACACTCGATAAACTATGACACTATTTCCCTAAGTTTTTATCCAATCCTCATAGGAGGGAAACTCTAAACACCATCCTTAGGACACACTAGCTTTAATACCACTATGTATTGTCTTGAACCACAGGGGGCCACCTTTCTTGTGTATGGCTAATCCATCACAACCCCAAGACCGCCTCGAATGGGCTAGGTATTGGTGATAATCATAGAGAAGTAGTAACTACAATGGGATGCCTTTTCCTAATGAACTTGTATGCACGCACCCAACCATTACTATAGAATAGTGCAGTGGTATATGAAGTATAGACTATAACATCTAGTGATAAAACATGAATGTGATAAAAAATTTATGTTATGTATTTATTTTGAATTATGTATATATTTATCTCACATATATACTTATTTTATTCTCCCTTACTTTGACAAGATAGTATATACCTTATGATCATTTCTCAAATGCCTTCTTTATGTAATTTTATTTGATTATGATATAAAGAAGGATTATGCAAACCATTTTCTTTCTATAGTTAATTCTCATATTATTCCTTATTATTGATTTCCTTTATGTGGTATACATAGATCATGAACATGTTATGATGGGTGTGCCTAGATAGTGCTCCATAGAATTTGGTAAGTCTTTAGTCTCATGAGACATTGTGTTGGGGATTATAGAGTAAACATAATATTTTATGGTACTTTGTCTACTATATGATATTCACTGGGAAGTTAGTCTTGACTCATGTTTATTTCATGTAATATTTTGTGACCACATTTCCTATGCTACAAATACCCTCTGATACCATGTTCTTTATATTATGTTTCCATGTAAGCACTCATGTTCCATCTCTTTTATTATATCATGTCATAGCTACGACTCATGTGTTATGTTTCCTTATCATGTTTATTACCTTATTGGAATTTATAGATCACCCAATTATTTTATGTATTCCCTAGGTTAAGGTATGCATTTTTAGGATCTCAAATGGATTTAGGGGCTCCTTATGTAAAAAATAAATATCCCATGTTTTCATTTCTTTTTTTGTATTATGATCCTAGTTTTGAAAAGACACTAGGCATCGCGATCCTTGGGATTGTAATTTTTGGATATTTATGTTTAAAAAACATGTAATGATGAGATTAAAAGGCTTGTGTTTTCATATTACAAGTCACATGATGTTACACTACAAGACATATGGTCTATCTTGAAAGACCTAAAACTGTTTAAAGCGGACCATCCTATCCATGAAACTGTGCAAGGGATAAATATTTCACCTCTATACAATAATGAAATATTGAAATTAGCTTTCCCAATATATGATCATGATATATGAAGGTAACTCCTAGAAAACCATAATGTCAAGACTCACTAAGGAAAGAAAAAAATATTCCCCTATCCCATGCATATGAGTCATAACTACACAGAGGGGTCTACTTAGAAGAAATGATTATGGAATGATTACTACCCCTACAATATGAATAGGGAAACCTAGGTAATTCCATCCATAAAAATTGTACCTTACTATACATAAGTATGTCTTATTAATATAGGCTCACTTCACCTGTGTATGAATAAAATCTACATATGGATTTCTTGATCATGACATAGATATGCACAGGAAGGCTCCAGTATATGGCTACCCACCAGTAACCCTATAAAGGGATAAATATGCCTCTCACATCTAGTCACACCAAACCATTGAAAAGTATATTTAATGATAACTTGAAAATTTTCACAGCAGTTCCTACATCTTTATTTTGTGATGTTAAATTGCACAGAAGGCATCCTTGTTTCATGAAATTAAAATGCACGGTAGATACATCCCCACCGCATGACACTAAACTATACAGATCATCATCCATCATCACACCTTATCAAAGGATCACAAGATCCTGAATCTAGTCAGCCAAAGTTCTTCCATTAGATTTGTTATCACCTCAATCTATAAACCACACTTCATGCCTTGAGTGTCTTGAATTTATACAAACCTTCTATGGCCCTTGGGAAAGGAAACCCAACTTCAAGGGACCCTTTGTTGAAATATAAATATCGGCCCCTGGATCATGCATAGGGGCTCTTGAACCTAAACCAAATGTGTATTTTCATTGAAAAATGGCTTCTAATCCTTGTGATCATTGGAATCATCACAGTGGATCTCTTCATTATAGAGGGATTTGTGATCATCCTCACTATGATTGTCCCATATCATAATTCATGATCTGGGAACCTTGAGCCATCATTTAAAATATTCTTGTATGACACTTGGGAATGAATTGGATTATTTATAACCATAGGAATCCCTGTTAGGAATTTTTGTTACACTCCCCTCATATCAGTTCCTCATGAATCATGACCTTAAATCACATTAAACTGTCAAAATTTGTATGACCTTAAACATTAGCCTTTGATGAAACAAATCGTAAGACCCTAAACAACTTGTGAAAGATACATAAAACATATCAAGAGGAAAATTCATGAAGGGAATTATGAAAAATTTAAGGTATGTGATTTCTAAATTCTACATCTTTAGTGTTTATAAAAATTTTGGAGCATAAATAAAAAATTCATAAAGCTCATAGGGCCCATGTTGTAGCCCTGGTAAAATATTTTACAAGATCATTGGACCCCTTGGTCTAGGAAAAATTTCGAGTAATGATTTTTCACATATTATAATCATGATAACATGTTCACTAGGTGGTGACACAACTTTTAGTGTTCATGAACCCTTATTTAATATTACATTTTCCAAAAATCACCTTCAGGTCTTCGAAGTCTGATCTAACACTCTCCAATTCATTATGTTGATACACTTATCTTGGAACCACATGGCATTTATTTACTTCTCTTAGTTCTTATCTATAGTTTATTGGTAATAGAGACCAACTAATCTGATGGGGAACCACTAGAATTTATTTCTAAATAATGAAATGCATCAGATCATGCGCCTAGTTGTTGTTTTAGTCCCCGATGAAATGTCCCCCTTAAATCAATGAGCTATTATCGAAGTTACATGTGATACCAGTTTCCACCATTACTAATGGTTGACCTGTATCAACTATCCCCCATTTTAAGACGAACCAAATATTCCTATACCATTATTTATAATCCCCATAACCAAACAATTCAAGCGTATTAGACATTCTTGATATTATGTCACTATGTATTGTATCCATTCTCAAAAAAGGAATGTGGTACTCCATTATTGAACTTTTGGGTGTCCCTTATCACATAACTAGGAATCAAAAAAATTAGGGACCAACCACCCCAACCATAAACTAAAATAACCTAGGGTGATAGAACCCTTCTTCGATAGCACTTTTCCCTATATCCCACTTCATCGTTTAAATTTTTTAATCCTCAAAAATATTTTGCATCCCTTAGAAGTGAGTGTGGGGTACCCTCTACTTAACCATGCAAGTACGTCATATAGGCTCATTCATAAGTGACTTTAACCAGTTAACTAAATGTGTTTTCTCTTTACCAGAAAGGACCTCTGATTCTCGCAATACCAAATAACATCATGTCTCAACTCAGCACCTTAGAGTGTTTTCCGATCATCCCTAACATGCTTTTCACATTCCATATTCATAAGTTCAAACTCCTGGATCTGTGATTTACTCAACCCATATTTAAAATATCAAAGTAGATTTGGAATCCTTAATACTACAAAACCATAAATCAAACTAGATATCATCAAGGATTTAGGGTGTCACAACCCATCATGGACACCCATCCATCATAATTTCTACAGCAATGTAGGCTGTCATAATCCTTCATGAACATTCATTATTCAGAATATCAATTAAGAATGAAGGGTATCAAAACCATTCTTGTATACTCATTATTCATAATCCTAGAAATTATTCAGGGTTCCAAAATACTTCATGAATACACATCATTTATAAATAATATTATAAGGTATGATATAGATTAGAATAAAATATAGAAATAGACAGTCTGGGATGGAAGACAATAAAATACAGGAACAGATAGTCCGAGCTAAAATACCCTAAACTATATCAATAGAAGGTCTGAGCTAGAATAAAATGAACTACAAAAACATATGGTCTGAGTAATCAGACCATAAATTGAAACTATATATTATCTAAGCTAGAAGAACCTAAACTACAGTAATAGTTATTCCATGCAAAATGACGCTAAACTAAAAAAACTATTAGTCCGAGCTAGAAGACCCTTAATAAAAGTTATAGAAGGTCTAATCTATTTGAACAAAAATTATGGCACAACATAAGTATAAATTCATAAGTCTTTAATCATCCAGTTTAAATAGACACAATTATTTCTGTAACACCCCAAGATTTAATAGAATGTTATCTCTTTAATTTAATTTAATAGCTTGCACCACACACAACACCGAGTTCGAGCACACGACGACTTACCAAAATAGCTGTTCAAAAAAAGGTTATGAATAGTATTAACTGTATTTTGAATTTTATATAATCTACATAATTTTAACTTCAGTATTATGTGTTTTTTAGACATATTATAAGAAGAAACTCAAATTTTTAGATAAGAGAAGTATTTTACAAAAAATGAAATTTCACCGCATTTTAATGGGGAACCCTTTTTAAATAAACTATCAGACACTTTTTTATATTTGATTTGACGAAAATAAGATAATTATTTAGAATAGGGACATCATTATTTACTTTCGATGAAATTTTGGTATTTTTCGCTTAATGTTCATTTTTTATGAATAGTGAGAAATATTGTATTTTAATTCAAAATTGCCTTTTAATCTAATTTACTTATATAGTTAGATTATATTTTTAACTAGTTTTAAAGTGTAATTAGATTATATTTTTATCATTTAATCCTATTTTTGTCATTGGATGTAATTTCACATTGAAATTAAACATAAACAAGTGTCAATATTTTGATAGTTATTATTTCATAAAAACACGATTTTCGTTTTGACAAGAGAAATTAATTGTAAATTAATTGATGCTAATTATATTTTTTGAATTTGGTAAAATAGAAATTATTTTTTAATTCCTAATATTAAATATAACTTTGGATGAATATTTGGTTTTTTCTGAAAAACTTAAATTTTTGATGAATTGTGAAAACACTCAGTAGTAGTTAAAAAACCGACTTCTTCATTTAAATGAATTTTTACCGCTTCTGTGAATTGAATTTCAAAATCCAAACATAAATGGTTGTTATTATTAATTAAAATATGGTTCAATATGATGAAAACAATTTTTTGAATAGTAAATTTTGACTTTTATTTACCGTAGTTCAAGGTAAATATGGTAATTCAAAGTAATAAAATATTATAATAATATTAAATTACCCTAACATGTGTCCTAATACTATTTTCTGATACATTTCTAACCATAGGAATCCTTGGTTCGATTTTGGGACCCCATGGAGTCACTTAAGAGTGATAATGACACTTTATATTAATTAATTTAAAGTTAAGGCAAAAATTACATAAACATAATTTTTTAGTAAATCAACTTTTACATGGGGTTATATAAGTTATATCTTCAACTATAAATATTAATTTGAAATCTAAAATTATTTCCTAAATCATGGTATTTTTGAAGAATTTTTATACATCAAATAAATAAAATTATTGTTGACACCGTAATGATTTAGTTTTTACCTCATTAATAAATGATTTAAATAAATAAGATTATAAAAATTAAAACAATATCCAAAACCTGTAAAGTTATTATTTTATGATTTTATTAATATCAAGAGTCATCTTATATTCTAATTTAAAAAGTTTTGTACCTTTTGAAACTGAAATTCATTATATAATAAAATAATATTTTCAAAATTTCCTAAAGAGACCCTCATCTCCCTTATAAAAATCCCTCACCTCTACCCCATTACTCAGACCTTTCAAGCCCCTTGGATCTTCCAAACTCTACCCAATTAATCTCTCAAGATCCCTCTATTCCACCTAGAAGCCTTACTTTAGGCAGAAGGCACTTCAAGAAATCATTTTGTACAAACCAAAGGGAGTTACCCAACTTTAAGGTAACGTCTTCCCTAAAGTTCTATTCTTTTATTTGACATCTGCAACCCCATAACATCTTTTTATTAATTTATTTTATAAAAAAAACAGTATAATAAATATATTAGGTTTTTGTTATGAGAAGTATTCAAGCTACACTTACACACACTTCCATCTAATGGGAAAAGAACATAATGTTTCTGTGGACGGTGAACTACAGCCTCACGACACGATGATTGTTTAATTATCTCCAACCACATCTTTTTTTGGCCATTAAGATAGAAATATATTTATATATGATATATATTATACTTATATTATTTATATTCTTATGTATTTTTCATTTATAGCGTGCCTTTATGGTTTCCATAATGCGTAAATGTGATAATTTCATTTGAGGAAATGTAGACTATCGCACCCTCAAAGTGATATGACTCGTTCATGCCATGCATGGAATGTATAAAGGATGAAGTTACTGAAATTATATATGATATTATGATGGAATTATAATATACCTTTTTATCATTAAGTATTCATTCTATTAAAATACGAAATAGAAATGAAAGTAGCGTTCATGTGTATGTACGGTTTACCGTCTCCATGAACGGTGCATTTCATTTGTTATCTCGAAATGTTATGTAGTATTATAAATACATATATATACTGGATATATATGATATATATGATATATAAATCATGAATATCATTCTGGAGAGAAAGTACTTTTTACCACATGGACAACATGTAATTATAAGAAGTTTACTTTTGACTTAAGTACCAAATATCAACAAAATGACCGTTATTAACTTAAATGAGTATGTAATGTTTATAATATGCTAATAAGTTATATAAAAGAAAATATTAAATTTTAAAAAGGTTCTAAAGAAATTATAAGTTAACTTTATTTTTTTATTCAGGAGATTAAAGAATGAACGGGTCATGTCGGACACAAGGTAAGGTGTTCTTCATTTCACTTTTATTCCCGTGAGATTCATGCTATATTTTCCACTATTACATTTTGTGCGTTGTGTGTATGGACCATTATTGTATTATTTGAGTAATATACTTTAATTTATGCATATATACATCGTCATTTTATGATCCTTCTTTCATGGGGTGTATGTTTCGTAAGTTACCAAATCGGTAGGGAAATTTCAAATTTCAATTTCCACTCATTGGGTTTTACGCATACTTCATTGATTTTTTAACTCCAGTATTATGTGTGAAATAAATATTTATTTACATATTCAGTAATTTCCACTCCCATTTATGTCGATATACTTTTGATACACATAATAACTCAATTGAAAAATTCTCAATTCGTCGATATGAACTTGATAAGAGTAATTTTAACTCAATTTCTATTCATTGAGTTAAACATCCAAGTAATTGGTGTTGTTTTTACAAGAATATGTGTGAATGTCATATGATTTATTTAAAATGAATATCCAATCATATTGAGTGTATTTATATTTTTCACACATAATTATTTCATTGATCTATCCTTATCCTAAGGATACAGTATTTATAAGGGATTTAATATAAATTTACATTCCATTGAGACTTCTTCGTTGTTATGTGCCAATTCAGTTTTATATGGTGTATATACTGTACTTTGACATATTATATTACAAATCCCTTTATTCTCATGATATTATAAGGTTTTTATTACCTCAATTATTTTTATTCAAAATTCTCTCATTTGGTTAGTAACTCTAACTAGAATATCACTTTAAATGTTTTATAGATTTATTCTTCTAAATATTTCTCATTAATTTCCTTGTTTTAAAAATGGCATAAGGATTTATTTATATGGAAATTAATATTTAAAAATTAAAAGTCCTTTTAAAATTTTCAAAGAGGTTTGGGACACTTTGATTCAATAATCTATTTTAAACAAATTCTTAATAAATAGTGATACTTTTAAATGTTTTCAAGAAAAAGGGGGATATTTCTCTCAAATAGTTTTGATGATTATTTTAATCTATGTCAATATCCTTCATTATTATCGATTGAGGTTAATTTATTATAATAAAATATTCCATATTCTATTTAATGAGTTATGTTTGAGTGTGGATGTGCTATTTTTATACCATTCATGGTTTATGGATAAAGTATTGACATTTCGCGTCCTAGTTTTAAGATGAATGTTTATGTTGTGTTTCAACATTTTCATATGAGGGATGAATTGGACTTAGTAAGTGATGGGCTTACCCCGCTATAGTTCCTTGATGCATCAGTAGGTCTCATGAGACAAACTAGTGTCTTGGAACAAGGCCTTGACAAAATCTTATTTGTAGTCTTGGCACGAGGCATTGACTATGTTGTTATGATGTCCGACATTATGTATTCCATCATTTTGAAATTACCTATTGATATTACCTGTGATTATTCGACTAGTATAATGTACATGTCAATAAGTAAATGGAATTGTTTGATTTATCTTTTCCATATTATGCTGAAGATTATGTTTAAAATGATTTTGTTTTAACTTTATAGATTGACTTAAATTTTTATTCTTATTTATGATAGTTTCCTCAATATTATTATCCTTAATAAGCATATGAGCTCGCCAATTTCTTATGTTTTCTTTTTCATAGGATGTTAAGAAGTAAATTATGATTAATCTACAGGGATAGGCCAAGGATATGAGTGTGTCCAAAGGGGACACAATTTTTTTTTCTTTATTTCATGATGTAATGTAAAACTTATGAATGTATCTAGTACTTCCAAGGATAATAAACTGATTGGTATTTAGGGAAATGATTCCTTGTATCATCCCAATGTTATGTAATAATGCACTTACTATGGGTAACTAGGGTTGGGGCATTATAGTTTGTATCCGAGGAATTTTAGTACAAACCTTGAAAACTAGATTTAGAAAAACTATTATTATAGATCATTACTATAAGATAGAATTTGAGGATTATTATAGAAGAACTTCCTAGAATTTTGGTAATGTAGAGATTTTGTGTATTTTTCATGAAATACATCCCTGTCTAGATTCGAGCAGGTTGAGGCAGCTCTGGCACAGATGTACCTAGGAGGGAAAACTCTGAAAAAGAGTTTCAGGCTTGACCTAGGGTATCCTGGTACACGAAAACGGGCCTTGATGCACTCTTGGTTACAACACTCTTGGGGGATATTCTTAGGATAATTCACATTTTCTTTACAAACCGTATGGAAGGATTTTAATATAAGATGAGAATAAATAACCTTGGTTAATCATAAGGTATTTTAGATTGAAAATAATTTTTCATGATATTCTATAAATGATTTTATGACTATTGTTACTTACACAATTCTTTCTGGTTTTAGTCAATGGCTAGATTACAAGGAAGTCATTGTAACATTGAACATGATGTACAAGATGGGAATAGTGGTGGAAATGAGCAACGAAATGGAATGTTGATAAGAGTAAAAGATATTGTGTTCATGCCAAATCCGTTTTACAAAAATATGATCATCAACATATATATTTACTAGCTCCCAAACACAATGAAGAAGAGAAAGGTGGTGAATGATAAGAGCTCCAGGAGTGGAGATCATAAAGGAAAAAAATCTCATTTTCCATCCTGCTAGAAATGTGGAAGGAAACACCCAAGAAAGTGTCTCAATGGAACAAATAAATGATTTATGTGTGGGAAAGAAGGACATAATGTAAAGAATTGTTGAGTAAAAATGAAGTGTACTATAGAGGAAAATAAAAATGATCCCAAGAATCGATTTACAATCATTTTCCATAAATGTAGAGGACCTAGGAATTACCCATGTCAATGCCCTATTCTATAGGATATACTCTTGGTCAAGGAAGAAACTATGTGAAAATAAATGGATGGTGAAATGTTTAAAATTATTATTTCTCCTTGTTTATGGGATTACTTTGGAAGACTTTTCTCTTGTATGTGCAACCCTACAGTTTTAATGTTAAAATACTACTCAAAGAAGAATTATCTTTTCTTTTGTGGATATAGTTATAAATAACCATTTGAGTTTATATGATCCTTCAATTTGAGGCTATTACAGGTTATTAATTTTTACAATGAAATTGCGACGTATGAGATAAAATTTGTAGTTAAATTATGTTATGGTTATTTTGATTAATTTATCTCTTTTTATGAATGTTATAAAATATATTTAAAAAAAGGACAATATGCAGACCGTGTGACAACCCATCGCGTCGGACAAAGCTGCGGGAATCGAACTCACAACCAAAGTGAAACTGGGATTTATTGCCTACCACTGAACTACATGAAGTCCTTGGTTAGTGTGACTAATTATTTTTAGTTAAATGATTTTATTGATCAATTATAAGTTTATTTGGGGTCTTATGTTTTATCAAATATATATCCTTAGTGTAAGAAAATTATTTTGTGATTAAGTGATAAATGTTATTTTGGAAGATGTTTGCTCTGTTGGAAACACTATATGCCTAAGGAAAATAGAATACCATGGGATTTCATTGGAGAAGTAATGGTGGGTTTTTATCTATGTTTTCATTGTGTATTTATAGAAATTTATGTTATTTATGTAAATTATTAACCTATCATAGAGAATATATGATTAGGTTAATTATTTTTAAGTATATTAATTTAAGGGAAGTTAGTGTTATTTGGATATACAATTTAATGTGGAAGACTATGTAAGAAAATTCTTCTAAATTTTGGGTTTCAATATTAGTATGGATTATATTGAAAGAATTTATGTAAGTTTTTTTATTAATTTTTATTTATTGAACTTTGGGTATTGATGGATTAATTTTAGGAATTAAGATTTGTATATCTTTCTCTAAAGAATTATCCTTTTTGGGGATTATCTCATCTTGTACTAACCATTTTGTTTTTTTAATATCTAAAGAAAAGGAAAATATGTAGTTAATCCTTTTTGGATTATGTGATTATCTATAAGTTGATTCTATCACTTCATGTGTGACAAAGTCATCTTGACTACTCGTCGTTTAGGGTGAAAGATGAGTTTTTGGTAAGAATTAGATTAAGGATGAAACTCTACTTGTCAAGTATATTTTTTTCTATTATTCTATGAAAAAATTAATTATTAAACTTTAGGGAAGGGATCATACAATGAAAAATGTGTTATACTAAGGCTTTATGTTTTTTTGAATCGATGATATTTTAAATCATTATAGATTGATTGCTTTAAGGCCCTCAATTTTACACTAGTTTGTGATTGATGACCTCAATAAATACCTATAAATATTTAAGTTTTTCCTCCAATTATGTGTCTCTAATTACCACCAGTGTTCTCCTAATCATGATCCTAATTTGGTGGTGACTTTTTAATTTCCCATTCCCTCTTATTAAGACTAAATTTTATTAACCCAATTTCCGATGTGGGTTTTCCACAAAGGTATTTTTCTATTTTTAACCTTTTATTTTTGAAGAACAATTTCAAATTTTGAGGACGCAATTTATTGAAGGAGGGGATAATGTAACACCATAAATTTCATAGAACGTTATCTCTTTAAGTTAATTCAATAGCTTGCACCACACACAACACCGAGTTCGAACGCACGATGACTTACCAAACTGACCGTTCAAAAAGCGGTTATGAATTTTAAAAACCGGATTTTAAATTTTATATACTCCACATAATTTTAAATTCTGTATTATGTGTTTTGCAGACATATTATATGAACAAATTCAATTTTCCTGATAAAAGAAGTATTTTTCAAAAAATATATTTTTTCGGCATTTTTATGGAGAACCCTTTTTAAATTCAATATTTTATACTTTTATATATTCAATTTTACAAAATGAAAATCTCTTTTAGAATTGGGACATAAAAATTTACTTTGGATGAAATTTAAGTATTTTTCTGATAATGTTAATTTTTTTATGAATAGTGAGAAATACTGTATCTTAATTGAAAACAGCCGTTAAATATAATTTATTTATATGGTTATATTATATTTTTAATTTATTTTAAATTTTAATTAGATTATATTTTTACCATTTTATCCAATTTTTTCCATTGTAAGTAATTTCACTTTGAAATTGAACATAAACAGTTTTCAATCTTTTGATAATTATTATTTCTTAAAAACACGCCTATTGTTTTGACAACGAGGATTAAATATAAATTAATTAATGCTATTTATATGTTTTGAATTTGGTAAAATAGAAATAATTTTTGAATTACCAATACCAAATATATCTTTTTCTGAATATTTTTTATTTTTCTAAAAAACTTTAATTTTTGATGAATAGTGAAAACAGTGAGTAGTATTTAAAAAACCGACTTCTTCATTTAAATAAATTTTTACCGCTTCTGTGAATTGAATTTTGAACCTTTTACCTACATGGTTGTTATTTTTAAGTAAAATGTGGTTCAATAAGATGAAAATAATTTTTGGTGAATAGTAACTTTTGACTGTTATTTACCGCGGTTTAAGGTAAATATGGTAATTCAAGGTAAAAATAATATCATAATAATATTAAATTACCCTAACATGTGTCATAATCCTATTGGTTGATAAATTTCTGACCATGGCCATACTTGGGTCGATTTTGGGACACCTTGGAGTTACTTAAGATAGATAATGACACTTTATATTAATTAATTTAAAGTTAAGAAAAAAATGACATAAACATATATATTTTAGTAAATAATTTTTTAAATGGGGTTATATAAGTTATCTTTTCGACTATAAATATTCATTTTAAATATAAAAATATTTCCTACATCATTGTATTTTTTTATAATTTTTAGAAATCAAATAAATAAAATTATTTATGACACAATAATGATGTAGTTTTTACCTCATTACCAAATGATTTAAATAAATAAGATAAAAAAAATTAAAACAATATCCAAAACCTGTCCAATTATTATTGGATGATTTTATTTCAAACAACAGTCATATTATATTTTAATTTAATGAGTTTTTTACTTTTATTAATTCAAAATAATTATATAATAAAATAATATTTTCAAAGTTTCCTAAAGAGCCCCTCCTACCCCTTATAAAAAGACCTCACCTCTAACCCATTACTCACACCTCTCAAGCACCTTGGCTAGTACAACCTCTATCCAAATAATCTCCCATGATATCTCCATTCCATCTATAAGCCTTTCCTTACGCCGAAGGCACTTCAAGAAATCCTTTTGGTTCAAACCAAAGGGAGTTGCCTGATTTTAAGGTAACGTCTTCCCTAAAGTTCTCTTATTTTATTTTACTTCTCCAACCCCCTAAACTATTTTTATTTCTCACTTTTATAAAAACACTAGTATCCTAAATATACTAGGTTTTTTTATGAGAATTATTAGATCTATACTTACACACACCTCCATCTAATGGGAAAAGAATATATTGTTTCTGTGGACAGGGAACTACTACCTCCTGAAACGATGATTGTTCAATTATCTCCATCACCTATTATGGTGTCCATTAAGATGGAACTACTTTTATATGTGATATATATTATATTTATATTGTTTATATGATTTTTAATTTTTTATTTATAGCGTACCTTTATGGATTCCATAATGGGTAAATGTGATAATTTCATTTGAGGAAGTGCGGACTACCACCCCCTCAAAGTGATATGACTCCTTCATGCCATATGTGGAACTTATAAAGGATAAATTTACTTAAATTATATATGATATTATATTTAAATTATAATATAATGATGTATCATTAAGTATTCATTCCATTAAAATACTAAATAGAAATGAAAGTAGCATTTACGCATATGTACGGCTTACCGTCTCCATGAACGGTGCATTTCATTTTTTATCTACAAATGTTATGTACTGCTATAAATACATATATATACTAGATATATAAGATATATATTATATCTAAATCATGAATATAATTCTGTAGATAAAATAATTTTTACCACATGGACAACATGTAATTATAATATGTTTACTTTTGACTCAAGTACCAAATATCAACAAAATGACCGTTATTAAATTAAATGAGTACGTAATGTTTATAACACGCTAATAAGTGATATAAAAGAAATAATAAATATTAAAAAATTTATTAAGAAATAATAAATTAACTTTAGTTTTGTATTCAGGATATTAAAGAATGAATGGGTCAAGTCAAACACCAGGTAAGGGGTTTTTCATCTCACTTTTATTCCCGTGAGATTCATGCTATATTTGCCCCTATTACCTTTTGTGTGGTGTGTGTACTACCCAAGATTTTATTCTTTGAGTAATATAATTTAATTTATGAGTATTTAAATCATCATTGTATGATCCTTCATTCATGGGGTGTATGATTCATAGGTTACCAAATCGGTAAGGGAATTTCAAATTTCAATTTCCACTCATTGGGTTTTACATAAACATCATTGATTATTTTACTCCAAGATTATGTGGGAAATAAATATTTATTTACTTAAGTAGTAATTTCAATTAACCTTTATGTGGATATACATTTCACACACATAATCATTCCATTGATAAATTCTCAAGCCATCGATATGAACTTGATAAGAGTAATTTTAACTCAATTTATATTCATTGAGTTAAACATCCAAATCATTGGTGTTGTTTTTACAAGTATATGTGTTAATTTCATCTTATTGATTTACACTTAATATACAATCATATTGAGTGTATTTATGTTTTTCACATGTAATTATTCCATTGATCTATCCTTATCCTTAAGATACTGTCTTTATAAGGGTTTTAATCTCAATTTACATTCCATTGAGACTTCTTTGTGGTTATGCACCAATTCACTTTTATATGGTTTATATACAATAAATTGACATAGTATATCATGAATAACTTTATTATCATGATATTATAAGGTTTTTATTACCTCAATTATTTGTATTCATAAGTCTATCATTTGGTTAGTAACTCTAACTAGAATATCTCTTTAAATGTTTTAAAGATTTATTCATCTAAATATTTCTCATTAATTTGCATTTTTTAAAAATGGTTTTAAGGATTTATTTATATGGACATTAATGTTTAAAATTAAAATTCATTTTAAAAGTTTCAAAGTGGTATGGGACACTTCGATTCAAAATTCTATTTTAAATGTCTTCTTAATAAACCATGAGAATTTTAAATGTTTTCAAGAAAAAGGGGGATATTTCTCTCAAATAGTTTTGATGATTATTTTCATCTATGTCAATATCCTTCATTATTCTCGATTGAGGTTAATTTATTATAATAAAATCTTCCATATTTTATTTAATGAGTTATGTTTGAATGTGGATGTGTTATTTTTATACCATTCATGATTTATGGATAAAGTATTGACATTTCGTATCCTAGTTTTAATACGAATGTTTATGTTGTGTTTCAACCTTTTTATATGAGGAATGCATTGGAATTAGTAAGTGACGGGTGGAGCCCTCTATAGCTCCTTGATTCATCGGTAGGTCTTACGAGACAAACTATTGTCTTGGAACATGTCCTTGACAAAATCTTATTTGTAGTCTTGGAATGAGTCCTTGACTATGTGGTTATGATGTCCAGAATTATGCATTCCATTATTATGATATTAGATATTGATATTACATGTGATTATTCCACTAGTACAATATCCATGTGAATAAGTAAATGGAATTATTTGATTTATCTTTTCCATATTATTCTGAATATTAAGTTTAAAATTATTTTGTTTTAGTTTTATACATTGCCTTAAATATTTATGCTTATTTATGATAGTTACTGCTATATTTTTATCCTTATTGAGAACCTAATATCACACCTTTATTATGTTTTTTTTCCTAGGATGTGAATAAGTAAATTTTGATTAACCTACAGGGATAGGCCAACGATATGTGTATGTTCAAAGGGTACAAAATGTTGTTTTTATTTATTTCATGATGTAATGTAAAACTTATGAATATATCTAGTACTTCCAAGGCTACTAAATGGATCAGTCTTTTGGGATATTATTCCATGTATCATTCAAATGTTTTGTAATAATTCACCAACTCTGGGTAACTAGGGTCGGGGCGTTACTCTTTCTAGGATAAAAACCTTTAAATGTCACCCCAATAAAAAGTCGAGTTTTTGATCATTGGACATGCACTTTGTGTGATCTAAGAAATATTGATCACTTCGGAAATAGAAAAGTTATGAAACTTAATGGGAAGAAAATCTATAAATGGAAACCTATAAAAAATACAAGTCTACATCTAAAAATATTTCCCCATATGAAACTTAAGAAAAAGTTCTGGAAATATAAAAAAAGTTTCAAATAATGTAGGGTTCATTATCTATCACAAGAAAAAAATATAACTATGCTTTCTAAGTATACTAACTTAATAAAAAGTTAGAGAACTTTCCCACTAGGATATATATTCCCCCAAATTATCCTTTTCAACCCATTAATACAAATATAACTAGAGTAGACACATCAATTAGGATTCTTATGTCCATAACGATTCAAGGAAAATTATCAAGAGAGGCCTATTATGATTCAATCATTCAAATTCAGGAGTTTGGGTTTACTTGGTATTGAAAAAGTATGGATGTATTTGATGATCTATATGATATTAATCAAACCAAATTTCATGCACAAGATGAATGAAGGAAAACCTAATAGTGACATGTAATTTTCAGAAGATTTTTTCATTGATAATGTGTAAATAAGGGAGGAGTATCTACATTTTAGAGTCTCTCTAAGGCTCCAAAAAAAATAAAACCATTCAAAACTAGATCATGATAAAATATGGTCAGATGAGTTTTCTAAATCATCTAGATTCCAGAGAGAGGAGTCAATTGAGTGTTGAAGTGTCGTCCACTCCATTTCTTTTATTATAACCTATGGTTAATAAATTTAAATAAAATAAGATAACTCTTCACCTAATTTCTAAGTGATAGATAGAAAGGATGATGAAATAGAAATATGAGACCTTGTGTGAGCTATAATCACTTCATGCTCTACGGTCTACATAGCCATGTTATCCATATGAGCACATATATGAGAGACTTTATGATGTCTCATATCAGCCACCTTCAAATATTCCTTTATTAATTTGACTAGAGAAGTCATGTCATCAAAATTGAACATTTTCCTCTCATTATTGTCCTATAAATTCCAAGATAAGACAATTTGTAGCATGGTATCATAGAATTTTCAATATTTAAATCCACTATCTCCCAAATCAAAAAAGATCTAGTGAATTCATTCATCTTGGTCATGAAGGTTCTCTAAGGGATTCTATGTAATCTTGGAATGGATTTTTTTTACCAAATTACCCTTCATGGTACCGATATCTCATTGACTTATTGAGGGGAAAAAGGACGAATGTATGGTAGCATATGTTCAGGTATAAAGTCCCTTGAAGGAAGGATCTTCTAATCCAATGAGGATGAAAGAGGAGGCTCATGTTTTATACCCATATCAGTGCATCTTTTTTTACTGGAATTGAGGGCCAATTTTCTCAACAATCCTTATCCTGTTGATGGGAGACATGTCACTATGGTAAGAAGGTTTCCTTGTGGGCTCCATAATTCCTAAATCAACTCCTTCACTACCACAGATAAAGGGCTTGGAAAATTAGAGAGGTTTTATAATTGATGAACTAATTGATTCAGTATGCCAACTGGGTAGGTTTGTACCCAATCTTGGGCATAGACATGAGATAGTCAGAAATGGGAATCAGATAGTAGAATAAAAATTTCATCATTTGTATCTTAACGTTCCAATATAATCCATAATTAGAAAATAAGTCTAAGATGTTGTTCTCTCTAAAAACCAGCTAAGTGGATTGGATAAACCTATTGAGAATAGTAGAACAGACAAGAAAACCAGTTGGGGGTATATGGATCATAGATGATTAGTTCATATATGCGATATGTAAGAACCCAATCCAAATGTGATACTTTATATGATCTGTATGAAAGGGAAACACTACCATTACCAATAATCATCCTGTTGGGTTTAGGGTATGGAATAAAATTTAAATGATCATACAGAATCAATATTTCAATAATCTCATTAGTTCCTAATGAAATTGCATCAACCCCAAAAATGTTTACCAATCTAGGAGGGAATAAGGCATGAGGAATTTCAGTAGTATTCTCATAATAATAACACTAAAACACTACCCTATCCATCTAAATAAAAATTGAAAATGTTCATTGATTTGATAGGGGACATTACCCAATTAAACATGGACAAGGAGTTAATAATGGAGATAAAGGTTTTTCATAGATAAGATGAGGGGTTTCCCTTCTATTAGTTGTGCTTCCATCACCATTGTTTTATCTCGAATTCCCAAGCATGTATCCCCAGTTAGGAAAATATACCCATTTAAAAGTATTTCCAATAATCCCACTAACTGAATACATGGGGAAACCTCATGTCTCACCCATTAGACCCATGAGGAAAGCTCCCCAACTTCCAAGATAGAATAATGAGAGAATTCATTATTTTGAACTTTTCGATAAGGACATCAATGAGGATGTATGGAATTTGGTCGAGTCATGTTGTGCTAAAGGAATATATTGACCCAATCCTTGATATAAATTATCAAGAATAGGCTCCTCTCCTTATTTAAATTCTCCTTCACAATAGTGATCATATCTCATTCCATGGTTTGATTTTGTTCAGGATTATCCCAAACATTCAAAATAGGAAGTAATTCATTTTATATATCCTTGAGAGTAGGTATTACCCCCAACTGATAAATATCCCATAGTAAAATTCCAACCCCTCCATGGGTCAAATGAGAAGAGTTGTTGTTAGGAAACCAGTGACTAATTATCTCTATAAGACGTTATGAATTAAGGTATATAACAAATTGAGAAATCCATGTCACCTCATAAAGATGGATAGTGTGTAACTGATCATATAATTATAAGAAACTATGACTAACCCAGAATGGACATGCCCATTCATTAGAAAAGTTTACAATAGGGATTGAATCCCAATTTTAACTCTAACCACCCATTCAGTTGTCCATAGAAAAGAAGAGTATGTTCAATTAGCTCTTAGAAATTGGTTTTTGAGAAATATCATAACCTCATAGATCCATATGGGAATTATCCAACAAATAGGATAGCCTACAGAACGGTTCCACAATTAATTGAATGTCCTCAAAAACCATCTTCTGAATGAAGGCAAGAAAAGATGATAGCCAGTGGGGCATAAGATTGTAGTCAGGTGAAGGGATGGTAATATCATCTTGAAGACAACATCTATGAAATGGGAGTTTGTGTGATATAAGATAGTTTTTAAGCATAGTGGGAAGAATCCCCTATAGAATATCATTGTTAGAAAATACCAGGAACTAAGGGTTAGAATTATGGTTCCTAGAAATATAGGATCTATGGTCATCCAAATGAGAAGAATTTTTTTAAACTAAATTCATATACAAAATAGAAATAAGCATATATTATATGGGTAAATTCACCTTGATAAAAATAGGAAAAGATGTACATATCATGGATAGCATCACATAAATCGTGTCATGAATATAAGGGTTTTTGATCACATAACCCGTTACAAGTTTCATGAATCATGTGAACCATGTAACATATATTGATCGCTTGATTCATTCTAAGTCTTATGACCACATTACCATATAAAGGTCACATGAATCGTATAAATCTCACGTGATCATGTGGCATCGATGTAAGATCATGTTATGTGACCTTACAGCAAAGAAAGTGCATCACAGTTCAAGTGAAATACCATTGACCTGCTAATAGGTGTGTTTTATAAGTCATCAAGATAACTCGGTCACATGGATAGATCCAACGATGAGATCACACGATGGGTAATGTGAATTAGTCTTGCTAAGAATTCATTAAATAGATGGTATCGTGAGAACTTTAGAGGCCTGGGTCACAACTGAAATGACTGGTCTTCCACTCACCTATTTATAGGGCACTCCAATGAATGTGAATAATGTCATGGAATGACAAACTACACATAGAAAATTAAATAATGTATGACCAAAGGACTCATGTGGGAATTTACATTCCTCGTAATTGAGTCCTTGTCCCTTCAAACCCAACTTCTATGGGTGGAATTTGTTGATTCTTACCGAACAAGCATCAGTAATTTTAGTATTGGGAAAAACCTGAAGCATAGGTATTATTTTCTCCACAGAGGAAAGAAAGGAGAATTAAAAATACATGGGGATTAATAACCTGGGCCATACAAATCACATGAACCTAAGGACATTACACAAATGGTTCATTCACTTCACATGATTTGTTCATGATCAAGAAAATCCATTCTGATTATCCCTCATGATCTCACAAAGGCTTCCAAACAAGTGTTGATGATCATGTAAAGACTACCAGATGAATTCCATCAATCAAGGAACATGTCAATTGATAGATTCCATAAAATAAACCAATCAATTTATAAAATAAAATATGAAAAGGTGGAATCTTCCTGAAAAATTTATTCATACTAATTTTCATGTAGCATGCTTATGCGGTTCATGAGGTTACTACATATCATGAGAAAACCCCTAAAGACATGTCATATTTCTCATAGAAAGGCTACTAGACATATCACCTTCATCATGAGAAGAAAATTTGACTTTTATTTTTGATCTTTTTATTCCCTCATAGATATCCAAAGGAATAATACCATATTCTTTATAAAATAAAATCAGAAAGAGTTGGTACCCTTATGCAAATAAGAGTTACATTTTTTCACTAAATGGGGGGTTATCCACTTCTCATTATTAGTATACCAATCACATGAAGGCCCAAAACATGTTAACTCAATCTTTTAAAGTCTCCTTGACAATTCAACTTAATCATGTGAAAGGCCCCATACAAGTATTCCTCGATCACATGAAGACCCTATAACATACAATCATCCACAAAGGGACCTAGATATGTCAACCTAATCATTCAAAGGAAATTTGACATATTTATTTTATTATATGAAATCACCATGATAAATTTTGGGTTCCCTAAATATGTAAATGACCGAGTGATCTCATAGTTACTATTTAATACACAACATGAAGATGAAATCATGGATGACCCCTGGTGGGTTCACACAAAACACAAGATGTGATAATGCCTATATCGAATAAATCTAATATCTACAATTTAAACATCATGAAAATATGTGTACTTATAGGGTGGTGATCCTAATAAATACCCCCTCCCCTCAGTGACACAACAAACATAGACACACGGGAGCATAGAGGTGAGAACTAACTACTCTAAGTGGAGAACCACAGTTGGGAAAAAATCCCTCAAGGTTCCATCTCAGTATGTTTTGGGAGAGATTGTGTTTTTTTGATAAATCCATATGATCATGAATGAGTATGTTTGGTGTTTTATAAAGTATTTTTTTAAGGTACTGTAGTTTTTTAGTGTTTTTCAAATTGTTGGGATTCAAGATCGAGAGTTGAATTTTGGAAAAGGAGGAATTTTGTGTATGGTATGAAAATCGTGAACCACAGTTTGTAGAATGAATAAGGTGGTATGCAGAACCATTTTGGGAAATCAAAAAAAGAGGTATTCCGCATAGCAATTCTATGAGTACCACGAAGCATGATACGTGGACCATGTAGGAAGAACAGTTTGCGGTAACGCTAGAGGTGTACATAAATATTGTGGTTCGCGGGATGGATCATTGTTCATGGAAAGGTGATGATGATTTGAGAAGCCATAAAGGGTTTCATTTTCAAAAATTATATGGTGATTTGGGATGACAAAAAGGAAGAGAGGTGGTACGTGGACCGCATAGGGAATAATTCTTAATGGTAGGAGCACTACACATGATGAAGGTGGTACCAAATTGAAGATTTGGTAACTCTCAGATTAGTGGATTTTATAGATCTATTTTCCTATATGAGGAGTGATAATCCCATCATTACTTAGAGTGATTCTCATAAAAAAACATCCTTTCTCTAGGAATTCGGTCAATTCTGAAAGAGGTTCAAGAGGAGGATTCTGTGAAGGGTGAAGTAGTTCACAAAAGTGATTCCATGAAAGAGTGTTTATGGAGAATTGTATTCTGAAAATGAAGGAGGTTATTTGAGGATAAAGTAGTGTGCGGGAAAAGGATTTACATATATTTGAAAGTTGTAAATGAAGGAAGTACGCGGAAGCAATATGAAAATGTAGTATGTAAAGGCGGTATGCAGAGGTTCTATGTAGAGGATGTTCATATAGATAGTACGTGGTAGAGAAATATGAGGTACTTCTTGAAAGAGGTGTTCTATGAAGAATACCCACTATACAGTTCATGAAATAGGCAATGTGGTTCACAGATGACTCATGAAATCTTTAAAATGAAATAAAATATTTTACAAAAGTAATTTCTTCTGACTAAAAGTACACAGAAAATTGGATTTCATCTACGGGTGAAAAAGGGACTTCAACAGAGTATCTATCTATAGTTTAGGTTGTGTGCTTTCATGAAAATGAAGGGACCTGAAAGTAAATAAATTGTGATTGGATCCCTTCCAAGAGTAGTGAGTGAATGAAGAGGAAGACGATGGTCCTTTCCAATGGTAGTGATCCAGAGAAATTGTAATGCCCCGACCCTAGTTACCCAAAGTCGGTGCATTATTTTAATACATTGGCATGATTACAAGGAATCAAGTCCTGAAGGACCGATCGATATAGCAGTCTTGGAAAATATATTACATACATGAATGTTAAATTACATTTTATAACATACAACACAACATAAGTAATTTTTTATGAACTCCATTATTCCCTTAGAATAACCCTTCATATCAATCACAATACACTTCTTGGAATCCTGGGAAAAATAAAACATAGAAAGGGGTGAGCTCAAACACTCAGTAAGTGTAAGAAATACAGTGGAAGATCACATAAATATTAAGCATGGTGAATAATTGAAACCACATGCCTTTACCAATAATAAACATTAATAATTTTATGGAAGGAATATGAACTAAGTAAATAATGCCATAATAAAACACAATCATGGGTATTCTACTAGTCAAACGACCACATAAACATTCAATATTATTTTTGTAATGAGGGAATGTATAATGTCGGACATTCTAAAGCATTTTTTCAAGGCCTCAGCTAAGACGTCTAAAAAAGATTAAGGCCTAGGCCAAAACCATGTATAAAATTGGGAAATATCCTAGAACAATTCCATGCCTAGTTGTCTCATGATACCTACCGATGCATCGAGGATCTATAACGGTCTCAACCCGCCACTTACTAAGTCCAATACATTCCTCATATGAAAAGTTTTAAATATAACATAAACATTCGTATTAAAACTAGCATATGAAATGTCAATACATTAACCATAAACCATGAATGGTATAAAAATAGAACATCCACAGTCAAACATATCATAACTCATTCAATACAATATGGAAGATTGTATTATAATAAATCAGCCTCGATAAAAAATAATATCTAGTAAAGGATTCTGACATAGTTGAAAATGATGAGTAAAACTTTTTGAGAGAAATATACTTTTGTGAAATCATTTAAAAGTAACCCATTTATAAAGGAAGTAATTTAAAAGAGATATTTAAATCAAAGTGTCCCATACCACTTTGAAACTTTTGAAAAGAATTATCATTTAAAAACATTCATGTCCATATAAATAAATCCTTAAAATCATTTTGAAAACATGGAAATTAATTAAAAATATTTCGAAAGATAAATATTTAAAACATTTAAAATTATGAACTTGATAAAGATTACCTTTCAAAAATACTTAAAATATTAATTTTGAAATCATTTTTATGAAAAATGGACATGGGTGATAAAAATGTCCCAGTAAATACTTACGCATAAACAATCTCGAATAATAATGATATTGAAGAATTAACCCTTACCTTGCACTTTACTTTAGTCAAGGGTACGTTTAACCTCCTGTATGAAGATCATATTATGTAATTAAATTGTACCAGAACCATATTAATATTTATGATATCATACATGATTCATTTATAAATTTATATTACTCATTTAATAATAATTTCCATGTTAAATTAATATTTCGGGTAATAATCGCTTTCTTTATCGTACGTGTTTTAACTTGTTACTCTTGATTGTATCACTCAGACAAAGATTTAAATACTTACATAATATAAAAAATGATTTATATATCATGTATATTTAGAATATAAATATGTATAATAGGCATATATATGAAATGAAAAACACCGTTTATGGAGATGGTAGTCCGTACGTACGCATAAACGTTGTTTCCGTTTTCATATCGTATTGAACGAAACATAGTGAATAAGATATATGTAAGTACATACACACACACAAACACACACACACATATATATATATATATATCCAGTAGAATTATTATGTCATTTATTACAAACTTATTAGTAATATATATATTTTTATAATCGTCGATGAATGGTGAACGTGGAAATGAATCTCATCGCATCGTGGAGACGGTAATCCGTACGTACGCACGAGCGACAATATCATATCCTTAAAGTTGTGGAATTGGATGGTATATTAATTTTACAAAGACATTATAATGTTATTTTCATTATTTATATACATATTACTCATCATTATATCCATCCAAATAACATAGTGTTGAATAACAAATTACACCAGGGCGTGGAGACGGTAAGCCATACATACACACGCATAGTGACAATTTCATTCATAATATGGATAGAATTATGAATATAGTTATGACATATTTATAATAACATCACATTATATAGAAGATACTGGAGTTATTATTTTAGAATGTAAACAACAAAGAAAGAGTAAGTGGAAGAATAAGATAACTTGAAAGAGGGTGGTGAAATCATTACATCTTCTTCGGGTTCTTCCTTTTGATTTGATCAAAAGGGCTCCATAGGTTGGATTTATGACCAAAGGAAGTCCTCTAGGATAAAGTTTGGATAGATGGAAGGATATTTGGGAAGGTTTTGGCCGAGACAAATGGCTTTGAAGGTGTTAATTAGAGAGAAGGGGGACTGCCATTTTATAAGAGGGGTGAGGGGAACCTTACGAAATGCTTGAAATATTATTTTATAATAAAATAATTTTCGGTTTATAATGGATAAAAAATGAATTATTTAAAATATAAGGTGGGTATGGATCAAAAAAAACTCAACCAATAGGTTTTAGACAGGTTTAGGTTACCATATTAACCTTAACTTTTAGATTTAACTCTTAGTTAAATAGTTTTACATTTACCACGTCCCTTTGTATTTTTATATTATATGGTTAATAAACTTACTATAAAATTCCAATACAACCCCAATTGGTTCATTAATGTCATATATATTATTATATAATTCTTTTGGAATAACCTTATATTTTTAGGACTATTGTATCAATTAATAATATAATATTTGTTTTAAAAACTATTTTACGCCAATTTTGACGCTCTTTGGTATTTGTTTCTTGATAAAATAATAACAGAATTATTACTTAAAAAAATATTTAATAAATCTTAACATGTCATATTCACCATGAAAATTCGTTTATTTCATAAAAACATTGAAATTATATTTATTTTAATATTTATAATACCATTTATTTGATTCTTTCATTAATAGGGTAATTGTTTCATCATCATTGTGTCACTAATAAATTTAATTATTTAATATTTAAAAATTATAAATAAAATAACATTATGTAGGAAATATTTTTAGATTTCTAATTAATATTTATAGTCTAATTTATCTTATGTATAACCCTATATTAAAAATTTTTTAGTTATTAAACTTTGATTTTAACTCTTTTAACTCTTCTTTAAATAAAATAATAATAAATGTCTTAATCTAATCCAAGTGGACATAAAGGGTCATATTTTATTCCTAATGTTGTTTTTGGTCTAATTAAACTTATACAATAGAATTAATATATGTGTTAGGGTAATAATAATTTCATTTTTACCCTTAATTACCCTATTTACTTTTAACCGTGGTAAATAAAAGTAAAAAGTTACTATTTACCAATAATTATTTTTATCTTATTGAACAAAATTTTACTCCTTGATATTAATAGTTTCTCTTGGATTTTTTAAATTCAACCCAAAAAAGCTTTAAAATTATGTTTTACGTTTATTTGCAAATGCTCCGAGGAGGTGGGTAAAAGATGATAAAAAGTTCGAATTGTTTTTTATATATCTACAATTACTATAAAATGACTCCAATGGATTACATTGAATTTATATAGGTATTATGTATCTATTTTGACCTAAAATAAATTTAAATAAAATAAATAATTATTTAAATAAAAATCAGGTTTTAAACAATAACTCAGTGTTTTTCACTATTCATCGAAAATTGAAAGTTTTCAGAAAAATATCAACAATTCACCCTAATCTAATTTTGATATTCCGAATTAAAAAATGAATTCTATTTTACCAATTTCAAAACAAAGAAGTTTCATTAATTAATTTAAAATTAATTCCCACTGTCAAAACCAAAAGGCGTATTTTTAAGAAATAATAACTATCAAAAGTTTGACACTTGTTTATGTCCAATTTCAAAGTGAAATTACATACAATGACCAGAATTGGATTAAATGGTAAAAATATAATCAATTTATACTTCCAAACCATTAAAATTTATAATTTAACACTATAATTTATTTTGATTAAAAAAGTAGTTTTCAATTAAAATATAGTATTTTTCACTATTCACCCAAATATGAAAGTTATTAGAAAAACACCAAAAATTTATCAAAACTAAATTATTATATCCTGATTCTAAAGAATAATTTTATTTTGTTAAATTGAATATATAAAATTTCAGATATTGGATTTAAAAAGGGTTCACCAATAAAAGGCGGTAAAAGTATATTTTTTGAAAAATACTTCTTTTATCTGAAAAAAATGAATTAGTTCTTACATTATGTCTAAGAAACTAATAATATGGATTCTGAAATTATAAGGATTATATATATTTCAAAATCAGTTAATACTATTCATAACCGATTTTGAACAGCTAGTTTGGTATGTTGTGGTGTGGTTGAACTCGATGTTGTGTGTAGTGTAAGTTATTGAATTACTCTGAAGAACTAACGAAATTTGAAATCTTGGGGTGTTACAGAAATAGATATAGGGAGTGACCCTTGGGAATGTACTGAGTAGACACTAAATCTTATAGAGGTAGTAAGCCTGGGCATAGAAGTGATCTAGCCCAAACCTTGTAATTGAAAACGATCCTTAGTGGATTGGGTACATCGTTACATCATCATTGTATGCTCATTGGACGTCGCCTAGTGAGGGTGAACTAGGTAAAATAGATTTTTCTTGTGTATGATTTTATTTCTGTTCATATATTGTTAAGGGAGAAAGAGATATGTGTGTTTTGTTTAATGATGAAACATGATCTGAAGGGGCAGTAGTTTTAATCTATCATACCTTGATTAACCCCCACCTCTCAAGGTATTTGACCAAGTGGACCTGAAAATTGGTATCATAGGGAAAGTCTAAAAGTCAATGGTTCTCTCTCATCATAATAAATTGAGATGGTCAATGAAAAATGAATTTTTATAATCAATGGAAACAATTTTTAACTATATAAGAATCGTATGTATCACTACTCTCGATCATTAGTAACGGATGTCTTCACAGAATCTATGCATGGAATATCAGCTGATATCAATATTGGTTCTTTATCAGAAGCTATAATAATATAATTAGATGAAAATGAAAAATAGATCAATGATTTAGGGGGATCCCTATAAAATAAAATTTATATGAATGTGATTTTACATAAAACATCAAATTATATATGGGAAAAGATATTAAATATCTATAAAAGAGATTCAAAGGACATAGATAAAAAGATATATGTTTTCCGGAATAGGTATGAAGATCTGAGGATGAACCCAAATGAATTTATTGATTCATTATTTGATAGGGTGAATTTTATAGTGGAAGACATGAATGATCTGGGATAAGTCATTGAAGATATAAATATTGTAAAGAGTATCTTGAGGAAACTATCACCATAGATTAATCCAAACTTTTTAGTATTGGAAGATAAATATCCAAAGGATATGACATTGGATAACTTTCATAATACCCTTGTTTCTTATGAAATGATAAATGATTATAATGATGTTGTGGAAATGGGGAAGTTCAAAGAAGTGGCATTCAAGGAAATGAAGAATCTCTCTGTTGAAGATAGTTAGGAGGAAGATAATTTGGATGATGTCTTGTCATTTCTCTCTTCAAACCTAAAAAGAGGAAGAGGAAAGTTCTAGGGTAAAATTCCACTTGCATTCTTATGATGTGGGAATATTAGACACTTTACAATAAAGTTTTTTTAAGAATTTTGAATATTACAATGAAGACAATGATGAAATTCTACAAAATAATTATTCATCTAATGTGAAAGGTAGGATAAGTGAAAATAGAAAGTTCTTTAAAAAGAATAATCTTCTTTCAAAAGAAGATAAAAGTATAAAAGAATATGAGGTAGAAGAGTTGGAGGAATCCAAGGATCATGAGGTAGATTATTTGGTGGAATTCTTTATAAATTTCATAACAAAAGAAGGAATTGATAATGAATAAGGAGAAGTTGAAGGAAGAGTGGACCTTCAGGCTGAATTAGAAGTTTCTCTTTAAGAGGTAGATGTTTTGAGAGCCAAACAACGAAATATAACAAAGTGTTTCATGATTCCCAACTCTATATGAAGTAGCTAGAATAAGAGATTAATTTTAAGAATGAAGAAGTTAAAAAAATGAAGTGTTCAATGCCAGAAATCTTAGAAAATGTGGTTGAGTACAAAATCAAAATTGAAGAATAGAAAAGAGAGATCGATAGTTTGACTAAAACTAGAAAAATATCAAATAAAACAAATTGAATAACTTGAATAGGAAGTCGTTAGTCTGCAATTAAATGTTTAGGATCAAGAAAAATTGTTGACTTATAGAACAACATTGGGAAAATAGATAACACAAGGAATGGAAAGGATGAAAGTGGAGCATAGTTGTCCAATAGAATATAAGAAATAGTCAAATCCAAATGATAAATCCATTGTGGGGCTTGATCGAAAAAAAAGCAATAACATTTGAAGTTAAACCACAAGAACTTACTTTGAGATTGAAGATTTATTTGGGTACGAAGCAGAATTAGAAGATTCAGTGAACCCAAGGGATAACTAGTGGTGTAGTATTGACATACAGGAATGCACCCCGTATAAGATTCTATTGTTGTGGAAATATGGGACACTCTCAAAATGGTTTTTCTATAAGATATAGCTTCCAAAAGGGAATATGACCAACAAAGGCATTCATATAGATCTTAATTTTCTAGATCATTATTTGATGGTTACTATTTCAGGTGTGGAGGATTTGGAAAAATGGTAAGATATCTCTCAACAACAATATAGATGAATGTGCCGAAGCAAACTGGGATTAGTATTAAGAAGTAAGAAAATGTATCACCAATGAGCTGAAAATGAAAAATAAATTTTCAAATATACAAGATAAAGTTGGTCCATCATATTCTGAGGAATGTCAAGAGTATCAATCCATACCGGGTATGAAGTTAAAAACAAGGATCAAAAAGAAAAGATCTAATCAGGAAGTGGTTTCAAAGATTATGTTCAAGGCATCATATTGCACTGGGATATAGATCACTAATAGCGGATGAACCTCCCATATGATAGGAAATAAGGATTTGGTGACATAAATTGGGTATGATGAAAAATGTATTTTAGGATTTGGAAATGATGAAGGGTTGAAAATTATTGGCTCTGGGAAAGAAAATTTTGGGGAAAATATCTGAGACATGCAGATGACTTGGTTGTTAAAGGTCTTAGTCACAACTTATTAATTGTAAGTCAATTATGTGACTCAAGACATTACATAATATTTTCCAAGAAATTGTGTGTCATCAAGTCAAAATATAGTGTTGTTTTATTTTAAGGAAATCATACAATAGTGAATATCTACCTTGTGAGTGGATAAGTAGATATGTTCTTTATGTACAAGGAAGAAGAAAATAAGTTGTGGCATAAAATTCTTGGCCATGTAAGTCAACTGTCCTTGGATGATCTGGTGAAATATGATGCTTCTCGATATCTCCCTAGATTATCACGTGATCGTACACATACATGTGATTCCTTCCAACAAGAGAAGATCATTCAAAATATATATAAGGAAAAAGACCTAAGGTCAGCAAGATTTATTGATTTGGTTCATATTGATGTGTGCATACCAATTTTACCAAGGTATATTGATGAAAGGTGATATGATTTTCTCTTCATTGATGATTATAGTATAATGGAATGGGTTTCAATCATCACCCAAACATATAAGGTATTCAATTTCATAAAAACACATCGAAGTGAAGTTAAGAAGATGTTGGGTCGAACAATACGGAATATCCAAACAGATAATGGAACAGAGCTCAAAATTTTACAAGTATATGATTATCTCAAGAAACATAGGATAATGCATCATGTTTCAATAGTAAGAACTCTACAGAAGAATGAATTAGTTGAGAGAAGAAATCAAATATTTAACAACATGGCCCAAGAAATGCTCATTGAGAAAGAAATTCAGGATAAATTTTGGAAAGAATCAGTAATGACAATAGTATACACATAAAATATAGTGTTACTATGTCTGAAATATGAGAAGACTCCATAAGAGATATGGTATGGAAAGAATCCATCATTGAATTACTTTCAAATCATTGGAAGTAAGTGTTTCAATATCAAAAAGGAGAAACACTGGAATTTTGAATCCCATGGAGATGAAGGGATATTTCTTGGATAATCAAAGAAAATAAATGAATATAAAAGATTCAACAAGATTCTAGGAAATATTTTTGAAATCCATGAGGTAACCATCATGGAGATTGATCAGAATCTTTGGAAAATACATAATCAGTCTCAGGAGGATAGGGATGAACAAATAAGAAGATTAGGGGATTCTCCAGTTAAATTGGATGATTTAGAAGAATAATTAGATGATAAGAATGATGAGGATAAATCAGATTTTATATAGAGATCAGTGAGAAGAGATTAAATTCACTGACAAAACATAATTTTTGATCAGACAGCATCAGTGTAGACAATGAGGATGAAGACTCTGCAAAAATCATCACACATATCACAGGTTGAGCCTAAATGTTTTAACGAAGCAGTTGGAGATGAAAATTGGGTTCGATATATGAGTGAAGAGATTGACAAAATTGAGAATAATAAGACATGCATGATTGTTTTGAGGCCAAAAGATAAGAATTTTAGTACGAAAAAATGGGTCTTTTGCAACAAAATGAATGAAGATGATGTTGTGATTCGAAACAAATCGTGACTAGTGTGCAAATGGTACTCCCAGATAGAGGGAATCTGATTAGCCACTATATGAGGCTAATATTAATTGTTAATATATATAATAGTCATGTTATTTATTATTCATAAACACCATTTTAGTTCATTTTACACTTTGAACATCATTTCACATTATGATTTTAATACCTTCTTAAAATGCACTATTATGTGGTACATTTTTGAACATCATTTAAAGTAGCTAATGATTCATATGATTTTAAGGAATGTAATTATACATATTTTAATTTTATATTTTTGTAAATATATCTAAACTTAAATATGAACATTTTTTATTCAGGGATCAATCGAGGATTCATAAAGGATGATGGTGATATTTGGAGATGAATGAAAGCAATTCTAGAGAAGGCATATTGGACACCATCCCACTTATGAGAATGTGGGACACACATTAAAAACCCAATGAAGCCCAAATTTGGTGGGAGGATAGAATACATATATAGGAACAAATAATTCTTCAGGATTCAGTGATAATTCGGCCTCCATTGTGGTCATTTAGGAATCCCAAATTAGAGATAAAATTATGGTCCAGATTCTGCGGCCCAGAAAAATAGCCCACTAAACTAATCATATCTCTGAATATACAACTCCAAATGGGCCCAAATTTTACAGGTAGTTATAAGACATCCGGGGATATATTTTGTTCTTATATGGCCCACTCTGATTCGGTAATCTAAAAGGTCTTCCAAGTGCGTCTGTTCGGTGGATGAAAGATGGATGCCACCTCGGGTCAAATGTGGAAAAGTCCCAGTTCCACAAGCTTTCTACCACCCTAGGTCTACCATAATCAAGTGGGATGGTTTGTACTATTGGAGGCTCGACCCAAGGCTTCCAAAATGCCTATTTAAGGTAGTGGTGGTGGAGTAGTTTGAGGATATTTTGTTCTTTGTTCAATTGTAATATTATGCTATGATTTTGTTGTCTCAAGTTTTTCTTTCACATGTAAGTTGTTCAATTTACTTTAGTTTCTTAATAAAATCTCTTCTCTTCCACTTATTCTGTTGTTCTTAATATCAATTTTATACTATTGGTTCAAGTTGTGAATTTATTCATACTAAACCTTTTGAAATTATTCACACAATGGTGGAGTGATCATTTTCTTTTTATTGTTTTCTTTATTTCTTCTATTCCTCCCTCATGAGTCTACTTCCCGCTTCCATTGAAACCATAGCATCAATGGAGGGCTAACCCAATTATGGGTTGATCCAAAGGACTATCAAGGGGCTGGATTGGATGTTATTTATCACCCCATTAATGTATAATCACTTCTTTAATTGAGATTTTTATTTGATGATTTTTAAACTCCATCATCCTTGTTGAATTTAAGGCCACACACTTCATGTGATAATACGAACATTTACCTTGAAGTGCTCAAAACATGATCCTTCAAGTGTATAGGTGATTAGTATTAAAGGGTGAATGCATTAAACCAGTAATTGATGATGATGTTTTATCTTGTTAAATGAACCCATCTCAAATATAAGAAATTAAAATCATTGAAAAGTAAATACGTCCAATCCACCCCAAGTGATAACCTAGGATCAACTCACTCTTTTAAATTGAATTCACTTAAATATTTTATTTATCCTTTAAACCCATATAAAATCAACCCATGTTGGCCACTTCATATCCAAAAAAAGTCCATAGAATGTACGTGTCTATAGGTTTCTTCTTAGGTCTCTGAGGATTTGATAACCCAAGCAAAACTACAAGGATCATTATACCTTCATCTCTTGGGTAAATTTGAGCTTGAATCAAATTTTGGAACTGTTTCCAGGGACCAAAGTAAGTCATCTAAACACCCATTTTATTATCCCCCATTTCTTCTTTTCTCATCCAAATTCTCTTATCTTTTCCCTTTCTCGTTTTTTTTCTTTTGGCGCATGTCAGCCTACACTCGTGATAAATCATACCATCTAGTTAGGGTGGATAGTCATGGGGTTGGGGAGTCAAGTACACCAAGGTAACTCTTTCCATTAGATCCTAATCATCCTAATAATCCAAGGTCAAAAATTGATCCCATTTCAATGGAATGTCTTCAATGAAATCAACTCATAAACCCGGGTGGGAATCAAAATGGAAACCCAAATGAGGCAGCCCCAAACTTGGGGAATGAAATTGATCAAACTATGAATGACTACCTCACACCTTCCTGGACCAATTCCCCCTCATGCATTAGACACAATTCCCTAGGAGATTCCAACTATATCTTTAAACCGCATGTCCTAAACCACCTTCCCACATTCCATGGAATGGAGTCCAAGATGCCCTACCTTCTCATTAAGGAGTTCAATGACATTGTAGAAACCATGTGTCCCCCACATCAACTAGAATCTACTAAGATGAGGATATTTACATTTTCTTTAAAGGATCAAGCAAAAAATTGGATAAAAAATTTTATACCATCATCCATAGACTCTTGGGACCAATTACAAAGATAATTATACAAAAAATAATTTCCCCACCACAAAACAATTACACTTAAAAAGAGTATCCAAAACTTTTTTTAAAAAGAGGGAGAGTCATTCTATGAAACATGGGAGAGGTTCAAGGATACTCTAAACATGGTTCCACAACATGGTTTTTCTATTCCTGGACATGTGAGAATTTTCAATGAATGGTTGGGTCCGGGAAACAAACAATTCATTGACATGATGTGTAATGGAACCTTTAAAAACAAAGCCCCAAATGATGCTTAAGAGTATCTAGAAAGCCTTTCTGAACAAAACCAAACATGGGGAACTTCACATTATTCTGAAAAGACACAAAGAACTACTGGAATTCATACACTTAGAGAAGAGTAAAGCCTTAGGGATAAACTCGCAGCACTCTCTAGGAAGGTTGAAGAAATAGACCTTAGGAAAGTCCATGAAATCCAAACTGTAGACCTTGATTGCACAATTTGTGACAAACATGACCATAAGAAAGACAACTACCCAACCATTCCATCCATCAAGGATGTTATTTTATGAGGACCCCAAGCATAAGTAAATGCTTTGAACTTTCAAAATCCTCAATACAAAAACAACTTCAGCCCAAGGTATAATGACTACCCAGGCTTCTGCTGGAAAGATAACCAACAACCTAGCCAACAATAGGGACAAAATCATTACCTTCATCAGAACTACCAAACCCATAACCAGTTCCAAACCCAACCTATCCAATACCAATATCCACTGGTCCATTTTCAACAAAACATCCCACCTCCAAAATATCCCCCTAGGATAAACCAATCTTCTCAAGCCCCAAACCAAAATGTTCCACAAAGCCTACTAGAAAAACTGTTCAAACAAATGGAGAGGATGAACTCGGATGTATCTTACCTAAAACAAGAACTTAAAACCATCAAAACTGGAAAGGCACCCATTCCTACTCAGGTGGTTCCATCCTCAACTTCAAGGTGATAGTCAAGTTGTACTCAAACAAATAATGAACAACTAAAGGTTGTGATTGTTTTAAGAAGTGGGAAATAAATTGAGAAACCTAAACAACTAATTCCAAACCCACCTGAAGATTCAAACTTGGATGAAAATTCAAATGAACCAAATGATCAAACTAAAAAACACGATAACATTGTCAAAGAAACAACTTTTCAACAAACAACCCCACAACCTACACCATTTCCTCAACGCATGAGGGGTAAAAACAAGCCTTAATTAACTTAAACATTAATATAAATCTTCTCAAAAGTCAAGTCGAACAGTCCCCTTCTCGATGCAATCCAAACCATACCTGCCTACTCAAAGTACCTTAAGGACTTGTGCAATTTTAAAAAAAAATTCACATAAAAACCAAGTCCTTTTGGACGCTAATGTGAGTACCACCATTCAAGGGACCATTCCTCCTAAGTTTATGGACTCGGGTTTCCCTTACATAAATGTTGAACTAGTAAAGAGAAAAGTTGTCAAGGCCTTGTGTGACCTAGGTGCTAGTGTCAATCTCATCCCTTTTGTTGTGTACTGCCAGGTAGGACTAGAAGAACTCCAACCCACATTTGTCGCACTTCAACTTTCGGATCGTAGCATTAGGGTTCCAAAGGGTATTTTAAAGGAATTTCTAGTAAAGGTTTAAAACTTCATCTACCATGTTGACTTCATTGTCCTTGACAGCATCCAAACTTAGGAAATAAGGAACAAACCCCAATCATCCTTAGACGTCCCTTCCTTGAAACAATCAACTTTGTTATCTGAGTCCAAAATGGGAACATGACCATCACCTTTGGGAACATGAGTCTAGACTTGAACATCTATAATGAAAACTCACAAATAAGAGATGACAGGGACATTCATGAAGTAAACATGATAGGAAGCATTGATAATGAATCAATAGAACATCATGGAATATTTGATGGATGTTTAAGTCAGGATGAGATTGATTTCCTTTGTTCATATGAAGGAAGTTTATCTCCTTGGCTTGAATAATTTTTAAATTTCTCTTATGATGAAGTCTTAGGTCCAAAAATCAGTGAAACCTTTCAGCAAACCACATTCATGGAGACCAATCAAACTTCCTTCCCTAAATCTGATCAAGATAATCTCGTAGATGAAACTTCTATATGTGGTGAATCAATCCTATATGAAACTCTAAAAAAAGAAATTGATATTGATCCAATGTCCCAATATTCTGCTGAAATTCTGAACCAACCTTATCTTGAATTGAAAGAACTTCCTACTGCACTCAAGTATGCCTTCATAGGGGACAATTAAACACATTCTATTGTCATTTCTTCTTCTCTTGAATCCAATCATGAGAGGATGCTTCTAGATGTCCTTAAGAAACATAATAAATCCATTGGTTGGACCCTATCTGATATTATTGGGATTAGCCCACTTATTGGGACTCATAGGATTGTTCTGGAATCTAATTCAAAACCATGTCGTCAACCTCAATGGTGAATCAATCCTAATATCATAGAGGTAGTAAGGAAATAACTTCTGAAATTGTTAAAATATGGTATCATATATCCCATAGCTGAGTGTGAATGGGTGAGCCCAATCCAAGTGGTTCCAAAAGAGGCTGGAATCACAGTGATAACCAATGAGGATGGAGATATTCTTCCAACAAGGGTGAGTAGTGGATGGAGGGTCTGCATTGACTATAGGAAGCTAAACTCATTCACCAAGATGGGCCATTTCCCCTTACCATTCATTGACCAAGTCATTGAGAGAGTGGCAGGTCATGCATTCTACTATTTCTTAGATGGGTACTCAGGGTATAATCAAATTGAGTTCTCCCTAGAGGATCAAGGGAAGACTACATTCACATGTCCATTCGACACATTTTCTTTCAAACGCATGCCCTTCGGGTTATGCAATGCCCCTGGAACCTTCCAACGGTGCATGATGGGAATATTCTCAGACATGGTAGGGGATTTTCTAGAGGTCTTCATGGATGACTTCTCTGTGTTTGGGGATACATTTGAGGGATGTCTGTAGAATGTGGAGAGAGTCTTGTCAAGATGTGAAGAAAAGAATCTGGTCCTAAACTGGGAAAAATTCCATTTCATGGTTAAAGAGGGACTAGTTCTAGGCCATCTGGTCTCAGGTAGGGGGATTGAAGTTGATAAACCCAATGTTGACATAATTCGTCACCTTCCATCACCCAAAACTATCAAGGAAGTGAGGTATTTCTTAGGAAATGATGGTTTCTATAGAAGATTCATCAAGGACTTTAGTTCACTCTCCTGTCCCCTTTATACTCTCTTAGTAAAGGATGCTCTATTTGTTTGGACAGAAAGCTAAGAGGGTTCATTCTCAACCCTCAAATCCTCTCTCACCTCTACTCCCATTATGAAATCTCCAAATTGGAACCTTCCTTTCGAACTTATGTGTGATGCCAATGAATTTTCTGTAGGATCTGTGTTAGGAAAACATTGTGATAAAACTCTGTATGTCATTCCTTATGCAAGAAAATCCTTAAATTATGCCCAAATCAACTACACCACTACTGAAAAGGAGTTACTTTATATTGTTTTTTCCATAGAGAATTTTAGGTCCTACCTCTTAGGATCCCCCATCATTGTGTTCACTGACCATTCTGCACTAAAATAACTCTTCCAAAAACAAGATTCTAGGGCTAGACTGATTAGGTGGGTCCTTCTCTTTCAAGAATTTTACCTCACAATCAAGGATAAAAAGGGAGTTTAAAATGTTTTAGTTGATCACCTCTCTAAGATTGAATTCAAAGATAACTCAAATAACCTTTCTGTGTCTGATTTATTTCCTAATGAACACCTATACTCTATGAGTGACTGCCCTTGGTATGCCGACATAGCCAATTTCTTAGTTATAAGAGTCATTCCAAAATTCTTAGGGACTCAAGCTCGAAGGAAATTCCTTTCTGATGTTAGACACCACATGTTTGATGATCCATACCTCTATAAGTTCTTCCTTGACCAAGTCATTATGAGGTGTGTCCCAAAATCCGAACAAGAGTCCATCCTTAAATTCTATCATAGCGAGGAATGTGGATGTCACTTTTCCCCTAAGAAAACATCTGCTAAGATTCTTCAATGTAGTCTCTTCTGGCCCACCCTCTCAAAGGATTACTACACATTTTTTCAAAACTTTCCTAGGTGTCAACTAGTAGGGTCCATCACAAAAAGGAATCAAATGCCACTCACTCCCATCTTACTGGTTGAAATCTTTGACTGTTGGGAAATTGATTTCATGGGTCCCTTCCCAAACTCTAGGGGATATCTTTAAATTCTCTTAGTTATCGATTATTCCTCCAAATGGGTTGAGGCCATTCCTACAAAATCCAATGATCATCAATGTGTGATTATATTTCTCAATGAAAACATCTTTTCTAGATTTGGAATTCCTAGGGATATCATTAGTGATCATGGAACTCATTTTTGCAATCGTCCATTCTCATCACTCATGGAAAAATATGGAAGTTCTCAAAAAGTGTCCATTGTTTACCACCAATAGACCAATGGTCAATTTGAGTTATCAAATAGGGAGATTAAGAATATTCTTGAAAAAACTGTTAATCCTTCTAGGAATGATTGGTCCGAGAAACTCTGGGATTCTCTTTGGGAATATCGTACAACATTTAAAACCATCCTAAGAATGTCACAATATAGGTTGGTTTATGGAAAATCATGCCATTTACCTGTTGAAATTGATCATAAGGCCTTTTGGGAAATTAAGAAAATGGATTGTGACCTCTCATTGGCCAGAACGAAAAGGAAATTAGATCTCAATGAACTGGAGGAACTAAGGATGGAGGCTTATTAAAATTCAAGGATCAAAAAAAGCTAGAGTTCAAGCCTACCAATCTGGGAATATCAAGGTCAAACATTTTGAACCGGGAAAACTTGTGCTCTTGTATAGTTCAAAACATCAATTACACCCGGGAAATTTAAGGTCTAGATGGTCAGGTCCTTTTATAGTTCATCATGTGTACCCCCATGGGGAATTATAGATTCAAGATCCCATAATTGGTTACATTTTCAAGGTCAAAGGTCAAAGGTTAAAACCATTCATTGAATCATTCAATAAATAGGAAATAGAGGTTGAGTTAACTAAGCCAACCTATGAACCAGGAAAAAATTGATAGATTTAGGATCAATGTTAGGTTAACGACGTTAAACAAAGCACTTCATGGGAGGCAACCCATGGTTTTTAGGTTTCCAATAATTTGGTTTTTTTAATAAACTTTATATTTTAAATAGGATTAATGAGTCATTTTGATATTTAGAAATAAAAAAAACTGTTGACATGTTCTTCTATAATGAGTATGGATGGGTATTAAAGGGGAGCGCCATATTCATCCATGTCACGTGGTGTGATCCTTGAGTAATAACTTACTCAGAAATTTAAAAATAAGATAATGTATCATTAGTTTGATTTATTTTATTTTTATGAGTTTGTAGGTTAAAATAAAAATACAAGAAAATAAATAAATATATAATAATAATAAAAAGGCCACATCGTAGGTCATGGGGAAAACCCCGTCACAACTGACAAAGCCGCGGGGATTCGAACCTGGGACCGAAGGGAGATAGGGGTGCGCACTTACCACTAACCTATGGATTTTTGTGCTTTATTATTTTATAATTTTTATATATATACTTATATTTTACTTTATTTATTTTATATATATATATATTGTTTTTTTTTTTGTTTTTTTTTGTTTTGTTTTTCCTTTTTTCTACTAGGGAACTCTGAAAGTGACATGGATATCAAAGGATTAAAAGGGAGCCGCAAGAATTTAAACTTCAACCACTAAGTGACTTCATTCCATGATCCTCATTTTCAATTTCCTTTTTGAACTTTCATTCTCTACCTCTACCCCCTTATATGTTTTCTTTTCTTTAAACACTGGGGACAGTGTTATTTTATGTTTGGGGGAGATAAAATAAAAAATGATTTCATGTCAAAAAAAAATTGTGTAAGTGGAAGGAAAAATTCCTTTAACTTTGAACATGGTAATACATATTGCACACTTTAAAACTGAATATCAAATAATTTACCATTCCCTGATTCTGATTTTAATCCTTGTATAATTTCATGAGCATAGATTTTTGAAAGTTTGGTTGTCTAATGTGATATTTCATCGTTTATATTTTCATCCAAATAAAAAAAAGATCACAATGCATGTCCTTTGGATAGTGGGGTATTAATTTGAGTTCATGGGGTCCCCCAAATAAATAGCATAGTTTTGGTGATCATTTTAGTTTTAATATGAGTATTCAATAAAAAAATTAAAAAAAACATTAAATTTGCGCGTAGAGCAATGAAATGACCTAATGTGTGGCTTTCGACACTTAGGGATCGTGACTCCATAGTTGTCTGTCCTAGAGTTAGTAATTTTATCTCTATTTTTGGTAATTTGAATTTGTTTTTGATTGAGTTAACTCGAGATGATGGTCGAGTATGTGGGCTTCACTTGGTTCCCTATGGTCTTTCATCCTGGGAGTCATCGGCAAAGTCTCGCTATAGGGGTTGACTCTTTTGAGTGCAATTTCAATTACCATGGGAAAATTGAAAAAAAAACAAAAAATTACAAAAAAATTACAATATAAAAAAATGAATACTCATCTTAGTATTGAAATATGAATCCACCTAGCTCTTCCTTCATTTCCCCCTTGAATAAAGATGAACCCCCCATGTCTATTGTGATATAGAACACATCCTCATACTTAATTGATATCGGATGAAATATGGAAATGAATTTGAACAAAGGAATGGGATTAGGATTGGGATATTCTTATGAAACTATCATATATTAAAATATTTTTATGGGTTTCATGATTTTTTGGTATAATGGTTTTTGGTGATCATTTTGTATTAAAATGTTTTTGGAAAAGGGAATTCGAATTTCATATTGTTGAGATATATTTTTCTCGGGACTAGAAAAACTCAAGTTGGGGGGTGTGATTAGCCACTAAATTAGGCTAATATCCATTGTTAATATATATAATATTCATGTTATTTATTATTCATAAACACCATTTTAGTGCATTTTACACTTTGAACATCATTTCACATTATGATTGTATTACCTTCTTATAATGCACTATTAGGTGGTACATTTTTTAACATCATTTAAAGTACCCAATGATTCATCTGATTTTAAGGAATGTAATTATCCATATTTTAATTTTATATTTTTGGAACTGTATCTATACTTAAATATGAACATTTTTCATTCAGGGATCAATGGAGGATTCATAAAGCATAATGAAGATATTTGGAGATGAATGAAAGCAATTCTAGAGAAGGCATATTGGACACCGTCCCACTGATGAGAATGTGGGACCCATATTACAAACCCAATGAATCCCAAATTTGGTGGGAGGATAGAATAAATATAGTGGAACAAATAATTATGTGGAATCCAGTGCTAATTCTTCCTCCATTGTGGTCATTTGGGAGGCCCAAGTTAGATATAAAATTCTGGTCCAGATTCTATGGCCCAGAAAAACAGCCCACTAACCTAATCATATCTCCGAATCTAAAACTCCAAATGGGCCCAAATTTTACAGGAGGTTATGAGATATCTGGGGATACATTTTCTTCTTCTACGGAGCACTCTGATTCTGCAATCTAGAAGGTCTTCCAAGCATGTCTGTTTGGTGGATGAAAGTTGGATGCCACCTTGGGTCAAATGTGGAAAAGTTCAAGTTCCACAGGCTTTCCACCACCCTAGGCCTACCATAATCAAGTGGGATGCTTTTTACTATTGGAGGCTCTACCCAAGGCTTCCAAAATTTCTATTTAAGGCAGTGGTGGTGGAGTATTTTGAGGATCTTTTGTGCTTTGTTCAATTGTAATGTTATGCTGCGATTTTGTTGTCTCAAGTTTTTCTTTCCCATGTAAGTTGTTCAATTCACTTTAGTTTCTTAATAAAATCTCTTCTTTTACTCTTATTCTGTTTTTCTTCATATCACTTTGATACCATTGTTTCAAGGTGTGAATTTATTCACACTAAAACTTGTGAAATTATTCACACAATAGTGGAGTGATCATTTTCTTTTTATTGTTTTCTTTACTTCTTCAATTCCTCCCTCATGAGTCTACTTCCCACTTCCATTGAAACCATAGAATTAATGGAGGGATAACCCACATATGGGTAGATCCAAGGGAGTATCAAGGGGCTGTATTGGATATTATTTATCACCCCATTAATGAATAATCACTTCTTTAATTGAGATTTTTATTTGATGATTTTTAAACTCCATCGTCCTTGTTGAATTTAAGGCCACACATTTCATGTGCTAATACGAAGCTTTACCTTGAAGTGCTCAAAACATGATCCTTCAAGTTTATAGGTGATTAGTATTAAAGGGTGTAGGGATTAAACCAGTAGATGATGATGATGTTTTATCTTCTTAAATGAACCCATCTCAAATATAAGAAATTGAAATCATTGAAAAGAAAATACATCCAATCCACCCCAAGTGATAACCTAGAATCAACTCACTCTTTTAAGTTGAATTCACTTAAATCTTTTAGTTATCCTTTAAACCCATATAAAATCAACCCAAGTTGGACACTTCATAGCTAGAAATAGTACATAGAATGTACGTGTCTATAGGTTTCTTCTTAGGTCTCTGAGGATTTGATAACCCAAGATAAACTACAAGGACCGTTCTACCTTCATATCTTGGGTGAATTTGTGCGTGAATCAGCATCTATGTTGAAAAAACATTTTCACATGTTGAAAGGCTAGAGATAATTCAATTATTATTGTCCACAGTAGTGCAAATAAAGTTCAATGTTTTCCATATGGATGTCAAGCCAGCATTTCTAAATGGAGTACTGGAAGAATAATTTTACATTGAGAAACAAGATGGTTTTCTCATTCATAAAGATGAGATCAAGGTCTGTCTATTGAAGAAGACTTTATATGGTTTGAAGCAAGCACCAAGAGCATAGTATGAAATGCCTGATTAGTTTCTGAAAAATATCAGTTTTCAGCGTGGTGGAGTTGATTATAATATATATTTCAACCATGAAATTAATCAAAGGATTATTGTTCTGGTATATAATGACGACATGTTATTTGGAAAATCAGATGAAGAGTAGTGCAAATAGTTTTTTGAATTCACAAAAAGTGAGTTCGAAATTTCAATGATTAGTGAATTGACATTTTTTCCTTGGATTATATGTAATTCAGGAAAAGAATGGCACATTAATTTCACAATATAAATATTCCAAGGAGGTTTTGGGAAGATTCATAATTGAAAATTCCAAGGAGATGATGACTCTAATGGAAACCCGGATGAAACTGTCTCTCGATGATGAAGGCAAAGCGGTCAATGTCATAGAGTATAGGAAAATCATTAGAAGTTTGTTGTACTTAACAGTGACATGACTCGATATTGTTTTTGGCATGTGTCATGTAGAACGATATCAAAGTAATCTTAAGGAAAGACACATGCTTGAAGATAAAAAGAGTACTTTTGTATATTAATGGAACTATAGATTTCAGTTTGATTTATAATTACCAATATCATCCAAAGATATTAGGATATACAGATGCAGATTGAGCCAGTTCAGTAAATAATGGGAAATCAGCATCAGGAGGTTCTTTCTATCCTGGTGTATTGTGTAATACTTGGCTAATCAAGAAACAAGATTTCATTTCATTGAGCACCACATAATCTGAGTATATTGCCGCCACTCAAGAATGCACACTATTATTGTGGATAAAATAACATCTTGACGACATGGGGATTGAAGTAAAATCTATTTTCAGAATCCATTGCTATAATTCAAGTGCTATAAATCTTAGAAAAAATCATTCTATCACTCAAGGACAAAGCACATAGAAATTAAATATAATTTTATCAAGGAGAAGGTGTGGAAAGTGATTTTAAATTTGGAGTATGTTCTTATATAACAATAGGTTGAAGAAATTCTAAGAAAGGATTTACCCAAAGTAGAATTTCAAAGTCATTGACTAGATCTGGGAGTTCAGTTGACTCCCTATACTTGAACAAGTGTGGATTTGGGACCCCCCATAGTATGGTGTGTTTTTTCCTTAATGTGCTAATTTGTGTTCTTTACCTTTTTATAGACCTTAATGGAATGGCCTTTGGGTTCGTTGAAAAAGGGGGATAAATTGTTCTATTAAAAGGGAAAAAATGTCATAGTAAAGACGTGAGAAGAAGTAACTAGGTAGAGTAGTGAGATAGGGGGAGTTGAAGCTGTTGGGGGGAGTAGTGATGTAGGGGGAGTATTAAATCTGAAGATGTTATATGTGATCGATCAAATGATACAAATCACTATATATGAGGTTTGTGATGAAAGTGAAAAAGTTGTGTTGGGATTTAATGAATTGATTCATTGATGAACTTTGTAGTATTATCTTGTTTCTCATGCCGAGCATGGTTCATGTGGGATCAAAGTATGTGTTGAGTAAATCCATGATCACTATCTTAATCGAAAGAAGATAATTATGGAAGAATTTGGAAGAAACATTAATGAGATATAAAATTATGAGTGTTTTCAACAAACCCAAAGGGGGTTATTGTTGGGAAAAATCTCTCAAGGTTTCCTCTCAGTGTGTTTGGGGAGTGATTATGTTTGTTGAAAATTTCAGATGACCATGAATGAGTATGATTGGTTTTTTCTGAAGCATATGATTAAGGTGGCATAGTTTCCAAGTGTTTTCCAAATTTTTGGGCCTCAAAATTGGGATTTGGATTTTTGAAAAGGAATATTTTTGTGTAGGGGTACATGGTACATGGACCGTGAACCAAAGTTCACGGACTTCATAAGTTGGTATGTGGAATTGTTTTTGGAAATTGGAAATGGAAGGATTCTACATAGAATAGATATGTGGACCACAAAGAATGGTATGTGGGCCACATAGAAGGAATGGTTCGCGGAGCGATGACTGTTCGTGGGAAGGCTAGTGGTATGAGGAAGGATTACGGTTCACGGGATAGCTTATTGTTCGCAGAAAGGTGATGATAATTTGAGAAGTCATGCATGGTGTCATTTGATAAAACAAAATGATTATTTGGGCCACTGCGAAGGAAGAGAGGTGTAACATGGACTGTGTGGGGAAGAACGGTTCATGGAAGGAGCACGGTACGCAGTAAAGGTGGTTCCACATTGGAGATTTGATAAATATCATATTAGAAAAAATTTCGGATCTATTTACCTATATATTTATGGATAATCGCATCATTACTTAGATATATTATCATAAGAAAACATCTTTACTTCGGTAATTCATCAAATTTCAAAAGAGGTTTGTGAGGAGGATTCCACGAAGGGTGAATCAGTTCGCGGAATTGATTCCTTAAAAGAGTGTTTGCATAGAATTGTAGTCCACAAAGGAAGAAAGCGGTCTTGGATGAAGTAGTCTACAAAATATGTATTTCCACATAAGCAGAAGTGGTAAGAGAAGGTAGTAAATAGAATCAATTTGTGGAAGAAGTACGTGGAAGTGGTACATGGAGGGAGTACACAGAGGTGGTTTGTGGAGATAGTACGTGGAGGTGATATGTAGTGGTGGAAGCAAAGGTAGTTCACAAAAGTGGTGGTCCACGAAGCATACCCACTACACAGTTTGTGGAATTGGTAATGTGGTTCACGAAGGACTCAAGGAATCTTTTTAATACACTAAAATAGTTCTTGAAATTAATTTCTTCAAACTAATAGTACGTGGAAAGTTGAATTTCATATATAGGTGAAAACGGGACTTCAACATATCATCTATCTATAGTTGAGGGCATGTGATTTCCTAAAAATAAAGGGACTTATAAGTTCATAAAATGTGAGTGGATCCCTTCTAAGTGTAGTGAAAGAAGAAAGAGGAAGACTGTGATCCTTTCCTCTGGAAGTGAGCTAGAGAAAAAGAAATTGAGGGTGACCCTTGGGAATGTAGTGAGCCAACCCTAAATCTAGTAAAGAGAGTAAACATGTGCATAGATGTGATCTATACCGAACCTTGTAATTGGAATTGAGCTTTAGTATATTTGGTACATCGGCATATCGACTTTGTATTCTTCTTAGACGTAGCCCAGAGAGGATGAACCAAGTAAAATCAATGTGTCATGTGCATGATTTCATTTCTATTCATATATTGCTACAAGAGAAAGAGAGAAGTGTGTTTTTTTAACAAAGAAAAATAATCTGAAAGTGCATTAGTTTTAATCTGTCACACCCTGATTCACCCCCCCTCCATTAGAGTATTTGACCTAATGGACCTAACATCCACCCAATCACAAGATCCATCTACTAGGTAAACACAATTAATGACCCAAGGGATTATGAAGTATGTTTATACTCTTCACATGATTACTCTATTGATTTAATGAATGAATTCCTACATGTTGGATGGATTATGCAAAGGATTTTATACATGTTTGTTTGTTCACACAAGGCCTCAATAGGCCAGCGTCTAAAGAACATTAAGGAATTTATAGAATAAATTCTAAAAATGAAATAATATTCATGAAAGAAAGATATGTTGATTTTTATGTGAGAGAGGTCATGTTATTCGTGTGATATGTTAATTGATCAACTGATAACCCTAGGAAATATCATCCAAGTAATTTGAAGTCCTCTGGACATGTTAACCAGATCATATGATGGCCTTTATAAATTTCATCCATGTATTAAAATTCCCTCCGGACATGTCAGCTGGTTCATGCGAAGTCCTACAAATATGTCAGTTAGTTCAAGAGAATTCATTAAGACATGTCATATAGAGCATGTGATGGACTCTATACATTTCATCCATGTCACGTGATACTGTATAGATATGTCAGTTGTTTCATGTGAATTCCTCAAGTCTTATCATCTTAGACTTGTCAATTTCGATCACCTGAATACCCCTGGACATGTCAAGAAGACACCTCTGGACATTTTAGAAAGACACCTTGTACATGTCAATATGTCACTCCTAGACATATCATCATTTTCTAGCAGGAATACTCAGGAATGTTTCCTAGAACCATGTGAACCCAAAACTATGAGTCTTTGTATAATAATTCCCCTTTCATATGGGAAGTTTCCATATTGTAAAATTGATATGAACTTGTTATGATATCATCATGAAACTCATGGTACCCTCCCTTTATCTTTTAGAAGGTTAGGGTCGAGTATCTTTTGGTGGGAATCCACCTTGGTGTAATAGCCTCTATATCCCAAACACTCCAGCTCATCAGACTAAAACTCTCCTATGAGTCTATCATCTTTCCTTTTCCATTAGCGAATAGGAAATGGTATTATTTTGGGGAATCCACTTTAGTGTAAGTCCATGATATTTCATTTACTTCAGTTCATAGGACCCATCCCCTTTGGGTCCAATATTCTTTCTTATCCATCATCATATTGATAAACTATTTTAACTATAGGGACTTTGATTCCTACTATAAGAAGGATACATAGGATATATTCCCAAGGCCTGAACACCATATAAAACACTCCATTGGGGCTTTACCAGTGCATAATTCTTATATCCATATCTAGTGATCTCATTTACATGATATCCCTAGTTTCTCAAACTATGCGTAACTCACATGAGATTACAGATTTTCAACAATCATATCACTATCACATAAAATTACACTAATTTGGAAAACCTTTGTGTGTAAGGCCCATTCAATGAAATGATGAAAATTACTCCATATATGATAATCCTACTTTGTGTAAGAACCGAATGCATTCCCATATTGGTAAACTCTGGGGAAATAACCCTCATGATTACTGATTTTATGTCCCTACCCATTAGTAGGTTGATGGAAAACCAAATTTTAATGAATCTAATTACTACTATAAGAAGGATATATAGGATGCCTTTTTTATGTCAAGATCTCTATAACGGATGCCTATGTTTCCTCATATACATTATTTCCATATGATGTTAAACTAAACGACTTGGATGAAAACAAAATATGTGGGTTTTGATTCCTATTCACAAATGTTATGTTGGAAACCTCTTAGGGGTTCAACACCATCCTCAATATGACAATTTCCACCCTATATAGTAGAAAAATATATATTACATTGTTATATGGATTCAAAACACAAGAATCTATCCATTGATAATATAAAACATGATATATATGGAGAACCTCATATACATATAGATGGCCTCATTAATAGAACCCCCTTTACATGTAGAATAATTCAACACCTAATAATTTTATTAGAGTAACCAATCCCATTTTGGGATTTGAATGAGAGTAATTAATATATCTTAAATCTATAAGATCGCACTGGAGTAGGCAATTATTCCCTTCAAACGGATGTGATGATCTTGATATCTCAACCAATCAACCAATTTGAGTCTGTAAGTTTCATTTGGTTTGAAACCCAAATAGACTTTCTACATTTGGAATGTATACTAATGTTTCATTGTAGATGTGGGATCCATTGGGAGTTTCCATGAGAGATGAAAATGGTAAAACCGATGTGATTAATTTATCATCCATACTCGAAACCCCCCACAATCAATCGTCGGTTCCCCAATTTTCATCAAAAGATAAGATAGTGAACTTTATGTAAATATAAAAATAATAACCGTATATGAAATCCTCTACCTATGTCATCCATTTTATAGGATAAAAATGATGTATTTCATAGTCCACATTGATCCATTATTCCTATCCACCTTCATTGTTAATAGAGAACTTAACCATTGAAATCCAAAAATGAATGCCCAAAAATTCATTTTAATTGGAGTTTAGATTTTGAAGGCCATCCAAAATCACCTATTGTAACCCTAGAATTGGATAGGAAGGATAATGAAGCTATGTGAGAAATTATAAGTGATATCTATACCAGAACTAGTTGGCTATAGGATATTCATGACATGAATTGGGAACTCACTTCATGAATTCCTTGAGATGCCACTTATGCCAATATTCACATCACCTTAGTTTTATTTCCTAAAAAACTATTTTCATATTATGAATATATTTCACATTATAAACACACATAGAAAAATCATTCATGATGTTAAAAGAACATATAGTATCTACCCCAACCATTTTACGCCATGAAACCATCTTTCATGATGTGAATATTTCCTACATAATTTCTTACAACCATGTTAGATTGTTTTCCTTTTTCTCCTATAAACACTTATGGTTAAAATATTCAATGACTCCAATAATTAAATAAAAGTCATAAAACAATGACATAACTCAAAATGAGGGTGTTACATTCTCCCCACCATTTGTATTTCTATACTCATGAATCTAAATATCAATGTTTCATTTGAAAAACTCAGATTATTACCTCCAAACGAACTTTTTATGTTCCTATGATTCATATTAAACTTGACCATGTTTCCTTAATACTCACACCAAAGAAATGGACCCCCCACTCAATTTATTTTCTTATCTATCCCAAACCTAAAATAGTTCATGAATAAAAGTTACACCAAGCTCATGAGTAAAATTATCCCAACTAATCACATGATGAGGATTCAGGTGATACTTCTTCATTTGAGAAACATGAAACATGTTAATGATATAACTAAATATTTCTAGTAATTCTAATCGATATGGAATGGTGCCAATTTGTTCAACCACTCCAAATAGTCCCACATAATGTACTTCTAACTTCCCTATTTCCCCAAGCATCGATGACTAAGTATTAGTGATGCTTTCAATAAAATGTGGTCACTCATTTTGAAAGATAAGGGTCGATTATGATTATCTACATAGGATTTCAATCGTCTTAGAGACATATACATTGGTTTCAAAATCATCTTTATTTTCTTTATAGGATCTTATACAAGATGCGCTCTGTCCAATGATGTCTCATGTTTCTACCCAACATAGTGTAGAATGATAAGGATGTCCATAAAAAGCCTCAAATGATTCCATTTTTATTTTCTCCTAAATGTTGAAATTATAGGATAATTCCACTAAAGGAATATGATCATACCATGATCCACCAAAATCAATGACACAAGATCCAATAAAATCTTATCATTTTTAAATTGTTTGTTCCAACTGCTCATCCATTTGTGGATGATATGTTGTTCTCTTGGTTAGCTATCTTCCAAGATCCTATTATAATGATCTCCAAAATCATCAAGTGAAATGAGGATCTCGGTCAGATACAATCGAAATTGGAACTCTATGCAGCCTGACTACTTATCAGATATACAAATTGTCCAAACCCTCTATTGGGTGGCATTCATTTATTGGGTGAAAGTGTTTCAACCTGGTTATTCGATGTACTCTCAAAAAAACAGTATCATACTTTTGTAATGTTATCAGTAAAATATGAAAAAATCCATTTCAATTTTTTCCCACTTCCATATAGGTATATATATATATATTTCAACATACCAACCAGTATTTGGTGTTCAACCTTTAACTGGGGAAAAACTGGACATATCATAAATTATTCTAAAATATTACATCTCATACCTGACCAACAAAAATGTTCTTTCATTGACTTGTACATTTTATTAATTATTGAATGAATAGACTATTTTTAATGGTGATAAATGGAGTATTGTTCCTGTTTAGAAAGTGGAACTATAAATTAATTATGAAAACATATAGATGAATTTTTTTCATACATCCAACTATTATATGTCTCTACGCCATTTAGGTTTGACCTAATTGTGATGATATCAGTATCTAATGTCTAATAAACTTTTACCAAATCTAGTAATTTATGAACCAGATTGACTGGAAAGAAAACGGAATGCTCACCCTATATTGTGTAATCAAGATGAATGTCACTAATCATGCTCATCAACTGCCATTTCTCACAAGCTTCTCAAATACACTTTTTAATAGGACTTATGGATCAACACATCTACCATATAATTCCCTTTTTCCATCTGTGTATACCATGATGAAATAAAACACTTGTAGGTACTCCATCCATCATAATTACGTCAAGTTTAAGTCTCATTAAGAAAATATGTATTTTAAACACTTATGGTTAATGAAAACAATAAACTTTTCCCCAATTAGGTAATGTCTCCAAGTATTTATGGAATGGATAACTGTAGCTAATTCCATATCATGCATATGAAATTTCTTCTCATGTTTTCTCAACTAAAATGAACCATATTCCACAACATGATCTCCTTGCATGAGAATGCAACCAATCCTTGATCTTGAAGCATCACAATATACCACAAAGTCTGGTTCTGTAATGATTATGATCGGTGCCGAGGTCAGATGATTTTTAATCTCTAGAAATTATTTTTTATATTCTTAATTACATATAAATTTAACACCCTTTCTTATCAAAGTAGTCATGAAAGAAACAATTCTAGATAAATATTTAATAAAACGATGGAATAACTTTCTAATCCCACAAAATTGTGTATCTCAAAAACATTCTTTGGTTGTTTCCATGAAATTATTTCTTCAATATTTCCTAGGTAAATTAATATTCCTTCTTTATAAATAATTTTCCCAAGGAAATGATATTATTGTATCCATAAGTTGTGCATAAAAAATTTAGCATACAAATGATGGTTCTCTAGTTTACTTAGTATAATTTTAAAGTTCCCCTCGTTTTCATTCCATCTTAGAGAGTAAACCAAAATATGATCCACAAATACCACCACACACAAAAATTGACGTACTTTTGGAAGATATGGATCATCAAGGACATGAATATTGTAGGTGAATTTATATGTCCAAAGGGCATGATGATATATTAAAAATGGTCATGGTGACTTTAAAATTATTTTTTAGGAATATCATCTCTTATAACTTTGAGTTGGTGATATCCTAATCATAGATAAATATTCAAGAACCACCAGACTCCCTTTAATGGATCAAACAGGTCATCGATTTGAGGAAGAGGATACTAATTTTTTTTCATAATTTGATCCATCTTATGATAATCAACACGTTACCAAAGAGTATCATATTACTTATTTATGAATAAAACTAGGGCATCCCAAGGCAATTTACATAGTCAGATGAATCCTTTATCTTTCAACTCATATAGATAAAACTTCAAATCTTGAAAATATAATATATAATTGAAATACGGATTGTTCCTAGAAGTATATAGATATAAAGAAATCATTTTCCATAAAGGTGGTAACCTAGACTACCCATTTGGAATGAAACTTGGGTATCAATCCCCCATTGCAGGAAGAGCCTCATTTCCTATTTTATCAGTAGTGGCCAAGTTCATTTTATCTAACTGGCCAAATATTTCCTGTCCACTTTTAGTAGAGGTCCTAATATACCTATATTTATATCTAAATCCACCTTGAATTTATGAAGACATCCATAATTGTATTTGAATGTTACATGTTGTTCATATAAGTATATATGGGTGTTAAATCCCACCAGCCTGTCCATACCAAGGATTAGATCCAAAACACCCATCTCCAAGACCATAATATCATAAAGAAACTACACTAAATCAATGTAAATGGAAAATTATGGGAATTTAAATCATCTTTACTCTGTATATCCAAGGGGTATCTTGATACTCATGATATGAGGCATCATTTATATATATAGTAGCAATTTTTTAACCACATAAGTGGAGGGAAGGAATGTGATACCCTGGTATTAAACAAGACATACATAAGGATTGAGTTCATAAGGATGATAACTTTCACCATGTAGGGACTTGATTTATCACTCTAGATATCCTATTATTCTACATATAACTACCAATAAAATGTCACAAGATAGATCTTTCTTCCTTGTTGAGGTATTTCTTGGACAACTATGTCGTTCTAGGAGTTATCCTAGTTTACCTGGGTCAATGGATGGGGACTATTTTGATAAGATTATTCCATCCTAGAAAATGTGTCATGAAGATGATTTAATAATATTCCACATACTAATCTCATAGGTTTATAATAATACTTCTTGAGGTTACATTTCTTTCTAAAGTGGTAGAAATTTCTTAGTGGTGTTGTGTATTCCTTCTTCCTGTTCGAAAGCATGCTTTACTAGAAACATCCTTGTTCATTTTTGCGACTTGGGGGATATGTGATAAATACCATGGATTGATTCCATAATACCTTTCTTCATTTTTATTTCACTCTCCTTCTTGCATTTATATCCCATATTTAAGGTCCCTTCATCAATTGAATAGAAAATGGTGTCCCCTCCACTGGGATTCCCTACAATTTTTCTTTCTCCAACTAGTGCATTATTCCCCATTTTTTTATAGTCTATACTATAGAACATTGCCATATTTTTTAAAACCTCGTGTTGGAGACCCACCCCAAATATATGATCTTTTAGTCTTCCACAATCCACCACCAATGGTGCAAAGTGAACAAGGTGAGTGAATTTAGCATCATATTCAGTCACTAACATAATTCCTTATCCTAATTGAAATAATTATTTTTTTTCTTTGTTATTTTAAAGGTTTCTAGAAATAAATTATTATTAAATATTCCAAAAATCCTTTCCTGGTGATTTGTTGACCCAAATTAGCTTAAAAATCTATGATTGACCATTTTTTATTCCAGTCCTCAAGCGTATACATTCTAGTTTGACCTTTAGCTCAACAGGAGTCACCAAGAAGTCAATAGTTTCGGTTATCTTACTCAACCACACCAACGATTTCTCAAGACAAGAATCACCAATAAAGTTCGATGGATTTTTATTGAAACCCAATCCTTTATACATATCATTACATGATTTTAAGCATAATTAAACATAAAATTACAATCCAAGGATTATACAGTGTAATGTCTTAGAGATTAGGTACATAATAAAACATCATAATTCCAAAATAAGAACATATTTTATTTAATATTCATAAAGATCTCCTAAATTACTTTAATCCCTTACATAGGTGTAGGATAACCTGGGCATAACATGAAAAAATAGATGAACTAAAATCCATGTAGGTGAATAATCATAAGAATAAAACTTAGCACATGGGCTAGAAGGCATAACATAATGATATAAAAAGGCATGGGACATGATTAAATAAAAGAAATCATAACATGGGATAATATAATCATGGATTCATAGTAATTATTAAGAAACATTAAATATGAATTTAGCATGATTCAAGGATCATTTCACATGGAGGAGCGTGAGTCATGGCTAACCACCAAGACCATTGCGCGTGGAGCACGAGTCAAGGCTAACCACCAATACTGTTGCACATAATGTCTAATGAAACTAAACATTACCCAATGCATTGGAGTGCTATCTGGGTGCACACATAATAACATGTTCATGAATATGTGTTCCACATGAATAATCATACATAAGTAATCAAACATAAACATAAGGGTTTCCCATGGTAAGAATTAAGTATCATAATCATGTCATAAAGCATAATAAATGGGTGTATCATCAAAGTGTTCCTAAAATAAATGAATTAAATCATACATTGACATTAATAAATTAAAATAGGCATATATCCTGATAATTTATGTCAAACTGATGTGATAAAATTTATAAAGAGTATTTAAGAAACATTAGAATTAAAACTCTTTAGTGCAGTTTAAGGAAAATATTAAAGAGCATTTAAAGCAGAAAAGGGATTAATATTTTATATAAAAACAGAAGTGAACCAAGAATGCTTTCATAATAAAATGATTTATTTTATAGAAATAATGGTTTATTAAAATAGATATTATAGTTTACTTGAAATTGGGTAAGAATTCGGTAAGTTCCATTAAATCAGGCTTTCTTATTGTGAAGAATTGAGTAGGGAACCTCTTAAAAACATGTATATCCCCAAAAAAGAAGGATGAATGGATCTTGATATAGGATTTTGGTACAAATAAATAGAATATATAATATGTACATAAAAATAAAATATAATTTAATTTGGGTAAAAAGAGAGAAAGAGTCGCCTGGTGGAATAATAGTGGTTCGAGTATAATCCCTTACCTTAAGTCTGAAGGTGTTCTTCAGTTGATCTTAATGTCCTGGATAATAAAATTAGATTATATAATTAATAATTCCATAAACCTTTTTACACTTATTTTATTTATTATAATTTTTTAACTTCATTTATTTCCTTTTTGATGGGTTAATTGATTAAATTTCATCATTTGGGAGCGTTGGTTTCCTTAGTTTTCATGATCAGTTTACTTGTATACATATATGAAAGTTTGTATAAAGTGGGTATAATTAATAAAAATTTAACTTATATGTTATTAATAATATTAAAGTGGTTAATTTGGTCTTATATATCATTTTGTTTCATGGAATGATGATTAATCATTAGATAAATAGTTAATGATAATCGTTTGGGTTTATTTTGGAGGTTTTCGATCACAATGAAATCATTTTGTTTTATAATTTAATATCATGTGTAAAAAAAGACTCTAGAACATTAAATAATATATAATAAATATATAATAATCTGGTTCAACCATAAAAATTATTTCATGTCTAATCTTGAAGACTATAATGGAAATTGAAAACATCGTCGCCCTTGAATGTGATAAATTAACATGTCACAAATGATGTTTTAATTTTTAGTATAAAAGATAGGGGAAAGAGAGATGATTATGAATTATTCCATTAGCATAAAAAATAATAGTATATTTAATTTAATATACTTATTATACCATTTGGATGAGGGTATGTTAGGAGAGAAAAAGAAAAGAAATGAACTTGAAACGAAATTAAAAGAAAAGGAAGAGGTCTTTACCTCTTGATTCTTTCTTCTTGAGAAACTCCTTAAGGGATTGGTTTTGGTATTTTATTAAGGAAAAAAAGTTTATGGATTTGGGGGATGGGATTGAGAGGAGATTTGAGAAGAATTTTGACAAGGATCAAGGCTTGAGTTGTGTGAGGAGAATAACTGATGAGGGGTGGTATTTATAGTGGAGGAGAGGGATGTTTTTTCATTATTTAATTCATTAGTTTATTATTTTTCTCAATACAAGTAATATTTTTGATTCATGATATTGAATGCATTAATTGGATCACGTGAGTTTGAACCAATTGTGTTTATATCATTTATGAATAAATTAATAGTGTATTAAACTTTTTTGTATATATACTACAAATTACCGTAATTTACTATTCACCAAGAATTCATGTATTTCAGAAAAATCTAAAAAATTATCCCTAACCATTTTTTGATGTGTTTAATTCAAAAATGAAATCCATTTTATGAAAACAATTTTCTAAATATGATAAATTTAATTTTTAATTAAAATCATAATTTACTTGAAAAATACAGATTTTAAATTATAACTAATTTTATATCACTTTAAAAATTAACTAATGTCTCATCATATTATCATATAATAATAAGACATAAAAAACACTAATTTATTAATAAATTTTATTAAAATAATTTTCTTTTAAATTATTAAATTATTCATAAAATTGTAATTAAATATTTATTATTTAAAAAAATACCAACACTTAATTAATAATTTTTAAAATATTAATTTACGTATACTATGATTTAATTATATAATATTTTCACTTACAAGATGGATAAAATTTATTTATACTATAATTGGTGAGGTTTCTATTCAATATTCTGGTTTACTATTCATAAGGATCAACTTAATATTCCAAGGTCAAGTTACTATTCCCTTGGTATATGTTCCTTAACTTTTATAAATGCCTTGTATTTCATTAATTATTATTTTATAAAGTTTTTTATTTTGTAATTAATGTGATTTTATGTGATTTTAATATATGAAGTAATTATAAGAAATGAATTTCCTTTGAAATTATTTAGGGTTATTACAATTTTTCTTTAAAAAGTCTACTGAGTGATTTTCATGGTGAGGTTCCTTATTTCTAGGTACCTTGTCAGCAACATGAAAGGATTTCACTATACTATAAACCAAATCCTAGTGTATCAATTTTCCCAGTGCAACCAAATTCTTAGCTACTCCATATCACTAAATTATTATTCTGCTAACTGGTGGCATTTTCTTTCTATAAACCAGTTCAGAAATAAAAAATTTAGCACTTTTTACTGTTTATATTTTCATGATAATATTTTATATATTAAAACAATAATCACAATATCAAAAAATAAAAAATCAAATACCCATGTCAAAATGCAGTTCTAATGGGAAAACACAATACTAACACATGATATTCTACACTCATCGGCTAAACCCATGATGATGAGTTGAAAAATTTCCAAGAAGTATCTTAGAATACCTTTTTACCTAGAACACTCTTGTAACATGAAACTCATCATAAAAAGGATAGACAAGTATTTTTAAGCTATACATTTCAGGTTCCGACGTTCTTGTCTCCTATCTACCAACCCAAATCAAGAACCCAAAAAGACTGATACCATTCATAAAATCTCACCCTAACTCATTGGATTGATAAGATACAATGTTACACTAACTTTATGTGACATTCCCTGAACAATAATGGTTGTCAATAAATACCAACATATGAGTTAGGGGAAAAAATTTACCCTTTAATAAACTCACACATAGAAAAAAAGGTATGAATGGATAAACCAAAATACATTTATATAAATTATGCATGAACCAAATACCACTCATTATAAAAATTACCAATCCATAAATGAATAATAAAATAGGGGAAAATATCAGAGTAATAGTATAATCATAAGAGATAGAAACTAAAACTACAAAGCATCAAAAGGAAAAAGTGTTGAGGTGGAACCACTCCTAACCAAGACATGAACCACCTCCAAGATACAACTACACTAACTATGAATGTGACGTAAAGTAACTATGTTAGATAAGTATAAAACTAGTCTATTTCTTGTATCATGGAAAATAGCATCTACATACACATCAAAGTGATATACATGGGTTGAGTAATCATGCCCAGCAGGAAACCCCTAATATTTTTTCCATATTCCAAAAAAACCAAATATATGTTAGATAACTAGATATAAATAGGTAGAGATAATATCAAATAATTAAAATAGTTTCATAATATAAAATATGTCAGATGAAAAGGTTTTCTAATAGTAATTTTTTCCATTAATAGTGTTTTTTTTTAAAAGGAAAATCAGTTCATAATTTATAGTTCGGTATAATCCTCAATGTTCTTACATTCACAAACCAAAGCATGTTTAATTACACCCCTATGTTCTCAAGTGGTAGTAAATCCTTCACCAAGTTGTCACTTGGCAGAAATTTACAACTTATTTCTTTCTGGTCAGCATAATTCACGATGTCTATTTTGACAAGGCCTTACAAAATGAAATCACTAAAACAGAGAAACTTGTTCTATTCTAGATGTAACTCATAACCCGTAATTCTATAAAAATGTGTAAAACACCTTTCATTCACGAAAACTCATTTAATAAATTTAACAAGTCCATAGAGAAAACACCCACAATTTAATTTCAAATCCATCAAGTAAGAGAGTAATGGTATAATTTTACTAGGGAGAAACCATTGAAAAGAAGTGGACAAATATTTTAGCAACCTAAAAGCCAACAATTTCCAATAAAAGTAGAAATAGGAAAAATCTACCTACCTCGAGTTAATTTTGAAAATAAAGATATTGGATGATTCTAATGGTTAGAAAAAATCATTTATTTTTTCTATTAGAACCCCAGAAGATCTCTTAAACACAAATTCAAACCAATATATAGATATATTACACATAGATCTATGGTTCCATTCAAGAAAAATGGAGTACATCCAATATAAAAATAAGGAACATGACCTAACCTTTTATATCTATAACTGAATGTCCAATAAATCATTATAATTAGAGTTTATACATTAAAGGTCATCAAAACTTTCCTAGGGTAACCCAGGAAGTCAAGACTGGGGAGAAGAAAAATATGTGGGAAATTATAGGCATTGTTCATAACAAAACTAGTTGGTCCCGAGATATTCATGACATTAATTATAAACTCATGTTCTTAATTTCTCTAGGGGCCACTTATGCTGATATTCAGGTCACCTTTATTTTATTTACTAGAAAAAAAATTCGACATCATTCATATATTTCATTACCTAAACACACCCATCGAAATAATCTATACAATGAAAAAAATACGACATCTACACATGTCATTTCACATCATGAACCAATGATTCATGATGTGAATATGTACCACAGAATTTCCAGCAACTAGATTCAAATTGTTTCCTTTTTCTCCTTTAAACACTACCATTTGAACTATTCCCTGACTCTAGTAATAAAAGAAAACATGTAAAACTAAGACTTACCTCAAATCATGGGTGTTACATGGCATGAGTTTTAACTTTGAATAATTTTTTTTAGCACTTTGGTTATTTTACACTTCCTAATTCATAAGAAAATTTACAATCTACTATAATTGGTTTTTCTCTTAATGGGGTTGTGGTAATGAATTTTTTCTTCTCTGTTGTTTTAAATGAAGAATTTGGGAGAAGTACTTAGTAAATTTATTCTTCCTAACTTTTGTGCATGGATAATAGGGGAGAAGTAATTAGGGGAATATTGAATATAGTAGAAACGTTAAAAGAAAGACCATATGAGAATCAAGGTTGGAATAGAATTAATTTGAATTCCATCATTGTAAAAAGAAAGGGTGGGTTAAAAAGTCTTTTTATATGCTAAAAAGGGGATATATAATAAAGGGGATTCAATAAAGGGAAAATGGTGATGGTTATGATCATAATGTTTATGCTATGAGGAGTCATCCCATTATTGATTATGATTATATTAATATTCATTCCAATTATTCTCTTTGGGTTGTTGATAGTGGTTTATGATTTCAATTGAAATCAATGAATGAAATCATTATTTTTTTGAACATTAATAATATTGGGATTTTAAAAATAGATAATTATGGTTATGATAATTTCATAAGTATGGGCACTGTTTTTTTGGATTCTATCACTGAAAATTAACTAATTTTGAAAAAAAAGTTTTGCATGACTAGTAGGTTTTTTGAAATGTTATTTCTACTAGTGTTTTTTATTATAGTGTTTTTTCATTACATTTAAATATATAAATTCAAATATTTTTAATGGATACTTGGTTTTGGATAATGGTAAAAAAAATTTAACTTGGTGTTGGACTTAATATTTGACATTTTTAATAATACTTGTTTGATTAAGTGTAGTGACCCTTATAAATTATGGAAGAAGTGAATCAATTGAATATTTGATAAGGGAAAAACATACTATTACATGAGAAGTTTTCTTCAAGATTTGAAATGTGTTCAATTAGACATATTTTTTCATTTTTTGGTTTGAAAAAATAGAAGGATTTGTTTTAAGAGTTATCCTTTGCAAGAAAAATCACTGAAAATAGAGTTATTATAATGAGATGTTTGTACTCCTATTAAATTTAAGAGTTTCAGTGTTGGAATTTATTTTTTTACTTTTATTGATGACTATTCAAAAAATATATGGGATTTTATTTTTAATACAAACAATTTGTATTCACAATTATTTTAAGAAGTTTTAGGTTACTAATGATAGATAAATGGTAAAGAAGCTAAAATATATTTTTATTGATGATAATGGTGAGCATTGGAGTCCTTTTGATGATTATTATAAGTAGAAAGGTATTTTAAACTAGAAGGTTACTTCTAAGGCACCTCAACTAAATGATGTAGTTGAGATAATGAAAAATACATCAATATAAAGAGTTTGACGTTTAATTATAAAAGAGAACCCTTAGGTTAATTTTTGGGGTGAGTTATTATTTACTACTCTATATATTTTTAATTAATTCCAGCCAGTTTTTTGTAGGTAAATATTCTTTATATGTTTTGGTGTGAAAAAATAGATTAAATGTTACAACTTGTGTTTTTTATTATAAATAAGTTTTTTATATTCAAAAGGATGAGAGATACAGATTTTATGGTGATACCTGATGGTGCATTTTCAATGTTATGGGTACATGTTTTATGATCCTTTTTTAAGAAAAATTTTCAAAATACATGGTGTAGTGTTTATTGAGGATCAAACTATTTCAATCTTTTAAAAGAGAGAAAAACCTACATCATTAAATTATGATGAAATTTTTAGTCTTGAGACAATTTTTGATTCACTTTCACTGTAACACCTAGAAATTTTATGAAAAATATTCTTTTTAATTTAATTAATGTCTTGTGTTATACGCTACACCAAAATGAGCTTTCACAAAACACATCACTGACCTGGTTTGAATTACACGCAATCGCGACCTTCCACGATAGCGTGTGTTGTACGTAACACCAAGTTTCGCTAAACAACGATATGCTATTAAAATATTATTAAAACTAGACGTTATGAATAGTAATAACCACTTTTTGAAATTTTGTAATTTCTATTTTTCAAAATGGACTTCATTTTTGGATTAGGAATATCGAAATTAGCTTAGGGTGAAATTTTGGTGATTTTCGGATAACTTTCATATTTTGATGAATAGTGAAAATTACTAAATTTTAATTAAAAACAACTTTTTCAATCGAAATAATTAATAGTGATAAATTATTAATTTGAGTGGTTTTAAAGTATATTTAGAATATATTTTTACAATTCAATACAATGTTGGTCATTGGATGTAATTTCACATTTAAACCAGTTATAAACAAGTGTCAATCTTTTGATAGTTATTATCTCTTAAAAACACGCCTTTTGTTTTGACGACGGGAATTAATTTTTTAATTAATTAATGCAACTGATATGTTTTGAATTTGGTAAAATAGAAATCATTTTTGAGTTCATAATATCAAATATAGCTTAGGCCTAATTTTTGGTATTTTTCTGAAAACTTTCAATTTTTGATGAATAGTGAAACCACTAAGTGGTAGTTAAAAAAAACTGAATTTTTCATAAAACTTAATTTTACCGCTTCTGTGAGTGAAATTTCAAAAATCCGAGAGACACGGTTGATGTCAGTAAGTAAAATGTTGTTCAATGAGATGAAAATATTTTTTGGTGAATAGTAACTTTTTACTTTTATTTACCACGGTTAAAAGTAAATAGGGTAATTAAGGGTAAAAATGATATTATTATTACCCTAACACATGTCCAAATTCTATTGGATAAGTGTAATTCGACCAAAAACAAGCTTAGGAATAAAATATGACCATTTAGGCCCACTTGGATTAGATTAGGACATTTATTATTATTTAATTCAAAGAAGAGTTAAAAGAGTTAAAATCAAAGTTTATTTAATAAAACATTGTAATATAGGGTTATACATAAGATAAATTCTATTGTAAATATTCATTAGAAAGATAAAACGATTTACTGCATAATGGTATTTTATTTGTAATTTTTAGACATTAAATAATTTAATTTATTTATGAGACAACGATGATGCAGTAATTATCTTATTAATGAAATATTGACATAATTGATGTTATAAATACTCAAATAAATATAATTTGAGACTTTTTATGACTTAAACTAATTTTATAGGTTAATATGACATGTTATTGTTGCTTTAATTAACTTTGTTCAAACTTATCATTCTGTTATGAGTTTCACAAAAATCAATTACTAAATAGTGTCAAAATTGACATAAAATAGTTTTTAAAACAAATATTATATTATTAATTGTTATTTTATTCCCAAAAATCTAAGGTTCGGCCAAATGACTTATATAAGGATATATATATTAATAATAAACAACTTGGGGTCCGTTTGGCTTCTTATAGTAAGTTTATTAACCTTAGAGTATAAGAACACAAGAAGACGCGGTAAAAGTAAAATTATTTAACTTAATGTTAAATCTAAATGATAAGGTTATAATAGGAACCTAAACTTGTCTAAATTCTATTGTATGAGATTATTTCGACCCATCCCCACCTTAGATTCGAAATATATCAATTTGGAGCTATTTAAAACCGAACTTGACCTTATAATAAAATAATATTTTTAGTTTTCCCAAAGGTGCCCCTCTCCTCCCTTATAAAAGGGCACCTCCTCCCCCTCTTCCTCACACCACATTGAGCCGTCAAGCTCGGCCAAACCCTGCCAATTTCTCCTCTCCACTTCCCTAGAGACATCCTAGAGGTTCTGGTCTTCCTCAAAGACCAATTTTAGTTCCCTAAAATAAGGTCTCAAAGAATCACTTCAAAGAAGATGTAATGTTTGTTACCGATTCTTTCATCTTTATTTCTTCTTCCACTTCTTCTTCTTTAGTTGTTTCATTATGAAGTAATAACATCAGTATCACTCATATACTGATATGTTATTATAATTATGAAACAATCCTAATTCACCATCTATCCATCCTACGGAAAACGAAATCACCGCGCGTGCGTACGTACGGAATACCGTCTCCACGCCGTGGTGTAATCTGTTTTTCCACCAAAACCTTACATGGATGGGTATTATGGTGTAAATAATAACTATCCATAGTTATTATAACATCATAATGATTTTGATATATTGTATCATCCACTCCAATTCAATTCAATAATTATGGAAATGATATCATCGCTCGTGCGTACGTACGGACTACCGTCTCCACGACGTGATGAGATTCATTCTCCATGTTAACCATTTAAGAATGATTATAAATTATATATAAGAAATAATAATGAAATATATTACATTATAAATCTATTGGATTTATTTGTATATATATGTATGTCATCTACTTAATTCCACTCAATTCAATAAGGAAACGAAAACAGCGTTCATGCGTACGTACGGCCTACCGTCTCCATGAACAGTGTATTTCTTTCCATTTATTGATCCATTATATATATGTATATTATGAATATTTATTATATATAAATCATGTTTTATATTCTATAATTAAGTAATAATGATTTAAGTAATCATATGAATAATTACAAGTTAAAACACGGACGACAAATGAAACGATTTTACCTAAAACGCTCTTTAACATGAATTTACAAAAGAACGGGTAATATAAAGTCATAAGTGAACCATATATGATATAATAACAATGAATATGATTCTGTAATAAGTCAATGACATTATTTAAATCATTATAAAGGAGGTTCGGACACTTACAAAGCAAATCGGACCTAAGGTAAGGGAAAATCTCGCAATCTCAATTTTTATCCGAGATTGTTTATACTTTGGAATTTACTGGGGTGTATTTTATCATCCATATCCATGTTTCCTCAAAATTTAATATTATTTCCATCCACCTACAATTATTTAAATCCAATTTTACCCTTTGGTGAGTTTTTAGTAAAGTATATGAAAGGAATATTTTGTCGTTTTTCGTACGAGGTACTTTTTGACTTTTCTGACAAAAGTACAAAGAATGTTTTTTTTACTTATACGGAATGAATGGATTTTTAAAACATTATTTCCAAGAAGATTCCTTTACAAGTTTTCAAGTTTATTTTTAATCAACTTATTTTAGTTTAAAATTTTATGACATGTTGAGAAAGGATCTGTGTTTTTGAAGTAGAAAGGATATTTTCATCAAGAATGAAGTTCAAGTGTTTTATCAAAATTATTTTTCATCTAAGATAAGAAAGGGTTATGTTTTTATCCCTTTTATTACATTGATTTGATTATGTTGTGATGGAATTATTTTTATGAATTCATTTATCATATATGAATTGTTTTATGATGTCATGATGTTTAAGATTCCCATTTTTATTACATTGGTTATGCAATGATGTATGGTTTATGATTTTGTGGCACACATAAGAATGGTATCATTATGAAATGGGTGGGACCTCTATCTCCCTCCAATGAATTGGGTAAAGATTTTATATCTCATGAGATAGACATGGCTGGAACGGTAGGTTATACCGGTTCAGTGAAACAGGACTGAAACGGGGGTGACTCGATTCAGAAAGGGACTTTGTCCACTAAGATAGTCTTGGCAATGAGTATTGACTAACAAGAAATGATTCTCTATGATTATGTGTGTATGCCACAAAGTTTCATGTTTTAAGTTATGATTATTGGGATTACATTTCACTACTATGATTTATCCCATGTTATGAAATTATGCTCTCTTTTGCAGGTTAAGATTTCCAAAATGTTATGTTCTTATGAATATGATGTGATTGATATTTCTTTTGTTTACCCTTACTGAGAATTTGAGCTCACCCTTTTAAGTTTACTTTTCCCCAGTATATAAAGAAAGGTTTTAGGTATAAAAAAAAGGGAAGATCTTTATGGGAGATGTTGAAGATCTTTCACCAGAATTAGAAGATTATACTCCGAGTTTCTAAAGACACTAAACTATTACGGTCCTTGTGTGTGTGTTTTTGTAATTTACTAAGTATTCCGCAAAAGTAATGTAATGTCCATGTACGATAAGATTCGGGTCCCTACAGTTGGTATCAGAGGAAAGGTTTAGTCAACCTTTGGAAACTAGGATGCGAAAACGTTAGTGAGATCCCTAGAGATATTTCTAAGGTATGTCTAGGGATGTCCCTAAGGATAAGTATATGTATAGGATATAGTCCTAGAACTATGGTAACGATCTTATAATTTAACCTAAGATGTTAGATATTGAGGGTACTCCCCCTTTACTATGTTTTTTCTCTAGCATGATTTTTTCCTCTCAACGAATTCTTTTTGTGTTTTAGTTAATGGAGGGAACCAGACGGAATTCGGTTAACATTGAATCCAATGGACAAATTGGTGACTATAAGCAACAAAATTATGTAATTCCTAGAGAGAAAGATATTTTGATTATGCCGAATCAGTCATCGTGATATATGATTAACAAGGTGAAATTTTGTGGTATACCTAATTCATCAAAGAAGAGGAAGATAGACTATTATGCATGTTCGCATGTTGAGCAGCATAAAGAAAGGAAGATTGATATTTCTAAAGAAGGGAAGAAGAACCTTGAAGAATACCTCGAATGGAGGAAACGATGTTATTTGTGTGGAGAAAAGGGTCATAGAGTGACAGACTATTATGGAGTTCAATGTATTATTTGTGGAGAACATGGGCATTACCCAACTCAATGCCCTAACCTAAAAAGTTAATTCTAAATCATGGAAGGACTTATTCCAGGAAAATAATTGAAGAGGATGGATTGAAGTGTTTATGTATTGGTATTCAAGAATAATGTTGTTGAGGTAATTTTATTTTTTATTAGAATATTTTTGTATTATTGTGGTTTTCAATCATTTTAAGGTATCGGTAACCATGAAAAGTGATTCAAATATTTTGGAAAGCAGATGATATGCGCATAATGAAGGGATAAGGAGAAAATGAAATGTTTGAAAGTATTCATGAGCTCATGATTGAAGTAAAGACTAAGTGATATCATAGTTTGAGTATATAGAATTTTGAGGATTTTGGTATGTGGAAGGTGTTAACTTTTAACTGCATTCATGTTTTCACTAAGGTTCAATGGGTATTCAAGAGAATACATGATTAAGGACTTTGAATGTTTGGAATGTGACCAACAAAACATATCTTATGATATATGGGGATCAATGATGGTATTAAATCTCTGGTAATCATTTTCACTATATTATGAGAGTGGACTGCAGTATTATGGATAAGCCTAGAGATTGGAATGGATTATGTTGGACATAAGTTAGTATTGTTTAAGGATAGAAGTTTTTTCGATATTATTGATGGGATGTTATAGTAATGTAGTTTTAGAAAAAGGACAACCTGCAGGACGGGCGACAACCCATCACGTCGGACAAGGCCGTGGGAATCGAACCCACAACTGAAGTGCGACTGGCCTTTATCGCCTACCACTGGCCTACAGGAAGTCCCTGGTTATTAGAAACTTGTTTTATTTTATTAAGAGGTATGATATATGAAGTATAAGTTCAACCTCACAAAAGACGGACTTATGAATATTTGATAACTATTGCTAACCTTTTGTTTGAAACATATGGAATGACCCATCATTCTATCACATGATCTTTTAACACTTCATTTCTTTAAGAGATGAAGTGGAAACTGTTCAAGGCACGAACAACAGTGAGATTGTACCAAAATAAAGTAAGTATTTATTCTAATTCAAATTCTTCAACTTTAGGGAAACGATCTTGAAAACCAAAAATATTGTCCTAGTGCTCTTATATCTGATTAATCAGATGGTACCTTAGATCGTCACAAATTTATGGATTTGTGATTGTTGTCTTTTCCATATCCATGTTCTCTACCACTCTCCATCAGAACATAATGGTTATATTTTTCTTCCATATCCATATTTTCATCTATGTGGAAACCCAGTGATTAGTTTATTTGGGTAACCGTTACGTTTCATACATTTGTTTTTAAATATTGGTTTTGGTATTCCTTTTTACGATATGGGTTTCTATTAAAGAAACTTTCGAGTAGTAAACCATTTATAACTCCGACGAATTTCGAGGGCGAAATTCATTTTAAGGGGGGTAGAATGTAACACCCCGAGATTTTATGAAAAATATTCCTTTTAATTTCATTAATGTCTTGTGTTATACGCTACACCAAAAGGAGCTTTCACAACACACATCAATGACCTGGCTTGAATTACACGCAATCGCGACCTTCCACGATAGCGTGTGTTGTACGCAACACCAAGTTTCGCTAAACAACGATATGCTATTAAAACATTATTAAAACTAGACGTTATGAATAGTAATAACCAATTTTTAAAAAATTTTAATTTCTATTTTTCAAAATGGACTTCATTTTTGGATTTGGAATATCGAAATTAGCTTAGGGTGAAATTTTGGTGATTTTCGGATAACTTTCATATTTTGATGAATAGTGAAAATTACTAAATTTTAATTAAAAACTACTTTTTCAATCGAAATAATTAATAGTGATTTATTATTAATTTGAGTGGTTTTAAAGTATATTTAGAATATATTTTTACAATTCAATACAATGTTGGTTATTGTATGTAATTTCACATTTAAACCAGTTATAAACAAGTGTCAATCTTTTGATAGTTATTATCTCTTAAAAACACGCCTTTTGTTTTGACGACGGGAATTAATTTTTAAATTAATTAATTCAAGTGATATGTTTTGAATTTGGTAAAATAGAAATCATTTTTGAGTTCATAATATCAAATATAGCTTAGGCCTAATTTTTGGTATTTTTCTGAAAACTTTCAATTTTTGATGAATAGTGAAACCACTAAGTGGTAGTTAAAAAAAACTGAATTTTTCATAAAACTTAATTTTACCGCTTCTGTGAGTAAAATTTGAAAAATCCGAGAGACACGGTTGATGTCAGTAAGTAAAATGTGGTTCAATGAGATGAAAATAATTTTTGGTGAATAGTAACTTTTTGCTTTTATTTACCATGGTTAAAAGTAAATAGGGTAATTAAGGGTAAAAATGATATTATTATTACCCTAACACATGTCCAAATTCTATTGGATAAGTGTAATTCGACCAAAAACAAGCTTAGGAATAAAAGATGACCATTTAGGCCCACTTGGATTAGATTAGGACATTTATTATTATTTAATTCAAAGAAGAGTTAAAAGAGTTAAAATCAAAGTTTATTTAATAAAACATTTTTAATATAGGGTTATACATAAGATAAATTCGATTGTAAATATTAATTAGAAATATAAAACGATTTACTACATAATGGTATTTTATTTGTAATTTTTAGACATTAAATAATTTAATTTATTTATGACACAACGATGATGCAGTAATTATCTTATTAATGAAATATTGACATAATGGATGTTATAAATACTCAAATAAATATAATTTGAGACTTTTTATGACTTACACTAATTTTCTAGGATAATATGACATGTTATTGTTGATTTAATTAACTTTTTTTGAACTTATCATTCTTTTATGATTTTCACAAAAATCAATTACTAAATAGTGTCAAAATTGACATAAAATAGTTTTTAAAAACAATATTATATTATTAATTGTTATTTTATTCCTAAAAATCTAAGGTTCGGCCAAATGACTTAGATAAGGATATATATATTAATAATAAACAACTTGGGGTCCGTTTGGCTGCTTATAGTAAGTTTATTAACCTTATAGTATAAGAACACAAGAAGACACGGTAAAAGTAAAATTATTTAACTTAATGTTAAATCTAAATGATAAGGTTATAATAGGAACCTAAACTTGTCTAAATTATATTGGATGATATGATTGCGACTCATACCCACCTTAGCTTCGAAATATATCAATTTGGAGCTATTTAAAACCGAACTTGACCTTATAATAAAATAATATTTTTAATTTTCCCAAAGGTGCCCCTCTCCTCCCTTATAAAAGGGCACCTCCTCCCCCTCTTCCTCACACCAAATTGAGCCTTCATGCTCGGCCAAACCCTGACACTTTCTCCTCTCCACTTCCCTATAGACATCCTAGAGGTTCTGGTCTTCCTCAAAGACCAATTTTAGTGCCCTAAAAGAAGGTCTCAAAGAAGCACTTCAAAGAAGAGGTAATGTCCGTTACCGATTCTTTCATCTTTATTTCTTCTTCCACTACTTCTTCTTTAGTTGTTTCATTATGAAGTAATAACATCAGTATCACTCTTATACTTATATGTTATTATAATTATGAAACAATCCTAATTCACCATCTATCCATCCTACGGAAAATGAAATCACCGCGCGTGCGTACGTACGGAATACCGTCTCCACGCCGTGGTGTAATCTGTTTTTCCACCAACACCTTACATGGATGGGTATTATGGTGTAAAGAATAACTATAAATAGTTATTATAACATCATAATGATTCTGATATATTGTATCATCCACTCCAATTCAATTCAATAATTATGGAAATGATATCATCGCTCGTGCGTACGTACGGACTACCGTCTCCACGACGTGATGAGATTTATTCTCCATGTTAACCATTTAAGAATGATTATAAAGTATATATAAGCAATAATAATTAAATATATTACATTATAAAGCTACTGGATTTATGTGTATATATATTTATGTCATCTACTTAATTCCACTCAATTCAATAAGGAAACGAAAATAGCGTTCATGCGTACGTACGACCTACCGTCTCCATGAACGGTGTATTTCTTTCCATTTATAGATACATTATATATATGTATATTCTGAATATTTATTATATATAAATCATTTTTTATATTCTATAATTAAGTAATAATGATCTAAGTATTCATATAAATAATTACAAGTTAATACACGGACGATAAATGAAACGATTTTACCCAAAACGCTCTTTAACATGAATCTACAAAAGAATGGGTAATATAAAGTCATAAGTGAACCATATATGATATAATAACAATGAATATGATTCTGTAATAAGACAATGACATTATTTATATCATTATACAGGAGGTTCAGACACTTACGAAGCAAATCGGACCTAAGGTAAGGGAAAATCTCGCAATCTCAATTTTTATCCGAGATTGTTTATACTTTGGAATTTACGGGGGTGTATTTTATCATCCATATCCATGTTTCCTCAAAATATAATATTATTTCCATCCACATACAATTATTTAAATCCAATTTTACCCTTCGGTGAGTTTTTAGTAAAGGATATGAAAGGAATATTTTGTCATTTTTCGTACGAGGTACTTTTTGACTTTTCCGACAAAAGTACGAAGAATGTTTTTTTTACTTATGCGGCATGAATGGATTTTTAAAACATTATTTCCAAGAATATTCCTTTAAAAGTTTTCAAGTTTATTTTTAATCAACTTCTTTTAGTTTAAAATTTTATTACATGTTAAGAAAGGAAAACTGTTTTTTAAGTAAAAAGGATATTTTCCTCAAGAATGAAGTTCAAGTGTTTTATCAAAATTATTTTCCATCTAAGATAAGAAAGGGTTCTTTTTTTATCCCTATTATTAAATTGATTTGATTATGTTGTGATGGAATTATTTTTATGAATTCATTTATCGTATATGAATTGTTTTATGATGTCATGATGTTTAAGATTCCCATTTTTATTACATGGGTTATGCAATGATGTATGGTTTATAATTTTGTTGCACACATAAGAATGGTATCATTATGAGATGGGTGGGACCTATATCTCCCTCAAATTCATTGGGTAAAGATTTTATATCTCATGATATTGACATGGCTGGAACGGTAGATTATACCAGTTTAGTGAAACAGGACTGAAACGAGGGTGACTCGGTTCAGAAAGGGACATTGTCCACTAAGATAGTCTTGGCAATGAGTCTTGACTAACAGGAAATGATTCTCTATGATTATGTGTGTATTCCACAATGTTTCATGTTTTAAGTTATGATTATTGGGATTACATTTCACTACTATTATTTATCCCATGTTATGAAATTATGCTCTCTTTTGCAGGTTATGATTTCCAGAATGTTATGTTCTTATGAATATGATATGATTGATATTTCTTTTGTTTACCCTTACTGAGCATTGAGCTCACCCTTTTATGTTTAATTTTCCCCAGGATATAAAGAAAGGTTTTAGGTATAAAAAAAGGCAAGATCTTTATGGGAGATGTTGAAGATCTTTCACCAAGATTAGAAGATTATACTCCGAGTTTCCAAAGACACTAAACTATTACGGTCCTTGTGTGTGTGTTTTTGTAATGTACTAAGTATTCCGCAAAAGTAATGTAATGTCTATGTACGATAAGATTCGGGTCTCTACATTCACCTCAAATTATTTATTATGATTATCATGTTTATTTTCAAAATTATTTTTCATGGTGAAAATGTTGGAGTTTATGTCCTTGATGCACCAATTATTTTCGATGATCCAGTTTCATGGGTCATTAATGGGCCCATTGTTCCACTAAATAGATTGTCTCAGAAGTGAACCACTTTAACTTATTATTCACATTATGACTATCAACTCTTCATGTAATGGAATGAACCAAAATATTTTTATGTGGTGATGAAAAGTGATCAAAAGAATAAATAGTTTGAAATAATGGATGATGAGATGAGATCATTGTATGAAAACTATTTTTTTTGATCTGGTGAATTTACCTAAAGATAAGGGGGCTTGAAAAAATATCTGATTTATGAGATTAAAAATGAAGATTCATGTTCTATTTCATGATATATGGAAAGGTTAGTTGTAAAAGGTTTTCATTAAGAAGAATGTATTAATTTTGATGAAATTTTCTCACTTGTTGCTTAAATTTCTTCTATCCTATTTGTTCTTGGTTTAAATAATTTTTTAGATTTTCATATTGAGTATGTAAATGTGAATAGATATTCCAAACTTAGTAATTCAAAGGATGAGATTTATATATAGCACTAAAAGGATTTTTTTGAATCACTCATTCACTAAAAAATAAATTTTATTCCAAGAAAAAATTTATAGTTCATGGTGAAAAATGGTGAAGGAAAAGTGTGTCAACACTTAAAAAGAGATTAAAATCATGTGGTAAAAACCCATTACAATGATTGAAAATGGTAATTTAACTTAAACTCCCTTTACTGGTTGGATAAGATCTTGTATAGTGTGAACAAATCTCTATGGAAGTGAAATAAGAAATTTGAGTCAGTTGTTTTTCATTATGGATTCTAGAAGTCCTATTTTAATCATTATAATTTTATTTAAATATTTTTCAATAATGAATTTATTATATCAATTATTTATGTTGATTATAAGATTATTTTTGTTCATGATACTTATATAATTGACATGTTGAAGGACCTTTGTAAATCTATTATTTAGAACGAATTGGGACCATCAAGATAGATCATTATCATGTCAATCTCCCATGGTAGAAAATATAAAAAATTGTGGTTATATTAAGATAGATTTATTAAGAATGTGTATTGGAATTTTTTTATGGATGGAGAAAAAGATGTCATTACTCCTCTTTCTTTACATTTTAATCTCAATGATAATAAATCAAATTCTAATTATGGGGAGATAAAGGGTATGTAGAACATACATAGTCAACTACTATTGTTTATTTGATGTTTTTATAGTATTCACTAGACATAATATATTTGATGGAGTTTGGGTAGTTACTTGTTTTATATCAATTCCATATTGATGAAATTAGAGCAGTAAGGTATATTTTTCAATATCCTTGAGGTACTTTAGATTAGAGGTTATGTTTTAGCGATGGGAAACTTGTGCTTTGCAGATTAATAGATTAAAGTATGACAATGGATATTGATTTAAGAAAGTGGAATTAGAGTTATTGATCACATTTGTAGAGGTATTTCTATCTCGATAGTCTATATTTCATAGATATGTTGTTTTTCTACTATTGAGTCTAATTTTATTATATTTATTGATGCATGCATGGAATTTTTGTGGGAGAAGAATTTCATTTGTGAGTTCAACTTTTAAAGGGACCTGTGTTATACTTATAACCCTGAAGTGATAATTTTTTTGAAAAGTATAATACCTTTCATGATAGACATATTTGATATGGGGTGTTTATCATTATAAACTAAAGGAGTATTGCTATTTTTCTTGGGGAGATTGATCATGAGACCGCATCAACTCTATGTGGGGTTGGTGCCATGTTGGTATCGATCAACAAAGTCAGTGTCCCATTTTAAAACTCATTCTTTAGAGCAGTTGAGTCGTATTCCTTTAATATATCAATAATCATCATGATTCTCTGAATTTATCACCCATTTTTCTTCCCCATAGATTCTTGAACACCAATAAATACTCAACATGGCCTCTCATACTTCAGATTTCATTTTCATGTCAAACTCCCTAGTCATTATATGTGAGATATCCTAGAAATAAAAAAATAGAGCATGGAAGTGGTTGATATCAGAGTCTCTAGTGGCAATAGTCTAAAGTATGGATGCTGGTTTGGTAGAATTAAAATCTCAGGATCACTATCTTGAATATTGGAAGAATGTGTTTTAGAGATCCTCATACTAGAAGTAACGATATCACTACAATGGTCCTCCTTGGTCCTTCTATTTTACAAGAACCCATACAGATTGAATCGTTCAGTATCATTTTGAAATTTTACCTGCAACTGTAATGGAAGTAGAATTCCAGTTAGATCCCCAATATTCTTACCCACCAGCTAGGAATATAGGGTCTGAGAGGATCCTATATTTCCTTAATAATGTGAATTAAAACATGATGGCTCTGTAAGACGTGATGATTGAAGAGGATATATCCATGAAGCCTATTTATGACATGGCTTCCACCTTGGGGATGAACTATGTGTTTGTAGAGAGCTAGGAACCAGAGTACAACAACACCATATTATCATGATGGACGATCTAGATCTAGAGAGTTCGTAACATTATTGATGAAGATGGATTCTATTGGGGTAATTCATTAACCCTTAGAATATACAATACCCACTAACACATATTATTGGATTATATATTTTTTGTCATAAATTTAGATTGTTTTTGAAAATAATATGAAATAGATTTACTATTTAAATTAACTACTAAAAGAAAAAAGAAAAGAAAGAACATAAAATAAAGAACACCAAATATAACATGATTTGTTAAAGCATGATCCTGAATGCATGGAGTGACAACCACCCAGTTTAGTCATTTTATTACTAAGAAAAATTAAATCAATTAAATATAGAATCAAAGTATAAAGAAGATAACTGTAGAAACTAATATAGGAGTCTATCCTTGTTGAACTAGGTGGCAGTGATGAAACCCATCATATAGAGTCAACACCATCCACTACTGGGTGGACTCAAGCGTAAACAAAAGATTTATACAATTGAAAACATGATAGAAATAAATAAATCACTACATATCCAAGAATCATAAACCAAAACCTAGTTAGGATGAAAAAAAATAAAGATATGGAACCTCATTTTGTGGGTGGTCTCCCTAGACCCAAGATCGAGACGGTATCCAATGAATCTTTACTTAAGTAGTGCTCCAATTATAGAAGGTGGAATAAAATTGATAGAGGGGAGTGATCATGGTCATAACATAATATTTCCCCTTCTTCTTCTCCAGGAACTCTTCTTATCATAGTAGAAGCTCACACCGAAACCTCTCTTGGTGAAATAGATGAAAACCCTTTGAAATAAAGGGATGGATCATATTTAATCTTGGTATACAATGGAGTTGTGATGGTCTCCAGGATGTCTTTAGGTAGTAGTTTCCGGTCCAAGGGATGAAATGTACATGGACAGTGGAGATAGAAAAGACACTTATCTAAACATAAGGTAGCTCAACTAGTGGTATATGTGGCGTCATTCCATATGAATAGAAGAGGAGAACCAGATCAAGCCCATTTCAAATAATTACAACTAGGAGCACCTGGATCCATTGGATCTCCCATGATCAATGATACAAATTGAAGTGCTTTTACATGTCAGTAAAATGAGTATTTATAGTAAAACAATAAGTAGCACAATGTGAATAGTCCCAATGCAACAATTACAACCCCATGCATACATAAATCCATTTGGAAAATATAAATTAATCATAAGATTAAAATAAAGGAATTAAATTGAAACATATGTAGGGGAATAAAAAATCTCCACCATGAAATTAAATTATTTTAAGAATGGGGTTCTCAAAACATAATTTATATAATTGAGACCATGTTCGTTAATTTAAGGCATTACATGAACTTGCACAATGGCACAACCTTAGTCAAACTATTGGTTGTATTTTTCCCTATGGGAATATTAGTGACACTCACAGTCACAGATTCCATAACATATCAAAAAATTAATTATAATATCAATGTGCTTCAATCTACCATAGAATACAAAGTTCTTAGATAGATTCCATGCAGATTGTCTACCACAGTGGGCTACTATACTATCAGCTGAAAAAGACAACTCAGAAATAAAAACATTCAAACATATAGACTCCTTGATGGATTATTTTAAGGTTATATAGTATGCCTCAGTAATGGAGAGATCAATGACTAATTACATATTTTATTTCTAGGAGACTAGTCTTCCATAAATAGGAAACACAAAACCAATGAGTGATTTCCAAGGGCCAATATTCACAGCATAATCAGAGTCAACAAAACTAACAATGTCATCACTAAAACTACTATTAACTTCATATCAAATGTACAATTTTTTATACATGGATAAGTACCTAAGGAGACAATTTAAATAATTATAGTGATTCTTTCTAGGCTTCCCAATAAACCTGATCAAAGTAAAAACAAAAAATTCTATATTTGGTCTATAGAAGACCATATCATACATAAGGCTTCCCACCACATTAGCATATGTAATCTTATACATGTAGGTAGCCTCGTCATATTTTTTTGGATATTGTTCCAAGTAAAATTTAAATGTTTTCCTAAATAAATATTAACAGTTTTAATGATCTCAAAGAGATACAATTTTAAAACCTTTTTAACACAAGAAAACTGAGATAAGTGCATGGTTTGAGCCTTCTTATCTCTAATTATGTCCAAATCCAAGATCTAATTATCATGACCAAATTATTTCATTTTGAAGATAGAATTCAATTTTATCTTGAATAAATCTATAGTATTAATATTTTTACATATTAAAAGTATGTCATAAACATATAATAATAGATAAAAGGATTTAACATTTAACATTTTTATCATATTCACATCCATCAAACTTACTTATGGAAAAATTATTTTCAATAATAAAAGAATCAAGCATGTTCTACCATTGACTGGAATACTATTTAATCCCATATAATGACTTCTTAAGAAGGAAAAAAATTATTGGATTTAAAAAGATTCAAAAATTCTTTTGGATGATTCCTATAAATTATTTCATCAAGGTTACCATGAAATAAAGTATTTTTACATCTAATTTTTCAACATGAACATCAAACTTGGAAGAAAAATCGAGAAGATTCCTTATATATGAATGATTAACAAAAAGGGTAAATATCTCACTATAATAAATACCTTCACATTGAACAAATCCTTTAGTGACTATTCAGGTATTAAATTTTATTTTAGTTTCTCCAATGTAGTTTTCCTTCTTCTTATATATCCACATAGAACCTATAATCTTCTTGTTATTAGGTTTGGAAACAACCACCCAAGTGTTATTATTAAGAATTGATTTCATCAATTATTACATATCTCCTAACCACTTATATGATTTTTTGGACTTAAGGGTCTATTTATAAGTTTTAGTTTCATCATTAAATAAATCCTGAGTAATATTAAATGCATAGGAAGTAATGTCATCTAGATTGAAGCATTTTAGAGGACCAATTAATAATCTCTCTATATCTTGAATGAGTTGACAGTTTCTTAGATTATCTGGTTCTTATGTTTTAGATTTAGAATATTAATCTGAATCGAATTCACCTTAAGTTTGGGGAATGGAAGGAGCAGAACTATAATTGGATTTGTATTCGTATTAGTCTTTGGATTCTAATTGAAATTAAACACCTATGGGTACTATGGCTCTAGAGGATTATCTATTTTTATCAGAAGACTCTAAATATTATATTAGTTTACCATTGGAGGGACCAGATACATGAAACACTACATCTCCACTAACTATACACTTTTCATAACCTTGTTTATCTATCCATAGATGGCACCCCATAACACCCTCTGGATAACCCATGAAAATACACATCAAATCATTAGGAGCTAGCTTATCTGTATGGGTATAATTATAAGATATGGATCTAAATATCCTAAGGTGTGTAAGGCCTGGGGGTGGACCTTTCTAGAGCTCTTCAATTATTTTAAAGGAATTAGCCAAATATAGGCAATGATTAATTAAATTGACTATCATAGAGGCATCCTCAACCCAAAAGGACCTGGTGTGTTTTGAGTGGTATAACATACACCTATCCCTCTATAGGAAAGTTCTATTCATTATTTTTGTTAATCCATTTTGTTGGGGTGTTTTCACAATAGTACGGTATCTTTTGATTTCCTCATATTCAAAGAATTCAATGAATTTCATGGACATATATTCTAAATCGTTATGAGTTCTAAAGGCCTTGATTTTCTTACCAGATTCACTTTCTACCCCAGCTTTTCATTTCTTAAAATTATGAAAGGTATTAGTCATATTTTTTAGTATATGAATATAGACTTTCTTGGAGTAATCATCAATTAAGGACACAAAGTACAAACCACCACGGATCTAGGAAAGGGATGTGCTGGTTTTTATCAGCACTAAGCAAAAAGTGGTGATAAAAGGCAGGCCTTTATCAGCACTAGCAAAAAGTGCTGATAAATGTGTACCCTTTATCAGCGCAATTTTAGTGCTAATAAAGAGTTGATTTATGAGTGCTTGTTTTGGCACTGATAAAATTTCTTAATAAAAATTATTATTAATTTATATAAAATTATTATATTTATATTCAAAAATAATGTTTATTTGTATACATTAAATAAAAAATGCATGTTTATAATTAATATATATTTTTTATAATTATAAAATATATATATAATGTTTAAAAAGGTATTTATATGATTATAATTAATTAATTATATATTTAAATAATTATAAGATATAATAAATTTCATTAAATAATAAATATAATTATTTTATTTATTTTATTAATAATTATATTTTTATAATTATATATAAATACTTTTTAAATATATATATTTATAATTATAATTATAAGTATATATATATATATATGTTTCCAATGAATTTGGTCATTAAATATATTGATGTGTGAATATAATTGACATTCATTTGTTATGTATTCATCAGGAATGTTCATTTACTTATTATACCCTCATTACTATTCAGGTTGTCCATATATATGAGATGACTCATTTTGTATGATCTATACTTTTCTAATTATATATCTATATATATTTATAATTATATACAAATATTTATAAAGATATTTATAATTATAAATATATATATGTAAATAATTATAAAATTATAATAAATATATTTATTACACTTATAATGTTATAAATATATACAATTAAATAAATATATTTATAAATATATGTTTTTCTTACTTTCATTAATGAAAGTGTCCTCATTTAGTGTTTCAAAATTAATTAATCACTAATTGTACTTTTCAATGTTTTTTTATTAAATAGAAGAAGTTTTATTCCTTATATATGATGTGATTTGGTTTCATTATTATTTTTCTAAAATATAAAACTATTATATTGTAATGTATTTCAATATATTCATTTATAGTTATAATTATAAATAAATATATATATATAAATAATTATAAAATAATAATAAATATATTTATTATACTTATAATGTTATAAATATATATAATTAAATAAATATATTTATAAATATATACAAATATTTACAAATAAATACAAATATTTTTAATTATGATTCTAAATAAATATAGAGATATTTAAATAATTCTAAAATTCTAATAAATATATTAATTATATATATTTATATAATTATAAATTTAAAAAATATATTTGTTATAATTTTATAATTATTTATATATTTATAACTATAACTATCAATAAATATATATTTATAATAACTATAAATACTGAAAAGGTTTAGTGAGATTTAAAAGCCTCTGACTATATATAAATTGATAATTATTAAAAAATTATAAAATTATAATAAATATATGAAAATATTTATACTTATAATCCTAAATAAATATAGATATATTTAAATAATTATAAAATTATAATAAATATTATATATATATATATAATATGTGTTTAGGGGTACAATTACATTCAAACACACACACACACACATTGCACACACACAGCCCTGAAAGGCATGACATACCCCCCCCCCCCCCCCAAGGGACAACCCACCCAACTAGACACTTTTATTACATCATATATTTTTTGATCTGAAGGCCCAGTGGGCATGAATCTCATTACATGGCTCGTTGGGCCCAAATTTATGGCCCAATGGTCCATTATGTTAATAGTACCGGGAGGCTATAATACCATCGCCGCTACTATTCTCGCTATAGTACCGCTGCTGCAACAGTGTCACATGTCGCTCCTATAGTACTCGCCACAGCTACAGTACCTTCCATCCAATGGGTTTTGCACCCCCCCAACCTCAAGTATTATTACGGGTTGGTTTACCACTAATCCAAACCCCAACTACTATATTAATTATATAAAATTATAAATATAATAAATATATTTATTATAAATTTATAATTATAAAAAATATATATATTATTATATTTATAAATATAAATAAATATTTATTATTATTGTTGTTATTATTATTATAAATTTATATATTTATTTATTTATTATACATATAATTATATATATATATAATTTATTATCATTATAGTTTTATCAGTACTTTTTTAGCGTTGATAATGATATGCCTTTATCAGCGCTAAAAAAGAACTGATAAAAGGTGTCGTTATCAACACTATAATTTTAGTACTAATAAACACAACATTTATCTGCGCTTTTTTATCCCTCATAAAGGCCTATCTTTATCAGTTCTAAAAAATCACTAATAAAGGAATTTTTTATCAACACTTTCTATTTTTGTGCTTATAAAACATACCTTTATCAGTGATTTTTAGCTATCACTAATAAAAGTTTTACCTGCTTTTATAAATAAACCATAATAGTCTCCTCCTTCCCTCACACACCTCAAGCTCTCATAGAAGCCTACTCCTACCGCCTCTTCCCCCTCCTATACCACCTACTCCTCCTCCTCTTCCACTGTGAATCCATCCTCTATCACCATGAATCCATCTTCTACCACCATGAATCCCTCCACCATTGTGAACCTCACATGTACTGTCAAACCCCACCTCTACTTAAAACCTCACCTCTGCCGCGATCCTCACCTCCACCATGTGTCGAACCCCACCCTTGTCCAAAACCCCTAATCTACCATGAATCCACCTCTTTTGTGCACCCCACCTCCGCTTCTTAACCCCACCTCTATTTTGATGCCCTCCTCCTCTATGAACCCACCTCTGCCACGAACCCTACCTTTTCCGCGAACCCCTCCACAGCCTTTGGTGCTGCTGCTACCTACCCCGACTCTGCTGCCACAGGAGTAATGTCAACAATAGTCTAAGGTACACATTTATAGTTTCTTAATTTCTAGTATATGCAGGTTCCATTTATATAGCATCATGATCTTTATTTTCATATTCTTTTCATTATGTCTAACAAGTGTTGTTAGATCATTATAAACCTATAAAATTAAACTTCATCTATATTTGGATCCATTTGGATTCATACAATATTCATATGAACTTCTTTTAAATATATTTGATCAACTTCTTATACATTTTTTACTGATCTTATTTTGGTGGATACGATGAATTCAGTTGTTCAACTCATTTTCATTGGGTGGATTGACTCATCTATATATTTTGTAATCTCATAATTCCATATATTTTTTATCCTTAAATAATTATTTTTTATACATATGGTGGATTATAATAATATTAGGGAAAGGTTTTAAATTGATATATTAGATTCATTGGAATCAAATGGATTGACTTCTCAACATATGTAATCTTAAAAAAAATTCACTGTTAAGATGGAATAATGAAAGCCTTAAATAATATTATGGTTAAATAATGATCTTCTTTTGGTGAAATAATCTTCTATTTTCAAAAACATATATAATTATATGTGTATGGATCCTTATATAATCATCTACTATGGACTTTGAATAATGAAATCCTTTAATAATCATTTGGTTTTTTAATAATCATTTGGATTGGTTTTGATGTGGTCATAGAATAATGGAAATTTTTTTTGTAACTTTTGATGAATTCACAACCATAAAAAAATTTGGATATTCAATAACTGGATATGGGAATGTTTCCATGACTTTGTCATTGAATATGATACCATGATAATAAACCAGGATACCTCAGTTTTAAAAAATAAGTTAGGTTTTCAAATTGTTTCTTGGTTGAACATGCATGATATAATTCAAGTGATTACCAAAGAACTATATATGTGTGGTATTACTCAATATTAAAACAATAATAATAAGATTAATTATTTTTAGATAAATCAACATATTATTCATGGAGTTCTTTTGAATGATTATTCTACATACAGAATTGCATACTAAGAAAATTGACTTGATATTAAACTATTAAATAGAGAAAAAAATTGGAATTTGATATTGATGATTGATTATATTAATTAATTATATAAAAACACTTATCAAAAGGACATTTTTATATGGAAAAATAACCATATTTTGGGTTAAAGGCTGATACTGGTGTGTGGGTTGATACAAATGAAAGAATTAAGAATTCAATAAGATATTTTTATCGAATAATATTTTATTCTCAGCATTATTTTATATCTAAATATATAAATTATTATTTTATTACAAATTTAAAAAATTATATGAATAAATTATTAACTACTGATATTCAATGTTATGAGGTGGTTATGGCATTCAGGTTGATTCATCCATCAAAGGTACCAAGCCTAGATTTTATTCATGAAATTTTATTTAAACGGTTCCAGACTATTTTGGGACTTGAATTTGTTAACCTCATGAATGAATTTTGGAGAGGTAATAATTCTCTTGAGACATATAATGATACTATCATCACTTTGATTCTAGATGTTACTGATCTAATTTCAGTTAAGTATTTTAGAATGATTAGTATTTATAATGTCATTTATAAATTCTTTTTAATGATTTTAGAAAATAGACTATGTAAAATCATACCATATATTAGTTTATTACCAATTTTTTTTATTATTTTGACTTTAGACATGATTTAATTAAAAGTATAGGGAAAACACGATAGTTTCTTCTAGTGATGTGTGGCATAGGGAAATTATTTTTTTGAAACGAATAACACTTGGGAATTTTTTGATTATGTAATGGGTTCATGATTATAGATTTTATTAGATGTATTTATAAAATAAGGAACCAATATTAATTCATGTGAGAGACATATACATTGTTATTGTGGTGTAAAACCAATTTATTTGGTGTGAGGCAAGGATAATTGAGAAAATAGGTTGTTTCTAGTAAACTGTAACACAAGTGTTTCGTGGTTTCAATTGTGATCACTGACTATGGAACATATCCATTGGGACACTGGTGTTGGGGTGAAGGATAAATGATATAACTGAACAATGGAAGCACGGAACATCACAAATAATTATATAACTTGAAACAAGGATCATTTTATAGCTTTATTTCTTCTAACTATTATCACTTATAATTAACAATAAATGTGATATTAAAATTTAGGCAGGACGGTACTCACTAGACATGAATAAGAGATATCCAGTGGTTGGGAGAATAATATCAAATGTTTATGGAAAGTATTATTATTAAACCAACCTTTGGAATAATGTGATGGAATCATACTACACTAATTGATTTGGGATTAATCGAGGTGTTTTCAATGTAACATTTTCTAATATATATTTGAAATTTTATCATGTTTAATTATGAGTGTTGATGTGTAGGTGGATGAATAAATTGATTTTATAACTTGTTAACATGATAAAACCATTATAGATTTATATTTTATAAAATTTTGGTTATTTCTTATTCATGTATCTTTTATTAAGTGGATCTCTTGGGATTTATGTATTTGTTAAAATTCCTAAGTGGTCCTTTTAAAATGATTCAACTATTTTGAAATATTTATTAAAAAATTATATATGTTCAACATACCCTTTTCTGGTTTTAAATAGCTTTAAAATGACTTAAACACTTGGAATGGACTTAGGTTGCATGTCAAGTGTTTTTCAACTCACCCAGTTGGATTTAATAAAGGAATGTGAATGTTTTGAAAGTGTATTTAATGTTTGTTTCATTTTAACAAGGGGTGTATGGAGTTTTAAATAAAAATTTGTAAAATATAGAGTCTTGTCACTCATTTCAAATGGTTAAGATTTTTAGGTCATTAAGTTTCCTTGAATTATTTATAAAAAGGAACTGTGGTTTTCTGACAGAGTGTTTGGAACTAATTGGTTTATTTTAAAAAGGATGTGTTATTTTAAAGAGGAATTAGTGTAAATGGTTTTTTTAATGACATTTCAATTGTAATTTTATGAATTATTTTCAAAGGACATCTATAATGTAATTTTTCCATAATATTGTTTTATATTTTTATAGAATTAGGAAAACCATTACATTATATAGGGAATACAAGTAGATCGATAATAACACCATTGAAAGGTTATTTCACTAAATTTATTTAACCCATAGGATATCCATCATGACCTCACTCCAACTAAAAGTGAATTAATATTTTACCCCATTGCAACTCATAAACATACTTTGCATCCAAAATCACTTACATGGTTTAACTTAGGGGATTCCCCTACAATTACATATTCTTTCTAGATTAGTGTTAGATTCTAAGGGGACGAGTCCTAGGTAACAAAATTAAATAATAACTATCATTAAAATTTTAGTTTACCTTATTTGAAAGGCCCATTTTGTGTATTTTGTTTCTTAAATATTAATATTATCAAATCAAATAGGATGGATATGAATAAAGAATGGATGGACGCCAACCGTATAATAAAAGAGTATGAAGATAGAGTGAATGATTTAATCAAGTTTTCAAAAGATAATGCATATGATCCTTCTCAAATCATTTTTATATGTTTATGCTGTTTTTATTCAAGAAAAGTTATTCCAAAGGAGTGGAAAGAACACTTGATCAATCATGGAATAGATCAAAGTAATAAATGTTGTAATAAATATAGGGACAAATAGAATGTTCCTTATGGATGGGATAATATTTCATTTTATGGATCATTTTATATGATTACAAGTTTGGAAAATGGAGAAGACCATATCGAGGATGTCATTACATATGTTAATGATAATTATGATCATTTTATGGAAATGACAAGGACTATTGAAGATGAACTTCTTGATTTCCCAAAATTGTTTAAACAGTTAAAGAGTTGTGAAAAGATGCCATTATATGCTGGTTGAACTAAATATAGAAAATTTTCAACCATACTGAAGCTGTATAATTTGAAAATAGGAAATGGATGGAGTGACACTAGTTTTACAGAACTACTTGATCTCCTGAATGACATGATACCAAAAGATAATGAGATCTTGAGCCAAACATACAATTCCAAAAAAATGTTATGCTCGATGGGTATGATCTCTAAAAGAATACATGTATTCCCAGATGTTTGTATCCTATTTCTCAAGGACCAAAATTCACTTATAGAATTCCCAAAGTCTGTTTCCTCTTGATGCAAGAAATATGAATCTGGTCATATGAAAATTGTATAGAACTTTACAATCATTCAAAGGTTTAGGCACCTATATAGAAGTGATGATACTATTGGTAAATTGACATGGAATGCAGATACAAGAAATAAATATGGAAACTACATCACCTAAAATACTCTCCTTAGTTGAATGGAATTGATAATGAGTTTCCAGAATTTAGAAATGTTCTGAGAAACCTTTGTCTTTAATTATCTACATATAGAGTGAATCTTTTTGGTTTTCCAAGAAGTACTCATAGTACATGACCGGTTATGTTGGTAAATTATAACTTTCCACCATGGTTATTCATGAAATGAAAATAAATCATGTTATCTATACTTATATCAGGACCAAAACAGTAGGGTAATGATATTGATGTTTATCTGGCTCCATTGATCGAGGATTTGAAATTATTGTGGGATTATGGTGTTATGTTTTATTATGCTAACAAAAATAAATATTTCATGTTGAGATCCATGTTTTATGGGATGATAAATGAATTTCCATATTATGTAAAATTTTCAGGATATAACATTAAAGGAACTTAAGGGTGTCCCATTTACAAACAAGCTAAATAGTCAATTAGGTTGAAACATTCATCGAAAACTATTTTTCAATATCATAGAATATTTTTACCCTGATGGAATAAGTACTGATCTTGGAATACATCATTCAATGGAAGTTCAGAAGAATATACAACCCCACCTTCAGTAATAAGTGATCAACTATTTGAGAAAGTAAAATATGAGGACACTGCTTTTGGTATAAAAAATTTGAAAACCCTTATGAAAACCAGTTGGGAAAAGATATTATCTTTATTTTAATTACCATACTGGAATTTCTTGTACATAAAAAATTTTCTTGATGTTATACATAATGAAAAGAATATAAGTGATAGTATCATCAGCATGTTTGTAAATGCTCCTGGAAAAACAAAGGATAGAATTAAGGCTAGGTTGGACATAGTTGACATGGGAATAAGAGAAGAGTTGGAACCAGTGAAGGGTGAAAAAACATTTATTCCTCCATCTTCTTACACTCTTTCTAGGTAGTAGAGAAATTAGTTTTGAAACTTCTTGAATTATGTAAAGGTTCCATAGTGGTATTCATCAAATATCAAGAACACTTTGTTAATGATAGATTTAAAGTTAATGGTTCTGAAATCACATGAATCCCTTGTTTTGATGAAAGATATAATTCCTATAGTTTAAAGATTCATTTTTTCAAAGAATGTTTGTCATACATTAACCAAGATCTGTTTTTTATTCAAAGATACCTGTTGCAAATTTATAGACTCAGTGAAATTACTGACTATGGAAAGAGAAATTGTAATCATATTATGTGAATTGGAAATGTTATTCGTACCAATATTATTTGATATTATGGTTCATTTGATCGTTCACTTGGTGAGAGAGATTAGACTCTGTGGTCCTACACATTATAGATGGATGCACCCCACTGAATGAAATGTGAATATTTAGAAAGGGTATGTCAAAAATCAAAGTTGGATAGAGGGTTGTATTTAATAGAAATATATTATTGAAGAAGATGTTGAATTCTATACCGAATACTTGTCCAGTGTTGAAAGCGTTGGTCTACCAAAATCTCTTCACATTGGGAGGCTTACGGGTGAACGAATTTCTGGAAGAGATATTATCATAATCAATATTATAGATCAGGAGGATGTCCACCTTTACATTTTTTATAATATTTTTTAGGTTTCTCCATATTTTGAAACAAAAAAAAGAAATTATTAGGCATTTAAATGCATCAAGGGTTGAAATATGGATATCAAATACACATAATTAGTTATTTATATGATTGTTCCAGGACCATATTTCTAAGGAGTCATATGATAATTCGGATTCAATTTAAGAATGAATTCAATGGCTAGCTAGAGGAAAAAGTGTGTATGTATTATCTTATAGTGGTTATGTAATTAATGGTTATATGTTCTATACAAATGAACATGATGAAGAAAGTACCATGAAAAACAGTGGAGTTAAAATTATATCTAAAGTGATGCATGTTTCTCGTACATAGTAAATAAATCCAATTTACATGAATATGTCATACTTTTTCATCATCAAAAAAATATGGGAGTTTTATTATACAACATTCAAAGTGATAATTTTTCAATTCAAGTAGTTTGATAATAGGAGTAATATAAAAATAAATGAATTGGGATTGTTGAAAGTTGATATTAGTAAAGAAGGATACAAAGACGAACCGTTTATAATGGAATCATAGGAAGTATAAGTATTTTATGTTCTAGATACTGAAAACCAAAAGCGGTCAATTGTTCTATTTTTGACCAAAAATTATGGAGGGTCAGATGAAAATTCAAATTAGGATAACCCTTTTATTGGGACATCGCAATCATTTCGCAGCGGTCCCAATGTCATAATAAAAAAAATTATTGAAAGAAGGGAAGAAACCCATTTAGGAGGAGACAAAACTGCCAAAGATTACAGAGGCCTCAAATAATTCAAACCAAGGGAATTTCCCAAAAAAATAGTCACTAATTCCGATGGAATAGAACTTGTGTAATTAAAACACATAAACACGTCATCCAAAGGAGATTTGGAGGATAGATAGTCAGCCGCTTTGTTTCCTTTGTGCCATGATGTGAGAGATCATGATAGAGGGGTAAAATACATTCAACCTTTAAAAAATAAATAGAGATTCCAATAATCATGTTATATTTTTTGTAATATAAATCATATTACCTTATGTTATTATTCATTCGTTGTTTCACTTATGTAATCTAAATTAAATATTAAACCACTTCTGTAGATACTGACTTCTACACATGTTGGTGCTTCCAATCCCAAGGAATATTACGTCTCTCAACCTACTGCTTCTCACAGTGTAGATGAAAAACAACATTAGGTACGTGCTGGTGCTACCAATCTTGAGGAATAACAGCCTTATCAATCTTCTATTGTTCCCAGTGTATAGGTACAATGACCATCTTCACATTTCGATGCAACCACTCAAGAGGAACATATTGACGATGTTGAATATGAGGAAATGGCAGGTGATGAAGGCTTGGAGATTAAGAAAAAATAAGAATGTTGTAGTTTGATGGTTTTAACAAAAATCATTAAGGAAAAAAATAAAATGCATCAAATACGAGGTTGGATGCAATGTGTGGGGCTAGCATGTTAACCCCGACAAGGACATGTTTAGTAGTTACATTGGAATCATCACTCAGCAATGTGTGTCAATTGATGTAGATTCATGGAACCATATATAAGGACCCATACATTAAATATATTGTTATTAATTCAGAATTGAATCATACTTATTACAACATATAACAAAACCATGGTAGGACCGTATAGGTATAGGGTCTTTAGAAACTGGGAAACATAAACAACTGGTTCATAAAGCATCTACATTGTCTCCCATTTATTTCATCATATCTAGAGTCCCTTTTGGCATATCCTATTTAATACCCTTATTCCTGACCTGGGGAAAAGAAAACATACAAAAGGGTGAGCTCAAATTCTCAGTAAGGGTAAACAAAGGAAATATCAATCATATCACATTCATAAGAACATAACATTTTGAAAATCTTAACCTGCAAAAGAGATCATGGGATAAATCATAGTAGTGAAATTTAATACCAATAATAATAACATAAAACATGAAACATTTTGGAATGCACAAATAATCATAGAAAGTCATTTCTTATTAGTCAAGAATCATTTCCAGGACTATTATAGTGGGAAAATCCATTTCTGAAATGAGTTCACTCCTCGTTCCAGTCCTCTATCACTGAACCGGATTAACTTGCCCTTCCAACCATGTCTATCTCATGAGATATAAATCTTTACCCAATTCATTGGAGGGAGATATAGGTCACAGCCATCTTATAATGAAATCATTCTTACGTGTGCCACAACATAAACATAAATCATTCATCATAACCCAAAGAATAAAACGGGTTTCATAAACATCATCCAATCATAACATAATCCATATAAAAAAATGGATATAATTTCATCATAAGAAATGTGAAACCATGTAAATCATAGAGATTTTATACTTGAAACATACACATATGAAATAATGTCATCTTAGATGGAAAATGGTTTTGATAAAACACTTGAAATGAATTCTTGAGGAAAATATCCTTTCTTCTTCAAAATCATTTTCTTTTCTAAAAATGCCATGAAATTTTAAAATAAAAGGATTTTGTTGAAAATAATTATGAAATTTTGTAGAGTAATGTTCATGAAAATTAGGTGTTATGAAACCGTAAAAATCCATTCATGTCGTATAAGTTAAAATAACATTCTTCTCGTACTTTGGCTGAAAAAGTCAAAAAGTATCTTGTACTAAAAACGACAAAATATTCCTTTCATATATTTTACAAAAATTCACCAATAGGTAAAATTAGATTTAAAAATTTGTAGGAGGACAGAAAATAATATTACATATTGACGAAACATGGATTTGGATGATAAATATGCCCCAGTAAATTCTGAAGTATAAACAATCTCGGATAAAAATGAGATTGTGAGATTTTCTCTTACCTTAGGTCTGATATGCTTTGTACATGTACAAACCTCCTGTATAATGATTTAAATAATGTTATTTATTTATTCCAGAATCATATTAATTGTTATGATATCATATATGGTCATATTCGTATCTTCTTATTAGTAATATTTCATTTCTACTTGTTATTCGGGTGTTCATTGTTGTATGTTCTTATGCATGTTTTGTCGAATAAATTCTTATCCCCCTTTTTAGTTTATAGATACCTCATTTAAAGAATGGTATTAGTGTAATATATATCATATATATTCATTCAATTAATTTATATAATCATTATTCAATGAAGATCATGTAGAATGAGTCGCATCACATCGTGGAGACGGTAGGCCGTACGTACGCACGAGTGATGATATCATTCCCATAATTATATAAATTGAATTGAAGTTGATTATATATTATCTCAGAATTAGTATCATGTCATAATAATCATATATATTTATTCTTTACACCATTATACTCATACAAGTAAGGCGGTGGTGGAAAAACGGATTACACCACGGCGTGGAGACGGTATTCCGTACGTACACACGCGCGGTGATTTCATTTTCCATAGGATGGATAGAAGGTAAAATAGGGTTGTTTCATATTTATAATAAAATATCAGTATATTAGTGATAATGATGTTATTACATTATAATGAAACAAATAAATAATAGGAAGTAGAAGAATAAATAAACTTGAAAGAATCGGTAGAAGAGATTACCTCTTTCTTGACGTGTCTCTTTTATACTTTCTCTTAGGGAACTATAGATGGTTTTTTGAGAAGACCAGAACCTCTATGATATAACTATAAATGTTTAGAAGATAAATGGGTAGGGTTTGGGCGAGCGTTAAGGATCACAATTGTGTGAATAGGAGAGGGAAGAGGTTCCCTTTTATAAGGAAGGAGAGGGGCACCTTAGGAAAAACTTAAAGTATTACTTTATAATAAAGTCATATTTGGTTTATAATGGCTCCAAAGTTGATTAGTTCGAATCTAGGGTGGGGATGGGTCGAAATAATATCAAAAAATAGGCTTTAGACAAGTTTAGGTTACCATGTTAACCTTATCATTTAGATTTAACTATAAGTTAAATAATTTAACATTTACCGTGTCTTCTTATATTCTTATACAATATGGTTAATAAACATACTATAAACTTACAATAAAACCTCAATTGGTTAACTAATTTCATATATATTATTATATAAGTATTTTTTCTGAACCTTGGATTTTTCTGAATATAATAACAATTAATAATATAATATTTGTTTTAAAAACTCTTTTATGTCAATTTTGAAACTATTTGTTATTTTGTTTTGGTTAAATTAATAATAGCATTATTACTTGAAACAAAATTCATCTAACTAACCCTAAGATGTTATATTAACCTATTAAATTAGTTTAGTTCATAAAAAGTATCAAATTATATTTATGTTGGTATTTATAATATCAATTATGTTAATATTTCATTAATAAGGTAATTACTGCATCATCATTGTGTCATAAATAAATTAAATTATTTAATGTGTAAATATTATAAATAAAATATAATTATGTATTAAATCTTTTCATCTATATAATTAATATTTATAGTCGAATTTATCTTATTTATAAACCTATATTAAATTTTTTTTACTTAGAAAACTTTGATTTTTAACTCTTTTAACTCTTCTTTGAATTAAATAATAATAAATGTCCTAATCTAATCCAAGTGGACCTAAATGGTCATATTTTATTCCTAAAATTGTTTTTGGTCGAATTAAACTTATCCAATAGAATTAGGAAATGTGTTAGGGTAATAATAATATCATTTTTACCCTTAATTACCCTATTTACTTTTAACCGTGGTAAATAAAAGTAAAAAGTTACTATTCACCAAAAATTATTTTTATCTTATTAAAACACATTTTACTTACTGATATCAACCATGTCTCTAGAATTTTTGAAATTTCACTCACATAAGTGGTAAAATTATGTTTTATGTAAATTTTCAAATTCTCCTAGGAGGTGGGTAAAAGACGGTCAAAAGTTCAATAAACTTTTTATATATCTAAAATTATTATAAAATGACTCCAGTGAATTACATTGAACTTATATAGGTATTATGTATCTATTTTGACCTAAAATAAATTTAAATAAAATAAATGATTATTTAAATAAAAAGTCGGTTTTAACCAATAACTTAGTGTCTTCACTATTCATCAAAATTTGAAAGTTTTCAGAAAAACACCAAAGTTTCACCCTAGGATAATTTCGATATTACGAATCTAAAAATGATGTCCATTTTGAATGATAAAATTTATAAAATTTCAAAAAGTGGGTATCACTATTCATAACGGCTAGTTTATATAATATTTTAATAACATATCGTCATTTAGTGAAACTCGGTATTGTGTACAACGCAAGCTATCAAGGAAGGTTCCTCTTGCGTGAAATGCAAGCCAAGACAGTGTTGTGTGTAGTGAAAAATTCCTTTGGTGTTGAATATAACATAATACATAAAAACAAAATATTTCTCATAAAATCTCAAGGTGTTACATTCTACCCCCTTAAATAGAATTTCGCCCTCAAAATTCGTCACTTCGTAACAAACCGATGAGGATACCTCTCCATAATTATGTCATCAAGTTCCTATATAGATTCTTCTAATTGGTGGTTACTCCATAAAACTTTCACCAAGCGAGTGGTATTGTGCTGTAGGAATTTTTTACTACAATCCAGATTCTCTATTGGTTGTTCTTCATAAGAAAGATCTTGCTCCAGCGGTATAACTTCTGAGCTTAGTACATCTGAATGACCTGGTATGTACTTTCTTAGGAGAGAGACATGGAACACATCATGAACTTGAGAGAGATTCAGTGGAAGAAAAAATTGGTAAGATACCTTCCCAACACGATCCATTAATTCAAAAGGACCAATATACCTAGGGCTCAGCTTGCTCTTCTTTCCAAATCTCATTACTCTCTTCCCGGGAGATTTTCGTAAGAACACTTTATCACCCACTTAAAACTCTAGGTCTTTTCTTTGGTTGTCAGCATAACTTTTTTGTCGACTCTGAGCTTCTCTTATGTGTTGTTGAATAGATCTGACCTTTTTTCCATTTCATCAACAAGATCAGGTCCTAATAGCTTTCTTTCCCCAACTTCATCCCATCAAGTTGGAGTTGTGCATTTCTCTCTATAGAGGGCTTCATAAGGAGCCATATTAATTCTAGAGTGAAAGCTATTTTTATAAGAAAATCCCACCAATGTTAGGTGTTGATCACAACTACCTTTGAAATCCATAGAGCAAGCTCTCAACATGTCTTCTAGAGTTTGAATTGTCCTCTCAGACTGACCATCTGTCTGAGGATGATAAGCAGTGCTGAAACTCAACTATGTATCTAGAGTATGATGAATAATTCACCAGAACTTTGAGGTAAACCTCAGATCCCAATAAGATATAATGGAAAGTGGTAATCCATTTAATCTTACCACTTCCTTTACATATATCCTGGAAAGCTGATCAAGAGAGAAATCCTCTCTAATAGCAATGAAGTGTGTCGACTTCGTAAGATGATCAACTATAACCCAGATAGCATTATTGCCTTTTGATATTTTGGGAAGTACAGTGACAAAGTCCATAGTGATGTTTTCCCATTTCCATTCTGGTATTGGTAATGGTTGTAAAATCCCCTTAGACTTCTATCTCTCATCTTTAACTTGCAAACAAACCAAGAATCAAGATACATATTCAGCAACATCTCTTTTCCTGCCATCCCACTAGAAGTACTCTTTCAGGTCCCTATACATCTTCGTCCTTCTAGGGTGAATAGAGAATGAAGAACTATGAGCTTCATCGAATATTTCCTTCTTTAATTATGGGATGAGAGGAACACAGCCCCGATTCCTGAACTTTATCATTTCATCACAATCAATATGGAATTCATCAACATTTCTCACCTTCTTTTGTAACTCTATATCTTCTTTCTGTGCCTCTTTAGTCTTCACATGTATAGATGGTTGAACATTCATTTTAGAAAGATAAGATTTTTCCCCTTCCATTATAATTCCAAAATCCATCCTTTGTAAATCCATAAATATTGGATCTTTTGTGATCCTCATCATGGATAAGCTAGCATGGTCTTGTCGACTTAATGCGTCTGCCACCTTGTTTGCTTTCCCATGGTGGTAATGAATTGAGCAGCCGTAATCCTTAATCAGCTCCAACCATCTTCTTTGGCACATATTAAGCTCCTTTTGTGTGAAAATATAATTTCAACTTTTATGATCAGTATAAATATCAGACCTTTCACCATAAAGATAATGCCTCCAAATCTTTAATGAAAATATTACCGCAGATAACTGCAAATCATGAGTTGGGTAATTTTTCTCATGGATTTTCAACTGTCGTGAGGCATAAGCTATCACCATATCATTTTTCATGAGAACACACCCCAATACCTTCTTGGATTCATCACTATAGATCAAAAACCTTTCTCTACTAGAAGGTAGTCGGAGCAAAGGTGCATTGGATAACCTTCTTTTTAACTCCTTGAAATTCTCTTCACACTCCTCCGTCCAAACGAACTTAACTCCTTTTCGAGTCAACCTAGTGATTGGATTAGATAATCATGAAAAATCTTTCATAAAACGTCGATAATATCCAGCCAAACCAAGAAAACCTCAGATCTCAGTTACTTTTGTTGGTCTCGACCATCTTTCGATAACCTCTATTTTTACTGGGTCCACAGATATCCCCTCTTTTGAGATTATGTGACCCAAAAATGAAACTTTTTGAAGCCAAAATTCACACTTGGTAAATTTGGAATAAATATTATCCTTTCTTAGGGTCTTTAATACAATTATCAAGTGATCTTCATGTTCTTCCATGCTCTTTGAATAGACAAGAATATCATCTATAAAGACTACCACAAACTGATCAAGATAGTCTCAAAAGACTCTATTCATTAGATCCATGAAGATATAAGGGGAATTAGTAAGACCAAATGGAATCACTATAAATTCATAGTGTACATAACTTGTACAGAAATATGTATTTGGTATGTCCTTACTTTTCACCCTTAATTGATGATACCCTGAATGAAGATCAATCTTGGAAAAGTATTGAGTTCCACATAGTTGGTCAAATAATTCATCAATGTGTGGGATAGGATATTTTTTCTTGATACTAATCTTTTTAAGTTCTCGATAATCAATGCAGAGTCTCATTGATCCATCTTTCTTCTTAACAAACAGAACATGTGCTCCCCAAGGTGATTCACTAAGGCGTATGAATCCCTTATCAAGATTCTCTTGGAGTTGCTTCTTCAATTCCAGCAACTCAATTGGGGCCATTATATAAGGTGTCTTTGAAATGGTCATAGCACCCGGTATGAGTTCTATTGAAAACTCAACTTTATGATTTGGTAGAAGACCTGGAAATTCCTCTGGAAAGACATCATCAAACCCTCGTATAATGAGTGTATTTTTAATTGTGAGTTTCTCTCCAACCATTTGAGATAAATAACCTTCATTTATTGGAATCTTGACCCATAAAATGGAATAAATTTCCACTGGAAGTTTATATTCATCCTTGCATCAATAGATGATCGTTGATTGATATGGAATATGAAATGTGACTTCCCTTATTTGGCAATTGATATGAGCTCCATATAATGAAAGCCAATCCATGCCAAGAATCACATCAAATTCCACTATAGGAAGGATCACAATATTTTCAAGAATTAATTTCCAACTTCAATCAGAGAAGAATTGTAAACTTTTGATGAGACTTTTGTGCCATTAGGGGTTGTCACAGCTAACTCAACATCTAATTGTTGAGGTAATATGGCAATACCCTTAGAAAATTCTTTAGAAATAAAAGAGTGGGTGGATACATAATAAAATAAAACATTTTCTACTTTAGAGTGGATGGTAAGTATACCTTTCACCACTTCATTATCGAACTCCACTTCACCGATAGAAATTGCATGTGACTTTCCTTTGTCTTTGGCCTTAAGATTTTGTTGACGTCGATCATCATCAACAACCCTTGGATTAGGGGATTGATTAGCATAATGCCTCATTTCCTTGCACCTGTAACATTGAAGTGTAAGAGGTGCATTCTGTGTAGCCTTTTCTTTGTTCGCATCACTAGAAATCTTTTTTCCATCATTACGGCATTCAAATGCCCGATGACCTTCTTTTCCACATTTGAAACATTTACTGGTCCCTTTAAGACAATTTCCTCCATATTTCTTTCCAAACTTTGAGCATAAGGGAAAACTCATCTTATTTTATGTGTGGTCTTTATATTTCCCTTTGAATTCCATTTTCCTCTTCTTATCAAACCCATATGACTGATGGGTTACTCCAATCTCTATCTCAACCTTGAGATCACATCGAACAATTTCCTCATAGCTATTGAAGTCCCTTATGGATAACTCCCTTCGAAGACTTGGTTTTAAGCCACTAAATAATCGATCGATATTACTCTCAGGTTGGATAATAATTCCGGAAGCATACCATGAAAGTCTTGTAAAATTTTCTTTGTATGTCCCAATAGATTCATCGTGCTTTTTCTTTAGTTTAAGAAACTCCTTCTCCACCTTTGTTCAAAGAATACGAGGTAAGTACTTATTGAAAAATAAGTTCTTGAACTCGTCCCATTCCATGGAATCAATTTTTTCTCTTTGCCTCGTATTCTTGATAAGATTCCACCATTGATCAGCTTCACTTTCCAAAAGATATATTGCTAAGATGACTTTATCATGTTCAGAACATTGAAGAACTGAAAATATCTTTTCAGTGGTACTGATCCATTGTTCATCCACTAATGGATCAGTAGACCCACTGAATGAGGGTGGACGCTGCCTCATGAAGGATTCAACAGAATGTTTCTCCTTACTTTTCTCATTTGGAAGTACTACATGATTTATAGCTTGAGATAGTTGTGTGAGCATGGCTACAAGATTTTTCATTCCATCTCCCATAACGTTTGGTTGCTCAAGGGTATAATCATTGCATTTCCCATCACATTAAGCATTAACACAGTTCCTTCAGGTTCTAGCCATTGAAAAAAACTAATAAGCATAGTGGGAGAAACACTAATCATAATAGGAAAACCATATATTCAAGAATAAAATTTCACACTTTAGGTTTTATCAAAGGTTATTCATGGTCATTTCTAAAACACTAATATTGTGTTCTATGCTTAGACATATTCTTAGGGTTCTTACTAAGGCTTTCACATCCTAGTTTCCAAAGGTTGACTATATTGTTCCTATGATACCAATTATAACGACCCATACTTTACACACATTGTTATTACTTCAGAATTGAAGCATACTTATTACAACATATAAAAAAACCATGATAGGACTTTATAGGTATAGTGTCTTCAGAAACTGGGAAACATAAACAAATGGTTCATAAAGCGTCTATATTGTATCCCATTTATTTCATCATATCTAGAGTCCCTTTTGGAATATCCTACTTAATACCATTCTTCCTGACCTGGGGAAAAGAAATCATACAAAAGGGTGAGCTCAAATTCTCAGTAGGGGTAAACAAAGGAAATATCAATCATATCATATTTATAAGAACATAGCATTTTGAAAATATTAACCTGCAAAAGAGATCATGGGGTAAATAATAGTAGTGAAATCTAATCCAAATAATCATAAAATAAAACATGAAACTTCATGGAATGCACACATAATCATATAAAATCATTTCTTATTAGTCAAGACTCATTTCCAGGACTATCATAGCGGACAAAGTCCATTTCTGAAACGATTTCACTCCTCGTTCCAGTCCTGTATCACTGAACCAGATTAACTTACCATTCAATCCATGTCTATCTCATGAGATATAAATCTTTACCTAGTACATTGGAGGGAGATATAGGTCCCACCCATCTCATAATGAAATCATTCTTACGTGTGCCACAACAATAAACATAAATTATTCATCATAACCCAAAGAATAAACTGGGTTTCATAACCATCATCCCATCATAAAATAATCCATATAAAACAAATGGATATCATTTCATCATAATAAAAGTGAAACCATGTAAATCATAGAGACATTATACTTGAAACATACACATATGAAATAATGTCATCTTAGATGGAAAATGTTTTTGATAAAACACTTGAAATGAATTCTTGAGGAAAATATCCTTTCTTCTTCAAAATAATTTTCTTTTCTCAAAATGCCATGAAATTTTAAAAGAAAATGATTTTTTTGAAAATAATCGTGCAATCCTGTAGAATAATATTCATGAAAATTAGGCATTATGAAACCATAAAAATCATTTCATTCCGTATAAGTTAAAAAAACATTCTTCTCGTACTTTGGCTGAAAAAGTCAAAAAGTATCTCGTACTGAAAACGACAAAAGATTCATTTCATATCTTTTACTAAAATTCACCAATAGGTATAATTGGTTTTAAAAAATTGTAGGAGGACAGAAAATAATATTACATATTGATGAAACATGTATTTGGATGATAAATATACACAGTAAATTCTGAAGTATAAACAATCTCGGATAAAAATGAGATTGTGAGATTTTTCCTTCCCTTAGGTCCGATATGATTTGTACGTGTCCAAAACACCTGTATCATTATTTAAATAATGTTATTGACTTATTTCAGAATCATATTCATTTTTATGATATCATATATGGTCATATTCTTATCTTCTTATTAGTAATATTTCATTGCTACTTGTTATTCAGTTGTTCATTGTTGTATGTTCTTATGCATGTTTTGTTGAATAAATTCGTATTCCTCTTTCTAGGTTATAGATACCTCATTTAAAGAATGTTATTAGTGTAATATATATCATATATATTCATTCAATTAATTTATATAATCATTATTCAATGAAGATCATGTAGAACGAGTCGCATCACATCATGGAGACGGTCGGTCGTACGTACGCACGAGTGATGATATTGTTCCCATAATTATATGAATGGAATTGGAGTTGATGATATATTATAACATAATTATTATAATGTTATAATAATCATATATAGTTATTCTTTACACCATTATACCCATCCAAGTAAGGCGGTGGTGGAAAAAAAGATTACACCACGGCGTGGAGACGGTATTCTGTACGTACGCACGTACGATGATTTCGTTTTCCATAGGATGGATAGAAGGTGAAATAGGTTTGTTTCATATTTATAATAACATATCAGTATATTAGTGATACTGATTTTATTACTTTATAATGAAACAAATAAATAAGAGGAAGTAGAATAAGAAAGAAACATGAAAGAATCGGTAGAAGAGAATACCTCTTCCTTGACGTGTCTCTTTTATACTTCTTCTTAGGGCACTATATTTGGTATTTTGAGAAGACCATAAACTCTATGATATAACTAGAAATGTTGAGAAGATAAATGGTCAGGGTTTGGCTGAGCTTGAAAGCTCAAAATTGTGTGAAGAGGAGAGGGAAGAGGTTTCCTTTTATAAGGGAGGAGAGTGGCACCTTAGGAAAAAGTTAAAGTATTATTTTATAATAAATTCATATTTGGTTTATAATGGATCCAAAGTGGATTATTTATAATATAAGGTGGGGATGGGTCGAAAAAATCTCAAAAAATATGCTTTATACAAGTTTACGTTTCCATTTTAAACTTATCATTTAGATTTAACTCTAAGTTAAATAATTTAACATTTACCGTGTCTTCTTATATTTTTGTACTATATGGATAATAAACTTACTATAAACTTCCAATAGAGTCCAAATTGGTTCCTTAATGTCATATATATTATTGTATAAGTCTTTTGGCTGAACTATAGTTTTTTAGGAATATAATAACAATTAATAATATAATATTTGTTTTAAAAACTCTTTTATGTCAATTTTGACACAATTTGGTATTTTGTTTTTGTTAAATTCATAATAGCATTATTACTTCAAAAAACATTCATCTAACTAACCCTAATATGTTATATTAGCCTATAAAATTAGTTTAATTCATGAAAAGTCTCAAATTAAATTTATTTTTGAATTTATAATATCAATTATGTTAATATTTCATTAATAAGGTAATTACTGTATCATCATTGTGTCATAAATAAATTAAATTATTTAACATCTAAAAATTATAAATAAAATACCATTATGTATAAAATATTTTCATATTTATAATGAAGATTTATAATCGAATTTATCTTATGTATAACCCTATATTAAAAATGTTTTACTTAGTAAACATTGATTTTAACTCTTTTAACTATTCTTTGAATTAAATAATAATAAATGTCCTAATCTAATCAAAGTGGACCTAAATGGTCATTTTTTATTTCTAAGGTTGTTTTTTGTAGAATTAAACTTATAAAATATAATTAGGACGTGTATTAGGGTAATAATAATATCATTTTTACCCTTAATTACCCTATTTACTTTTAACCGTGGTAAATAAAAGTAAAAAGTTACTATTCACCAAAAATTATTTTTATCTTATTGAAACACATTTTAATTAATGATATCAATGGTGTCTCTCAGATTTTTGGAATTCCACTCACAGAAGCGGTAAAATTATGTTTTATGTAAATTTGAAAATTCTTCTAGGAGGTGGGTAAAAGACGGTCAAAAGTTCAATAAAATTTTTATATATCTAAAATTATTATAAAATTACACCAATGAATTACATTGAACTTATATAGGTATTATGTATATTTTTTGAACTAAAATAAATTTAAATAAAATAAATAATTATTTAAATAAAAATATGGTTTTAACCAATAACTCAGTGTTTTCACTATTCATCAAAAATTGAAAGTTTTTAGAAAAATACAAAAAACTCACCCTAGGCTAATTTCGAAATTATGAATCCAAAAATGAAGTCCATTTTGGAAGATAAAATTTATAAAATTTCAAAAAGTGGGTATCACTATTCATAACGGCTAGTTTATATTATATTTTAATAACATATCATCGTTTAGTGAAACTCGGTATTGCGTACAACGCAAGCTATCGAGGAAGGTTTCTCTAGCCTGAAACGCAAGCCAAGACAGTGTTTTGTGTAGTGAAAGATTCCTTTGGTAGTTTCTTATAACATAATACATAAAAACAAAATATTTCTCATAAAATCTCAGGGTGTTACACTATATTGTGCCCATGCTCAAGACACTTATGTGGGAAGATATTACAGTAACATTATTATATCATTTCATTGTTTTTCAAAAACAAATTAATGAAAAATTGACTTAGTCTTCATTATCCATTATAGAGTAAATTTATAGTGGATGAAACTCGCAAAATAATATGTATTAATACTTTCTGGAAGGATTCATAGATGATTTCTCAAAATTCTGACTAGAAATCATCTTAAAGATGCTAAAGGGAAAATAAACCCCCACCCACTTCTTATCTATTCATATATGATAACCCAAGAATCATGGTACGTGTTTACTAACCATCATATGGATATGTATTTTTAGGTACATTGTGGCTAGAAATATGTGGTTTGACAATATGTGTATTCATGACTTTGAAAATTTTTATTTATGAAATAGAAACTGGGTGTTGGAAATAAGAAACATTATAAAAACTAGTATACCCCTACCGTAAAGTAAGGATAGGGTATTCTGCACTTGGGAAAAAATTTCGTACATTTTTTAAATCTACAGTAATAATTTCATGTGACATGTAACAACACCATAATTATGTTCCTCTGTTTATATGCATATTTATGACTCCAAATCCAAAGAAACTTCCATCCCACACCATGTGCAATGGAAGGAGGCACATGTAAATAAATATGGTATACTAATAGATGAAAACACACAAAAGTAGTGGGGAACATGTGTAAGTATTACAAAATAAAAATTTGTTTTTCTTTAAATCGTTATAACATAACAATGATCACTTATTTACCTATATTTTCTATCTAACATAGGCACCTGAATCAAAAACCCTTATACTAGATGAACACATACTATTTATGGACTTGAAGTAGCTAGAACACTATAGTCTCATCAGAGGTATGGGTTTGGGGGTGACACCACGAACATATTTTGAAAACAAGAGGAGGATCAAAGTGAAGAAATGAAATGGATGAGAGAAAGACTATCTACCTGTGAAGAACAATTCCAATGGTAGATAAATATGATTGAAAATTTTATGGGATTTAAGAAAGTAGAATAAACAACTAATCAACCACTATGTAGATATCCCACCCCACCCATCACCACCTATGATGTAAACCATTCCCCTCAAAAAGATATCTTAGCCGAGGTAATCAATGTTGTAATAAATGTTTCTATGAAATGTGAATCAAAGAGACATTGATATCCTTCTTATATTAAAATTTTACAGGGTGATAATAATGGTGATTTATATCAATAAACACCCACCCATCACCATGTAGCGAGGGATGTGGTGTTCAATTTCCAAAACGACATGCTACATAGTATACCACTACCGATAGTTCATGTAAGAGTGCCGATTAGCATAGCCCATGAGTTGAGCACTGAGATACCTATTCAAATTTATGATTAAGATTTTCATATGGTCAAAAATGATGTTGGATCCTTCAAAACATGGTCGTCATATCTTTTTTTAAACATGTTGACAATGAGATATTCATTTCCAATTTAATTTTCAATTTTAACATTTAAAAATTAATGAAAAAAGGTATGAACTGATAAATGTTATTAAAAATGGACAAAAGGAAGGGGTGAAACAAAATACTGACACAAAACCCTCTAAAGGATCGACCAACCGATCGAAAATATGTACTGAAAGCACCATTACCCTGACCATTATATATCTTCATTTACTAGAATTGAATGTTCATATGGATACAAAGTTCAAATATGGTATTATTCACGTTGCTGATTATGAAAAATATATGTATGGAGAGTAACTTAAAAACATCATTGGTTTTTAGAATGTAAGTTAAATCTTCAACTATGATTGGCTAAGTGGATCAGTTATAAATGTATATATGAGGTATATTTTCATGATTTGATTTCCAAAATTTTATGTACTATGTTAATTATGACTAAATATATTTCATAATTTTTTAAGGTGTATATATGAAAAAAAATTATGGTATTTTCCCATGAAATAAAAATTGGACTCATTATTCCTCACTTCACCTCTACAAAACAACCAAAAATAGATTCTAAAAAAAGGATGAAATAATGCCAGGTCTGATCAAATCGTTTTTAAGAAAAATTTCAAATGACAGAATCTTTAATTCCAATGATACAGGGGTAAAACTGTTTAATTTAATCATATCAAATATATTTTTATTTCTTTATTTACTTATTCATTTTTTGTTTTTAGGAAGCATTGGATGCTTATACCCGTAAATTTGGATACTATAAAGATTTATTTCTAGGATTCAATGCATGGATATCCAACAAACTATCCACACATGATGGAGTTTGTCTATTTATAATACACTATATCCAATGTTTTAGAACTAAATATCAAGTATTATAATTTATATTATCTTTAATGAGGATTCTATTATGATAGGGCAGTGCATCAGTATCATGGAAAAAAATAATGATTCCAGGGGCTAAGCACGAGGACCAATACAAGTTCTATAAATTTTCAAGTATCATGGTATATATAATAAGATTTCACTATCCAAACACATATAAAAAAATTACTTATTCTACTCAATGTTTTTTCAGTGTCTGAAAAAAACCAATGGAAAAGATTGTGGTTATTATGTTTGTAAATTTATGAGAGAGATCATATTCCATGAACATGAAAGCTTACCTAATGAAGTATTTTTTAAAATAATTATTATTTCATTGAAAATATGTATTAATCCTTTTTGTATTTATATTTTTCCATTACTACTATGATTGTCTAAAATACTTATATTTATAAGATAATATAGATGTTCTCAGAAACGAATGTGAAGCATACCTTCTAGAATAATGTACAAAAATATCATGAAGATTTGAAATACATAGAAGTAGTGTATTGTTTCATATTTATGTTTAATATACTTATTTCAGTATTACTAACATAATAATTGTTTTCTAGTATAGGTGGGTTCCTTTGTTCAAGTTGGGGTGGTTCGTCTAAAACTGATCATGCTTGTGAGAGATTAGACTTCGAGTCTACAACTCAAAATTCAATGAGAAGGTAATGTTTTTCTAATATACTATGTTCTCCTAATAATATTATTTGTTCTTTACTACATTAACATAATATAAATTAAATGTTTGACTACTCATGCATAAAATGTCTTCAGTACACTTACTCTCCCTCAAAACCTTGTCTCCCATGCATTGTCAAAATTTGTCACTTTACATCAAAGGTAGTAGAGGGAACTTGAAGGAAAGTGATAAATTTCAATAATATAGTGTTTCCATTTTGATAAATAAAGAAAATGGAAATCATGGTAATTCACGATGTGGCCAGTATGACTTTAAGTGTGCCTTTTATTTATTTAATTAATTTTTTTATCATTTTATCTATTATTTGCAACTTAATTTCCTAATCATTTTTTCTCTGATAATTATTTTATTTTTTATATAGATATTTTGGGAAGTCATACCTTCCTTTAAATTATCTACAAAAATCCAAAAAAGAGAGAACATGTTCCTTTCAGGTGGAAGAGGAAACCCCATGTTACATTAAATGCAAAGTGAATCATAAGTATTCATCTACCAAGGGATTTATCAATAGTTGAATTCAAAGTATGACTTCCCAAAAGATCTATCATGAACATTTTACTAAATACTATAGTATTAGACATACCTCAATCTAATAAAAAATGTGCTCATTATCACTCGAAGTGTATGTTTCTAGATTATAATATTATGTTATCCTTTAATATTCATGTCTTCTAAACTACTATGACTTGATCCATGACTCATGATTATGATATATGATATGAAGGGTCTGAATTTATAATGTTAATATCACCTTATAACATCTTTATGCTCATTTTATCCTCATATGATCATTGATATCACCCTTTTTGATACTTATTGAGCATCTACGATCACCCTTTCTTATGCTTCATATCCTTGGGTCATTATAAATGGTTTTAGAAATGATATTTCAAATAAGGTTTCTAGTAAATAATAACATAATGAGAGACTATTATGAACTTTTTCTTTATGTTTCTATTCTTCCAAAATCAGTATACCTAAACTATTATAGCATGGGTCATTGTGTAAAGTAAGGAATAATAATCTAATAAGATTTGATATCTATATATAAAATTTATGGGTCAATATAGTTTGTATAATAGAAATTGAACTACTCAAAACTGAGCAAAAATAACAAGTGATCAGTATCACTCAAAGTGTCTCTTTTTATTTAAAATTAGCATTACTTTTAGTAAAAAGAACAAGTGACATACTAAAAACTGAGTAAATGAATTCTTATTATTTTTATACTTTAGAAAAATGATCTATGAGTCATTTGTGACATGTTGGAGTCAACTGAACCTCAATACGATGCATGGTGTGACTGATATGACTCCAAGTTTGTATTTTAAATTAAAATTGACATTAATTTAAGTAAAAGGAACGAGTGACATACTAAAAATCAAGAAAACACATTTGTATTATTTTAATACTTTACTAAAATGATCCATGAGTCATTTGTGATGTGTAGAAAACAATGACACATCAATCTGACACATGGTGTGACCAGTATAACTAAAAGTGTTTGTTATGAGTTTAAAAGTGACATTTTAGTTTAAAACGTTTCCCTCACTAAAAACAAAGGAAACACACTCTGATTGTCTTGATAATTTAGGAAATAATTTCATAAGTAATTTTTTGAAGTGTATGAAATAGTATCATGTTAAACTGATGCACGATGTGACCGGTATGACTCATAATGCATGTTTCCAGTTTGAAATGTCATTTTAGAAAAAAACACTACTAGAATTCTAAAAATAGATCAAACACATTTGAATTATTTTTATACTTTTAAAAAATGATCTATAAGTCATTTATGATGTGTAGGAATCATCCTAACCTCAATCCGAATCATGGTGTGACTGGTATGACTCCAACTGTGTCTTTTTATTTAAAATTGACATTAATTTAAGTAAAAACAAAATGTGACATTATGAAAACTAAGAAAATGCATTCAGATTATTTTGATATTTTATTAAAAAAAACCATGATTAATTTTTGACATGTAGGAGTTAACCTCACCTTAATAAGATGCATGTTGTGAATGGTATGACTCCAAGTGTGTCTTTTTATTTAAATTTGATATTAATTTAAGTAAAAAAGAAAAGTGGACATACTGGAAACTGAGTAAATGCATTAATATTATTTTTATATTTAGGGAAAATGAAACATGGGTCATTTTTTATGTGTATGAGTTAACCTTACTTCAATAAAATGTATAGTGTGACCAGTATGACCCGAAGAATGTATTTTTATTTAAATTTGATATTAATTTAATTAAAAAAGAAAGGGTGACATAATAAAAATAGACAAACGCATTTGTATTGTTTTTATACTTTAGTAAAATGATCCATGAGTCATTTTTGGTGTGTAGGAATCAACCGCGCCTCAATCCGACACATGGTGTGACCGGTATGAATAAAAGTATTTGTTGTCGGTTTAAAATTGAAATTTTAGTTCAAAACATGTCACTCACTGAAGACCAAAAAAATTCACTCTAATAGTCTTAATAATTTTTTAAATTGATTCATAAGTCATTTTTGACATTTATGAAGCATTGTCACATCAAACTGGCACATGATGCGACAAATATGACTCATAATGTGTGTTTCTAGTTTCAAAACATTTTTTAATATAAAAACACAACTAGAATATTGAAAACTAATTTTTATAATTTAATTAAATGATCTATAAGTCAATTTTTATGTGTAGAAATTAGATGAACCTCAATATGACACATGATATGACTGGTATGACTCCAAGTGTATCTTTTTATTTAAAATCGACATTAATTTAAGTAAAAAACTATATGTGACGTACTAAAAATGGAGAAAACACATTCGTACTATTTTTATATTTTTAGAAAACAATCCATAAGTCATTTTTTATGTGTAGGAGTCAACCATACCTTAACAAAACACACGGTGTGACCGGTATGACTCCCAGTGTGTTTTTTATTTAAAATTTACATTAATTTAAGTAATAAAACAACTAACATAATGAAAACTGAGAAAACACATTTAAATTGTTTTGATATTTTAATAAATGACCCATGAGTTATTTTTGATGTGTAGGAGTCAACTGAACCTCAATATGATATACGGTGTGACTGGTATGACACCAAGTGTGAATTTTTATTTAAAATTAACATTAATTTAAGTAAAAATAACCAGTTACATACAAAAAACTAATAAAATGCATTTGTATTGTTTTTATACATAAGAAAATTATCCATGAGTAATTTTTTGATGTGTAGTAATAAACCACACCTCAATCCAATGCACAGTGTGACCGATATGACTAAAAGTATCTATTATCAGTTTAAAATTTCCATTTTAGTTAAAAGTATGTCACTCAATAAAAACAAAGAAAAAATTAACTTATTGTCTTGATAATTTAGGACAGAGATTCAGAATTAATTTTTAACATGTATGAAGTAGTCCCACATCAAACTGATGCATGATGCGATTGGTATGACTCATGATGCATGTTTCCAGTTTGAAATGAAATTTTAGTAAAAAAATGAAACTTGCATACTGAAAGCAGAGAAAATTCATTCATATTGTTTTAATACTTTAGAAGAATGATCTATATGTAATATTTTATGTTTAAGAATCAGACTCACCTCAATAGGATGCACAGTGTGACCAGTATGACTCTAAGTGTGTCTTTTTATTTAAAATTGACATAAATTTAAGTAAAAAAGACAAGTGACATACAGAACACCCAGAAATTGAATTTTTATTGTTTTGATATTTTAGGACAACGATCCATGAGTCATTTTTGATGTGTAGGAGTCAACCACATCTCAATAATATGCATGGTGTAACCAATATAACTCCAGATGTGTATTTTTTATTAAATATTGACTTTTTGTTAATGTATTCTTTCACATTAATATTTAATTTATTTATTTATAGTATTACTAACATAATATTTGTTTTCTTATATAGGAATAATCTTTTTCTAGGGTTGAGATGATTTTTTCAAAAACTGATACCATGGGCGAACATTTTTGAGAGGGATCACAGGCATCAAAAGATGAAATATTAATGTTTTAAAATTTTTGTTAGATAATTGTAAATGTAATTATATAAAATATTGTTTGAGAGGTAAGTTGTATTGTTTTTTTATATACCATGGGTATAAATGTTTCTATTCATGATGTCAATTAAATGTATATAGAAAAATTTTAAATTACAAGTTTTATATAGCATTGTTTGAAATTACAGATTTTTGTTGGGTGTTTTGTTATATTAAGAGCACATTGTAGACATCTAGGCCTTTATCATCACTAAAAAAATCACTGATAAAGGGGTTCATTTATTAGTACTTTGTTTATCATTGATAAATACCCCCCTTTATTAGTGCTTTTTTATCACTGATAAAGGGATCCCCCCTCCCATCAGCACTGCAACTAACAGTTCTTTTTTAGCAATATTAAAAGCCTATTTGTGTGTTATTAAAGGAAATATGGGTAGTAGTGATGGGAGGTGACACTATAAGGACCCTAAAGATCAAATTGGACACACTCAAGGTGTTATTTAGCATTATACATTGACCTAATAAAACTAAATATTCTATATTTTCAATATAAACAATCTTCATAGAAAAGAAGATTGATATGAGTGACATTACTAAAAATCCCCTATTTTATATGTTTTTCAAGATCTTTGGCACTAGTAACATTCCCTAACCTTCTATGCCAAATGGAAGTTCTATCTATTTCTGAATCACATAATTTTTTAAATTAATTATATAAACCTTACTTTCTAACACATAAATTCCATTACGAAGGTTTCCTTTCATGAAGGTAGGGGATCCTCAAGAAATCCTAAGACTCATAGAGTTTTGTTTAAAGGTGTATCCCTTTTGGTCAAGAACTCTTAGAGAGATGAGCTTTATTTTCAATTAAGGTACTCACCTAACCTCCTCAAAAGTTTTATCAGACCTATCATGAATCTATTATGAAATCGAGATTATTCCCATAATATTATAGCTCATGTTATTCCCTATAAACACCTCTCCAAATTTAATTCTCATCAACTCATTTAAGAAATACTCCTAGAAAACATGTAGAATAAACACCCAAAATCAAGGATCCTTTTATTTGAGATGGAAATGTCAGAAAAATGTAAGACATTAGTTGTTTCAAAATCCTTCTCAACTAACAAATAATGGTCATTACTATTGTCTCTATAGTCACATTTCTTATTAGGGAAATTCATCTTAATGTGACTAGGTAGTTGTTTATGAAACCAATTGATTACTTTGTTCTTATAATTAAACAATTGTTTCTTGGATTGACCCCTTTCATTACTCCTACCCCTATACTCACTTCTACCCCTAGATTCACTTTTATCCCTAATGTTCAAACCCTCTACCTCAGCATTAACACTACCTATACTTTGAAGGTATTTGGAGAGTAATGAATATTTAACTTCTTTGAGATGAAGGGTGTCTTTTCCATACATCATAGAATCTTTAAGATAATTAAAGGTATCATCCAACGAGGTTGACATTATTATGGATTGATCTTCATCGTCTAATTTAATGTCTATATTTTCTAACAATACTTATTAAAATTATTAAAGTGTATCCTGAATGCAATCCTATGACACGTTTTGAAAGTATATAATCTCATTTTTTTGTATAATCTACTAAAAAGAGACTTATTCATGTAATGAAAATCATGTCTAGACCATATACCAGAAGCGTAAGTCACATATGAGACCTCATTAAGAACTTTATCTCTTAAAGATAAAAGAATTTCACTATGGGAATTCATAAGGGTTTCATTAGGGACATGAACATATGTGATAATAGTTTACCCATCTAAGGCAAGGGTGGTTACATTATTTTTAGTTCGAGTAATGGAATCAAGTAAATCATTGTGATCTATAATGATAGTCATTTTAATCCATTGTATATTAAAATCATTTTCACTATAAAATTTATCAATATCAAATTTTGTAGATCCTGTTATTTATATTTCAGAAGGCTCTAATGCCACTTGTTGGAATAATCTATTGAACCTTAGAAAATCTAGGACCCACTGATGTATATTATCTGGTTATATATTTTGTATGATAAATTTATAATGTTTACAACAAGAAAAATATATAGATTTCTTATTAAAATGAACTACCTAAAGAAAAAAAATAGAAATAACAATAGAAAAATACTATATATAATGTGTTCCAGATCAGCATGATCCTACATGCGTGGAGAGAACACCACAAAGGTCGGTCATTTTATTACTAAGAAAAAGGAAAGAAAATAATACAGACATAAATTATAAAGAATATAACTAGAGAAACTATACGAGGAATCCATCCTTATTGAACTAGGTGGTGATGATGAAACCCATCATGTAGAGTCAACACCATTCACTCCTAGATGGACTCATGAACACACCCAAGAAGTATATAGTTTCCAATGTGATATAAAGAAATAAATTTCTAGATATCCAAGAATAATAAACTGAAACATGGTTATGATGAAAACAAGTCAAGATCTGGAACCTCCATTTGTTTATAGTTTCCATATATCCAAGATCAATTCTATCACTACTAAATCTACACCATAACAGTACTACGATTCCAATAGGTGTAATAAACTCAATATAGGGGAGTTAGGGTGGATTTAACACCTCAGATAACCTTCTTCTTCTCTAATAAATCTTATTGTCATAACAGAAGCTCACACCGAGAACTCTCTCGGTGAACCAGACAAAAACCCACAGACAGAAAGGGATGGATTGCATAGAATCATGGAAAACATTTTAGCTATGATGGAATGTGAGTAATACATCTAGTGGGGGTGCTTGTTCCACAAGATTAAATCCACATGGACATTCAAGATAGAGTAGATGATTCATTAAATAGAAGGTAGATCAACTTGTGGTATAGGTGGCACGTTGCCATTGGCTTAAAAGAGGAGACTGGGATCAATCCCAAGACAAACAAGAACAACTAATAGTACCAAGATCGGTTGGATCTCCCACGATCAACAGTATGAATTCAAGCTCTTATATAGGTAAGGAAAACAACAATTTCTGGTCAATTAAAAATAAACAACATAATTTGAACAGTCCCCATGCAACAATTACACCCCATGAATACATAAATACCTTAGGAAAATATGAATTAATTATAATAATAAAATTAATGTAATTAAATTCTAATATATTCAGGGGAATAAAACAACGGATTTAAGTGATGATTGATTTAAAAATGAAAACAAACTCACCAACCCACATACAAACTTTTTGTATGATTTTCTTGTCATAGGAATTTGATTAAGGTGAGGATCAACACTCCATGGATGGGAGAAGTGGCGTTTCACCACACCCATCTCCATCATCAATAATAAAAAATAACAGAAATAATATCTATCACCACCAAGGGTGATAAACAATTCATCTGTTGTGTGACCATACCTTCTTCTACTCATATTGATATACGTCGATACATATCACCCACACAATAAATAGGTGACATATTTTCTATTAATACACCCATAATCAATATATATAAAGATTCATGTGACCATAAACATCAATTAAATCAAATAGAATCAAGGACCTAATGTCTATTCATACACCCATGTATTTAACATTATCTAGGGTGATTTGGCATATTGTCCCATGCCTTCAACAATAGCAAGGGAAAGTTGGAATATCATTCAATGTCATTAGATTTATCAAGTAAGGTTTTCATATTTTCCAATGCTTTAAACCATATATAGACAATTGATCATATAATCCAATTCCTTGAAACATATCCTATAAAATTGTTCATATCACCCCATTCCTTTAACCATACTAAGGAAAATGGGTATATCATCCCATGACTTTAAGAATATCAAGGGAAAGTGGGAATATCACCCCATTACTAACACAATATCCCAAAAATATATCTCAAGGAATATCACATTACATGTCATAAGTGATCAAGGGATATGATATACCTCATGAGGGCATATCGCATAACCCATTATAAGAAGGATTAGCATAAAATCCATTTTTTTAGTTCACATCAATTCTTGGTCGGGTCTCTCACGCATAACCCATTCTCCCCACTTTGTATCCAAGGAACAGTTTACCTAGAATCATATAACTTAATGGTGGTAATCCCTCACACTTTCCCAATATAAATATAATCTAATTGATTGTTAATTAATCCAAACCCCATTCCAAGAATATCCCTAAGCTATCCCCTCAAAAGACCAGTCCCCCATCATTAAATCCAAGTCACCCATCAAATCCCACTATGTCATAACATATCAAAATAACACCATATTTTGGTCCTAAAAATAAGGATCACAACACTTTACATTATAAAAATTGTCATTAGTGACCATGAAATTAGAGAGCTTCACATTCATTTTGGGTCATACATACATACCCTCTATATTTCTCACATCACATGTTATATGAAAACTCATATAAATCGGTAGGAAAGTCTTGGGACCATCCTAACTCATATTTGTGGATGCCCAGTCATTGAATATCCTCAGAAAAATCATCCTAAAATTCATTAAATGCATAATACAAAGACATAACACCCAAATTAGGTCATTTAGACAGAGATAGTTGAAAGATAGAGATGAAACAAGAATAAATATAGGATGATTCTTAGACACTCTTTTAGAAATCCATTAATACATACAAGGCATTAATCAGAGTTGAGATAGCACACCTAGGATAAACATAAAGGAGGGAATCATGGTGGGGGTCATGAGAATTCTAGGATAAATGAGGGGAGTGTTTAGTTTTTATAAAAATTTAACTTTATAATATTTAATGAAATATTTAAAAAACACATGGGTTCACAAGGTACCTAATCCCTAATCACGAGGTACCCCATACCCCACTAAGTACTCACCCATTGGTGACCTAGTGGATCACCTGGGATAACCCCCTATATTCCTATTCCACTGGATATATGGTACTAAGGTATAGAGTACTTTGTGTTATTTTTATATAACATCCTAATATTTTATTTTTATTTTTCTCTTTAAATACATTTAATTTATTTGGTATATTTTTTTTATATGAAATTCTAAGTTTAAAAAAAACATGATGTAAATATTATTATTTAATGTGGCAGTTATTTCCTAGATATTAGATTGATGTGTATTAATAGTGAAAAAAAATTATGAAAATTTCTTATTTACACATTTATAAAATTATTTTATTGGTTATTAGTTGGTTAAAAAATAAAATAAAATCATTATAAGGTATGAAAATTTGTTTTTATAAAAATAGTTTTTATGTGAACAATGTGTTTTTATCATAATAAATTATACTAATCTCTATTTTTGAATGATTTTAATGAAATTTATATATTATATTTTAAATAAAATATTTTAACATCCATCTAATAGTTTTTACTAGGCATGGAATAAGAATAAATCTAGTTTTATACTTTAAAATTCATTTTTCTAAAAATGGTATTCATTGCATTTTATGCTCTTGTTTTAAAATGAATTAATGTAACTTATAGAAATGGAATATTGTAAAATGGATTATATATTAGTAATAAAAATAATTAATATCATATAATAAGGTAAACTTAACTTTCAATCATAATGAATAGTAAAAATAGTAAAATTAAATTATAGGATATGGTTAAAAGGGGTTTACTGAGGAGGGGGGATAACTGAAGAGATAAGGATTAAAATATCACAAAACACTTAATTTTATTTTATTATTTGATTTTATTTTATCCATATCCTTCATATCTTAATTTTTTTTCATTTTAGAGCCACCTAACTTGAGAGAGACTTTACTATATTTTAATCTTTTAGAAAATTCCAACTGTGCGCCCTACCTCCCTTATAAAGGGATACCACCCATTCTATCTTCATCACACTTAATTAAATCCCTATATCAGATATTATTTACCTTAATCCTTTTATAAAATCCATACCCATGTTATAGATGTCATATTTTGGTCATAATACCATCCTTTCATGGCTTAAGGTTTAAGCCAAAGGAGGTTTCTCAACGAAGAGGTATAACTCTTCACCGAGTACGTTAGATTTTATTTATTCTTATGGATCCAATAAATATATGGAATCTATTATAAATTAATTAATTCAGTATCTTAAATATAATTAATTATTATTATTATGATGGATTGACCATTTTTTACCTCCTTTCTATTAAATGGGACATGAAAGTATCGCTTGTGCATACATGTGGACTACCACCTCCATAAAGAAATATAATTCATTTTCCATCACCATCATTCATGGTTTGTTATTAAGATGGTTTTAATGTGTATATATTATATTTACTAAATAATTATTTTCTTGTAATTATAAAATATTATCTACCTTCTCACCTTTCTATGTTTTTGAAAATGATAACATCGCTCGTATGTGCATATGGACTTCCACCTCCACATAGTGATGTGATTCATCTTTAATCACTAACTCATATTAATAATTATAAATTTCATATGATGAATAAATTTAATAATTACATCATTATTAATATATTGGATATTATGAAACCATGACCAAGGAGGAACTACTGAAACCATCAAACCAAAACATGCATGGAAAGCATACCAGTTTAAACCTGAATGTATGTTTTAGTGAAAATTTACTAATAAAAGGATAAATATAAATTATAAAGGAATGAACATAGTATTTTATGAATGTATATAGTTATATAAAATATTTATAATAAATCTATATTTACTATATAGGATATTTGAACATGTATGAAAGAACAAAAAACATGAGGTAAGGGTTATGTTATAATAACATTTCTTTTCACGGTTTTATATGATAAAATTTCATTGAGGGAAATTATATGGATGTTGATTACAAAATAAACATGTAAAAGGATAGTTAAAGGAATGAATGGCCAGTTTGATGAAAATTCGGCCAAAAAGGTTTAAAAATTCACTTAAAGTTCTGGTTTATAAAGGGAAAAAGTTTCACAAACGGTTTCAGTTCGTGGAAGTCACAAGCTGCATGATGCTTGAGGTAGTAACTTCTATGAAATATAAATCAAGTTCAAGAATTACCCGAATGCATGATGCTTTAGGAGGTAACTTCTATGCAGTATAAATTGAATTTTTGGAACCCAATTATTTCAAAAAGCTCATAATATTCCACAAATGCCACAATATTTCATGAAATTAATGACCTTACTTTTGTTTGGACTATAAATAAATCTCCATGTATGAATTTTAAGGTGATGTGTCCTTTTATATTCTAATAAAAGATCTGAATTTTCAAAACATATAATCTACATGATCAAGAGAGGATATGGATTTCCAAAGGTAACCATGTTTCACTAAATTGCCTCCCATGGGTTTTTTAGAATCTCAACCCAAAGTGAAGATTCTATTCATAAATGTATATGGCCTTCACATAATAAGAATTACCTTTGTATCCCTTGGGGTTTCATGAGATAATTATCCTTCACAAAAGAAATCCCATTGGAACCAAGACATCATTCCAAGTAATGGACACCCAATTTCATAAAACACATTTTTTGTGAGACCCCTGAACTTTTTATAACCATGAACCTTAAGTAAACCCCCACGTTCTGTCGTACTAATCTACCAGGCCTCCCCATGCCACATCCTTTCATCTAATCCCCTTTCTCGAATGTTGAATTCCCATGGACCATACACCCATCAAAAACCAATTCAACTATACCCCAAATATTTGTGCGCTCGGTACCACCTACCCTTTTGTCTTCCCCATGTTTCTCAAACACAACCTAGACCATTATATTTCATTTTTCTTTAAATAATTGGAACCAATATACTATTTTTTCCATAAGCATAGACATCCAAACATCAAGCCTCTTGATTTCCACTCCTCCATGGAAGTGTTCATGTTGTGATCCATATAGAGTTGCATGAGTAGTGGACACATAAGCCCTAAATGTGGCATCATCATGGGAATCTCCCAACCATTCCTGGTAGAGATTCCTTTTTCTGGATCTTTCTCTCCCTCTTGAGAATAGCCTCCCCTAGTGTAATCCCCATCCGCGTATAGGCTGCATGATATAAAACTACTTGTCCGCACATCCTAGTCATATGAAATTAAACTACATGAGAACATACTCATCACGTGACGTTAATCTATTGAATTACACCATGTGATGATAATAGGATTCCACATGTGTAATCATAATGGGGTGATACCCCCATGGACATCTACTCTAGATGACTGAAAAGTTCTTTTTTATTGAAAATATAGAAAACCTTACAAGCCAAATTACGGGGATATAACTAGTGAATTCCAAGGGAATATCCTGGGACAATGATATTACAGACGTTAGGTAGGTAACCAGTACAAAATAGATGGCGGTGAGATCTTTAGGGTCCACCTTTTTAGCCAGAGATTCTGCAGCAAAATCACCTTCCCTCCAGGTGTTCCTGGACATAGTCTTCTGATCAAGGAGTAATATACATTTCATAATATGGTTCTCTAAGTACAATTTTAGACATATTTTACCTTGAAGCATCTCTACTAGCACTTTATAATAATATTATACCACCATAATATAAATATTCAAAATATGGGACAAGTGTAAACCACTAACCATTTCCCTTGTTTCATCCCCAAGAGAATTGACCAGCCTATAGAAAGTACTAAATTAGAAGATAAATGAGCCTTTTTCATCATGTACCAGTGTGCATCCTCTCATATTTACTTGAAATAAATAACCATAAACATTGATCTTTAGCCCCGATAAAGGAGGTTTCCTTTTAACCCACATACCCATTCTATTCCTTTCACCTTTATCCTCTTACATAACTACTCTAGGAATTCTCTTCCAAATAGAGGAGAAATTACTACCATGAGGAATAAGGTCCCTCAGTTTGGAAACTAGAGAACTTGTACGCACCTACCTATAAAGAAAATATAAAATGATACCTTCTCTATAATTATTTAATGCCTCTTATATTATACATCATACTGCAGAAAACAACATACTATGGGCCATCCTTTTTTATCATTCTAATTAGCACCAAGAAACCATGATTCTAAAAACACACTGATGTCATCCATGTTGTCAGAGCATTCTAGGTTCTAGAAAAGAGTACTCCACGTAAAATGTTCCCATTACCCTTTGAAAAATAGGTGCCCAGAAATTTTATGACTTGATGATGAGAAACACCATCAATGAGATGCAATACAGACCCCCTTTTTCTACACTTTATCATCTGTAGGTATGGTTTTCTTTCTCAGAAACCATACTAGAAAGTTAATTTTTGATGGGATATAGTTGCACCATATTATTTGATACTAGACATCATATCCAATACTGAAATTGATGGATTCTTGGTAGTCCCTTCTAGAAAAACATCCCAAGGAGGAAACCATGAAGGCATAGTAGTCTATTTCATCAACTGGAACGATGTTCTCAAAGATAATTTTATGGTGAGTATCAAGATTAGAGTCGATGAAGGTAAGAAAGAATCTCAAATTTTTAAAATATATTTCTAGAACATGGAATCCTAGGAAGAATATAGTGACACCAACTCAATTATATTTCTAGAATTTAAGCTCCCTCTTACTCACCACTCATTGTGACATATTTCTCAAGACCTCTAGATTCTCAATCATGACCCTGAGGATCCTGAAAGCTCTTCAATTCTTGAATTTCCACTCTATCCAATTTTATCCAAACCTATTTCTCATGAAAATTTCCCAAAGGTTATTTCCTAATATAATCTCCATAAATAATTTTCCATAGATGGATTTCATGGATTTTAATACATTACGCAAGTTAATTCCACCTTCAACAATTAGTTGAGCCATTCTTTTTCAGATAACCGACTGACACCTTCCATTTGGATTTGTATCCTGAATGAATCTAGTTATGATTTTCTATATTTAATAAATATTACCTTTAGGATCATTGATAATGTAAAATATTTTCATAGGTATTGAAGTAATTACACAATTCACCAATGTTATTCGATCCCAAAAAGATAGGAACTGGTTATTCTGGTTAGTAATGTGTCCTATGATCCAGTTAAGAATGCCTTAAAATAGAGCCTTTTTTATTCTACCATTTGATATGGGAGCCCCCCAAGTATTCCTTTTGATTTTTTTATAATTTCATACCTATATTTTAATGAATAATACTAATATAATGATATGTGAATGTTTTTGGATATATAGACATTTCTTTTAACCTAGTTGATCCTTTTCCCACTGTGATTTACACATATTCCCATAATTTTTAAGAATTATTTAATGTATTTAATACTACCATTCATAAAAAATAGAATAATATTAGAAACAATTAAATTTTAAATGATACTATTACCAAAACTATTCTTTAATGGAAGAATGGACCCCTTATCCAACTCATATTTAATATTCTTGGTGGGAGAATCTTCAAATAGAATGAATAGACTTAGAGAAATAAGATCACCTTATCATAGACCTCAGACCATATTGAAAAATAAAAATCTCTTAACCATTAAATATATGGAAATCCATAGCGAGGAGAAGCATCTAAAAATAATTTCAAAGAACCAGTCATTGAATCTAAAAATACTTAGAACTCTGATGATGAATCACCATTCAGGCTTGTCATAAGATTTTACAATATCAGCCTTAATGATGATGTTTGATCTGATGGTATTTTTATCCAATTAATCCACCATTTACCTGGAAATCCCAACTTCCCCTTGAATAATCTTCCCTTTAATGAAGCCATGTTTCTCCTCAGAAACAATCCTAGGAATGACATGACTTAACCTTCTTCTCAAGAGACCTAATATTATTTTAAATATAAAATTACATAGGAAGATAGGTCGATATTGGATTATTGTTGTGGTATACTAAACTTTCAGAACTAGAACCACCCTTGAGGCACAAACTACTCTTAGAAGCACTCCTCCTTTGAATAAATCACACATAGCTTCATGAACCTTATCTTTGATAATATCCTAGGTGGCCATGTAAAAAGGTCCATGAAAACCATATGGGCTAGCTACACTATTGGAATTCATACTAATAACAAAATATTTAATTTCCTCATATCTTGGGACTGAGACCCTCACCCCCATAGACTCATAATACTGGAATATTTCACATGTAAGCCTCACACCTTCCCTTATTGATGCTCCTTGCATGACATGGGCATCCTTACCTCATGATGTTAAATTGCATGGACTGGTCATGTCACATGACCTTAAACTGTAATATCAAACTATGTGGGTTTTGATCCCTATTTCTTAATAGGGTACATAAGACATTGTCATGAGGTTTGATCCTGATATACCATATCATCTAGGGAACCTCTCTAAGGTTTGATCCCGGTGCCCTAACACTCTACTAAATAATTCAAGTGTGATCATCTTCCCCCCTAGGGACACACTTGACCAAACCCTTAAAGTGAGATAATCTTCCCCACTAGGTACATACATAAGGACCCATATGTCCTTAGAATATGTTAAACATATGGCCCATTTGTCCCCACAAGATATTAAACCTATGACCAATCTATCCCCATAAGACTTTAAACCCACATCAAATCTTCCCCCATGAGATGTTTAACCTACGACCAATCTTTCCCCACAAGATGTTAATCCTGGGACCAATCTATCCCTGTAAGATGTTAAACCTACAACCAATATTTCCCCAAAAGACATTAAACCTGTGACCAATGTATCCTTTTATGATTTTAAACCTATGACCAAATTATCCCAACAATATGTTAAACCAGTTACCCATTTGTCCCTATGAGACATTAAATACATGACCCATCCATCACCACATGATTTTAAATCTGTGACACACCCATCCCCACAAGATGTCAAACTTGTGAAATAATCCTAAATCCCAACCCCATAAAATAAACACAGTATGCCTGAAGTAAAAATCCACATAATAAATCTTCCCTAGGTTTCAACTAACTCATGGATGATATGGGATTCCTTAAGTTCCACGCCTAATATGACTCACACATGAGATTACCTCCAAAAGAGAAAGACCTTAAATGTGTAAAACATACCCAACATCCAAAAATAATAAGACATTACCAACCTTACAATCTACTTGGAATGAATGTTTCGTCCTTGTCGAGATAGAATCATTATAATTAAAAAGCGTTAACCTCGAGATGGAAATGGGAATGAGTTTCACAAACATGACTCGAGTCTATGAGGGAGATCCAAACTAGATGATGAGATCCACGGAGGAAAAAATGGAAGGAATAATTAACATCCCATCATCCTATTTCGATCAAGGAGATAACATCACTTATTAATGTGATGGAAGTCACCCATCTTTGGAAAAAGGTAATCTGAGGAAAGAAAAAATGTGGTGCACAACCCCATCAGAAAGCGTTAGGAAAAAAATGATGAACCTAACATGAAACTATTCTCCTTCAATTATGGGTACTAGTATCATTATGGAACCATCATATTTTCATGTCACGGGATATATATAATTTTCACTAGGTCAGACTAGGAAATTGGTGGGCCCAAAATGAAACTATCATGCGACTTAGGATAGATAACATTGGGAATCCTTGGTCTGTGATATCATCAGCAAGGATCCATCCTATATTTCTAGGAGAATATATGATGTTGGGAAACATGGAATATCATTCATTGTATCTATACTAACGAATAAATCCATGTACTTTACAGGTCTTGATCTATAGGAGACCAGAGCCCTAATGCCAACAAGAAGAGGGAAAGGGGAAATGTTAGTGTGGAAATCCCACAAGAATATTTTTCTACTAAAATAGCTACCACGCCTTTAACTAATAGGTTCCCATGCACCATATCACCCTCTAAGATCATATAGATGAAGGTAGTCGACACCTTCTTTATATGAACAAGAATAGGTCGTTCCCACTAGGGAGATGTCTCAACAGGATATTGAAGTATTGACACATCACTGAACCCCTCCCTGAGGGCCACATAGGGGTAAAACACACCCTTTTTTAATGAAAAAATTCTAACATATCTTCTCCCTAGAGCACTATGACAACTCACTCCCCTATACCAATGAGGTAGTAAAATTTTGAACCGTACTTGTCACGGAAACCACTCAGAAGCTATCCAAGTTGGCTCCCACCATGCCATATCAACACCAACATCAACTAGTCCCACATTTCAACGTGTGGATTGAATCTATACCCACTTCATCAACCTAGGTCCAAATCATTCAGTGCTGATGTCAGGGATAAAGACCAAAATATACCCAACATGGGCTGCCTTCTGTAGCTCTAGTGGCCCTTACCACCAATGTATTATCCCATTAGATCCCCAAAACTTCTCAATAGAGATCAACTTTTTTCCACCTAGGATTGATACCTCTAGAACCTCTCTAGTATTCCAATAAGACTCTTAGCTTCTGGTGCCACCGAAATCCATTAAAAGTCATCTCGTGATGAAGAATACCAGCGCAGAGGTCTTCCCCACACTACCACCAATTAGCACAGACGTCCTCCCCATTCTAAAAAAAATTCCCTTCTCTAAATAATTGTATCAGAGAAGGTTGGAGAACAGCTATTATGGGGGAATTTTCCATGACATAGTCTTTAATGTTCATGGAAGGAATCCAAGTGAATCACATCAACATAAACTTGTAGAAGCACTATGCCATCAGAGGTGGGACCTTGGGAAGAGTAACTTTACCATTGAACTCTCAGAATCTAAGGTGATAGATGAATTGATGAGGGAACCTTAACCCCCACTATTGGAGATGGCGGAAGAAAAATATTGAATGAAACTTATAATCCAGAAACTTGAGGTACATAAGATTTCTAAATCTAACAACAAGAACCTACAGGTGGAGGCATTCCAACCTCCCACCAAGGACTCGTAGTGCAATCATCTCTATCACCATCAGTTTCCTTCATATCTACCTCTACGTAAGAAGTTGTAAAATGTTTGGGTCTTGTATGACACCATTAAATGGTGGTGAAAACTCCACTTAGACTCAAAATAATGTTTTTTCTCATTCATATGAGAAGATGATAAACACCACTTCTTGTATGGATATGAAATTAAATATGGATCCACCTCTGAGATATATTCTCGCATGTAGTGAGAATTTGACTAGTGTATTTCCTCCTCACAAGGTGAATTAGTAGCAAAGAATATCTATGTTGGTGAAACAACTAGTATCTCAGCTTGTTCCAATCAGGGCTTCGGTTGACCAGGATTAGGACCACACCCAAGCAGTGAACAAGAGGACTTGTGGGAACTCTTGGATATCGACTAGCTATCAGTCATGTTTTGGCAACCAAAATATCTAGATTTTGTCATCCCAGAGTCCCTGACCAAGGATGAGGCAGTTTGTTTCCATCAAAATTTATTGGCGATGTTTCACTACCTTCAGGGCAGTCAGCTAACCATACCATGGAGCCAAAAACACCTTTAAGTCATTTACCAATAGTGTATGAGGGTTGAGATCATTGTGCTATTAGTGGATCATCATCCCGAGTCATATGGATACCATGACACTCATCTAAAAACATGATTTTGAAGCCTCACTATGATATTTCATGTCATGAAAGAGGCATATCAACATGTGCGGGTAAAAGGCTAAGGTTAATATGATTCCCTCCATTTCATCCCTATCCTACGATAACAACAGGACCGTCAATCCATACCATTCCCAAAAAGTAAAGGTATCACTCTAATTAATACCAAAATTAATGTCATCAAAATTGATCCACCAGAGGATCAGAGAAACAAAACCACCAATGTAGATAATGAAAGGTAAAAACCACCATAATGGGTGATAAAGTACTAAGAAGACCCCCTGAAAGGTGCCTGTACTTTCTGTTAGATGCAGTCACTAGGTTTTGGGAGTCCCTTCAATGAGACATTACTGCCTACTCATTGGTATGTTGAGAAACTCAAGGGGGTATCAAGATCATCGTTCCATCCGAGGTTACACCAAAAGCTGAATCAAACCTCAGTATATCCACCTTTCTTATGGAACATGAGTACTACAAAAGGATCATTGCTGATATTATTGTCGAAAACACATGGACCCCAACAACATCAAAAGGGACTACGCCTCTACTTTAATGGGGAACAAATTCCACCTTGGCCAGGCACCCCGATTTTAACTTGGTGGCCATGTGTACCCCTTCAAAGTAATAAACATGTGATACAACAAATGACCGAGATTTGAGTATCCCACCCTACCTGAGTAGTTAGTTTATATATCTTGGGATAATGGTCACACCACTCCTTGAGTTGATAATCCTATCAATGCATTGGTGACCAAAAATCCTTTTCAATATGGCGTGATTACCACTTTCATCACCTGGGGCTCTGGAGATGTGATAGGTGGAAATTCCACCTAAAAGAAAGATATACCCAACATGGGTGTACTGTATTTGAGAACCACTAGATTTTGGTAATCCTGAATTCACCCTGTTAAATGGGATGGGTGATCCGATGAAGAATCTGGATCACTTAGCCTCAAGGATCGTTCCAATTTTGGGGACTCTAGAACAACATGAAGCCACTAAGATCTGATGATTTTTCCTAACTCTATAAATACATACGTTCATATGGTATAGTCAACTACCCCCAAGGTACATTTATAATTTGGAGGACCTCCTTAGACAGTTCCTCTACCAGCTCAACTCAACCTCATGCAAGATAATCACCCTCGACCTCTTCGAATGTAAGCATAAGCCTGATGACCGAGATGTCAACTTTTTCACATGATGGAAGGAACTCACATATTCACTCAACATGATTATTTCCTAGAAATAGCTACTTATAATGTGTGTAGAGGATATAAGAGATGAGTTGGTCCCTACCCTCATATCCTTGAACTACCCATGTGTATTTTAGGAGTGGTTCTATAATGGTCTGTGGCTGGAAGAAGCCTTATAGCCGAAAAAATTGAAATCATTCCCATTACCACATCCATCTCCTTAAAGAAGGCATGTAAAAGAAGATACAACGGCTACTATTCATGTAGAGGCCTTAGAGCCAGTTCACCCACTGGACCCTTTGCCAGATGAGCCACGCCAAGTGAAACTCCACCAAATGAAGTGTTTCCTACTATAGCCCCACTAGGGACAACATCCTCAATTAAACAATTTAGATCCCAGACCCCCGCCCCCCCTCATAGAGGCTATGATCCTAGGGTTTCATTAATATAAAGTACAAACAATATTTTTGAATTTAAGGATGTATAGGTTCTGGGATATTTCATTTGTTCCCTAAAAAAGGGAATCCTAGATTTTTTAGAATATAGGAGACCCTGGGAGGTTGAACTCACTGGTTGTGTTGATCATTGATTGTATCATAGAATCCTTGTACACAATCAATGAATGCTTCATCATAAAATATTTTCTCTAGGAACAAGTAGATCATGGTTTAGTTAGATTGGTAGACATCGCAGTACAGGTTATAAATGTACCTTCTTGCCCCGATAGTGACAGAGAAGGATTCGGTGAATGGAAATAGGTTCCCAACTACTAGATGAATAAGTACAATGATTGGTTGACTCGTAAGATAGTCACTTGCACCCATGGAATCATTTGCTTCTTCTTGAGTAAGTCGTAAATTCCTGTGGTTGTCACACCTCTTTCAACTTCTACCTCCACATATATGATGCAGCCTCCCAAGTATCGAATGAACAGACGTTGATGGCATAAGGGAAGTCAGATCCCTCCACTATTTCCAAACCATTCTCTCACCCTTAGTGACTTCATACCTCCCAAATTGGGAGATGTGCATAGGTTATGCCCATCCGAGGACTATTCACTAATGAAGAGAAGGAATACACATCTATGAATTCTTTTGAACTAGTGGACCACTTCACAATGCCCAATAGTAGGGAATTCTATGTTAAACCTTGAGTCACCTTTGTCCAATGTCAATAAAAGAGGGGTAGGGGACCTGTAAGATGATAGAATGCTCATGCTAGCACTTCGAATCAGTCTCTTCATGCTATTGAGACCATACAACAAGCCTTGTGTAGGGATCAGCAGGAAAAACCCTCCCAGTCTACTCTATTAGGTATTCCACTGCATCCAAATATAGTGGTTGATTGTACAGCTCATCCACAAGCATGTCATGATCAACCATGACTAGGAAGGGATATAACACAGCTGAATAGAGCATAAACATTATTTATTCATAGTATACCATCTAACCAACTATAGTATATTTTTAGCACTATCCAGGCCTTAGGGGATTGGCCAACAGTGGCTACTGCACCCTTTGATAAAGAACGACCCTTTGCAAGTTATACTATGAACTTGTCATGGAAGTATAATTTTTTGAAGAACCATTCTATCATACCCATGTGGATATTGACTCGTGAGGTACTCCACCTTTTGAAGGGAATGTGGGAGGCCCTCATTGAATCTTTGAAAATCCTCATACAGTTCGAGACTAAGGTAGTTACCACTCAGGACAACTATGCAGAAGAAGCTGAGTGATAGAAATGTTGGGCCATCATCTCATTTTCTAGATAATATGATGGTGTCACTATTTAGTATAAAATATTCCCATTGTATATCACAAACCATTTCAATGTCATGGAAATTAATCATTTAATAGTGGATATTAGCTCTAATATCAACCTTATCCCAACATCCCTGCTTTATAAGATGTCACTTATAGAAGCATATCAGACTCCATCCAACTTTACAATCTAGAGGTATGACATGAGTGAGAAGAAACCACATAGAAAAAATCGACTAAAGACCCAATTCAGTGGCCTTGTATCAAGTACATAATTTTTGATATTTTCATAGGATTCTATCTACAACATACTAATTGAAGACCCTAGATTCATTCTCATCTAGTCATCCCCTATTTCTACCACCAAATCCTCAAGTACTCCCTTGAAGTCCGAGTATGGATACTTGATAGAGTCATATTCTAAAAATATTTTTTTATAAAAAACATAATGTTCTTTTAATTTAATCGATTATTCTTGCTGGTATGTAATTTTTTCTGTGATTTTGATAGGATACCACCAATGTTTATAAAATTCAAAAAAAAGAATGAATTAAGTAGGATAGAGACACTTCACACTACATTGTGTAGAGACGTGGTCCAACACTAGATTTTAAAAGATAAAATTTGATGATTTTATAATGTATAATATGGCCTAAGATGAAGTGAAAAGTGAAGGACCAAGTTTGAATATTGAAAATGAAGAACTTGGATGATTTATAATGAATCTAGATGGAACTAAAATTTACACATCCTGTAAGTCATTCATGATGTATAACATGAAGAATTACACAGTGTGACATCAAGGGGTGAAACATGCCATGATAATTTCAACACCACACATCACACATCATGTAATATAATTACATGATGTGTAACCAACATACATGACCAATAATAGGCATATTTGACATATTAAATATCGTAGACATCTTTTTAATATTCCTTTTATGGTTTGATCCCACAATGACCCATTTATGATGCCATTTATGATGGTCGAAGTACCTAGAAGCCCTACAAATACAATCCTTTCCCAGAAGAAAATGGATCATTTCTCAAGGATATATTTGTTGTGATACGCTATAGGGATGTTTTTGCTTAGGATTTTAGTTCCCCTTTTATTTATTTATTTTACTTTTCATACCATGTAATGAATTCATCTATATTTTAATTAAAGTGTTTACATACTCTTCCATCTCTCTATATATACCATCCCTAATCTAATTCTCTATATCTTCTCTCTTCCCATTATGAACTATATTCACTTCAATATGAAAATTGAATAACCCAAGGCTTGGACCTGGGGGTGGATTCACGCTGTTCTTAATTATTACAATTCAAATTATTTAATGATACAATTATTTTTGAGGTGGACGAGAGAGAAATAAATGGGAGTGAAGAACATCCAAAAGGACATGAATCTCTAACCCAGTCCTACTTTCTACCGAATAAGGCAAACCTTTTTTGTGCCGAAGAGGTTTCCTAGGAAAGAAAAAGTCTCACTCAATGTAGATATTAGCAATACTTTTATGATGTAATAGGCTTTTCAATTTGTATTTAAAAAAATCACAAAAGAACCTATGTAGCCAACCCTATGACTAAAACCTTTATTCCAAATATTAATTCTATTTTCATATACATTTAGGGTAGTTAATTTCTTCATTACATTATTTTTACAGAACCTAAAACCATGAAATTTCATTGTTTTCATAAATAAATAAATAAATACCACAAAAATAATTTGAATAGGAGGAATATAATTATTGATTGAATTAACTTTGACACACCTCATGGGATACAACCTAGGCCATCCTCTTTAATGTATTAGGAAAATACAATTTTATTCTTCCATTCCCTACGATAGGAATGCATCAAAACTAGAACCATTTTCAATGAGATAAGTGGTCTTTTGATCACTTTTTATAAATTCACATTTTCATAACCATTTTTCTTTGTTTTCTTTACAAAAACCCATCTTTAAATGATTTATTAAAACTAAAATTATTATGCATGTGTTGATTACTCAAGGGCGCATCAATAAAAACAATAACAATAATAACATTAATATAATATATCCCAGGTGAAAGAATATAGAGAAGTCATAGAACAAATGACGAGAAAAGTAGAAAGGGAATTTGAATATTTTTGTCTATTATTGGAAAACCCAAACTTGAACCATAGAAATATCTTGAGAAACCTTTTTAATAGATTTCTAAACTCATTTTTGAAGTTGATGAACCGGAGGAGGTAAATAATGAGAAACATGAAGATTAATTTCACCTCACTCAACCAATTCTGGATGAGAGTGGTGAATGATACTTTTATATTGATTTGGGAAAGGAAAATCAAGTGAGTTTTGATAAATTATAGATAAATTGGGCATAAATTTAAATGAAATTCAATATTTCTTCTTATAAGTGATAAGAATAAACATCATTTCACCTCGTTCTAGCCTTTGAAGAAGAAGAAACCACCCATGTGGTGAAATTAGAAGAGATAATGTAAGATCCTGACTACCTACCTTGATATGGAAAAGATCACCTCCAAGAGGCTCTTTCCATTGAAGAAGAGATTCATGTAAAACCAAATAAGGAATATAATTCATTCTTAAACTCAAACTCATTTAATTCTATTAAAACTAATTTGAGTATCACTCCTAATTATTTTGAATTTTCATATTTAGACAACTCATATTATACCCTAGAGGAAGATGATTAAAATGAAGATGAACCTATTAATGAACATACGGGGATCCTAAAAAATATTTAATATCTATTGGTGGAATCCCTTGAAGATATCTCAGTGGCTCAACCATAAGAACTAAAGACAAAAACTACCTATACTAAAAGGGAGAATTTTATTATTTATTCATTTTTTTAAAATTTGGAGAAAATAAAATAATATAATAACTCTCCATTTGACTATTATTTTAATTCATAATACCTAGAGTCAATGATGAATAGAATATGGAAGGTTTCACACATCACAACCAAAGAGGATGAGGTTCCTTACTTCATCCTACCCCCACCATGTAAGTTGCACCACATTACAGAGGGGGTGGATCTGGTGTTCTCTGTTCATTGAGCCCTCAATATGAACAAGGAAATGAAATATAAAAGGAACAACTTGTGGAAGTTCAAATCCAAGAAACTCCACCCACCGAAAAACTATGGATAATAACTGGTACAACCCATCTAGAGGTAGTCGAAAAATACAGGACCCACATGGGGGATCAAACCCAGAATTATCCTTTCATTTATTTTATTTACTTGATTTCTAGAAATTTATATTTAAATTATAAGTTTGAGGAATAAATTATAATCACTGATCGCTCATTATTTTTTAGCTTACTTTGACATGGACCTTTTGCTTACATGATTTTTTTTATTTTTAAGGTTCGTGATGGAATAAAGAAGAGATCCATGAAACAAAAATACACACTGTTAAAGGGATTCACATCATGAACCAAGGTAGAACAAAAAATAAAATGACCTTAAAAACTTGAAGTAAAACATCAATACTAGGAGAGTATGATTTTTTAATTCTTTATTTAATTGTTACTCTAATTATTTTAATCTATTTTAAATAATTAAAAGAAATTTTCATGCCCCACTTTGAACTCTTGAAATATTTTATTGATCTAAGAGATATAAGTTACTTAGTATAATCATTATACCATGTTTTAATTTTAAATTATGACTTCATTTTATTAGTGAAATGGTAAAATGAATGAGTAAGATTAAGCACGAGGGGATGAATTTGACATTTCATTATTTTTTGAAATGAATTTATTTTTTAAATAAAATTCTTCTTAGATTTGGAATGTTTTGATTTTATTAAAATTGATATGGATGAGTTAATTTTTTTTGTTCATTTCCATTCGTAATTTTCCCAAACCATATATTCTCATCCCTGAGAAAAATTTTGAAACACAAATTTTCTATTTCATTTTATAGTATATTTCTTGAGTGACCAGGGAATTTTATTTTCAATAAATTTCTTTGAATATTATCGAGGATATGAAAGAATATAATCACTTTTAATATGATTAAGGCATTTTTATTATTGATCCCTTTATCCTTGGACCCACCATGTCATAAATCCTACTTTTTCTTGTAGAATCCACAAATGGCCTTGTTAGGAAATGGGCCATGTTACAAGACTAATAGATCCATTCCTACCCTACTCATAGTATATTGTAAGATATTTAAAATACTATGTTAAGGGAAGTGTTTATCATTGTAGTTGGGAATATACTTAATTTTAATAGGGTTTTCATGGAATTTGGGGAAATAACATACTTTCAATGTACTTTATAATTCACATCTCTCACTAAATAATTTATAAAAAAATTGTCTTCTTCCTATTGATGATAAAAAATAACCATTATTATACTTATGATTTTGGATTGTATGTGGTTAGGTAGTGTATGTGATACTTCTATTATGAAAAACATTCAGAAAAGTAAAAAAAAAATAAAAATAAAAAAATAAATAGAGGGTGATTCATTCAATATTCTTACTTTTATCTGGTTCTTACTTTGATCTTTGGGGGATAGGGGATGAAATTTGTAGGATAATTTCATTATGCTTAGAATTTGATATCAGGAAATATATTAAAGTGTAAAAAATCCTTTTTTATCTTATTTTTAATAAGTTAACCTACCAACCTTAAGCCTCGAATTCATTTTGATCCTAAACGAAAATCCCTTATGATTGATTTTGATTTCTATCTTTACAAGGTGGATATGTTGGATAATTTGGAAGTATATGGTAAGTGACTTGTACTTGATGTATGAGGACAATTATAGATATATTTATTACCTTTATTGATGATAAAAATGAATTTAATATGAGGTTAATTTTAATTGGAATGCACATAAAAGATGAATTGAGAAATTAAAGTGGAGGTAATGAGACTCATAGTTATTTCAAAAGTGGGAAAGTAAAATGTGGGATTGATATGTTTTCTTTGAGAATTTGGAGTCCGAGGAATTTTGATATGTAAAATTTGAATGTTTATTTTCCATTATAAAATATATCATTATATTTATTTTGAAATTTAAATATTGGTAGAATGAAATCCCTTTGAAGCATTGTTGAGATTTCATGCTTTGGGACAAACAATTTCTATATGTGGGGGAATTGATAGTAATATTTTGCATATATTCTTATATATAAAACAAAATGTTTTTGAAATTTAACTAATTATTCTTTCTAGTATTTAATTGTTCTGTGATTTACATCATGATACCACCTATATTATGAAAATAAAAAAAATAATGAATTAAGAAGGATGAAGACACTTCACACTGCATCGCTTCATGAAGCGGTGCAACACTGGATTTTGGAAGCTAAAATTTAATGATTTGATGGTGTATAAGATGTATTGTGATAAAGGGAAAAGTGAAGTACCAAGATTGAATCTTGAAAAATAAGAACGAGAATGATTCAAACTAAAAATGGATTGAAATCAACTTTACACTTTGTCTAAGACATTCAGGCTGTATAACATGAAGAATTAGACAATGTGAAATCAATCCATGAAACATGTCATGAGAATTTTATCCCCACACATTACACATTGTTTAATAAAATTACACAACCTGTGACCATTTTACGGGACCAATAGTGGGCATATTTTCATATTAAATGTCATATACCCCTTTTTAATTTCCCTTTGATGATCTAGACCCACAAGGACCTGTTTATGATTCCATTTATGATGGCCCAAAAACCTAGAATCTCTATAAATATGAGCCTAGACTATAGTAAAATGGATAAGTTCATGATGATATTCCATTATGTTGTGCTATATAGATGTTTCTTTTCAGGGATTTATTTTTCCTTTTATTTATTTTGTTTTATTTTGATACCAATTAACATATTCATCTATCTTTTAATTCATGGGTTTTCATCTTCTTCGATGTATATTTCTCTTATAACCCTAATATAATTCATTCTATATTCTCTCTTTCCATTGTGATCTATATTAAATTCTCTATGGCAAGTGACTAACTTAAGGGTTCACCTTGAGTATTCAAAATGTTCTTAATTATTTCCCTTTAAATTATTTAATGCTATGATTCATTTTTTGATGGATGAGACTGAACTGCATGGGTGTGGATAACTTCCACCATGACATGAATCTCGAATCCATTCCTACTTTATAATAAAGGAGGTTAACCTTTACTATTCCAAAGATGTATCCTATGAATGAAAATTTACAACTCAAGGAAGAGATTAACAATCCTTTTATGATGTAATAGGATTATAAAATTTAATGTAAAAAACTAAAAATAATGAAAGGAACTGTTTAGACAACCCTAGGACCAAAACAATTCTTCCTAATCGGTATTCCATCTGAATTTTCATTTAGGATAGTTTATTTTACCATTACATTATTTTTTCAAAACCCAAAACCCTAAAATTACATTGTTTTCATAAATAAATAAATAAATAAATAAATAAAAGAATTAGATTATGTGGAATATAATTATTGATTGAATCGACTATGATTCTACTCATGTGAGATAACCTTAATCAACCTCTATGCTAAATTAGGAAAATAAAATGATTTTTTCACACCCTATGACTAGCATGTGTTGGTACTCTAGGGTGATGCCCCCCCCCCAACTCATATGAGGCCTTTTATATGGATGTTGTTCACTACAAAAGGGATTGAAAGTATGTCTGAATCGACGAGGTTGAGTGCATAAATTCCCCTAACTATCTAACAACCACTAAATAGAATCCATTTATACACATTAAAAGGAATATTTTTACTCCCAATTCATTAGTTAGATCCCATAACACCAAATATGAGTGATTGTTTCATCATCTCTGTGAAAATGAAGTGCTCATAAATCACCTCATACCCCTATAGCAGATAGGATTAACTAATAATAGTAGAATATACTCCCATAAAGTACTGAGAAGTTCACCCTATGGCCACCAATCCACAAAATTCCTACATATTCAAAAATGAATGACTGACTTTATGGAGGTTGACTTGTTACTATTTCATCAATATTAACAGTGGACTCGACAGCTAGAAGCCAAATAAAATTGGCTCAACATATATTTTCCCCAAAGTCTCCACAAAATGGGAACCATTCAATGAGGATTATGTATCCCTTTGAGTAGACACTAGTGATCCCCCTGGGTCAGCTAGACTATAAGAGTCACCTCCTCCCTCTAGTACCCATGTCTCAAATGATGAAGAGGGTTTGGAAGATTCCCCTCCTATATTTTAAGAGAGTTCCACTACCACTATTGATGAGCTAAATCAGGTGATCATTGGTACTGAGGATGATCTAAGCCTGAAATTGATTAGCATAGTCGTATCCTTAGAGGAACAAAAAAAATATGTGAACTTCTTAAAATGGAAGCACAATGTATTCTTCTATATTAATGAGGATATTCTAGAGTTATCCACTTATATATCAATTCATCACCTTGGCCTTCCATGGGTCACTGTGGGTTCAAGAATCCTCCCAGAAAGATGAACCCTTCTCATAGTTCCATGGTTGTGCCTAAAGTTAAAAATATTATTAAAGATAAATTTTTCATGGAGGTACAATACTCCATGTGTCTATCCAATATTGTCTTTTTCAGGATAAAAAATTGGAATATCAGAGTTTGCATTGACTTAAAAGACCGTAACCCCCATTGTGTGAAGGATGATTTCCCCCTTCTGATGACAGAGTTATTGATTGATGCTACAAAGAGGTTCCAAGACCTCTACTTTATGGTCGGATACTATGGGTATAATCATATCCTTATGGTTCTATAGGATGAAGATTCCACCAACTTCTAGGTTCCCCAAGGGACTTTACACTACCAGTTGATGTCTTTTATCTTGAAGAATTCTAGTTCCACTTACCTGAATTCCATGCACCACATATTTAATCTATTTCTTAGTATATTTTTGGAGTTTTTTATGGATGATCTGGTGGTAAAATCTAACTAGAGTCAAGACTATATCAGGAATCTTGAGAAATTGTTCAACCTCCTCCACTCTAGTTACTTAAATATGAACCCCTTGATGTAATAATATGGGGTTACATCTGTAAAATTTCTCATATTTTTTGTAAGATATATATTCATGAATATTTTTCCAAATAAAATCAAATTTGTAAGTCAAATTCCTCCCCCAAATAATTTCTAGGATTTGAAGTGCCTCCAAGGATACTCATCCTATATACACTGATTTATTAAAAATATGGATAGAAATTTTAATCCCTTATCGATACTCATGAAAAGGGCATTTTTTACTAGTAAGATGAAGACTGATAGACTTCCTTTTAAGATATTAAGACATACCTTCTTCAACCAATTTTTATGATGCCACCTATCTCAGGAAAGCCTTTGAACATCTATGTGACTTCCCTGGTATAGTCACTTGGTTCCCTTTTAGCCCATAAAAATAATAAGGGTAGGTAAAAAATCCTATATTTTCTTAGTCGTATTCTCCTTAACATAGAGACCATATACTCTCCCATCGAGAAGAGTAGCCTCATGCTAGTTTCTGTAGTGCAGAAGTTGTGACATTATTTGCAGCACTATGAGACACAACTGGTGTCCCGAGTGGACCTGCTAAAGTACTACCTCAATCATCCAATTTTAATGGGATGATTGGTGCACTGGGTGATAATCCTCTAATATTTTTACATTATGTTTTTTTTCCAAAAAATGACATTAAAGTACAATAACAAGCATACTTCCTAGCCACACGTCCAAACCCTAAAGCACTTACCTTGGATGTTGATTTTCTAGATGAAGTTATCCTCTCAATGGATCAAGCAATACAATGTTGGTAGATTTATTTCAATGGTTCCTCTCATATATTAACTGGTAGAAGGCTCAATGACCCTAGTCATAAAAGGGTAGGCTTGGGGGTCATATTTATCACTCCATCATAGGCCATCTTTTCATACTCTTTATTATTGTTAGAAGGTTGAACCAACATTGAGGAAAAGTTTCATACCCTTATTACTGCTTTTGAATTGGACCTTGAGATTTATGTACCCTATTTACATGTTGAGGGAGACTCTGAGATAGACAATAATAAAATTAAAGGTTATTAAGTCATCAAAATGTAGGATCTTATTCCTCTTTTGGAAGGTTCACATCAGCTAATGGCCCAGTTCTTTCCCCAACCAAAGGTGACCCATGTTCCTCAATCACTGAATGGTCAATTTGACACTTTTTAAAGATTATTTATGTCTCTTTAAAAAATATCCTGAAGACGTTATATTTTTATTCAATTTTTATAATCCCCCTTTTAAGGGTTGAAGGGGAACCCTTACATGGCTCATAGGCTTTGTGGAATTACATAGCCTGAAGGACTTAGAGGAATTCATCCTTGACTACCACTACTTGGAACTGCACCTCCCTAGTATCTAAATCATGATGCCATATCTCCACCTTCACATGGATGTTCGGATAGCTTCCTTGTGCATAGATGCATAGGTCTGATATAAGTGGAAATTTTTATATGCTCTCATTATTCCAAATCCATTATCTCTTCTTTGGTGAATGTGCCTACTATGAATCCTCATCTGGAGAATAACCCTTGTAGTTTATTTCTTTTAATTTTTCACAACATGTGACTATAAGTCCTTGAGGTGGCCCTAAGGCCTTAAGGACTCAAGGACCAAACCAGTGGTGGATCAGAGGGCGTTCACCCTCAACACTTAAGATGGTGGAAACTAACTTGTATATCAGTTGGATGCTGGTAATTCTGTGTGAGGACCCTCAAATTATTCAAAATGTGAGGAAAGACCAATTTTATGACTACCTTTTTTATGTATCACCATCATGGAATCCTCTTGGTAGACTAAGCCGAGGTTGAATGAATACTCCAACATGCAACATAGTTTTCCCTCTAGGTTGGTCCTAACCTTGAGAAAACCCTCCACATGCATGGGTTTGATGGAATTATCCTCCATTATATCTAAAAATACAATATAACCCATGTTATATAGTAGGTCATTCTATATAATGTGTTACCTATCAAGTAGTATTGAAGATATCCCACCAAATTTTGAGGTTGGTCAACTTCTGGACCACCATGGTTCATAACTACATTTAGTTCTCTAAGATGTTTCATGCATGTTAGATCCACACTAACTTTTTTCATCGATAACTAAAGCTTCTCCACACTATGAAATATTCTTTTCCCTTTACATTTTTGGGACTCTACGTTGTGGGAACCTACCCTCTAATGACAACACTATAGTGTAGGTACATTTTTTACTACAACTGAATTCTTCTCCAAGTGGGCATAAGTGGATCCCATAAAATAAGTCAAAACCTAGTTTATGATTGATTTTATGAGCTCCCACATCATCCGTTACTTTGGTGTGCCTCATTATATTCTCACAAACAATGGCACAAACTTTTGGGCTACCAAGATAAAGAAGTTATAAGCCAAGTACAACATCTCGTCCAACCATACTTCCATAGGAAGAGTCTCATTCCATATTTCATCAGTAGTGAAAAAGTTCATTGTAGCTAACTATCCAATTATTTCTCCATCCACTATTAATATAGGTCCTTCTATAACTTTATTTATATCCCAATCCCCCTTAAATACATAGAGAGATCCATATAAGGATATAAATGTTACCTATAAAGTGTAATAGTCTACATAGGCATTAAATCCCAACAGTTAGTCCATACCAATGATTAGAGAAAAAACATACATCTCCAGGAATATAAAATCCCAATGAACTACACTGTATCAATTGTAATATAACATGATGGGAATTTTAATCCTCTATACTCGCATTTTCCAAGGGGTTTCTTGATACTCAAGATATGAGGCATCATTTCCACATATAGTCCAAATTATTTTACCATATAAGAATAAAGAAGAGAATTTATGTGCTAGTATCAAAAAATAAATACATAAGGGTTGAGCTCAAAATAATGATACCTCGAATCATGGGGGGACCTAATTTCTCACTCATGATAGCCAACTTTGATCCATATAATTTCCACTTGAATATTGTGGGATAGATCTTGCTTCCTTGTTTAGGTATTACCTGAACAACTAAATTTTTCATGGATATAGTACACCTAGGTTACTATATGAGTACTATTTTGATAGGATTTTTCCATTATATCATTAAAATCATGAGGCTGAGTCAAGCCAATTCTAACAACTAGTCTCAGATTTTTATAACAATGCATCTTGAGATTCCCTTTCTTTCCAAAGTGGGTGAAATTTCTCAATGGTTTTGTTCATTCCTTCTTCATGTGTGAAATTTCACTACACTGGAAACATCTTGGATAATTTTTGTGACATGGAGGATAATATATGGATCCCATGGATTCATTCTCTTATTCCTTGATTCCATAGGATTAACTCTACCTATTTTGTGTATATCTGAGATTTTAGTATTTCTCTATCCACTTCCCATGGTGAAAAGTGATCAAGGTGGGTTAATTTAGTAGCATATTCATTCACTAAAATAATTTATTATTCTAATTGAAATAATTATTTTTTATTCACTATCTAAAAGGTTTCTGTAAATAACTTGTTTTTAAAAAATTCCAAAAATTCTTTCCCTGATAGGTTTTAATACAACAGAAACTTGAACATCTAAGTTACACCATGCTAGAACTAGGTAATTAAGAATATACATTTATATTTTTACCTTTATCTCATCTAGAGTCCCCAAGAAGTCAAAAATCATAGTCATCCTACTCAACCATGAATCTACTTTATCATGTCAATAATCACCATGAAAAGTCAGGGAAATCTTATTTATAAAGTATGTTGAGTGATTTACCTGATGAGGTTCCTCATTTCTAGTTTCCTTATCAATAATATTAAATAATTGGACTCTACTCTGAACCAAATCCTAGTTTACTAGTGATCCTAGTGCAGCCACATTCTTAGCTGCAGCCTATCACTAATTTATTATTCTCCTTTGTGGTGGCATTTTCATTTTATAAACCATTTCAAAAATAAAAAATTTATCACTTTTTATTGTTCATATTTTCATGATAATATTTTATATATTAACATAATAATAAAAATATCACAAAATAAAAATCAAATAGCCATGTGACAAAGCATCCCTAGTGGGAAAAATTAGTACTAATGCATGATATTCTATAGTCATCATCTAAATCCATGATCATGAGTTGAAAACTTTCCTAGAAGTGTCTTAGAACACATTTGTACCAAGACCCCCTGATTACTTGAATTTCAACATGAAAAAGGTTATCCAAGTATTTTTAAGATATACATTTCATGTTTTGTCATTCCTATCTTCATGATACAAACCCGACTCAATAATCATACAATACTAATAATATTTTTACCATACCACCCCAACTCATTGGCTTGAGAATGGATAGAGTGCCATGAACTTTAGGTGACAATCCCTAAAAACCAATGGCTGGAAATAAATACCAAAACAAGAGTCAGAGGGGAATGGTTTACCCTTTAATATACTCACACACACATAGAGGTATGAATAGATAAAACAAAATACATTTATATAAATGATTCATGAAACAAATCCCACTCATAATAAAAATGACCAACCCATCAATGAACAATAAAATAAGAAAAAATATTAGAGTAAAAGAAGAATATTAATAGATTTCAACTAAAATACCAAAGTATAAAGAGAGTCGGGTACCAAGGTGACACCACTCCGGACCAAGATATTAACCAACTCCAAGCTTTAACTATACTAACTATGACCATGACATCAAGGAATGGTGCTATAGAATTATGAAACCAGTATATTTTCGGTGTTGGGGGAAATAGCCTTTGAATATGAAAAAATGTGCATATGAAAGGGGTGAGTAATCACACCCAGTAGAAAACCCCCAATAGTTTTCCCTCATTCCACTAATACTAGAAATAGGTTTTCTCATAGGATATTAAATGTGTGGGTAGAATATCAAAGTAGTAATATAATTTCACAGTAAAAAATATATCAAATAAATAGGTTTTATGAAAGTAGTTTAAGATATTAAATTTTTTTATTTTTAAAAGATCATAATTAGTTCATAATTTTTATTTGGGTATAATAAACCAAATTCTAAAATGAACACAACCATTCATACTAATTGAAACCCCCATGCTCGTGAGTGGTAGTACATCATCCACCAAGTTTTCACTTGGTAGTAATTTCCTCCTTGTTACTTTCCATTCAGCACAAAATAATTAAGTCTATTTGAAAAAGGACTCACATAATGAAATCATGAACACATTACAACCTTTAACTTTCCAAATGGCACCCACGTCCCATTATTCCAAGAACATGTGTCAAAAAATTATTCATTCAAGAAAACCATTTTAATAAATTTAACAAGTCCATGGTGGAAAAACACATAATAAAATTTCAAATAAAACTATTAAGAGAATAATCATCATAATTTTAACATGTATAAACCATTTAGAGGAATAGAAAGAATATTTTAGCAACCTAAAAGACTTTGAGTTCCAAAAAATCTGGAAAGATGGAAAAACCACCTACCCTGAGTTCATTTAGAAAAAATGATCATAGATGATTCCGTTAGTTACACCTTTTCCTTTATTACTCTATAAAAACCCCAAAATATATCTTCAACACAAATCCAACTCATAGATCTAGATATTTCACACTGATCTGTGTTTCATTAAATACAAATTGAGGAGATCCAACATAAAAAGGAGAAATAAGACCCTAACCCTTGATTTTCACAATTGAACACCCAAAGATTATTTGGAATCATAATTCAAACATAAAATTTCACCAGAAATCTACTAGGGTAAACCTAGAAGTCGAGAGGGATGATAGATATATCATGTGATAGATTACATGACTAGATCATATCAAAAATCTATGGGCCCAGGAAATTCATGATGTGAATTGGGAACTCATGACATGAATTCCTTGAGGGGGAACTTATGCTAATATTAAGGTCACCCCTATTTTATTTCTTAGGAAAATAATTTTCATGTTATGAATATGTTTCATAACATGAACTCACCTAGAGAAATAATTCAAATTCTGAAAATGACTTACAGAATCATCCCTAGTCATTTCACATAATGAAACTCTAATTAACAATGTGAATATGTCTAGTAGAACTTCTATATAGCCAGATTCAATTTTTTTTACTATTTCTCTACTGAAAATATATATTTAAACTATCACATGACTCTAATAAAAAAATAAAACTCATAAAGCAATCATGTACCTCAAAATGGGGGATCTATATGGAAGAGGTTTTAACTTTAAAGAATAAGCTTTAGCACTTTGGTTACTTTACACTACCTAATTCATTAGAAAATTTATATGAAAATCTAATTTTTTTTCTCTTAATGATATTTTGGAAATGAATCTTAACATGTCTATAGTTTTTAATGAATAATTTGCGAGATGTAATCAGTAAATGTATTCTATATAATTTTTGTTTATGGAGAATATGGGAGAAGTTATAATGACCCAAGACTCTCATACATGGATATTATATCTTTTTTACATTAAACAAACAAATGACTGGGTACTATAATAGTTTAGTTCCTTTGGAAAATTGGAAGATAATAGTCTAATTTGGTGATAGATCTTCAACATCTACCACAAATATCTTCTCACATAGTACTCCTCTTATGCATAACCAACCTAAACCTTTCTTTATAAGTTGGGGAAAGAAACATAAGAAATTGTGATCTTAGATTCTCAGTAAGGGTAAAAATAAGAGATAAATAATTATAAAATGAACGTAAGGGTATGAGAATATGATTATAACATTTGAAAATCATACCCTGCATCTCAAAGATCATAATAATGGATCATGGAATAAATATTGGAAGTTTAAAAGACATAAATTATAAGATAATCAAATAACATGATCCATGATAGCATAACATTAGCATGAGACATGGAAATTTGTGGAATACATATAAGCAAGGAAAATATTATTTCAAGGATACCCATAAAGATGTTAATATCATGTTAGGATTGGGCTAACCACATATCTACCTACTTTAGGATTGGTCTAATCACCCATGCACCCTCCTTTTTGTGATTAGGTTGACCACCCATGTACTCTCATCTTTGGTATTGGGTTAAGTGTGCCCTCATCTTTAGGGATGGGCTAAACACTCATGCACCCTCATCTTTGGGATTGTGATAAAAACCCATGTAACCACTCATTTCATATATCATTTTTCATTTTCAAATTCATTTAATCACTATCTATATAAACCCATCATGTAATCTATAACGAGCTCACCTAAAACTATCTATTTCACCCTATTGTAGAAGTAGTAATGGGATTACCCAGAGTTACCTGGGATTCCCCATTGTATAAGATGTAATTATATTACCCAAAACTATCTAGTCCTCCCAATAATAGAATATTTAATGGGGTTAAATGGTGCTATCTGGGCCACACCATTGTATAAGTAATGTCTAAGAACCACAACATGACTAAAGTACAAATATCTTTCAATTAATCATAAAACTCATAAAAACTACCATTATTTCCTTTATAACTTGATTAACCCATGTCAAATATATGGGTTTCATGTAAATATGTTTTAAACATGACTGACCCATGGAAAAGAAATTGGTTCCATAACAATATCTTTGAAACATGATTTTCCCAAGGAAAATAAATGAGTTTTTATAAACATCATGCCACCAAAACATTAACCATTTAGAGAAATAATATGAATGGTATCATTGGATAATATTCCCTGTAAGGAATATGTAACACCAACGGACATCATATTATATGGAAAATGATTTTTAAAGGATAATTTAACAAATTTCGTGAGTAAAATACACTTTCCTCTTTGAAAAATGTTTTTAAAAAACAAAACATTTTGAAGACCATTTTCTTTTATAATAACCTTGATAACTTATAAAGGAAGCATTGAAAATCATTACCAAGAATTAAAAAAAATTAAAAATAATTTTACTTGAAGGTTATATAGAATATAATTTAACGAAAATTAAAAACATTTTTAGAAAACATGGTTTGGGAATAAAATATATTTTCGATCGAAGAGATAAATAAAGTCGTATTTTCTTAAAAACGTTTTCCTAATTATATTAGGTAAAAAAGAGTGGGAAAATTTTACCCTTACTTGTATATATCATGAATAACTAGAGTATAATAAAATTAATGAAAATTATTGAGATTTATATCATGATATTTTAACATTGGAGACTTGATCATAAATAATCTAAATAAATGGTGAGATTGTAACATAAAACTATTTCCACTTTGGTAACCTCAAATCGTAATCCCCATGAAGGAAAAACATAAAATGAAACTAAAACTATCATGATTATGAATAATTCTATGATATTAAATTTCAAATGGGATTTATATACACCTCATGAAAGAATATAAGTTCATCACATGACATACATCTCAAAAAAGGAAAATTGAGACAAAAATATCTTACCGATTTGGTAACTTTTGAACCGTAAACCCCATGAAAGAGAGATCTTAAAATAGATATGTGAATAATTATAATTATAATTTTAATCATCATAAAATACATTCATGGGAAGTATATACACCACATAATATAAATATGTGGTGAATATGACATATGTCTCATGAAAGTCAAAAGTGAGACCAAAATCCCATACATTAAGTCTTGACTTTTGTAGTACTCATTAAACCATCATGTATAATAAATATAAGTTCATTATAAATAAATTAAAGAATAATAATCATATTGATCATAACATATATGATTTTATTATTACCTTTTAATACCTATTTATTAACAATTCCAATTTAGAGTTATGTTTCGAGTAATAACTGCTTTATTATTTGTATATGTTTTGACTTGTTATTTTTTTTCCTCTTACATAGATCATGATTTCATCATTTAAATAATGTAAAAAAAAGATATAAATATAATATATATTCAATATATATATATATATATTTAGAGTAATCCATAAAATTTAGTGATATAAAATTAAATACGTTGTTCATGGAGACGGTAGGTCGTAGGTATGCCTGAATGTTGTTTCCATTTTATCATCATATTGAATGAAATAAGGGTAAATGATATAAATATATTTATATTATCATTATAGTTTAATATTTATGTTATATAAATATCACATATATCTATTAAACCCATCCTTAATGCATTCCATGTAAATCATGAATGAATTACATCACTACGGGAGGCGGTAGTCCTTCGTACACATGAACGACATTATCGTCTTCCCACAAAATGTAAATAATGTAGTTATGTGTTACATAATAATTTAAAAATAACAATTACATAAAAAATTTCATATATAAACATCATTTCCATCATTATTTCTAACCTTGATAGGTGATCATGGAAAAACGAACGACATTGGTTCACGAGGTGGTAGTCTACCGCACACATGGATAATGATTTTGTAGCCGATTTGATGGAAATGTGTGTGATTTTAGGTAATAATAATAAAATAAAAATAACTCATTATATATAATATATTAATATTATTATATAATAATGATGAAAAATAATTTAATGGGTTTGAGGAAGAAATAAAACAAAAATGTTCCTTGATGAACGCTACCTCTTCTTTGAGTATCTTCTTTTGGTTTACACCAAATGCCTTAATTGGTTAGATTTATGCCCCAATTAATTCTTATATGATTATATGAGTGAATTTGGGAGGTTAATTAGTTAGGGTTTGGTAGATCCAAATGGTTTGAGAGGTGTGAAGAAATGGGGAGAGTGAATGCCATTTTATAGTGGCTAAGGATTGGATTTCTTGAAAATAACCAAAAGTATTCACTATTGGGAGGTCTCCCTTTCCCCATGTGCCTCAGGAATATAACAAGGATGTATTTTCTAGATTAATTGTACTTTAAATACCTCTACCCAAAAAAATACATTTATTATCATTTTATTCCTTAGTTTTTATGTTTACTCAATTTTATCTTCATAGATTTTACCAAGGTAACTTATATCTTTTTATTTTCCTAAGTAATTTACCAATTGATATTATAATTAAAAATAGATTTGTAATATATTTATCCTTAATTATTCTAAATATTAATTTAAATTCATTAAAGAAAAATTATATATGTGTGTAAAATTATTTTTAATACAAACACATGCAATGCGAAAAGCCCTATTTTAACCTTAATCGTACTAATTAACTTTAATTGTTTTCACTAATAATTATAGTCCAAATTTAAGTTAACATTATTAGATAATAAAAATTATTCTTTATCAAAATATTTAATCCATTTTTTCTAAATTCCAGTCACAAAAGTTATATAATTTAATTTCAAATTAATCCAACATACCTGATGAGAAAACGGGATTTTAAAGTGAAAAGGATTAAAGGTTTACAAAGTTTTTTATATCCAATTTTGGTATTAAATTGATTAAAATAACCTAAATTGTATTAATATATGTATAATTAAAAAAATAACAATTTAAAACCAACTTAACATATAATTTAACTAGATAAATAATTCAATAAATACGCAGTTTTCAAATAAAATTTTGCATTTTGTACTATTCATCAAAAAATAAATCCTTTCAAAAAATCCAAATAATTTACTGAAGCGGATCTATTTTTTTATAGTTTTTCCACATCTTTTTACTTAATTTTTAATGATTTAATTTATTATTTAATCACTTTATACTAAATAATTGTACTTTTGTATTTTTATAATTAGATTTGTTAATTAATCAATTTTTATAATTAATTATGTATTTTTAGTCTTTAAAATAATAATTTTATTCTTACTCTACTTTTCTAATTTAATTATTTCCTAATTAGTTTGCTTAATTAAAATATGCTTGACTTTTTAGTAAATTAACATTTTTATAAATAACTATTTAATAATTGTATTACTATTTAGACTTTATTTTAATATTTTATTCTTTAATATGGATTCATTAAAATATTTTAACATCATTTATTAATATGTTAAGTCATCCTGATAATTAATTAAGATAATAATTTTAGTTCAAACTAAATAAATTAGTTCGATTTTAATATTATGTATTCACTTTGTTGTTTAATTAATTAATTAATTAAGAGTTTTAAAACATTAATTATTTAATCTTATATATGCAGTTAAATTATTTATTCATTTTTTATTTAGTTTAGTCTACCAGTCGGGTAGAAAATTTCCTTCGGTGACCTATTATGTCACCGATGTTACCCTTTTTCATTTACTTTTTACCATGTAATTAATTTTTATAGTAATTTTAATTTATTTCTTATATCATTTTAGTTTATCAATCATGAAGTTATAAATTTTAATGTTGTAAATTAATACTTTTTATTATAATTTTAAATTTTTAAGTATAAAAAAAATCATGTTTTAATTAATGGTGTTTAGCATTATTTTAATTATTTACTTTCAATCTACTTATTTAGTTTACTTAAGTTTTAATTTTAAGTTCAATTTATGCATTTTTAATTTTTGAAGGTCACCGTTAGTTATTAGTTTTTGTTCAAACAGTGACCCTTCTATTTAGTTTTCATTAGTGAGCTTTTATTTTAATTAGCAGTGACCCATGGTTCTATCGGTGACCTTTGATACAATCGATAACCTTTAACTGCACTGGTGAATTTTTTTTTAAGTATCGGTGAGATTATTTAACGGTGACTATTCAGTATATCAGTAACTTTAATTTTTATTATGCATCAGTGCACTTTTTATTTTTTCTCTATCAGTGTCTTTTTAGCCCAACGATGCCCTTTTTTTCTCTACTAGTAACCTTTTATTTTTGTCTACCAGGGACCCCCACGACGCTGCTCCCCTTTGTTTTTAAACTAACGATGACCCCTTTCTTATTCTATTGGTAACCTTAATTTTTAGTCTACCGGTGGCCTTTGCATCGCTTTTCCATCTCGTGCCTTTGTCTCCCATGTACCTTACCGTTAGGCTTTTTCGACCAACACCGCTCCCCTGTTCAGTGATCAAACCTCATCCAGTTTCCATCCTTTCCTTCCCAACCTTTTTCATTTTCATTTAAACTCATCGCAGACTCAAACTAGTAAAATCAACCACTATAACATAGAACTAATTTCAAATTGGAACTATATATCATCAGATCTCACCCTCAGAGTTGAAGCTGCACCGACACCTGCCAAAGGAGTTGGAGTTCACTACTTTGCAGGACTTTCTTCATCGCTTTGTGAAGACCCCCGATTCAACCATGTTCCGCATCGCGAGAAAAGTTTCCAAACCAGAGGAGTTCATCGTTGATGTTTCTGTCTCTGTCGCGTTTTCATGCCTAGACCCTCCTTTCGACTCTCACCATCGTTGATACCTTTAGAAGTCGATCAGAAGAAACCGCAGCCCGCTCATCCCCTTTGCAGTACTGTGGAAGCCGCTGATTTGGGGCATGAGGAGATCGGAGGGCATCCCACAGCGAGGAAGAGGGTTCTGAGCCACACTGGTGTTGAGGAGGAGAATTAAACCACCATTGTGAAGAACCTGAAGTCGTCCTAGAGAAGGACTGTAGACGAGGGTTGCGCATCGTTCATGATGAAGAAGAAGGTCATCCTCTATGGAGGGAGGATCTGGCCGTTTCAGTGCCACTGGAGAAAGATGCAGTCGGCACCGCTCTTGCTGAAGAAGATGTCGCACCCCCTACCACCGTAGTGGATTCCTACTGAAAAACAAATTCCATAACCCCCCCCCCCCCCCTATTGCATCTATTTGGGGGGGGAGAAGTTAAAAAATAATAATGAACTAAAATAAAGTTATAATAAAAACTTAAATTTAAAAATAATAATAAACATTAATAATTATAAATAAATAATTTACATAAGATATTTAATAAAACAGAATTATTAAACATAAATAAAATTTTATTTTATTTATTTGATAGTTATTTCTAAAATCAAATTAGAATAGATTATTAAAAATCATATTAATTATAATTTAATAATACGGATTAATAATTATTTAATAGTACATTTTGTCTATAAAATAAAATAATAATAATAATAAGTTATAAATTAAATTATAGTTAAACTAAACTAGTTAATTTAAAATGTTAATAATGTAAACTTTCAAAATAATAATAAACTTAATGTTTATAATTTACTTTAATTATGTTAATTAATTAAAAAATAATAACTTATGAACAATTTAGCATCAAAATTACCAATTAATAAAACTTAATATTTTTATTAATAATAATAATAACTCTTTTATTAACAAATTCGATCAACTTAATACGTAAATTATCATAATTTATCTTTTATAATTAAATAATAACTATTTAATAATAAATTTCAGTTCATTATAATTAATTAAAATATAATTACTAGTTATTAGTAATGGAAATAAAATAATTTATTTAATAACATTATTTAAAAGATTATTAATTTTTTTTTAAAAGACTTTTAATAGACCATTTTCTTAAATTATAATTCTCTATTTCCTTCTCATTTTAATTGTTTTCTTTGTTTTTTCTTATGCTGGTTCATTCAAGAGTCAAAAACATGTCCGAGTGATTCCATGTAACTCATCTAAAGTTAGTTACAAGGGAAAATCTAGTGCGACATGCCAGTCGCGAAAAAACGCACGAGTGCGCTGCACACATGAAAGACACTATAGGTCACTAGAAACTGAGCGGTGGCATGCATCTTATGACAGGAGGATACTTAAGAAGAGGAGAAGAATAATTTAGGGGGTGACATTCATTAAGGAAAGATTCACTCGACATATCCAAGGATCCAATTCCGAGCAGAGGTAGACCAGAGGGCGACCCTAGGACCACTTCCTAGAGCTGGAGGGGGCCAGGAGCATCACTAATTCATGCTAGCAGAGGGAGTTTTCTTCATCTGTTTTCTTTCAATTATCTTCCTTTGGAATCAAATTATTTTAGTATACGTAATATGTATAATTTTAGGGGAAATACTTTCTAGTTTGGGGATAGATTTATGTTCCACTGGTTATCTTTTAATTCCCATTTCAGTTTATCATTTTAATGTATTCTGTATTGATTGGAGAGATCGATACTGATTTCATCCAATTTCTTGTACCACTAAAACATAATCTCAAAATTTTACAATCAGTTTGAAATATTGATTATGGAAACACTTTTCAAAAGATAATAGATTCAAAAGACTTAAAGACTTATGGTGAGTTCGTCTTGTGGTCATTTCTCAAATAGTTCACAGTTGATTAATTTTGGAGTGTCGAACTCTTAAATTGGTTGGCTTGTGTGACTTAACTCTTGGTGAGGGAGGTGATTCATACTCTTTTGGTGGTATTCTGCAATATCTTTTAAGTTAATTGAAATACCTCTAAAACCAGTAGAATGGATATTTTTCCCTGGGCGTTTACTCTGATAGTTCGTTTAGTAGCACTCTATATTTTAGTTTTTCATCCTTTTTAATTAGTTTTCGGTTTCATTCTAGTCTAGATAAAAAACATATAAAAAATAGTGTTACTTTTCTGATTTAATAGATAAAAACATAAAAAAATTAAAAAAAGAGTATCCACTCCACTGCAGACAACAGTGGAGTTTTTGAAGTTTTCTTTGAAGAATAGTAGTCAAAATTGCCTTCCCTATGGTTTCGACCCTTCTTGCCACATATACAATAGTTAGTTGGAATATAAATTTTAAACTTTGACCATCCACAATGATGGTTCAGGTCAAGTTTTAGGCACCATTATCGGGGAAGGCACGAGCCATTTTAGTTTCTAAAAAAAGAACTAAAAATATCACATATATAAAAATATAAAAAAAATTGGAGAATTTGAAAATTGTAAAAAAAAATATGTTACTTATCTTTCTAAATTCATACTTCTAAGTATTGTCTACTATTGTTTTCATGAGCACAAGAACTTCTGGAGTTATATTAGAGCCTCTGAACCCTCAATTAGATAATCATTTAACAGGTCTAATAAAGAAGAATAAAACTAAAATAGAAAACTTATATAATAGAGTTCTTGCACCTAACAACTATCAAAATCAACCAGAATTCTTAGATGAAAATGAAAGGCCTGGGATGAGAGAATTCCAACTCCCTCAAGTTTCAAGTAATCTATCATCTATTAGGTTATCTCCTAGAGCCAGAAACTATGAGCTGAAATAATCACACATTTCATTGCTACCTGCATTTAATGGGCTCTCTAATGAGGATTCCCTTGCCTTCATTAGAGACTTATACAATACTATGCAACAACTACCTCTTCTAGGAATCATAGAAAATGAACTTAGAATGATATTTTTTTCCTTTTGTCTTAAAGGGAATGCTAGGAACTTGTTTCTGAGTCTATATGAGAACATTTTTGAAAACTGGGATCAAGTGTACAACTCTTTCATTATGAAATTTTTTCCCCAAAGACTTAAAGGTGAAATTATAACTAAAATAACTATTTTCTATCAAGCAGATGGAGAAGATTTTCATGAAACCTGGGATAGATTCAGGGATCTGCTTAGGTAGTTTTCCCATCATCAGCTCCCATCTTACCTTCTCATGGATACTTTCTATAAAGGGATTTCCTCCTTTGGACAGAATCTAGTTGATCAAGCTACTGGGGGTAATTACAGTGATAAGACTGATGAAGAAATTAAAAAAAATTAATCATCTTGCACTGAACTCACAACATAAAAAATCAATAAGGAAAAGATTCAATAGAAATGTTAACCCAAACACTGGTTCAATAAATAAAACTCAAGATCAACTTGCTGAAATCACCAACCAACTTCAATATTTAATGAACCATAATTTAAACAAAACTATTAACCAACATGGCTGTCAAAATACCAACAAATCTTTAAGGGAACAGTGTGTCCATTGTGGTATGTTTGGGCATACTGAAAACTTTTGTCCTAATTTTGATATGTCAGCCCAACAACAAGAGAACTCAAACTTTGTTAACTATGGTCCTAGAATGCATCCTAAAGAAGATCCATTTTCAAATAATTACAATCAAGGTTATAGGAACCACCCAAACCTATCTTGGAAAGATCAAGGATTAAATAAACAATCCACTTACCCTAATTTCTCTAATCAACCAAGACTGAATTTTCAGAATCAACAAATGGGTGAGTATTCAAATGTACGAGGAAATAATGATAGTTACATGTCTTCTAAGTTTCATCTAATTTTGAATAAAATTAACTCCCAAGAGGAAAGATACATGATTCATCTTTCCAAACATCAAAATCAATATGATTTAGATAAAATGAAAACTGATGTTAGAATACAGAATATAGAAACACAACTTGGCCAACTTGCTAGAGATTTTTTTTCTATTGAAAAAGGTAGACTTTCTAGTAGCACTGAACTTAACCCTAGAGAGAATGCAATGGACGTAGTCACTAGAAGTGGTATTAATACTCAAATTGCTGTTGAAAAACTCACTAAAAATTCCAAAAACGAAAATATGTTTCAATTTGGAAATAAAAATATACTTTACACACATGTTGGAAATTCACAGAAAAGTTATGAAAATGATCAAAATCTGAATTTATCATTTGAAACTCAGTCTGAAAACTCATCTAAAAATCAAAAGAATAAATTAAAATAAAAAGATAAGAAAAAAGTGAGGTATATACCTACTGTCCTTAAAAAATGTTTCCCACCCATCCCTTTCCCTAAGAAGATGAAACCTCAAAGTAACACCAGGGATGAACTTCTTTAGCTCTTTGGTCTCCATTCCAAACTTCAAGTAAACATTACTTTCATTCAATCATTAATCCAAAACCCAAATTATTTGAAATCTCTTAAGAAAATTGTTTAAAAAAACCCTGGAATAATTTTCTACTTACAGCCTCACTGAAGAGTGCATTGTTGTACTCCAAAAGAAAATCCCACCTAAATTGAAATACCCAAGTAGTTTTTTCATACCTTATACACTAGGAAATTCTGATTAACTCAACTGTTTGTGTGATTTTGGTGATAGAATTAATCTTCTCCCATACTCACTGTTTCAACAATTGAGGTTGGGTGATCTTCAACCCACCACATTCATAATACAGTTGGCTAATAGATCTTTCACTCATCCTATGGGTAGGTTAGATGATTTGCTAGTTGGGGTTGGGAAGTTGTTTCTGCCTGCAGATGTTTTAGTGTTGGATATGGAGTGTGATCAAGAGGTACCCATCATCTTGGGTAGGCACTTTTGGGCCAAAGGTGGTGCAGTTATTGATGTTTGTAAGGGTCAATTAATTTTTAAAAATGTATAACAATAATAAGAGTTAAATGTGTTTAAAATGTTAAAGGACCAACTTTTCTGAAAAAATTTCAATGGTAGAGCCCTTAGAAGATGAGAACTCAATTGAAAACTTTGATGAATCTAAAAATCAATTCTCTACTCATGAAAAAAATTGTGAAGCTGGAAATCCTATTGAATTTGTTTTAGAAGTTGAAAATTCTACTCAAACACCCAATCTGGAAACTTTTCCAAAACTGGACAACTGTCTAGTTTCTATTGTAGAAGCATCCTCTATTTCTGAACTTAGGAGCTTTTTGAGTGAATTTGAGGGTGTTTCTGTTAACACCAACATTTTTGAACACTTTTATTATGTAGAGGGATAACACATAAGACAAATAGATGAATCTTCTTTGATAAATTTTTTGAAATATTTTCTAGAAAATCTAGAAAGTTTGTTTCCCACTTTGGAAAGAAACACTGTTATTTCTGAATCTAAGCATGAAATTGAAAATCAATCATCATTTAATACTCCATAAAAAATATATTTTGAATATCTTGGACCTACCAGGCTTAAGAGTCATCCTTCTAGTGTAGAACCAACAACTCTTCAGCTAAAACCAATTCCTTCTCATCTTAAATATTCATTTCTGGGTGATAACTCCACTTTTCCTGTTATAATTTCTGCTAAACTGAATGAAAACCAAGAGGAAAGATTATTAAATGTTATGATTAAGTTTAAATCTACCATAGTATGGACAATAGCTAATATCAAGGGTATTATTCCCTCATTTTTTATGCATAAAATACCTATGGAACCTGACCATAATCCTAGGGTAGAGTGTCAATAAAGGTTGAATCTGAACATGAAAGAAGTTGTGAGAGAATAAGTGATCAAACTACTGGACATTGGAATGATATATAAAATTTTTTATAGTACTTGGGTCATCCCTATTCAGGTTGTCCCTAATAAGGGAGGTTTCACTATAGTTAAAAATGAAGAAAATGAAGAAATCCAAGTTAGGAAAGCCATAAAATGGGGAGTTTTTATAGATTATAGGAAGCATAATCCAGCCACTAGGAAGTACCATTTTCCAATTCCCTACTTAGATCAAATGCTTGAGAGGCTTGCTGGAAATGAGTTTTTCTGTTTTCTGGATGGTTATTCTAGTTATAACCAGATTCCTATTGCTCCAGAGGATCAGGAAAAGACCACTTTTACATGCCCCTTTGGGACATTTGCCTACAGGTTGATGCCCTTTGGGTTATGTGGAGCTCCAGCCAACATTTAAAGGTGTATGGTGGCTATCTTTTTAGTAATTATTGAGAGAATCATTGAGGTCTTTAGGGATGATTTCTCCATTGAGGGTAATAATTTGGATACTTGTCTTCGAAATATTGAGTTAGTCTTAGAGAGATGCATTGAAACCAACCTTGTTATTAATTTGTAGAAGTGTCAATTCATGGTCACAGAAGTTATAGTGATTGGTCATAAAGTGTCCAAGAGAGGTATGGAAGTTGATACTCCTAATATTGATTTTATTCATAAACCACCACCTCCTATAAATGTTAAAGGTGTTAGAAGTTTCCTAGGGAATGCCGGTTTCTACCCGAGATTCATAAAAGATTTTTATAAAATAACTAATACCTTGTTTTCTTTGCTGGTCAAGGATGCACCTTTCAGTTTTGATAAAAACTGTTTGAGAACATTTAATCTGTTTAAAGAGAAACTCACAACATCACCCATCATTATTGAACCTGATTGGAAACTACCTTTTGAACTTATGTGTGATGCTAGTGACATGGATGTAGGTGATGTCCATGGATAGAAGAAAGATAAGAAACTGCATGTGGTGTATTATGCTATTAGACTACTAGATTATGCTCAAAAAAATTATACCACCACTGAAAAATAATTGCTAGCTGTTGTGTTTTCTATAGAGAAGTTTAGACAGTATCTTTTAGGCTCAAAAGTAATCATTTTCACTAAACATTTTTCTTTAAAATACTTGTTGTCTAAGAAGGAAACTAAACCCAGGCTGATTATAAGGATTCTATTGCTATAAGAGTTTAATTTAGATATTAGGGGTAATCAGGGAGATAAAATATTAGTTACTGAACATATTTCTAGGCTTCCTCTTACTCAAACTAATTCTGAATATCCTAGGGAAATTAACTCTTCTTTTCCTGATGAGAAGTTACTTACTGTTTCTATCAGGCAATTTTCCTGGTTCGCAGATTTTTCCAACTTCCTCGCAGTAGGTGTCTTTCCCAAAAGAATGTCCAATAATCAAAGAAAGAAATTCATTTATGAACTTAAGTACTATCTTTGGGATGATCCTTTGTTGTTTAGGAGATGTGCTGATGGTATTCTTAGTAGGTGTGTTCCTGAGGAAGAGATGTTTCTTCTATTATAAAGTTGTAACTTCTCACCTTAGGGAGGTCACCATGGTGGTGAGAGAACCGCTAAAAAATTCTTACAATCTGGTTTCTATTGGCCCACTATTTTTCAGGATTCTAGGAGCTTTGTGGTTGGCTATGATAGATGTCAGAGGCCAGAAATGTGGGTAGGAAGCAAGAGTTACCCCAAAAAGGAATTCTGAAAGTTGAAATATTTGATGTTTGTGGTATGGATTTCATGGGTCCATTTCCATCATCTCACGGGAATGATTATATTCTTGTTGTTGTAGACTATGTTTTAAAATGGGTTGAGACAGTGGCATTGCCCAACAATCAATCCAATTCTGTAATAAAATTTGATAAGAAGAACATCTTTAAAATATTTGTAGTCCCAAGATCTTTTAACACTGATAATGGAACACATTTTTAGAATTATAAATTAAAAGCCATGATGGAGAAATATGTTTGTGTTCATAAAAATGGTACTCCTTATCATCTATAGTCCAGTAGAAAGGTGAAAATTTCAAACAGAGAACTGAAATAGATTCTTGAGAAAGCTATGTCAAATACTTGGAAAGACTGGTCTCTTAAATTGGATGAAGCTTTATGGGAATATAGAACTATTTTCAAGACCCCAATAGGTATGTATCCTTATAGTTTTTTGTTTGTAAAATGTTTTCATTTACCTGTGGAGTTACAACATAAGTCTTATTTGGAAGTTAAGTATCTAAACTTTGACTTTAAGACTATTGGTGAAAGATAATTACTTGAGTTGAGTGAACTTGATGAGATTAGAAGAGGGATTAATGATAATTAAAGAATTTATAATGAGGGGACTGAAATCTTTCATGAATCTATCATTCAAAACAAAGAATTAAAACCTGTACAGAAGGTCCTCCTCTTTAACTCTAGACTTAAACTTTTTCCTAGAAAGATGAATTCAAAGTGGTTTGGACCTTTTACGATAGTGAGAGTGCTGAAGAATGGATCTATAGAAATTATAGGTGAAGAAAATAAACCCATGTCGGTTAATGGGTAGAGAGTGAAACTTTATTTTGAGGGACAACCAATGGGCTTGGTTTCCTTCACTGTGCTTGGAAACTGATCTTGAATAAAGTCTGGCTAAACAATTTAAAACATGTCATTGTATGGGAGGTAACCCATGGTTCCTTTTGTCTTTATGTTGTTTCTTTTTAACCTTGAATAAAGTGTTTCTTCTGTGCTCTGTTGTAGTGAAATACCGGTTACTAGTTGTTCTTGGTCTCTTGGTTCTGTCTTAGGATGTTGCTACTTGTATCAATAAAGGAGTGGAATTCCCATACTAGAGTGAAATTGAAAAATATATTCAAGGAAGTACTCAATTAATAATTACTTCATTTATTTTTCTACTCCTATTGACTTTAAGGATAAAATCTTCTACAAGTTTTGTTCTAAAAATTATGTTACTTGTCACTTTGTTGAATTTTTTTTGTTATTTTTCATATTTCGGTACACAAATTCTGTTTGTTCACCCTTGCTGAAAAAATTGAATTTCACCATTGTTAAAACCATTCACTGTTTGAAACTAAGTGTGGGGGTTATATGCTTACTGGTTGTTTTATTTTTCGTTAAATTGTTTTTGCTAAGGGGTGTTAGCATGAATTTTTATTTTATATTGAACATCCATTTGAATCATACATTGTTAAAATTCTTACACCCTATCCATTGTGTACCCACAAATTACATGATATTTCTTGAACATAATTGAAAATCTATGTCACTGGACTTAAATATTAATGTGTGTACTTTCTTGTGAACCTGCTGATAAGTTATTCATTGTGGAATACAATATTCTCAAACTTCAAAGATACTCTTTATACATTTCATAAATCTTCTAAATTGAAAATATGTTTTGAACTTCAATGTTTAAATTTTTCTTTTCCATATTTTGAAGTCAAATTTGGGGATAAAGTTGGGTTTTATGTGTGGGGGAGGGGTCAATTCTTGACTATGCTAAACTGTGCTTTAATAAAATCCCATCAATTCCCACTTTACTTCAATATTTTTGTAAAAAACTGGTTAATGTTTTCAAAATTATTTCATAATTTTAGGCTTTACACTTTACTATAATGATTCTTTACTAAGTATAGTTCCTTTCTAGTAGTTAAGGACTGCTTTGAATCTTAAATTAATGAGTTTGTATGATTACTGAGTGATCTTACTTAGTGATTTGATGAAAATTTGGTTAAGGAACTACTTTTGAAAGTGATTTCGGTTACATGTTTGTGGAGTTATGATCATAACCCTTGGAACTGGAAGTTTGATCTTGATTCTAGGTAACTCATTTACTTTTATTTATTAAATTAATAGCTTTAATGAGACAATGTCAATGGGTTTTATACAAATCTTTTGGAACTGGAGTAGTCTGGGAATCTTGGATCCCATGGGTAGTCTATAAGACCTAGATGCTGGGTGTGTTTCTATTTACTATAATCCCTCTGTTCACCTTGAATAAGTTCATTACACAGTGCTTAGCACATGATACATGGCTTGGGAAAAATAAAATAAAGTGTCTAGGTTCAGAAACGAGTTCATTAAGGTGAGGGGAATGATGAACGCCAAATGAAGAAGTGGTCAACTGGTTTATATGGGAGTCATTTAGGTTGTTTCATTAAGGTGATTCACAAAAAATATTTATTTTTGGACCTTAAAATTGAGTCAAAGTACATGATTCATTTGGTTAAGTTTTAATTCGACATAAATTTTACCTATTGTCACCCTTGGAATTTGGACTTAAACTTGGATTGAAATTAGTCTCTAAGTAGTATCAATTATGAGGCATGACACTTTCATTTCTTGATGATTCATTGCTCTCCTGACTACCAGTGAGAATTTGATTATTAGTAGGGATTCATTTGAGTAGTTCATTTTCTAAAATCCTATTGAAAATTTATCCTTCTGTTTTAAGTGTTGGACATGTTACAATTTGAGATAAATCTTCAAATACTACAATATGTTTTTAAATGATAATAAAACATGGGATTCTTTGAGGACAAACAATGTTTAAGTGTGGGGGAATTTTATGCTGCTCTAATTTTTCATAGTTTTGTCGAATCTTTTTACTTAATTTTTAATGATTTAATTAATTATTTAATCACATTATAGTAAATAATTGTACTTTTATATTTTTATAATTAAATTTTTTTATTAATCAATTTTTATAATTAATTTTGTATTTTTAGTCTTTAAAATAATAATTTTATTCTTACTTTACTTTTATAATTTAGTTATTTCTTAATTAGTTTGGTTAATTAAAATCTGCCAGACTTTTTAGTAAATTATCTTTTTAATAAATAACTATTTAATCATTGTATTACTATTTAGACTTTATTTTAATATTTTATTATTTAATATGGATTCATTAAAATATTTTAACTTTATTTATTAATATGTTAAGTCGTCCTACTAATTAATTAAGATAATAATTTTAGTTCAAACTAAATAAATTAGTCCACTTTTAATTTTATGTATTCACTTAGTTGTTTAATTAATTATTTAAGAGTTTTAAAACATTAATTATTTAATCTTATGTAAGCAGTTAAACTATTTATTCATTTTCTATGGATTTTATTCTACCAGTCGGGTAGGCAAGATCCATCGATGACCTATTGTGTCACCAATGTTACCCTTTTTCATTTAATTTTTACCCTGTAATTAATTTATATAGTAATTTTAATTTATGTCTTATATCATTTTAGTTTATCAGTCATTGAGTTCTTAATTTAAATGTTGTAAATTAAAACTTTTTATTATAATTTTAAAGTTTTAAGTTTTACAAAAATCCACTTTTAATTAATGGTGTTTAGAATTCTTTTAATTATTTATTTTCAATCTTTTTATTTAATTTACTTAAGTTTTAATTTTAAGGTCAATTTATGCCTTTTTTATTTTTTATGGTTACTTTTAGTTATTACTTTTTTTTCTAACTGTGACCCTTCTATTTAGTTTTCATTAGTGACCTTTTATTTTAACTAGCAGTGACCCTTGGTTCTATCGGGGACCTTTGATACTATCTATAACCTTTAACTGCACCGGTGACTTTTTTTTAAGTATCAGTGAGCTTATTTAATGGTGACTATTCATTATACTAGTAACCTTAATTTTTATTATGCATCAGTGCACTTTTTATTTTCGCTCTATCGGTGAATTTTTAGCCCAAAAGTGCCCTTTTTATTTTTTCTCCATTGGTAAGATTTTATTTTTGTCTACCGGTGACCCCACACTGCTACTCCCCTTTGCTTTTAAACTAACGGTGACCCTTTTTTTATTCTATCAGTAACCTTAATTTTTAGTCTACCGGTGGCCTTTGCATCGCTTTTCTATCTCATGCCTTTGTCTCCCATGTACCTCACTATTAGGCTTTTTCAACCAACACCGCTCCCCTGTTCAATGATCAAACCTCATCCAATTTCCATCCTTTCCTTCCCAACCTTCTTCATTTTCTTTTAATCTCATCGCAGACTCAAACTAGTAAAATCAACCACTATAAAATAGAACAAATTTCAAATTGGAACTAGATCTCATCAGATCTCACCCTCTGATTTGAAGCTGCACTGACGCCTGCCAAAGGAGTTGGATTTTTCTGCTTTGTGGGACTTTCCTCATCACTTTGTGAATACCCCCGATTCAACCCTATTCCACGTCGCCAGAAGAGTTTCCAAACCAGGGGAGTCCACCGTTGAAGTTTCCGCCTCTGCCGCATTTTCATTCCAAGACCCTCCTTTCGACTCTCACCATCATTGCTACCTTCAGAAGTTGAGAAGAAGAAACTGAAGCCCACTCTTCCCCTTTGTAGTACGGTGGAAGCCACTGATTTGGGGCATGAGGAGACTAGAGGGCATCGCACAGCAAGGATGAGGGTTCTGAGCCACACTGTTGTTGAGGAGGTGAATCAAACCACCGCTGTGAAGAACCTGAAGCCGCCACAAATCAGAACTGTAGCTGAGGGTCATGCATCGTTCACGATGAAGTATAAAGTATGCCTTTGTGGAGGGAGGATCTAGTCGTTTCAGTTCTGCTGGAGAAAGACAGAACCGGCGCCGCTACTGCTGAAGAAGATGTCGCACCCCCTGCTGCCGTAGTGGATTCTTGCGAAAAAAATTCCAGAACCCCCCCCCCCCCCTGTTGCATCGATTTGGGGGGGAAGAAGTTAAAAAAACTTTTAAAAAAAATAAACTAAAATAAAGTTATAATACAAACTTAAATTTAAAAAAATAAAAAACATTAATAATTATAAATAAATAATTTACATAAGATATTTAATAAAACAGAATTATTAAACATAAAATAAAATTTTATTTAATTAATTGATAGTTTTTTATAAAATAAAATTAGAATAGATTATTAAAAATCTTATTAATTATAATTTAATAATACATTTTGTTTATAAAATAAAATACTAATAATAAGTTATAAATTAAATTATAGTTAAACTAAACTAGTTAATTTAAAATGTTAATAATGTAATCTTTCAAAATAATAATAAACTAAATGTTTATAATTTACTTTAATTATGTTTATTAATTAAAATGTAATAACTTATGATCAATTTAGCATCAAAATTAATAATTAATAAAACTTCTTATTTTTAATAATAATAATAATAACTCTTTTGTTAAAAAATTCAATCAACTTAATACATAAATTATCATAATTTATCTTTTATAATTAAATAATAACTATATAATAATAAATTTAATTTCTTTATAATTAATTAAAATATAATTACTAGTTTTTAGTAACAGAAATAAAGTAATTTATTTAATAACATTATTTAAGAGTTTATTAATTTTTAAAAAAAAAGACTTTTTAATATACTATTTTCTTAAATTATATTTTTTTATTTCCTTCACATTTTAATTGTTTTGTTTTTTTTCTTACGCTGGTTCATTCAAGAGTCAAAAACATGTTTGAGTGCTTCCATCTAACTCATCCGGAGTTAGTTACAAGGGAGAATCTAGTGCGACGTGTTAGTCATGAAAAAACGCACAAGTGCACTGCGCACATGAAGGACACTCTAAGTTGGTGGAAACTAAGTGGTGACATGAAGCTTATGACAGGAGGATACTTAAGCAGGGGAGAAGTAGAATTTAGGGGGTGAAATTCATTAGAGATAGATTCACTCGACATATCCAAGGATCCAGTTCCGAGTAGAGGTAGATCGCAGGGTGACTCTGGGACCACTTCGTGTAGCTAGAGGAGGCCAGGAGTAGCACCAATTCATGCTAGTAGAGGGAGTTTTCTTCCTCTTTTTTGTTTCAATTATCTTATTTTTTAATTGAATTATTTTAGTATATGTAATAGGAATAATGTTAGGCTAAATAATTTCTTGTTCGGGGATAGATTTATGTTCCACTTCTTGTCTTTTAATTCTCATTTCATTTTATCATTTTAATGTATTCAGTATTGATCATCGAGATCGATACTGAGTTCATCCAATTGCTTTTACCACTAGAACATAATCTCAAAATTTCATAGTCAGTTGGCGATCTTTATTGTGGAAACACTTTTCAAAAGATAATATATTCAAAAGACTTAAATACTTACAGTGAGTTCATCTTGTGGTCATTTCTCAAATTGTCCATAGTTGATTAATTTTGGAGTGGCGAACTCTTAAATTGGTTGGATTGTGTGACATAACTCTTGGTGCAGTAGGTGATTCATACACATATGGTGGTATTCTACAATATCTTTTAAGTGAATTGAAATATCTCTAAAACCAGTATAATAGATATTTTTTCCCGAGCATTTACTCTGATAGTTTGTTTATCAGCACCCTATATTTTAGTTGTTTATCCTTTTCAATTAGTTTTATATTTCATTATACTCTAGATCAAAAACATATAAAAAATACTGTTACTTTTCTTCTTTAATATAAAAAACATAAAAAATGTATAAAAAAAGAGTATCCACTCTACTACAGACAACAATAGATTTTTTGAAGTTTTCTTTGAAGAATAGTGGTTAGAATTGCCTTCCCTGTGGGTTCAACCCTACTTGCCACATATATAGTAGTTAGTTAGAATATAAATTTTAAACTTTGACCGGCTTCAATGAAAGTTCAGGTCATTCACCCTAAGATAATTTTAACACTTATATTTCAAAATATTATTTTATTTTGAAGAATATAAATTATAAGATTGTCAAAAAATAGTTTTAAAAAGAGTGCGCTATTAAAAAGTTGTAAATCTGCATTTGGAAAAAATACATCTTTTTATGTGTAAAATTGGATTTATTCTTATCACTTATCTAGAAAAAACATAATATGAATTTAATATAGTTTATTGAATATATAATATATATTTCATTGAAATCATTCATTAAAAGTGGTTTTTTAAATTTATTGAGAGAAAATGTGTTTGTTCATAGAAAAATAGTTTTTCAGAAAAGGAAATTCTTTATTTTCAAAAAGTTATTACATTAATTTATAATTAATTAGTTACCAAATAAATAATTTTATAAACATGTATAAAAAATATTTTCATAATTTATTTAATCCTTTTTACACCCATCATTTCAATGGCTTGGTGATAACTATATTAAATAATATTATTAATAGTATAATATAGTTCAGTAAAACTGGTTCTTGCATGTAACGTAAGATATCAATAGAACTTAGTATTGTGTGTAACACAAGGAAACCATAGTTTTTCATGAACCTCAAGCTAAACATAGTGTTATTTGTTGCACAATATTAACTTAGTTTTTCTTATAATCTAATCCATCAAAGAATTTTAATTATTTAAAAAATAATAATTTATAAAAATTTTAGGGTGTTACATTTTACCCCTATTAAAATTAATTTTTCCCAGGAAATTCATCTAGGTCATCAATGTTTTTATTCAAGAAAACTTCTTTCAAATAAAACCAAATCGTAAAAATGTATACTAAATATTCCTTTAAAAATTGTATAACAATTGGGCCTCACTAACACAACAGACACCCCACCTTAACATAGTCATCGGGTCCTAGCCCTCTAGGTACCACCAGTTTCCCCACAGACATGGGGTCCCCTCACTTAGGCCAAACCACATACCATAATGGTTCATGAAACTAATGAATTTACCCACAATTAAACACATGTTCTTTCCAGTGTTCCTTTTCCTCACTTTTACACATCCTAGGTTACTTCCCAAAAGGTGTATCACAAGCTTAACTTGGTGGTGCATACAACGTAATCCATAAAAAAATTATGATTATTTAAAAAATAACAATTAATAAAAACTCAGGGTGTTACAGTATACCCCCCTTAGAATGAATTTCTCCTTGAAATTTCTCCAGGTCATCAAAGTTTTAATACTTGAAAGTTACATTCATATAAACCCACATCATAAAAATGAATAATAAAACGTCTATTAAAAAGGGTGTAACAACTAGGCCTCACTAACACCACAAACACCCCACCTTAATAGGGCCGTCAAGTACTGGCCCAATAGGTACTGTCAGTTTCCCTATAGACACATGGTCCCATCCTTAGGGCCTACCCACATGCCTGAATGAGTCATCTGACTAATGACTTTCCCCACAATACAACACATATTTTTTCCAATGTGTGCTTTCCTCACTCACACACATCCTGGGATACTTCCCAAAAGGTCACCCATCCTAATCACTACTCTAGGATAAGAACGCTTAACTATGGAGTTCTAACTAGGTAAGCTCCCAAAAATAAAGACTCATCTTTTTGACATGGGTCATATCATTTAGCATTTTAACCCTTTAGAATTCTAGGGTGTTACAATCACCCCCCCCCCCCAACACTTTTAGATAACAACATCCTTATTATGGACAATATATCTCAACCCAGGAAGTGTCATAAAATATAAGGGTTGATTCACTACTCTAATACCAATTTCACAATTGGGCCTTGAATACAACACAAACACACCACCTTAACAAGGCCATCAGGTCACGTCCCATCAATTACTGCCAGTTTCCCCAAAGAATCATGGTCCCCTCCCTAGGGCCCACCCATGTGGTCCTCACTCACAAAAATCATATAAGACTTCCTAGAAAGTGCAGTGTAATAATAACTTGGTGGTGTGAACAATATAATCCATTAAATAATTTTAATTATTCATAAAAATAATAATTCATAAAAACTTAGGGTGTTACATTCTACCCCACTGAGAATGAATTTTTCCCTCAAAATTCATCTGGGTCATAAAAGTTTTAATACATGAAATTTCCTTTCATATAAACCCAAGTCGTAAAAAATAATACTAAAAATTATTTTAAAAAGGTTGTAACAACTAGGCCTCACTGACTGTGTCATCCCACAAATGAATTTTCCCACATTCCAATGGATATTTTTTCTAATGTGCATTTTCCTCACTCGCACAAATCCTCATAGACTTACCAGAAGGTCACTCATCTCGATCACTATAATAGTCCATGAACACTTAACTGTGGAGTTATAACTAGGTAGGAACTAGAAAAGAAAGGTGCGCCTTATTGACATGAGTCATATCATTTAGCCTTTTAACCCTTTGTCATTATGGGGTGTTAAATTAACCCCCAATCATATCATTTAGCATTTTACCCCTTTAAAAAGGTTGTAATAGCTAGGTCTCTCTAACAACACATAAACCCAACCTTAACATGGTCAACGGGTCCTAGCCCGCTATGTACTACCAGTTTCCCCATAGACATGTGGTCCCCTCCCTGGGGCCCACCCACATACCCAAATATGTCTTCTGACTAATTAATTTTACCCCATGCCAACACATATTCATTCCAATGTGCTTTGTCCTCACTTTCACACATCCTCCCTCACTATCACACATCCTCGGAGACATCCTAGAAGGTTCACCCATCCTGATCACTACTCTTCACCAAGAACACTACACTTAATTATGAAGTTATAACTAGGAAAGATCCATAAAAGAAGGTTCACCTTATTGACATGAGTCATATCATTTATCATTTTAACCCTTTAACATTATGGGGTGATACATTCACCCCCACCCCCTTTAGATCAGAATGTCCTCATTGTGGACCTTATATCTCAACTCAGGCACTATCATCAAACTTAGTGGTTGGGTCCCTGCTCTAATACCAATGTAACAACTGGGCCCCAATATCTCAACCTAGTCAGTATCATAGAACATAAATTTTGGGTCCTTGCTCTGATACCAATGTAACAACTAGGCCTCCCTGACAACACAAACACCCCACCATAACATGGCCATCAGGTCTCGTCTCACCAAGTACAACAATTTTCCCCCAAAAACATGTGGTCCCCTCCCTAGGGACCACCCACATGCCCCAATGGGTCATCCAACAAATGATTATCCTCATAGGGAAACACATGTTCTTTCTAGTGAACTTTTCCCTCACTCACACCCATTTTAGGAGAATTCCTAGAAGGTTGCACATCCTGATTACTACTTCAGGCCATGCACACATAACTAGAGAGTTCTAACCAGGTAGGCTCCCAAAAAGAAAGGTGAACCCAGTAGACATGAGTCATATCATTTATCCTTTTAACCCTTTAATATTATGGGGAGTTACATTCACCACCCCCCCCCCACCAGAGAACAACATCCTCATTATGGACCCTATATCTCAACCTAATAAGTACCAATGTACTTAATGGTCATGTTCTTGCTCAGATACCAATGTAAAAACTGGGCCATGTTGATAGCACATACACCCTACCATTACATGGCCATATGGTCATGTCCCGTCAGGTACCACCAATTTCCTCATAGACATGTGTTCCCCTCCTTGGAGCCCACCCACATGACTGAATGGGTCATCCAACTAATGAATGTTCCCACAGGCCAACACATGTTCCTTCGAGTATATTTTTCCTCACTCACGCACATCCCGGGAGACTTCATAGAAGGTCACCCTTCCTGATCACTACTGTAGACCAAGCATGCTTAACTGTGGATTTTTAACCAGGTGGGCTCCGAAAAATAAAGGCACACCTTATTGACATGATCCATATCATTTAGAATTTTAAAGCTTTAACATTATGGGGTGTTACAGAGGGGAAGTTGGAAGGATAATGGTTGCCTAAATTAACTCATAACTAGATTTCCACATATAATAACATAGGTGGGAAGTGAAAACATGGTCATAGAAGAGAAAACTAACACCCATATACTGATGGAGAGTGATAGAAAACATGGTTATATGAAAGATAATGATCACAAATTCCTAAATCAAAGATTCTTGAAAAAGGTAATTGATTTCATCAAAAATGATGATAACAGGACAACATTTTATTTTAAGACCCTTTTCCTAATGTTGAATAATTTTCATAATGATATATACTTAATTAATTTCATTCCATTTCATAAGCACAATCTCACTGTGTGGTTTCAATACTACAAAAGAGGACTTCGACAGCATTGACCTTTGTCAGTGTTAGAAAGAATATCTGAAAAAGGTTCCCTTTATCCGTTTCTTTTTTAGCCCTGATAATGGGTACCCTTTATCAGTGTTTTATTTTTAACACTAATAAAGGGTAAAATTTATCGATGCTCTTTTATTGTGCTGAAAAAGGTTATCCTTTATCAGTGCTTTTTTAGTGTTGATAAAGGTCATAAATAAAAAATAATAATTAAAAAATTAAAAATTAAAAATGTATAAATTAACAAAATTATTAATTAAAAATTATTGATAAAAATGAATAAATTTAATATACATATATATAAATTATAAATATTAATAAAGATTATATATTAAATATATAGATAAGTGAAATAAAATAATTAAAAAAATAAAAAAAAATGTGTAAATTAAAATATATTAAAAAAATTATTAATTAATTAATTTTTGATAAAAATGAATAAATTTAATAATCATATATTTATATTATAAATATTAATAAATAGTATATATTAAATATAGATACTTAAAATCAATAAATTGGAATAATAATAAAAATAATAAATAATTAAATTTAAAAATGTATTATTGAAATAATTATTAATAAAATGAATAAGATTAATATATACATAAATATATTAATTATAAATAGTAATAAATAATATATATTAAATATAAATATAGAAAATGAATTAAATGAAATCATTAAAAACATATTAATGTCTTGTCTGTTTTTAATGGTTTTTATGCATAGTTATTCATTAATACATTTAATATAGCAATATATTCATATATATTTCTATATATATATATATATATCAATGTATATAATATTTCCTAAAATATTATTTATATAATAAAAAATATTTATACTTATATTAAATATGTAGTACCCCCGGTTTCAGGTACATAACCATTTCCTCATGTTTTTTTATGTAAAAGAGGTGTTTTTTCTAAATGGTTTGTCTTTTATTGGGTTTCTATAAAATAGAGAGTTTCTATAAAATATGGATTTTAAATAAAATAGAGAGTTTCCATAATATAAAGAGTTTACATTAAGTTGGTTGTTTACATAATGTCTGTTGTTTCCATAAAGTGGGTTGTTTCCATAATGTGGGGTGTTTCCATAAAGTGGGTTGTTTCCATAAAGTGGGGTGTTTCCATAAAATGGGTTTTTTCCATAAAGTGGGGTGTTTCTATAATGTGGGATGTTTCCATATAAAAAAATTGTTTATATAAAAAGGGTAAAGGTGAAGGATGGGAGAGTTTTGGGGTTTTATAAGGAGTGTTGGTACCAAAAGGAAGGTTGCACGATCCATACATGGTTGGCCCAAACTATGTGGTCAAAACTTGCAAAGAGGTCAAATCTAGATCATATTTTCTAGGACCATAGTAGTTTTTATCTATATATTTATTTTTGGCTTCAAAACGCCCCTATTTCAAGATTACTCTCCCTAGAAGGCTGGGATACCCTCCCCACATGAGTTGGAGCCATCCTAGAGCCTTCCCTTGGTGATTTTGAGCCCGATTCTTGAGGTATGTCACCATTATTTCTTGTTTTGTCATGTTTTCTTAGATCTTCTTAGATCTACTTCTCTGATATCCATTCTTTCTCAGATATGAACCTATAGTGGGTATATCTACATTTTTTGATGCCAAATAATTCAATTTGGATTCGTGATCTTGCTAGTATAAGAGAACTAAGGCCATTCTTGGAGAATCCATCCGCTTTCTTGTGCGTTCTTCGTCTGTTGTCAAAGTTTCATCAAAACCTTTAAGGTAGGTGGATTCACTCTCATCTCCTCTTAATATAATTGATTTTATTATATTAAAATTTGTTTATTTATTGTTAAATGCATGTAAAAATCTTCATTTTTGATGATTTATGGTTTTTGTGAAATTGTGTGATCTTGGCGAATAGTTGTGAAAAGGGGGGTTTAGTTTCATGATTTTAAAATGATGATTTTAAATTATGGATTTTCTATAATTTCTAAATGGTTGATGAAAAATATATTTTCAATAGAAATGGTTTTCAATAAAAATTTAGTTTTATTGAAATGGTTTGGAATTGAAATGGTTTGGCATTGAAATAGTTTTGACGGAAATGGTTTTCAATAAAGATGTTTTTTATTGAAAGGGTTGTTTTGTCATGATCTTTAGGAATATGTGGTTTGTGTTTATGTTTCAGATACAGGGCTTGGTTGAAATATGTCCTTATTCCTGGTTCTAAAGGTTTAATGGAACATGTGAATTTTATACATGTGGATTGGTTGAAATATGACCTTGTGATTGGTGCCAAAGGGTTAATGGCACATGAGGAACAATTACCTTATGACGACTAGGTAAATCAACGAGAAACCGCTCGTGAGTATGGAACTGTCACAATGTAGCATTCATGGTGGGATTCATGGGTTTGTGGAAGGGTTGGGTATTCAAAAAAGGGATATTGTGAAATGGTTTTAAATCTTGCTTGTTATTTTTCTGAAAAAATAACTTGCTGGAAAAATTGGTTTCAATCGCACTTGTATGCTTTTTGTTATAAATGGTTTTGAAAACTTGTTTATATTTAGTTATAAAATGTTTTGGAAAATTGTTTTATATAAAAAAAATTATATAAATGTTTCTAACTCTTCTATCATAATAGCTTGAGTAGGGAAGTCATTGGGGAAAACCTACTGAGTTTTATACTCACCCCTGCTTTGGCACTTTGGTGGTTTTACAGATGCTATCTTCCAAGACAAGGGAAAAGGTAATGTTTCACACGTTCTTAGCACTACCACATGATGTTTTGGATATTTATATATTTTAGAGCTTGGATCTTGTGGATTATGTATTCTTTAGAGAGTCTTGTGTGGTTTTTCCACTGTGTACTTTGATACCTGGTTATTCTTCTGTTGTTGCTTACTTTGATGTGGTTTTGAGATACATGAAGTTCTTGAGTTGTCTTTCATTTGTTCATGAATCATATATTGAATTTTGGTTATGTTTTGTAGGTTTATTGGTTTATTTCTTAAAGGTTAAATCATCCCCCACTTGTATTTTAAACCCTTCGGCATTTATTTCTAGCCTTTGGCGTCTTAGGGATATCGCTTAAGTCCTAGTAATGACTTGTTGTACTCTCAAGCCAATGAGAATTTGTGGTTCATTACAAATGGTATCAGTCTGGTCCTTCCTTGGAGGTACAAATTATATCACCTTGTTCGGTCATTTCTTAACAAGTAATCATCAGTGTTCATGGTCTTTGAGTTGAAATCCCTTCTTATCTATTCCTTGGGTCAGAATCTTAGAGAGGAATAGGATTGTCAGAACTTGAAATGTATATCATAAAAGGAAGTAGCTAACCCTTTTATGTTGAAATTCATGTTACAAGGGATTTGGGTAAATAAGTGTTTGGAGACACTTCTAGTATTTTGAAATCTCATTGTCATGGGTTCATCCAATGAGATGAGCATGACATTCATTATAGAGGAATGACTTCCCATTAGTAGCTTATACATCATTTCGAGGGATGATTCATTTTCTGGAAAAGTGTTGATTTTTGACAAATAATGGAATTTTTTTTCAAATGAATGATTTTAAAAAAGGTAATGCTTTTGGTATTTGGAAAATGGTTTAATTTTTAAAAATCATGTTGAAAGTTTTCGAAAATTGCTAAACATGGAAAAAGGTTGTTTTTGGAAAACAATGTTGTGATAGTTGACGTGATAGAATTTGAAATGCTAAGACATCAGTTGCTAGAGAGTTATACTTATAGATTTTGTTGTTGGTTTCAAAAATGGCACCTGATAGGCATCATAAGAACTAGTTAAAATAGGCTGTTGAGAATTTTGTTTCACCCGAGCCATAGGTGAACCAATAGTTGTTCAAAAGCATCACTCAGGATATTAAAACTGTTGAGTTGGGACTATAGGTGGATACTCCATTTACAATATCTATCACTATTGAAAATTCAAGTGCAGAAAGTATATTTTTCTTCACCAGAGGGGCTCAAAATTATAGCACTAAGATGAAGACGAAGTGGATAACCTATTTTCTATGTTTGAAACTTGAAATTATGCCTTCTATGATAAAACTTCAAACTACTATCGGTGAAAGATAATGTTTATTTTTCTTGTGTAGAGCTTTTTTTATAACTATTTATAGAGTTGAGGTGAAATGGGACTTCTCAATGTTAGAGATGGATGTCTATAACTTAATCCTAGGTATGTATTGGTTGACAATGTTCAATGATGAAATTGAATATTATAGGAGAACAAATAGTTCATGCCTGAGGATGGAATCGATCATCTCTTCAAAGGATTGAGGATTGTAAAGAAAGGTGCAAAGATATTTTTGGAACCAATGGTGGGAACAATCTTTTATCAGTTGGCAGTGCTAAATTTGGAATAAATTGATGAGATTGAGGAAAATAGTTTTCCAGTTATTGTGGATCAATTTCAAGATGTCTTTCTGAAGAACTTTTCAGGGTTACCACCTCTAAGGGAAGTGGAGTTTACGATTGATCTCATTCCAGGGACCAGCCCTATTTCCCTTCCATCATATAGGATGGAACTAATAGAGTTACAAGAATTGAAAGTGCAGTGAGAGGATATGGAAAGCAAGGGTTTCATTCGACCAAGTACGTCTCCATGGGCAGCACTGGTTATGTTTGTGAAGAATGCATATGAAACTCTGCAGTTGTGTGTTGATTATCATAAGCTTAACCAAGTTACAATATTGAAAAGATATCCACTTCAACGCATTGATGATATGTTCAATCAATTAATGGGGGCTAAGTGGTTCTATAAGATTGACTTGTGATCAGGATATCACCAATGGATAGTTCGGAAAGAGGATATTCCAAAGACAGCTCTCAGAAGTAGATATGGCCACTATGGATATGTAGTCATTCCATTCGGTATAACTAATTCACTAGCGGTCTTCATGGAATTGATGAGTCAGATATTTCAGCAAAATTTGGATTCATTTGTTTTGGTGTTTGTGGATGACATTTTGGTCTATTTAAATACAAGGGTTAACCATGAGGAGAACCTGGAAATAGTGTTACAAATATTTAAAGATCATCGTTTTTATGCCAAATTATCAATGTGTGATTTTTTGGATATAGGAAGTACATTTTATTGGCCATGTCATTTCTAAAAAATGAGTTTATTTGGATCTTGAAAACTTAGAATTTGTTATCTCATGGAAACCAGTGAAGAATGTTTTCGAGATACAAAGTTTTCTTGGTCTACATGGTTTCTACCAATGCATTGTGTGTGATTTCTCATGACTAACTACTCCAATGACAGACCTGAAAATGAAGAATTATCCATTCTAGTGGACAGAGGAATGTTAGATGTCCTTCTAGGAACTGAATGTTCGTCTTACATCAGCACCTATCTTGATATTTCTAGAATCAGGACAGGGGTATGTGGTGTATTGTGATTCTTTAGGATCAGAGTTGGGATATATTCTCATGAAAATAGATCATGTGGTTTCTTATGGTTCAAGGCAGTTTTGGTTGCATGAGAACAATTACCCAACTCATGATTTGAAGTTAGATACATTCATCCATGATTTGAAAACATGGAGACATTTTCTCTTTGGTGAGAAATTTACTGTGTTTACGGATCACAAAAGCTTGAAACACATTTTCTCACAGCAAAAAATGAATTTGAGGCAAAGGTGATGGATAAGAGTATCTCCAAATGTTTTACTTAGACTTGATGTACACACCAAGGAATGGAAATTCGGTGGTAGATGCATTGAGTAGAAAGTCATATGCTCGGTTAGAAAAAGAAGCTTAAGATTAATGGTAGTTGATATCGGTCTTAGCCGACATGCATGTGGAATTTGAATACAAAGGTGATGTTGCAATTTTATTTTCAGCTATGCTTGTTCCTGATTTATTAAAAATGATCAAAGAAGCATAAACATCTGATGCAAAATGTCTGGTTGTAAGTTCAAAACTCAATGGTGGGGATACCATTAAGGGCTGGAAACTTGATAGGGGTTCAGTTTAATGTTTCGGAGATCGGATGGATGTACCTATTGTTTTTTAGAAACAAATCCTTCATTATTACCACTATTTGAGATGGGATGTACATCCATGTAAACAGAAAATGTATAAGGCATTGAAGGAGCATTTTTGGTGGAGCGACATGAAAAGGAAGGTGGTCGAGTTCATTTTGTGGTGCTTAACTTTTTAGTAGGTTAAAGTAGATCATCAGAGACCAGCTGGTATGTTAAAATATTTGCCCATCCTAGTGTGAAAATGGGATCAGATAGCAATGGATTTTGTTACAGGTCTTCCAAGAATGGTCCGGAAACACGATGCCATTTGGGTGATAGTGGATCGTCTAACCAAGCTGGCCCATTTCATCCCTACTCGCCAAACTCATATGGTGGAGGATATTTCAAAAATCTATATTTGAGATGTGTTAAAGAGGCTTGGTGTACTAGTGTCAACAGTATCAGATAGATATCAGATATTCGTGTCTCATTTCTAGAAATCCTTACAGCAATCCCTTAGGGCTTAGTTGACTATGATCACGACATATCATCCTCAGACGGATGGATAATCTGAGCGGAAAATACATACATTGGAAGACATGTTGTAGGCTTGTGTAATGGATTTTGGTGGCTCGTGGGAGGATCATATAACATTAGTGGAGTTCTTATACAGTAAAAGTTATCAAGCCTCGATATACATGTCTCGGTTTGAAGTATTGTATGGGCGTCCTTTTCATTCTCCACTATTCTGGGTGGAAATAGGTAAAACATCACTAGTCAGGCAGAGCCTTGTCTAAGAAACAATGGAGAAGATCTAGTTGATTAGAAAGAGGATATAGACATCTTGGAGTTGTCAGAAATCTGATGCAAATCACCGTTAAAGACCGTTGTCATTCATTGTGGGTGATCAGGTCTTCTTGAGGATCTCTCCACGTCTTGGACATCATCACTTCGGGAATTAGGGAAAGTTATCTCCTAGATACATTGGCCCTTTCGAGATACTGGAATGAGTTAGAGAGGTGGAATATCGGTTGGCATTACCACCACAGTTTAGTTCAGTGCATAATTTGTTTCATGTATCCCAATTGAAAAAGTACCACCCTGACCCAAACCATGTGATCAGATGGGATCACATTGAGCTATAATTGGATGCATCACTGATACATATCACAGTGCGGATCATGGATAGACAAGATAAAGTCTTGCGTGGGAAAATAATCGACCTAGTGCAGGTTTTATGGAAACATGGTCAGATTCAAGAAGAGACTTGGGAACGTGAGAAGGAAATGAAAGAGCAGTGGCCAAAACTCTTTTTGTCTAGAGAGGGTTTTCTACTTTCCAAGGATAGAAAGACCAATGGTGAGTAGAATATAGTACCCCCTGTTTTGGGTACATAACCATTTCTTCGTGTTTTTTATGTAAAATAGGTGTTTTTTTCTAAATGGTGTGTCTTTGATTGGGTTTCCATAAAATAAAGAGTTTCCATAAAATAGGGAGTTTCTATAAAATAGAGAGTATTCATAATATAGATAGTTTACATTAAGTTGGTTTTTTTCATAATGTTGGTTGTTTCCAAAAAGTGGGTTGTTTCCATAATTTGGGGTGTTTCCATAAAGCGGTTTGTTACTATAAGGTGTGTTGTTTCCATATACTGGGTTGTTTCCATAAAGTGGGGTGTTTCCATAAAGTGGGATGATTCCATTAAAAAAAATTTGTTTCCATAAAAAGGGTAAAGGTGAAGGATGGGAGAGTTTTGGGGTTTTATAAGGAGTGTTGGGACCAAAAGTAAGGTCTCACGATCCATACATAGTTGGCCCAAACCGTGTGGTCAAAACTTGCAGAGAGCTCAAATCTAGATCCTATTTTCTAGGAAATTTCTCATTTTTTTCTCTATATATTCTTTTTGTCTTCAAAACTCCCCTTTTTCTATATTACTCTCTATAGAAGGTTGGAGAACCCTCCCCACACAAGTTGGAGCTATCCTAGAGCCTTCCCTTGGTGATTTCGAGTCTGATTCTTGAGGTATGTCACCGTCCTTTTCTGTTTTGTCATGTTCTCTTAGATCTACTTCTCTGATCTCTCTTCTTTCTCAGATCTGAACCTATAGTGGTTATATCTACATTTTTGGATGCCAAATAATTCAATGTTGAGTCGTGATCTTTCTAGGATAAAAGAACTAAGGCCATTCTTGGAGAATCGACCCGCTTTCTTGTGTGTTATTCGTATGTTGTCAAAGTTTCGTCAATACCTTTGAGGTAGGTGGCTTCACTCTCATCTCCTATTTCTAGAATTTACTATATTAGATTCAAATTGGTTTATTTATTTTAAAATTTATCTAAAAATATTCATTTTCAGTGATTTATGGTTTTTGTTAAATTGTGTGATCTTGGTGAATAGTTGTGAAAAAGGGGGTTTAGTTACACGAATTTAAAATGATGATTTTAAATTATGGATTTTTTGGAATTTCTATATGGTTGACGAAAAAGATATTTTCAATAGAAATGGTTTTCAATAAAAAATTAGTTTTATCGAAATGGTTTGGAATTGAAATCTTTTGGCATTGAAATAGTTTTGATGGAAATGGTTTTCAATAAAAAGGTATTTTTATTGAAAGGGTAGTTTTGGCATGATATTTGGGAATATGTGGTGTGTGTTCATGTTTCAAATATGGGGCTTGGTTGAAATATGACCTTGTTCCTGGTGCCAACAGTTTAATGGCACATGGGAATTTCATACATGGGGCTTGTTTGAAATATGACATTGTGCTCGGTGTGAAAGGGTTAATGGAACATGGGGAACAATTACCTTGTGACGACTTGGTAGATCGACGAGAAACCACTCATGAGTATGGAACGTTCATAACGTAGCATGCATGGTTGGTTTCGTTGGTTTGTGTAAGGGTTGGGTATGCCAAAAAAGGATAATTTTAAATTATTTTAAAGCTTGTTTAGTTATTTTTATGGAGAATTAACATGCTGGAAAAATTGGTTTCAATCGCACTTGTATGCTTTTTGTTATAAAGGGTTTTGAAAACGTATTTATATTTAGTTATAAACTATTTTCAGAAAATTTTTTATATAAAATGTTTTATATAAATGTTTCTAACTCTTCTATCATAGTGGCGTGAGTAGGGGATTCATTGGGGAAAACCTACTGAGTTTTATACTCACCCCTGCTTTGGTACTTTGGTGATTTTTCAGATTCTATCTTCTAGAACAAGGTAAAAGGTAATGTTTCACACATATTTAGCACTACCTCATGATGTTTGGGCTATTTGGAGGCTTTGGAGCTTTGAGCTTGTGGAGCATGGAGTCTTGAGAGAGTCTTGTGTAGTTTTTCCATTGTGTACTTTGATACTTAGTTATTCTTCTGTTGTTGCCTACTTTGATGTGGTTTTTAGATAGATGAAGTTATTGAGTTGTATTTCATTTTTTCATGCATCATATAGTGAATGTTGGTTATGGTTTTTAGGTTTACTGGTTTATTTATTAAAGGGTAAATAGTCCCCCATATGTATATGAAACCCTTCAGCATTTATTGTCATACTTTCGCGTCTTGGGGATGTCACTTAAGGCCTAGTAATGACTTGTTCTACTCTCCATCCAATGAGAATTGGTGGGTCATTACAAAATAAGTCAAATATTTAGTGAATAATGGTGTGTAATTAAAATTTAATATTAATTAAAAAATACTGACTAACTACATCGAGTAATGGACATAATTGAATGTCATTTTATTTTTCAATTTATCATATATAAAACATGTGTTACATTTATTTCACATACATATGTGTAATTAATCCATTTTTATATACAACGTACGTACACAAATATTTACATAATTAATGAAATCTTATATGGAAATACAAACACCTAATATTTATATAATTTATTCAAATTTTAGCATTAATTTTAGAATTTCTTTATAAAATGATACATTTAATATATTATGGTTTTAATTGGTAAATTTTATTTATTTATTTTTAATATTATTATAGTTGGGTTTTTTTATTCAATTTTAAAAAAAATTATTTTTAATTTTTAATTTTTAATTTTTTTGGAATTTAATAATTTTATATCATTTAATTATATTTATTTATTTACTATGTTTTAATATTTTCAATATGTATTCATATTTATTTCAATATATATTCATATTTTTATATTTATTTTTATTTAATTAATAAAACTTATACCTTTTTTCAATATTTTTTAATTATACTCATTTTTAATTATTCAATTTCACTCATTTTTAACATACATGCATTTAAGATTATATATTCATTGATAATGTTATAAATGTATTTTTAAATAAATATATTTATAAATATATATTTTTTATATTTATAAATTTAAATATTTATAATTATAAAAAAATATTTTTTTAAAAGTATTTATATAATTATAAATAAATAATTATATATATTAAAATAATTATAAAATTATAATAAGTTCATTTGACAATGAATATATTTACTATATTTATATTTATATTTATATATATTTATTATATATATATAAATATATATAAATATATATAATGATTTAAATATAAAAATATTATTTTTCAAAAAAAAGTATTTATATAACAATAATTAAATAATTATATATTTAAATAATTATAAAATTATAATAAATATATTTACATAATGAATATATTTACTATATTTATATTTATATTTATTTATTAAATATATTTATATATATAATAGGTGATTATGGGTACAATTACATTAAACACACACACACCACACACATAAGCTGGAAAGGTATGTCATAGCCCCTCCAAGGGATGTCCCACCCATCAAACCTTATTTATTTAGTACATAGCCCGAAGGCCCAGTGCGCATTAAACCCATTACATAGCTCAAAGCCCCACAAACTAGCCTGAAAGGCCCGGTACAACATCATCCCTACATCATATTGTCTATGTCCTCAAGTCTTCATCACCGCCTGCCTGCATCATCGCCTGCCTACGTCACCTCCTGCCTGTGAAAATTCGCTCCCACCCATATTCGAACTCAGGTCTGATGCAAGATTGCGGGGAACCTTTATCACTCGAGCAAGCCTCACTTACAAATTTATTATTATATATATATGTGTGTGTGTGTGTGTGTGTGGGTGTATATTTCTATATAATGATATAGATATATTTATAATTATAAAATTATAATAAATATATTTAAATAATGAATATAATTACTATATTTATATATATATTTATATATATTTGTTAAATGTATATATAATTATATAAATATATTTATAATTATAAAATTATAATGAATATATTTAAATAATGAATATACTTTCTATTTTTATTTTTATTTTTATTTTTAAATATATATAATTAAATAAATATATATAATAATGTAAATATATTTATAATTATAAATATATTTATAGATATATTTATTTATAAATATATTTATTAATTAATATTTACTAAATTTATAAAATTATATATTTATAAATATAAATATAATATATAATTTTTTAAAAAGAAGTATTTATATAATTATAAGTAAATAATTATAATTATAATTATAAAACCACTATCAGTGACAAAGTTTTGGTGATGATAAAGATGTATTTTATCAACGCTAAAAAACACAAATAAAGCTATCTTTTATTAGTGCTTATTAATTTAGCACTGATAAAAGGTATCTTTATTAATGCTTTTTTGGAAGTACTGATAAAAGTCTGCCTAATCTATTTAAAGAACCCTAATGCACTTATTTTAGTCACAGTATCTTAAGATTTTGTGGAATTCCACTACTATCGGCTCTCCTCCTCCTCAAATCCATGGCTTGAATCAAGCCTTGAATGAATCCAAGGCTCAAATCAAGGCTCAAATGAATCCAAGGCTCGAATCAAGGCTTGAACGATTCCAATCATTCTTGATATCTCTAATTTCTCTTAAATGAATCAATGGTTGAATCCACGGTCTATTGTCTTCTCATTCTCCTCACTTGTTGATTGTGTGTTTGGGATTCACGTATGGTGGTTTTTCCAATATATTTTCCAGCTGTGGGGGAAATTTAGCAGTTTCTCCATTTACATTTATTTTTTCATTATTTTTTTCAAAAATTGGTTTTTTTTATTTATTCCACTTTATTTAAATCAATTTGGACCTCTTCTACACCCTATAACACATGAACAATGTAAAATAGATCTCTTAAATCATCCTCCAATTTTTATTTCATTTTAAAATGTGTTCCTCCCATGTATTTAAATTTATTCTCAATGGTAAATAATTATTTGATACCCAGTAAGGGTTCATAAAAAAATTTCTATGATTCCTCAGTAGGCCATAAATTGATTTCATGGGGATTAGAACCTTATTTATAAAACTACTGATATATATTTTTTAAGAGTTTTTAAAAAGTCATATGAGGATATTTTAAATGAATAAGATGAATTAAAAAAATCGGCCCTATTTGGAGTTCTAAAGGATGTAACCAATGGTTTAAGGGTTTTTTTAAAAACATTGTATGATTATTAGTAGACTCCAATGAGAGGATTGTTTTTTTTTCAATGTGTTAATACCTATTGTGGTTTTAAAGGATATTTATATTATAGTTTTACATTATGATTTTGGTATCATTAGTTTATAAAAATGATGAATTTGTAATAATATTTTCACCCATCTAGTTATTAAAATCTTTTTCTTAATTTATTAAAAAAATGTTACATTATGATTTATCACCCTTATTATTAAACCATTGGTTTAGTTTTTTCTATAGGCTATTTACCTTTTATGGGATGTGTATCGATTATTATTTTATGATTCTTATATGATGTGATAGGTGGATATTTCTTGAGAGGGTGTTGGAGGCGAGATGAGGTTTATTGATTACGTTTTATTATTGATTTATAAATTGATTGTGTTCATGTTTTTTTCTCATCTCCACTTTTACTATTCCATGGGAACCCAAGGTGGCTATTTTAGTGATATATTGTGTGGTATAGTTTCTGGACATGATGTCCATATTGATTTTCCCATGTCGTTAGTGATGTAATATCCATGTTGTTTTACCTATAGTGTTAGGGATATGCCAGCCTTATTTATTTTTCGACGGTGTTGTTATAGATGGGAACCCTTTCTTTATTGATTCTACTGGTATATGTTTAGTATTTTCATTCCATTTGATCCAATGAGATTCCAATTATGAATTTTGATTTGATGATATTACCTTATAGATCCCCGCTACACACATTGTTTTCATCCCTTTTTTAATTTCATAGACATGTTACAGAAATTTATTTGTGTTTACTATTATTATACATCATTTTTATAATGGATATCATTTTTTTCTATATTCTATCTTTAATTTATGGTTGAGTTTACTTTTTGTTTTTATTAAAAAAAAAATTTTGAGAAATGTATTGAATGAAACCCAATATCACACATGGACTCCGTCTAACACCTCATGATCTTTTATAAAATAGTTTTTAATGTCATGAATATTTGTAAAACCTTCTTGATGTTGATTGTTGATTTAATTTTCTGGAATGTGAAAGCTTTTATTTTGGATTCTTCTATGATATTTTATGAAAATTATTTTTTATAAATAAAATTTCCCTTGATTGAATTTTGAAAGAATCCCATGGGAACCTCAGTATTTAGGTGGATAGTCAAGGACAATAATGTTAAGATTTAAATTGTTTATTTACCATTGTCTTCTGAAAAAATAAATTTACTCATGTCAGCTTTATAAAATGTATATGGAATGTTTAATAATTATTCTTTACTTTAGGCTGGGTCATGTACTACATAGAATTTTTATTATCATTACTATTTTAAATTTCAATTTTGAAAAAAGAAACTTGTTTTTAAATGTAAAAGTGGGTTTTGAAATTAAAAAATGAGGTTTTCCCATAAAATGAAATAAAGTGGATTTGGTGTTTTGAAATGTGTGAAGTGATTTCAAAGTGAACCTATAAATTTTTAAACATTTCAAATTGTACATATTTTCAAGGAAATTATTTTAAATTTTTTATTTATTATTAATGGTTTTTTAATATGATTTCAAAAAAACTCTCTTGATGCTAACAATTTTTATTTAAAAGGGGGTTTGTATCCCATTAAGTGTTTTGAAAAAAAACAATCAATTTTTATGTTTAATTTAAAAACAACTAATTTCAAGAGGGGTTTTAAAAATTAAAAAATAATCCTTTTAAATTTTGAAAGTGGTTTTGAGATGATATTTGAAATTTTAAATTATTTTGTGGTAATTTAAAAAGTTCTTGTCTCTTACAAAGTGTTTTGTAAAGTGGTTGGTTTCAATATGGAATTAGAAAAACATTTATAGTAATAATATCATTAATCTATTATTAATTAATATATTTCCATAAACCTTCTTTATTTGAAGTCATAAACTTATTATTTCATTCGTTCAAGGGAACATGATTTCTATGTTTTATTACTTTTATACCAACTAGGAGACTCTTTTTAGTGTTTGAAATAAGAGGGACTAGGAAGTCATGCATCTATTTCCCCTTGGAGATCATATTGTAGTCTTGGTGTAATAATTTTTCTATTCAGGGGATAGTGGTTGTTGTATACTTGAGCCAAGGTAATCATGTATATAAACCCATTAGAAGTGGGGAAATGGTATAAAAGAGTAAGGGAACTGTGAACATGTATTGTATGATTAGCTCATCTGTCAAACCATTATGTTATTGAGAAACTTTTCAACTTTAGGAAACAAACTAAAAAAAATTCTAATGCTTCACCAAATACTACCCTGAGAACATTTAGATTTAAGGAGACAATTTTTATCCTCATCAACTTCATCTCCTGAACTGTTATTATTTGACTTTTTTCTTAAGACTCATCCCTTATCTCTTATAGACATACACTTATTTTTCTTAAACTACTCTGAGTAGTAGTAATCGCATATCTGCTACTGATGGTAATTTTGGATGAATTCATAGGATAACACCTACCATAGTGGATTAATTATTTTATTAAATCCAATTACCCATTTCCTTCAAATAATACTAAAATTATTTGAAATAATCAACTTCTGGGTTCCCCTTATTAGAATTATATATAAGTTTCACCACTGATAATGAATATGTTATGTGTATTTTTTTTTAAAAAAAATATTTTAACCAAATAGGATGGATATGAATCAAAAATGGACACACATTAATCATATGATAAAATATTATGAATATGGATCTAAAGAGTTCATAAAGTTTCTAATAGAGAATGCATACAGCCCTTCTCAAATCCTTTTTTTTTTGTATTTATGTTGTTTTTATTAAATAAAAATTAGTTTGGAATAGTTTTAAGGAAATTGGTTTTTCATGGAATAGATTAGAGCTATTAATTTTGGACTAAACACACTCGAAAAATGAACGTCCACACTGATTTCTAAGATACTGCAGTTTATGGATCAATTTATCTGAATACCAGTATAAATGATGATGGAGATGACATAGAATAAATGATAATGGAGATTGAAGATGACCTGCATGATTTTTCCATTTTTTTATAAGGTAAATAGTTTTTCTAAGAGACCATTGTATATTTCTTATATTAAATACACAACATTATTAGCTTTATTGAAGTTATATAATTTGAAATCTAGTTGAATATGGAGAGACACCATCTTCACATAACTACTTGGTCTCCTAAATGATATGATACTCTAAGAGAATTATCTTCTATGTCGAAAAAATGACACTAAGTGAATGTTACATTCAATGGGAATGATATCTAAAAAATACATTCTTTTCCAAATGATTTCATATTGTTTCTCAAGGACCATTAATCACTCATAAAATTCCTTATGTTTGGCACAAATCGATACAAGAAAAATGATTCAAGACCTTAAATTTTTTTTGGTACTTTCCTATCATTACATTATTTTGAAGACTATATAGATGTCAGAAAACTATGAGAAAATTGACATGGAATTTGGATACAATAATTAAATATGAGAACTTGTTCTATCTTATAGATTCCCCTTTGTAAGAGAAAACTGATTATGATTATCTTGAATTTGGAAATAAGCTAATAAAATTTTTCCTTACATTATCTAAAAATAGAATAAATCCTTTTGGTGAAAAAAATAGTACTCACAGTACATGGACCATCATATTGTAAATTAAAACATTCCACCATGGTTATTCATGAAACACAAATACATTATGTTTTCTCCACTTAAATCTGGACTAAAGAAACCTAGTAATGATATTGATGTCTATTTAGCTCCATTGATAGAAGATCTGAAATTGATATGGGATATAGTTTTTACAATGTATGATGCTCATATAAGTGAGGAATTCACATTGAGGGCCATATTTTTTGTAATAATAATTGACTTTTCTACTTATGAAAATTTTTCAGGCTATAACATGAAAGGAATGTTGGGGTGTCCCAATTGTAAAGAATTCACACACTCAGTTTCATTGAAAAATTTCTAGAATAATATGTTTTTAGGACATCAAATCATTTTACCTCAATGTTATAAATACAAATCCTAGATGATATCATTCAATGGGAATACCAAACAAGGTAAAACACCATCTCCACTAATAGGTGATCAACTGTATGATAAATTAAAAGATATTGAATCAATATTTGGAAAACCATTTTCAAAAAACCTTATGAAATCATCTAAGAAAAAGATATCAATTTTCTTTGAATTCCCTTATTGGAACTATTTATACGTTAGAAATTTTCTAATGTCATGCTTGTAAAAAAAATACATTTGATAGTTTTATTAGAAAATTACTAAATTTTCTTGGAAAATAAAAGATGGCATCAAGGCTATGTTAGAAATGATTAGCTTTGGAATAAGGGAATATTTTTTACTAGTGAAGTGTAAAGGGTGTAATTTTCTTCCTCCAGCAACTTACTCTCTGTCTAGACAAGAAAAATTGAAATTTTTCATTTTCCTTAATGGTGTAAAATTTCTATATGGGTATTCATCAAATATTAATAATTTTGTTTCAATGACTAATTTTCAGTTATAGGGACTAAAATAACATAACTTTCAAGTTTTAAGTAATATTTGATGCTTGTTGCTTTATGATTCATTCTTCCTAAAAATGTATGGCATACACTAACTAGACCCTACTTATTTTTCAAATCCATATGCAGTAAATTTATAGACCCTTCGAAGTTTCCAATCATGATTATGGAGTTTGTAGTTATATTATGTAAATTAGATATGTTCTTTCCACCATCATTTTTTGATTTAATGGTACACCTGATGGTTCACATGGTTAGAGAGGTTCAACTATGTGATCATGTTCATTACAGATGGATGTACCCCATTGAACAGTATATGAATATTTTGAAAGGGTATCTAAAGATTCAAATTCAACCAGAGGGTTATATTGAAGAATGATATATTGTAAAAGAATCTGTTGAATACTATAATAATTACATATCAAATGTTGATAGCATCATTCTCCCAATGTCTTGTCATAGAATATGCCTTATAGTTAAAGGGATTTCCAGAAGAGATGTTTCTGCAATTACCATCACAGAATATGAGCAGGCACACCTTTATATTTTACATAACATTAAATATGTTCATCCATATGATTAATCACACAAAGAAATTTTAATAGATTTGAATATATCAAGGGATGAAGTATGGATATAAAATAAACATAATCAAAAGTTTATAAGATGGTTTTGTGATCAAATTTATAAGGTGTTATGTAAAAATCTAAGTTCAATTATTGAATTACTTCAATGTCCAGCTAGGGGGCCAAATGAAAATGTTATATCTTCCATTGTTTTTTTAATTAATGGTTATATGTTCCATAAAAAAGAACACAATTACTAAAACATGATGAAAAATAGTGGAGTTATGCTTATGGAAGAAGTGATGCACATATCTGGTTCCAAGGATATAAATCCAATTTATATGAATATTCCCAATTTTGGCATTATCGAATAAATATACGAGTGGGATTATACCACATTTAAAGTGCCTATTTTCCATTTAAAATGGGTCGACAAGAGGATTGTAGTAGAATTTGATAAAATGGGCTTTGTGAAAGTGAATTTTAGTTGGGAAGTGGAAAAGTAAGATTCATTTATAATGGCATCACAAGAAGTGAAAGTATTTTATGTCTCAAGTATAGAAAACAAGAAATGATCGATTATGATTCTGACGACTAAAATAGTTTCAGGTTCAAATGAGAATTCAAGCGATGATGACCTTCCATTAAGAGATCACAATCAGTTCATGGAGATACCAATGTCGACAATAAATTGTGCATTAAAAGGGAACATAAAGAGGGGATTTGGATTCTCGATAGAGGAGATAAATTCCTAAAACATTTAAAAAATAAATACAATTTAATGAGAAGGTTAAAGGTTTTTTAATATAATATTATTTTCCTCATAATATTATATACTCTCTACCACATTAAAATAATATAAGTTAAATGTTTGAATACTCATGCGGACAATGTCTTCTTCACATAATGATGTTACCAATCTTGGGGAAGAATGGATTTTTGATGATAAAAATATATAATTATCTAGGAATCAATAACATGTTTATGAAAAAACATTAAAGATGCAGCATCATAGTGTTTCATAAAATTATCAATGCAATAAGTAAGTGTATAAAATTTTAGGTTGGTTAGAATCAACATGGTCAACCTGTTAACCCCAACTAGTCAATGTTCATTAGTTTTGTTGGGGTCACAACAAGGATTAATGTACTGATTGGTATAGATCTTTGGTACCACATCTATCCTGTAATGAAGGAAACCCTTTGGGAAGATATGAATATAATTTCACTATATAATTTCTCTATTTTCCAAAAAATATATATAATGAAATGTTTATTTAATTCTCATTATTCCATGTAGAGTTTAGTTATTTTAGATTTTTTCCTTAAGAAATATGTATTAATGGCCACTATAAAATACTAAAGAGGCTTCCATAATCTTATTACCAAGTTACAACTTAGGGATGTTGAGGGGGAATTAAATCCCCACGTACCAATTATTTATCAACACATTATAAATTAGGAAACAATGAATTATTTAATCATTCATCGTGATAAGAAATCATTTTAGGTGAATTATAGTCGATAATATATTATTTGAAATTATTTAATTTATCTAATTTCATTTAAAATTGATAATTTATAAAAAAGAAAAATAGTACTGAAAATAAAGTGCATGCATCCAAACCAATGTACCCCTATCACAAAGAATGGATGGAGTACACTTCACTAAAGAAGAAATTGTTATGTTTTTTAAATCAATAATAAAATTTTTATGTGATATGAAACAACATATGTTTCTTTGTTTATATTAAAATTGATGAATCAAAATTTGAATCCACCTCTATCCCACATAATGTGTTATAGAAGCAGGCTCGTGTAAATAATGAGGGAAAAATAGTTGATGAAAACATAAAATCGGTATAGGAAACATGTGTAAGTATTAAATAATAGTAATTTTTTATGATTTATAATAGTATAATGTAAAAATATATATTTATGTACTTATTTTTTTTATATGGTTAAGACACATGAGTCGACAACGACCATACCAGAAGAAAAAAAACTTTCACTAGCTTTGAGCGGTCATAACTATATGATCGTATTAGAGGAGTAGGTTTTGGAGTGTCTCCTCGAACATATTTCAAGAAGATAAAACCACATAAAAATACATATAACATGATGAATGGATTACAAGAATCAATAGATGCTTTACAAGATATTACGGTTTGGTCTCATTTGGAAAACCAATGTATGAGAAAGGATCAAAGTGAACTGACAGTGGAACAAAGATCCGCATAGAAGAACCAAATGACCCCCCTAGATTTTAGGCTAGTCATTACCCTCAACCACATACCTTACCCAAGGTAATCAATTTTTTCATTAATATTTCTCTTATATGTGAATCAGAAAACTTATGATAACTTTATAATACTAAAATTATATAGATTAAAGTTGTATGTGATTTCTATTTATCAGTATCCACACACCACCTTGTTGTGAGGGGTACGATGTATAATATCCCTAGAGACAATATACATAATAAAGAAATACCAAAATATTACCTAAGAGTACTGATTGAGGTAGATATATAGCTAACCACTCAGTTTCATGTTCCACTTAATGATCTATATATTACAACGGTAAATGATGATATTGAAAATTTTGTATAACGGTCGTCTGATATTAAAAAGATAAATGAGGTACATCTTTAACAAGTTTTGTCATATAAAAACTTATATAAGTTAATGTAAAATGGTCTAAAGTGAGGTATGATATTATAATAGGATAACGATATTGGGAAATGAAAGGTTGGATCAAGACAATCTAGTGAATCAACCAAGAAATCAAAAGGACCTTCTGAGAGTACCTTCTCTCTGCCAACTCCATAGAAACATTTATTATCATTAAAAATTAATGTAGGGACCACATTTAAAGACAAAAATATGTATTTAATTACATATTTAGAATAAATATATGAAACTTTCATGAGAAACATAGTTGGTCTTGAGAGTATAAATGGTATTCTAAAGTTTGAACGGATGTGAGTTTCAGTTGTGGATACATACATAAGGTACAATTTCATAATATGTTTTCCCAAAAAATAATATAATATGATCCTTAAATTTAATAAATATACATATTTTATATAGGTGTTTATATTAATTCTATATAAAGGGAAGGATGTGTGAAGATTGATTTAGATTTATTAATCTCTATATCATTTCTATGCCAGAAACTTATTTTTATAAGACAAAAATTGAGAATAAAAAACTGATCTAAACAATGAGTTTGATAAAAAATAAAAAACAACAGACTCTTTTTTATGCCTACATTTTAGGGGTAAACCTCTAAAATATAATCATATAAAATTTATTTTTATTTTTTCCTTAATTATTTTTTTTCTTTTTTAGGAATCACTAGATGTTTATTGTACTCAATCTGGATACACCAAATATTTTTTTTTGATCCAAATCAGAGATATCCAACAAACCAACCGCACATGATGTGTAGTTTTAATTTTTAATACACTAAAATCAATATTTTATAGATAAAATTAAAATTTACATGTTGTAAAATATGTTTGAACAAAAAAAATTATGATATGGTGGTCACTAAATATAGGCTAAATCGTGACATGAATTCAGTAACTATACATAAAAAGCATGTGGATTACTTAGAATAGAAATATATTAGGGTATATATTGAAATATTTAACTATAAAAAAATTTCAAAACAATTTAGTTAGTTTGGTCAATTTTTCTATAGTTTTTGAAGCAATATAATGACAACTATTGTGGATATTATATTTGAAAATTTATGAAAGAGATCATAAACCATCTGAAGACCAGCATAATTGAAGAGGTAGGTTTCAAAGGTAATTACAATTTTATTAAAAATATTTCTTAATATTTTTTTCTATTTTTTCTCGTTACTACCAATATTTCCAACAACCTTCATACTCAAAATAAGAAGTAAATTTGTTTATAGATTAGTGGGAAGTGTACATCATGTCAAAATGTTTACCAACAAGAAATTTAGGTGATTACCTACAATGTTTGTGATCTAGTATGGTCTATAACAATAGAAATATATTTGATGTGTGAAGCATTAGTATCAAAATTATTTTATATTATTTTTGATCTATTTATAAATGATAATTATAATGGAGGAAATCAATTTTTTTAGGAATGAGATGAAAACATGGTGTCTGAATGTATATAGGAATTGTGAAGAAGTGAATTCCTACTACTTGTTTTGTTAGTTTTCTCATCATTTTATCTAATTATTTTATTAAATTTAATTATAATTTTTATAATAAAATTAGAATAATTCCCTCTCTAGGTTTCCATCATATGTGGTGGTAAAAGATATAAGAAAAGAACAATACAGTGGTTTCACTTTGGTGAATGGTGGAATTATTTGAGCTATTTGGTCATCAATTAGATGCAAGATATAATATCACAAATTCTTGTGAAATCCATAAAATTTACACATCAAGTTTACATTAGTGATATGGATTGACTAAAACTTATTCTTTTGAATTCACATGATGTGAAATTAAATAATCCCACCATTATATTACATAGAACCTCACAATCATTACATGTTTTTTAACCTATCATTATTATGCATATATATACTTGTTCACCATCTCAAAATAAAAAAATGTGGCCATTGTTTCATCACTAATATGCATGTACATGTTCATTATGTAAAACAATACACACTCACAAGCTCATTAATTAAAAATTCATCATCATTATCAATAAAAAATACATGACAATAGGGATTATCCCATTTTGATGAACAAATAATGATGATTTTATGTTAGAGTTTGTCATCACACAAAATATTGAAAAGGATATACTAATATATATCACAATCATGGAATAATTAATGGTTATAATATATTTTAGTGTCATTTGGATGCTATAAATGTCTATATTGATGTTTAATACTATGAGAAAGGGTTAAACAATTTATAATAGAGTTTAGTATCCTCTAAAAATACATAATGGGTCACAATAAAGTTTATTCCATCAATGAAGGTAAGTGGTGTATCATGGAGTTTTTAATCTCTGTGACAGTTAAAGGGAAATATATTTTATTATGTTCCCTAAAAAATCAAATTAAAATAATTATTTAAGTTCAATCAATGAACACTAATAAGGTTACACTAATGGTTAATGTTTTCTAGGAATAAATAAATAGATAAATTAATGTTTAATATAATAAAAGAATATATAATTTTTTGTGCTAGTTTTTTTAAAAAAAAATAAGAAGTAAAATGTTAATAAGTGTTTTTTACACCAACCCAAAAGGTAAAAAATATATGGTAATTTTGTGTAATACGTGAATGTTATGTTGTTATAAAATGGTTAAATATTTCATTTTGTTGGGATTGAGATTCTAAAATATCTCATATGTATCCATAGTGGATGAATAAAAAAATTTATAGTTTGGAATCATAGTTTAATACAATGGTAATAGAAATTAATTATTTAATATATATTATTAATTTATGTCTTTATAGTATTACTAACATAAAAATTGTTTTCTTATACATGTGGATTCTTTTGCTCGATCTGGGGTGGTTTGTTCTAAGATTCTCATTATCATGAGAGATTAGACTTTGTGGCTACAACTGAGATAATGACAACAAATAAATGGTTAAATAACAAGATTATTTCTTATGGAAGAGGAAACCCCATGTTTCTAGAAACGTGAAGTGTTTGAGGCAGTATTAAGTGTCATATTCCAACGAAATATAACATGTTCTCTATTTTCTAGATTTTTGAATATATTTTAAATAAAACAAAAATATATCACATATTCAATCATACGCACTTAAATCTGATACACAGTGTGACTGGTATGTCACCAAGTGTGTCTTTTTATTTAAAATTGACATTAATTTTAGTAAAAATACAATTGACATACACAAAACCAAGTAAAAGCATTCAATTGTTTTTTGATAATTTAGGAAAATGATTCCTAAGTCATTTTTGGCATGTAGGAATTATCCACACCTCAATATGATAAATGATGTTCCAGTTATGAATCAAATTCTTTATTATTGGTTTTAAATTTACATATTAGTTCAAAAAGTAACACACAATGAAAACTAAGAAAATGTACTCAGATTGTCTTAATAGTTTATGGAAATGATTTATAATACATTTTTGATGTTTAGGAATTTGTATCATGTAAAACTTACAGATGATGTATCACTCAATGTGTGTGTTTCCAATTTAAAATTACATTTTAGTAAAAAAACACTAGTGACAGACTCAAAACTAGGAAAACGCATTCAGATTGCTTTTATACTTTATTAAAATGATCCATAAGTAAATATTTTTGTTTATAAATCATCATTATCTCAATATAATGCACTTTGTAACCAATATGACTCCAAGCATGTCTTTTTATTTAAAATTTACCATAATTTTAATAAAAAAATACAAGTGACATACTCAAAACCTAAGAAAACACATTCATATTATTTTGACAATCTATTAAAAACGTCCATAAGTCATTTGTGACTTTTAGAAATCAGATTCACCGTAATTCGATGAACGGTGTGACTGGTATGACCCAAAGTGTGTCTTTTTATTTAAAATTGACATTAATTTTTAGTTAAAAGGACAACTGACAAACTCAAAACTAAGAAAATGCATTTGGGATTTTTTATAATTTAGGAAAATGATCTCTAATTATTTTGGGACATATAAGAATCCACGTCACCTCAATCAGATACATAGTGTGAATGGTATGACTCCAAGTGTGTCTTTATTTAAAATTGACATTAATTTTAGTAAAAAAGAAAAGTGACATACTCAAAACCAAGAAAACACATTTTTATTGTTTTAATACTTTAGTAAAATGTTCCATAAGTCATTTTTGATATCTACAAATGATTCATACCTCAATATGATACAAAGTGTGACCGGTATAACTCCAAGTGTGTCTTTTTATTTAAAATTGACATTAATTTTAGTAAAAAAACAACTAACATACTAAAAACCAAGAAAACTCATTTGGTTTGATTTTATACATTATAAACAATTATCCATATGTTTTTTGTGACATGTAAAATTAATTCACACCTCAATCTAATACACAATGAACCCGGTATGACTCAAATTTTCTGTTATCGATTTAAAATTGATATTTTAGTTCAAGAATTATTACTCACTGAAAAGCAAGAAAACGTGCTCATATTTTCTTGATAATATTGTAAAATAATTCAGAAGTCATTTTTGATGTGTAGTGATCAATCTCACATAAAATCGACACATGATGTGACCGGTATGAGTCAATGTGCATGTTTCCAGTTTAAAATGACATTTTCATAAAAAACATAAATGACATACTCATAATTGAGCAAACACATTCATATTATTTTGATACTTTAGAAAAATTATCCATAATTTATTTGTGATGTGTAGGAATTATTTGAACCTCAATAAGATTCACGGTGTGACCGGTATTTCTCCAACTAAGTCTTTTTTAATGGAAATTAATTTTAGTAAAAATGACAAGTAACATACTCAAAATATGAGGAAACACATTTGTATTATTTTGATACTTTTTTTAAAATGATCTTTAAGTGATTTTTGATGTTTATAAATCAATCTCACCTCAATATGATATAGTATGTGCCTGTTATGACTCAAATTGTTCATTGTCAGCTTAAAATTGACATTTTAGTTCAAAAAGTGTCACTCAAAGAAAATCATGAAACATGCTCAAAATGTCTTGATAATTTAGGAAAAAAATCATAATTCATTTTTTATGTGTAAAAAATAGTCAAACATTAAACTTACACATGATGTGACCAATATGATCCAAAGTGCATGTTTCTAGTTTAAAAAGACATTTTAGGGAAAAATACAAGTGACATACTTAAAAATGATAAAAAAACATTCTGATTGCTTTGATACTTTAGGAAAATAATCCATATGTCATTATTGATGAGTATGAATCATCTTCACCTCAATCTGATGCACAGTATTACCGGTATGACTTCAAGTGTGCCTCTTTATTTAAAATTGACATTAATTTTAGTAAAGAATTCAAATGGCATACTCAAAATTAATAAAACACATTTATATTCTGTTTATATATTATTAAAATGATATAGAAGTCATTTTTGATGTGTAGAAATCATCTGTACCTCAATCTGATTCACGGTGAGACTGATATGGCTCCAATTATTTCTATTTATTTAAAATTGACATTAATTTTAGTAAAAAATACAATTAACATACTCAAAACTGAAAAAACGCATTTGGGTTGTTTTGATACTTTAGGAAAATGATCCATAAGTCATTTTTGACATGTAGGAATCATTTTCGACTCAATCTGATGCATCGTGTGACCAGTATGACTCAAAGTGTGTCTTTTTATTTAAAATGGACATTTATTTTAGTTAAAAAGACAAGCGACATACTCAAAAATGATAAAATTCTTTTGGATTGTTTTGATACTCTAGTAAAACGATCCATAAGTCATTTTTAACATGTATTAATTATCCACACCTCAATCTAATAGATGATGTTCCTGATATAACTCAAAGTGTCTCTTATCAATTTAAAATTGAAATTTTAGGTCAAAAATTTTCACTCACTGAAAACCAATCAAATGTTTTCTTATTTAATTAATAATTTATTAAAATGATTCATAAGTCATTTGTGACAAGTAGTAATCAGTATCATATCAAACCAATACACAATGTGCCCAGTATGACTCAAAGTGAATTTTCCAGTTTAAAATGAAATTTTAGTAAAAAAACACAAGTAAAAACTTAAAATAGAGAAAACTAATTCTTATTTTTTTAATACTTAAGTAAAAAAATACATAATTCATTTTTGATGTGCAAGAATTAGTCGCACCTCAATCTGATGCACCGTGTGAGCAGTATGACTCCAAATACTTTTTTTATTTAAAATTGACATTAATTTTAGTAAAAATGACAACAAACATACTCAAAACCAAGAATATTCATTCAATTTTTTTATACTTTATTAAAATGATCCATAATTCATTTTTTATGTATAGGAATCATCCACCCCTCAATCTAATACACGATGTGCCTAGTAGGACTCAATATATCTATTGTCAGTTTAAAATTGACATTTTATTTCAAAAGGTGTCCCTCACTAGAAGTTGTGAAAATGCGCTCAGATTGTCTTGATAATCTAGAAAAATGATTCATAGTTCATTTTTGATGTGTAGGAATTAATTTCACATCAAACCAACACATGATGTGACTAGTATGACTCAAAGTGTGTGTTTCCAGTTCAAAATGACATTTTAGTAAAAACACAAGTGACGTATTAAAAACTGAGAAAATGCATTCATATTGTTTTGAAAATTTATTAAAATGATAAATAATTCATTTGAGACGTGTAGGAATAATTTTCATCTCAATATAATGCACTTTGTGACCGGTATGACTCCAAGTGTATGTTTTCAATATATAATTGTCATTTTAGTTTAAAACGCACATCACATCACCAAAACCGAGAAAACGAACCTATATTGATTTCTCATAATTCTATCTGCTATTACATAATTAATTTACTTATAATTTTTATCTTATACTTATTTGGTTAATCTTTATATAGATAATTCTTGAAGATGAAAAGAAATGGTGTGATGTGCAAGAATCAACTACAACTCAATATGATACATAGTGTTCTTAGTATGACTCAAAGTTAAATTTAAAACTAAAACATTCTATTTAATTTATTTATTTCTAGTATCACTAACATAATAATCATTTTCTTATATAGGTGTATTCTTTTTCTCAAGAAGGGGTGGTTTTTTTTGGAAATATCATGATTCGGGGTCAGAGGCCAATCAAAGGAACATTGATATTTTTTAATGTGTATGATAATTTGTAATTATGTAATTTTATAAACAAATTTTTTAAATATATATAATATAGTGTTTTATTTCATTTAATTTCATTGTAAATTTTATTTCATTTATAACATATATTTATACCTATTTTTTCTATTATTTCTAGTCGTGTTTGTGGTGCTACAGTATACAACTAAATTTAGTAGCACAATATAGTATGACCCTTTATCAATGCTTTTTTGTCACTAATAAAGTACACCTTTATCATAACTTTTCTAACATTTATAAAATCCTAGGGATTTTAATCATGCTCCAGTAGGAACTATTTATTTGTGTTCTGAAAAATGCCATTTTAGCACTGTTAAAGGTCGGTTTTGTAGTAGTGTTGTGCCTTGATCAATCTATAATTCATCTATTACTCTAAGAAATGAAGGTGAATTTGTTTTATATAAATCCTAATATATCATAAGATCCCTAAATATACTGATAATTCATTTCTTCTATCTTTATTTATCATCACAAAAAAATGGTTATAATAAGTTTTCCAATATGCATAAATCTTCATATGAAGAAATAATACATTAATATCTAAAACCCCGATCAATTTTTAATATAAACTATTTCATAAAAAATTAACCTTTATACCTTTATAAAAGATAAAAATCCAAAACTTTAGAAATATGGTAACTAAATTTCTTCAAATCATCTTAACATTGACTCCCATATATCATAAAGTAGATCTTTGTTGTCACATACCAAATATGTGAATACCTTCATAATGTATTCTCTTGAAACATTGTAATAACATGAATTTCCATAAATACTTATTGAAAACATGAATTCTTTATTATTCCAAAAACTTTTAGATATATTCCTTAAATACAAAATATTATTAAACTCCATCCATGATACTATAAACCAGTTTTTCAAAAAAATCACTAATCTATTTCCAAGGTAATCAATACTATAAAATTTCTATTATTCTTAACCAATATATCTTTATCCAAACTAAACACCATTTTCTCAACATCAGGAACATATTAAGGGTTACCTTCCCTTAATATTGTGTTTTATATATAATATAACCTTATCATTAAACCACTTTTCTAGGTCATCAGTAGAATTCAACGTACCCTTTTATATCCTTAATGAAAAACTTATACTGAAAAATCATTATATATTTCATAATAATTTAATCTCAATAAAAAAATACTTCAATAATAACAATTCATTCTCAAACTATCATCTAGGATTTATGATATTATTCTTTAATACCTCTTTCCTTTCATATGTAATTCCCAGTCTTTGTAAAACAAATACTTGTAAAACCTTGTTGAATATCTTCACAATTTTGCCCCTTAAGACATTGATTTATATAATTCCAAAAATCCTTACACTTGAAAAACTAGAGTGTAGGTGGTGCATTAGTTTTCCTCCTCTTCATCTATACTACATTAACCATTCCATTAATAACATATTGAAATTATCAGGATTTATGACATGCCCATCCACATTAAAAGCATCTACTAGTTCTATTCAATCAATTTCCTTGATGCGTATTCCCACATTTCAGGAATATATGAAAATGAATCTTCTTTCCTCTATGGTCTCTATTAAACAAACTCTTAGTGAACTCTATAATTCTCTTCTTTGGTGATTCTGAGAATTGGTTAAGGTGTATGTTGTTAATCATGTTTTGTGATGACTGATTGGGCACAATGTCTTTCACTTTAGTCATGATCCCATTTGTCTTCTCATCAGAAAATTGTCTTTCACATTCAATGTTAACCCAATTCCTTCTGGTTCCTATCATTAACTAATACCAAAAATCATAGTTTGAGAAACACTAATCATAGTGGAAAACCACATTATCATGAAACGTCACTTATATGATCTCTAAGTCATAACACATCCTTTTTAATGTATGAAACTTTAGGTTTATACGTAAATCCTTTATAATGGTTCATAATGAATTTGTGAATTTCCAAATAATATCACCTGAGAGTATCAAACTAGGTGTTCTGCAAGTCCCAGTATTGTACACCAGTTCCTGGTCGAGTCTAGATCAATATAGTATTTTTAGAGTTATTAAACCTAGGTATATCTGTTCCAAAACTACATACACTTGTAGTATCCATAAAGGGATGTATTTCTAGTAAACCAATCACTCTATCCTTTAACAAAATTCTAATAAATGTTCCTATACTTTGACTCATCCTTAGATTTATCCTTTGACATCTCTTTGGGGATCTCACTATGGTTTTATCATCCTAGTTTCCAAAGGTTAACTAAACATTTTCTTTGATACCAACTATAATGATTGAGACTTCTCATACATGGATTTTATATCTTTTATTATGAATAATAATTATATTACATAAAAACATGATTGAGGACTATAATAGTTTAGTTCCTTTATAAACCTGGAACATAATACTCAAATTTAGTGAAAGATCTTAAAGATCTTCCATAAAGATATTGTCACATAGTACTCCTCTTAGGAATACCCTTCCTAAACCTTTATTTATAACCTAGGTAAAGAAACATAAGAAAGGGAGAACTCAGACGACCAGTAAGTGTAAGAAGAAGATATATATTTATATATATATATATATAATCATAACATGAATGTAAGGGTATGAGAACATGGTTATAATATTTGAAAAATATACCCTATATATAAAGGATCATAATCATGACTCATGGAATAGATATTAGAAATTAATAAGACCTTAATCATAAGATAATCAAATAAAATGATCTATGAGATCATAACGTTGGCATAAGAGATGGAAATTTTTTGTATAAATATAATAAAAGAAAATATTATTTAAAGGATACCCACAAAGACATTCATAACATGTTAGGCTTAGTTTAACCCCTAATGTACCTACTTTGGGATTGGTCTAAAAACCCGTGCACCCACTATTTAGGTATTGGACTAACCACCCATGTACTACCATCTTTGGAATCGGGATAAACACCCATGTACCCTCATCTTTGGGCTTGGAATAAACACATATGTGCCCTCATATTTGGTCTTTGTCTAAACACTCATGTACCTCATCTTCAGTCTTGGTCTAAACACAAATTTATCTCTTTGAGATCATATAGAATTTATCATTACCCAATGCATTGAAGCATTATCTATGCACACCCATCATGTAAGCTATAATGGGCTCATCCAGCATTATCTGGGACACCCCATCGTAGAAGTTGTAATGAGCTTACCCAAAACTATCTAGGCCTCCCCCATCATATAAGTTGTAATGGTATTACCCATAGATATCTAGGTTTCCCCATCATAGAATCTATAATGGTATTACTTGGTGTTATCTAGTTTTCCCCATCATATAAGTAATTTTCAAGAACTACAACATGACTAAAGTACAAAGAGCTTTCATTTAATCATAAAAATCATAAAATCAACCATTATTCCCTTTATAATATGACTAACCCATGGAAAAGAAATGGGTTTAATGTAAATATATTTTAAAAATTATTGAAATGTGTAAAATAAATGGGTTCCATAACAATATCTTTGAAACATTGTTAACCTGTGGGAAAGAAATGATTTTCCATAAACATCATGCCACCAAAAAAATAACCATTCAAAGAAAGAATGTTAATGGAATACTTGGATCATATCACCCATAAGGTATATTTAACAAAACATGACCTCATATTATATGTAAAATTATTTTAAAAGTATCATTTAAAACATTTCTTGAGGAAAATAACATTTTTCTAGGAAAAGTGCTTTTTAAAACATAAAAATTTTTGAAAACTTTTTTCTTTGAAAATAACATTGAAAACTTATAAAAGAATATTTTAAAATCATTTAAAAGGCATAAAAAGTTTTAAAATAATTTTCCTTTAAATTTATCTCAAAATATCATTTATAAAAATTTCTACAAACATTTTTAGAAAACATGGGTTTGGAAGAAAACAAATTTCTAATCGAAGAGATAAATAAACTCATATTTTCTTAAAAACATTTTCTTAATTATCATAAGTATCAAAGAGTGTAAACAATGAAACATTAATTTAATATTTCATAAATTACCATAGGATAAGAAAAATCATGATAATTCTTACTATTTTGATCAAAAGATTTCAACATTCGATACTTGATCATAAACAACCCTAATAACTAGTGAGATTGTAACATAAAATTATTACCACTTTAGTAACCTTGAATATTGATCCCAATGAAAGAATAACATAAAATGAAACTCAAAATATCATCAAGATTAATAAATTACTGATATTAAATGTAAAATGGGTTTCATATAAACCTCTTAAAATAATATAGGAACATAATATAATGTACGTCTTAAAGAAGGAAAATTGAGACAAAAATAGCTTACTGATTTGGTAAATTTTGAACCATAAACCCCATGAAAGACAGATCCTTAAATGAATATTTGAATACCAATAATATTAAGTATAAGAATCATAAAATAAATTCATGCAATGCATATACATCACATAAAATAAATAGGTGGTGAATATGACATGCATCTCACAGAAGTAAAAAGTGAGATAAAAATCCCTTACCTGAAGTCTTGACTTCCATCATACTTGTTAAACCCTTATTTGTAATAAATATAAGTGTATTTTAAATATATTAAATAATTATTATTATATATATTATATCATGTATGATTTTATTATGACATTTTATTACCATTTTATATAAAATTTCAAGTTAAAGTTATGTTTTGGGTAATAACAGCTTTGTTTTTCATAAATGTTTTGACTTGTTTTTTCTCTTACTTAGATCATGATTTCATCCTTTAAATATTGTAAACCATGGTATTAATATTATATATATCACTTATATATTTATTCATATTAATCCTTATAATTTAGTGATAGAAAATGAAGTACACCGTTCAAGGAGACATCAGGTCATAGGTATGCATGAAAGTTGTTTCCATTTTCTCATCATATTGAAAGAAAGAAGTGTAAAGGATATATATATATATATATTATTAAATTATAATTTTTATGTTATATATATCATATGTATCTATTAAACTCATCCTCAATACATTCTATGTAAAGAGTGAACGAATCACATCACTTCATGAGGCGGTAGTCCATCGTACACACGAATGACGGTATCGTATTCCTACAAAATGGAAATAAATAAGGTATGTGTTGTATAATTATTAAATAATAATAATTACATCATAAATATAATATATATCATATTACATCCTTATGACTAACCTTGGGAGGTGGTAATGAAAAAACGAAGAACATTGGTTCGCGAAGCGGTAGTCCACCGTACACACGAATGAAGATTTCATAGCCCATTTGATGGAAGTATGTGTGATTATAATTCATAACCATAATATAAAAACATCTTAGTTTATATAATGTACTAATGTTATTATATAATAATGATATAAAAATAATTCAATGGGTTTGAATAAGAAATAAAACAGAAACATTTATTGATGAGCATTACCTCTTCTTAGAGTATCTCCTTTTAGTTGGAACCAAAGGCCTTCCTTGGTGAGATTTATGACCAAATTAAGGCTTATGTAATTAGATTAGGAAATTTAGGAAGTGAATTTGGTAGGGTTTTGTTGATCCAAATTGCTTGAGAGGTGTGAATAAGTGGGGAGAGTGAATTCCCTTTTATAATGGAGGTGTGACATTTTTGTAAATAGAAAAAACTATTTGCTTTTGGGAGGTCTCCCTTACCTCGTGTGCATAAAAAATAGAAAAATAATGGATTATAGGGATTAATTGTTCAATAAATAACTCCACCACACAAAATAAATACATTTTCAATAAATTTATTCCTTTGTCTTTAATTTTACTCAATTTTATCTATATAGTTTTTACCAAGGTAAATTGCATCTTTTTATTTATCGGGGTAATTTATCCATTAAGATTATAATTAAAAATATATTTATTAGATGATTCTGTCTCCCTGATTCTAAATATTAATTATAATACATTATATAAAAATTCTATGTGTGTTTAAAATTTATTTTAATAAAAACACATGTAATGCGCAAAACCCTATTTTAACCTTAATTGTATTAATTAATTTTAACTGTTTTCACTAATAATTATTTTCAAAAGTTTATTTTACCTTATTATATAATATAAATTTTGTTTATTAATAATATGGAATCCATTTTATCCAATTTACATTCAATTAATTAGATGAATTTACTTTGAAATTAATCTCGCACATGTGACAGGAAAGAGGGTTTTTAAAATTGAAAAAGATAAAAAGCTTATAAAGTTTTTATATCGACTTTCAGTATAATATTGATTAAAATTACCTATATTATATTAATATATGTAAAAATTAATTAATTATACTTTAAACCAATTTAAAATATAATTTAAAAATTTTAATAATTCTAATAAAAAGGTTGTTTTCAATTATAAATTAGTATTTCTCACTATTAATCCAAAAATGAATATTTTCAGAAAAATACCAAAAAATCAACCTCAGAAAATACTAATTTTAAAATTATAAAAATAAATTTTATTTTGTAAATTATAATTTATAAAAGTATTAAAAATTTAATTTTAAAATGAGTGTTCCATTAAAAGGCGGTAAAACTGTCTTTTAGAAAAATATATTTTTTATACATAAAATTGGATTTATTCTTATATATTATATAAAAATGCATAAAATTAATATTATATATTTGATTGAATAAAATATATATTTATATATATATTTATATATTAAAAAAACATTCATTAAAAGTGGTTTGTTTATTTTATTGATATAAAATGTGTTTGTGCATAGAAAAATAGTTTTTCAGAAAATGAATTTATTTATTTACAAATAGTTATTACTTTCATTTATAATTAATTGGTTAAAATATAATCCATTTTATAAACATGAATAAATCATATTTTCATAATTTAGTTAATGCTTTTCACACCTACTATTCCAACGGATAGGTGGGAACTATATTAAATAATAAAATTAATAGTATATTTTTGTCCAAAAAAACTTAGTCATGCATGTAACGCAATCTATTAATATAATTCAATATTGTGTGTAACATAAGCCATTTTATGTATTGGGATGGCTCTTTTATCCCCGGGTCTTCGACGCTCTCGCGTCTCCTTCTCCCTCTCCTAGGGTTTCTTCTCCGTCGGCGTTGGTTCTCCCTCTTCTCTCACGTCTCCTTCTCCCTCTTCTAGGGTTCCTCCTTTGGAGATGGTTCTCCCTCTATTTCTCCTGATATTTGGCGCTTTCGCATCCCCCTCACCCTCTTTGAGGGTTTCTCCTCCTTCGGCACTGGCCTCTATGTCTCACTTTATCCCAGATGAAGGTGCTCTGGTTCCTTCCTTCGTGACAGCGATTCTTCTACAAGGAGGTGCTAGGGTTCCTGTGGATGCCTTCAAACGCCCTTTTCATAGCTCTGACCTCATGTTCCTCTGTTCCTATCTAGGTCGTTTATAGATTGGTGGTTCTCTGTGGTTTTGGGATTGTGAGGTTCAGAGATCGATGGATCTCATGGTGTTGCTGGGTTTCTTTCCCTTGTTTTGTTTGTTCCTGGCTTTTATCCTCATTGTTGTTGTCGCTATTTGGAGCTCTCGGCCACTGAAAAAATTCTCTGACCAAATGTTCTATTTATCCTCTCCTAGTAATAGTCAGATCGGTGGTAACAACTAGGTTTTGGGAGGTGTTGTTCGGCGGCCACCGTCGTTCCAGACACAGATCTTCAACATTGGTTTATGTTTTTCGGTTTTCTTCCTCATGTTTTAGGATATTATTTTTCTACTTTTTTCTCTATGGTGGCATGTGTATGGATTGTGATTTTACATGTGGTGTTCTTTCTTGGTTTTGGATGTGGTTATTTGGTTGTTACTGAATCGATGGGGTACGACGCCATGGTGCTATGTTTTTTAGTGAAATTGGTGGTCTCCGATGGTCTGCAATTTCTGATGCGGTGGTAGAATGGTGAAGACGATGTGGTAATGGATGAAAAAGTGGTACTCGTGATGATGTTGAATAGAGATCGAAATAGTGGTACTCATTGATGAAGACGTGGGTGGTTCAAAACTTGATCTCATCATGTTTTTCAGATGTTTTTGAAATTTGAAATGTGTAATGGGGCTCTTTTGTTTCTGGTTCCCGCTCATCCTCAAAGTGGCATTTGAAAATCCAATAAAAAGAAATTTTCAGTCAGTGTGTAACACAAGACAAACTTAGTGTTTCATGTACTGAAATATAAAGTCAATATTTTTAATAGCACAATTTTAACTTGGTGTTACGTACAATTCAAGCCATCAAATAATTTTATTTATTTTAAAAAATAATAATTCCTAAAAATTTGGGGTGTTATAGAAGTTATGATGGGAATCAAGTATAGAGTAGCAAACTTAAAAGAAATTAAAGATGAAAATCAAGGATGGAATAGAAGGAATTTGAGTGTAATTACACTAGTAAGAAAGGGTATGTTAAAAAATCTTGTTATATGCTGAAAATGGAAAAGAGAATGAAGGTAAATCAATAAAAGAAAAAAATTGATCTTGATGATCATTTTGTTTATACTATAAGGAGTGATCCCGTTATTTTTTATGATTCTATTAATATTTTTTCCAATGATGCTCTTTGGGTTGTTCATAGTGGTTTCTAATTTCAAATAAAATCAAGGAATGAATTCATTATATCTTACAGCATAAGTAATCTTGTTATTTTAAAGATAGATAATGATGGTTATGGTAATATCATAAGTATGGGAACCATTGTTTTGGACACCATCACTTGAAATTAAATAATTTTGAAAAAAGTTTGGCATGCCTGTTAGGTTTTTTTAAATATTATTTCTACCAGTTTTTTTGATAGTGGTGATTTGTTCAATACTTTTAAATATGTACAGTAAAATATTTTGAAGGGTTAATTGGTTTTGGATCAATTAAAGAAGTGTTTATCTTGGTGTTTGACTAAATCTTATACATTTTTAATATTACTTGAGTGCGTAAGTGCAGTGACTCTAAAAAACTATAGCAAAAGTTACTCAATTAAATTTGTGATGAGGGAAATAATTGTTTATCCTAAAGAAATTTTCTTGAAGCTTTGAAAGGGTATAAATTGGACACATGTGATCATTTCTTCTTTTTAATATAGATTAGGGTTTATTTTAAGAGTCGTCCTTTACACAGAAAAATCACTGATAGTGGAGTTAGTGCAATGTGGTGTTTTTTCTCCTATGAAATCAAAAACTTTTAGTGTTGGAATTTATTTTTCTAATTTTAATTATAATTACTAAAATAATATTAGGGATTCTATTATTAATACAAAAAACTCCTATGATCAATGCTATTAAGTAGTTTTAGGTTACTATTGATAGGGAAATGGGTAGGAAGCTGAAATATATTTTCATTGATAATAGAGGTTAGAATTTTGGTCCTTTTGATGAGTATTATAGGTATAAAGGTATTTAAAATTAGAATATGACACTTAAGATACCTCAAGTAAATGATATATCTAAGCGAATAAAAAATACTTCAATGGAAATATTTTGACATTTACTTCCCAAAGAGAAGTTTTTTTGGGAAATTTTTATAGTGAGGATTTATTTACTACTATATATATTATCAATTTATTTGCAGCCCCAAAATGGAACATTCACTGGAACTCCCTTCAATTGTTGGATAAGAGCATATATATTCTAAAAAATTATCTAAGGTATTGAAATAACAAATTTCAGTTTCTTATTTTTGATCATGGATTCTAGAATACCTCTTCCAATCATTATAATTTTATTTAAATATTTTATAATAATTATTTTATTATATTACTAATTTATGTTGATGATAATTTTATTATTGGTCATTATACTTATATAATTTATATATTAGAGAAACTTTTTCAATTTATTTTTTTGAAAGATTTAGGACCATCAAGACAGATTATTGTCATGTCAATCTATCATGGTAGAAAATCTAATAAATTATTGTTATCTCATGATAGATACATTAAGAATATGTTCCAGAAATTTTTTATGGATGGAGAAAATGTCCTTAGTACTCTTATTTGTTTACATTTTAAGCTTAGCAATAATTAATCACATTCTAATGATGAGGAGATTAAGGAGATGCAGAACATACATAGTCAACCATTATTGTTTGTTTGATGTATTTGATAGTATGAACTAGACCAAATATAGTCGGTGAAATAGGTTTAGTTACTTGTTTTATATGAAATATAGATAGAGAACATTATATTCATAAATTATATTTTTCAATATCTTTTTGGTAATTCAGATAAAAAGTCATGTTTTAGGAGTGGGAAACTTGTGCTTTATGGATTTACAAATTCAAGTATGATAAAGGATATCGATTCAAGAAAGTCAACTTTAGACTACTTGATCACATTTTCAGGAATTGTTTTATTTTGATAGTCCTGATTTTCATAGATGTGTTGCTTTTTCTACCACTTAATCTTAGTTTATTGTAGTTATTAATTAATGTAAGGAACTATTGTGGGATAATAATTTTATTTATGAGCTCAACATTCAAAAGGATCTATGTTTTATTTTATGACAAAGTGATAATTATTTAGAACAGAATGCTACCTTTCATGATAGATCAAAAAAATAAATATATGATATCATTGGATACATAAAGTCTTTAATCATGGTTTTACCAAAAGATAAATTTTAAACATATGGATTGATTACGGGTTTGGGGATGATCCACAGTAGTATTCATTATCCTTTTATTTTTTATTGGGTGTTGATCATTGGAAAATAAAAAATGGAGAACCAAAAAAGGTGAGTGAGATATCAAAAAATAGAACTCTAATAAAATAGTATATAAAAGAAAAAGAGAAGAAGCATTATAAAAGTAGTATGAAATGAAGAATGCATTCTGATAAAGAAACCCAAAATATATTTGATCGTGAAAGTTGAGTGGTCATTGTTTGAATAAAATTTGTGGATAAAAATGATCAGGATCAGATCAAATACCACTATAAAAGAAATTAGACCAGACCCGAATAATTTCTCTGGTTCTAGATCTGAAAACTGATGGGTATAACCCTAACTGCACTACTCCTAGAGGAGGAGATCCACACCTTTCATGGAATGAGGAACAAAGAGGATTTACATAAAACCTAGTTTATGTTATGCCTAATATAAAAAGAAAGTGTAGACCACACACCTCTTAAAAACATTATCCCGTCAAAAGTTGTAACCCTCATATCTATTTATTTTTCTCATTTTTTTATTTTTCACGTGGAATCCCCATATGAAGAAGGACACTCAGAACTCCCCCTCCAACTCAAGTGGGGATCACCACCAACCATTAAATCAGTCATCAAGTCTCAAATTTACCACTCAGTAAACTCTTGTTCATCATGTTTGAACCATTATCATCAGTGTGGATCTTCCTAATCTCCAACTGTATTGAATCAAGGACATCGTGGATCCAATGATACTAAACATTATTATATTTCTACCTTCTATGAAAAGTGGAATTATTTCCCAAAAAATATCACTCTAACTCTCACAAAATAAAAAATACTTATCCCGATTAAAGTAGATCTTTTGAATAAAATTTTTCATCCACAAAATTATTTACATGTCTCTGTAGTTTCAATAAACTCGGAATTTGTGGTAGATAAAGCAAAAAAATTATGAAATATAGATTTCCAATATACATCTCCCCCTATATAAGTGATCAAATAGCTTGAAGTATACTTCCTCGAATCTATATATCCTACCATATCTGAATTTGTGAATCCACAAATCATTGTTTCCCCATTACCAAGACACAATCTCTAATAAAAGGTACCACAAAGATAACTAAATATATACTTCACTAATCTACAATTCTCTCTACCTAGATTAGATAGAAAAAAACTGAACACACTTACTACATGAGTTATATTAGGTTTAGTATATACCATTGCATACATCAAACAACCAATGGAAAATGAATAAGGTATTTACTACATCTCTTCTCTATTTTCATCAGCATAAGGTGACTAACTTGTAATAAGATTAAAATTAAATGAAAGATGAGTAATAACCACTTTAATTCTTTCCAAAGAAAATCTATGAAGAGCCTTCTCAATATATCTCTACTGAGATAACCTTAATTTATTTCCCTTCCTATCATGAGAAATTGACATGCCAAGAATCTTCTGTTCTTCCCCCAATTCTTTCATCACAAAATCCTAACAAATATATTTCTTAAAATATTCAATTCTAGAAGCATCATGAAAAAAATGAGTATATCATCGATATAAATAAATATTATAATAAAATTATCATCAATAAATATATGAACAAAAACCCAATGATCAGAAGATGTCTTCATGAAAACTTGATGAAAAATGATAGATTCAAACTTCTTATAACACTTCCTCGAATCTTACTTCAAACCATGCAAACACTTCTTTAACCTGCATACATGATTATCTTTACCTATATCAACAAAACCTTTGGGATTCTTCATATAAATATCATCCTCTAAATATCCATGGAGGAAAGATATCTTCACATCCATCTTCTTAATCTATCGATCCAAACTAGTAGCCAAACCAAGAACAACCCGAATGGAAGAGATTTTGACAATATGTGACCAAACCTCATCAAAATCAATACCTTTCTTCTGAATGAAGCCTTTAACAACTAACCATTCCTTGAAAAGCGGAACAAAACTAGATTATTAATTTTTAATCTGATAAATCCACTGATCTTGCAAATATTTATTACCTATGGGTAATTTCACCAGCTCGAAAGTATAGTTTTTGTGTAATAATCTCATCTCATAATCCATTGTAGCAACCCATCAATCCTTCTGTTCACTTTACATCACATCATAAAAAGATTCTGTCTCTCCCGCTTTAATGAGGGCATATAATCATCAGGTGAATGCCGATTAGAAATATTATGATGTCGAGATGACCTTAGTAGTGGAACTATAAACTCATTAATAACCCATGGACCCATATTATTAGAAAAAAAAGGTGCATCAAAAAAATAAACTCCCACATTTTCAACCTAAACATCATTATTCACATCCACATGATCATCAGAATCAATAATATGAGTTAAATTTGACTTAGAAACTGGATCAAGACTGAAAAATCCTTCAAAAGTTGGAGAAGTATACTTTTCTGCCTTATCAATATCTTTAATGGTTTGATCCTCCATAAAAACTGCATCATGAATTCTGAAAAGTTTCTTAAAATCATGATCATTGAACCTATACCCAAACTAATAGTTTCCATATCCAATAAAAATACATTTATGTGACTTACCGTCCATCTTATATCCCTCATCTCTAGGCACGTGAACAAAATCCTTGCAACCAAAAACACATAAATAATCATACTTGATCTCTTTTCCATACCAGAACTTTTTAGTATTATCATTACACAAAGAAGATGTAGGTATTAATTTGATAATATAATCAGTGATAAATAAATTCTCCCCCCAAAAATTTCAATATAACTTTATTTCCAAAATAAAATAATGAACCCTTTCTGAAAAAGTCGTGTTCATCTTCTTAGCTACACCATTTAGCTGAGGTGTATTAGGAGACGTCTTATAATTTAGAATATAAAACTACCAAAAATACTGATCAAATATACCACAATAATGACCCCCATTGTCAATTTTAATACATTTAAACTTCTTACCATATTCCCTCTCAACTGAAACCTGGAATTTTATTAAAACACTGAGAAACTGGCTTTTTTTATTCAAAACATAAACCCAATTTTTATGTGAGTGTTCATAAATAAACATCAAAAAATAAAAAACCACCACTAAAGGTCTTGTATTTAAGAATACCAGAAACAAAAGAATGTACTAATTCAAGTACATGTGACTTCATGTGTAAAGGATGACTACTGAAACTCACCTTGCTTTGTTTTCCATCCATACAGTGATATCACATGTCCAATTTGACACTATTTAAATCTAGAAGCATATTTCTCTTATCCAAAACACTAAAACATTTCTCACTAATATGTATAATCCTCTTAAGTCATAACTTGGATGAAACACTTCACTCAACAAGGCAAGAAGAATCACAAGAAATATACGCTCTAGTCTGGTAAAAACCTGAATGCTTCTTCCCTTGATCCATAATCAAAGAACCCTTGTAAATATTCTATTGACCATCACCAAAAGTAATCATAAAATTATAATCATCAAGAACTATTTTATAAATAATATTCAGATGAACCTTAGGTTCATTTTAAACATTCTTCAAATTCAGATTACTTCCTGTGTTGGTCTCTGAAAAAATAGTCTTGATACCTATAACATTAGCATGACCATAATTATTTTCATGACCCAACCCAATAGGTTCTGAGCCGCAACTCCCCAAGACCACCTAAAATAGTCCATGGGATAGAAACTAGTTTTGAGTTGGTATATCACACAAACGGGAGGATTTTTCCTAAGGTACCTATATGCACACACCCACAAACACCTCCATGAAATAGTAATAATATATAAAAACCTAAAAACTAAAAAATGAATGCATACATTTATACCAAACTAGATTAAAACAGAAGTATTGAAACCATAAAAAGGTAAAAACACACACCCACCAAAAGAAAATTATAAAAATTTCCAACCTGTTCAAAAGTAGGGGATCTCTATTAATGTAATTGTCAAAAATGTTCTCCACCCAACTCTAGTAAACACCTCGGTCGCTCAAGTCAACTATGTTCTGTCTACCTTGGGTACTACTAGGACTTCATTGAAAAGTTTGTGGTCTACACAAGACACAACATATGTGGAACAATTACATGTAGGGGTGAGTATAACAATACTTAGTAGGTTCCCAAAAAACTCAAAAGTAAAGGGAGCAACTGAAAGGCATCATTCTGCTTGACCTAGCCAGAGGGAACCCAAATGAGAGAGAAAATCCATCTCGAACCATCCTTGGCTATACATGACTATTCAGATCATTCCAGAAGGGGTGTTAACCAAAAGATGTGAAAACATCCTAAGGAATCCCCAAATCACCTGGATATATTCATCTTATACTCTAAGTCTCATGAATTTCCAACCTCATAGCCAGCTACAGGATTCTACTCGAGGATTGAAGGTAACTCACTACCGGGATAACACACACCATGAGATCACCCTTTCCAGATGGAATATGTTTGAGAGATTTACCCAATTAAGCGCATCTCTACCATTTCTTATGGTATTTATGAGAGAACACACTTCATCAATAACAACTCAATAGGTCAAACTCTAGTTACCAGCACCAGAGGTCCTATCATCGCTACCTTGCACCTAGTGAAAGCTAAGAGAAACCCAAGTGGAGAGTCTTTCTCCTCACCACTACACACAGTTTAGGGATAACTTCCCCAGATTATACACCAAGTGCATCCTCTCTAAGTAGAGAGAATGGAGGGAACCTCACCTCTCCATTTCCCTACAGTTGAGGGAGTACTGGATCCTAACTAACTCGTGAAACCTCTAACGTTATTTTATAGAGTGGCTCGCACCTCACTCTATTAAGGGATCACTAACTCCTAACCAGGTATCACACATAACTACTATAGGGCCCCGCTCCTCATGATTATTCTCCACAGCCGAGGGATCTCTAACATTAGTGAAGGCATCTCCCGACTTCCACTTAATGTTGGGGGGTTACAACTCCATAGATGATAACTTTAACCCTGGTACGATAGGGGATTACCACTCAAAAGATATAGGGCCTTCATCCTAACATAACATGAGAGTATCACTCTGTGGCTAGAGTACCCATACCCTGGTATGATAGGGGATTACCACTATACCAATTTGATAAATATGGGTGACACTCACCCTGATACGGAAGGGGAGTACCAACCCCGGTCTAGAGTACCACCACCCTATTATGACAGGGAAGTACCAGCTCTACTAGAATAATAGTATGGATGACCCACACCCTAGAGTGATAGGGGATTTTCGACTACAAGGATAGAGGACCCTCACCCTAATGCGGTAGGGGAGTACTAACTCTATGTATACGTCACATATAGAGGACTCACACCCTAGCCCGATAAGGGATTACTGAATCCACAGATAGAGGACTTGTACCCTAGTCCAATTGGGGAGTACCTGCACTATCTAACCAATGAGTATAAAGGGCCCACACCCTAGAATGGATAGGGAGAATTGTCTTCAAATACACGAATGAAACCGAGAACCCGATCCTTGGTCAATCAGGGAAGTACCATCCCCGGAAGAACAACCCTATGGGTAGATAATCCACACTCATGATGTAGGGAGTCCCATTTATAAAAAAGAAGAGAGGTAAGGTAATCACACGCCCTAATGCCATATGGGAGAACTAGTCTTAATGTCTCTCTCTAAGAACCACACCGATCTCCAACATCAATCAAGAACCACTGAAAGGAGCATCACGTTATTTATACCTCAAGTCTCAACACTTCTAGGGGTAAGGGACCTATGCCCCAATACAACAGGAGTGCACTACACTAAAAACCTAAAGAGTCTATGGGACCCACTTTATAAGATGATAGAGAAGGGTTTTGACCCTTAAATCGACCATGTTATCCACCATGATCACTACATAAAGTTAATAACCATTACTATATCTTTGTGCTCTAATCATGATACGTTGTATCCCATAAGACATTAAGGAGTCCACCATAGACTTACAAATGCAAACCTACTCAGGATAGGCTACACATAAGCCTAAATTTCATCCCTAGAGAAAGATATACACAAGGAACAACATCCAAATAAGATCCTAAGAAAGTTCATGAAGTTCACTGAGGTCCAAATGACATGTGAACCCACCTGAAAACCTAGTTATATATTCATCTTGCACATATTGTATATCCATTTAGGCATACATGGAGTGTATGGGATCTACACAAGAGTCCTACCTCACCCTAGCCCTCGGGCCATGTCTCTCCTCACACGGCTTGGCAATTTGTTTCTCATACACAGCGTTTACCCCAAGTACAAGGCATGTCTAGGATAAACGGAAACTTGGAGGTGTTTTTTCCCCATACCCATGTATGAAACCCCATTCCCATGTACTTTGGTTGTATAGTTCTACACAGACATGTCCTATGAATGGCATCCCTGGTCATGTCCAATGGCCACATGACCTAGTCTCACTACACAGTGCTTAACCCCAGTACACAGTATGTAGTCCACAAAAGTAATATTCCCCAAATTAAAAAGAACACATGGCTTTTCCTAGTGGTTTACACACCATTTAAACATGAATTCTGATGGGAATTTCCTTAGGAGATGCCTGAATCACCCCAGTTTCCCCCAAAACCAATAGATCATCCTATAATGGATCTATTTTAATCAAAATAGGGATATAAAACCTTAAAATAATGAATGTATAATGGGATTTGAACTTAAAAATAAAATCCTCCTACCTCATGGTGAAACGTTGAAGATCTGGGTGCAAAAAAACTCTGGGGATGATCCTCGATCTGATGATGATCGACACCAAAAATGGAGATCGACAGCACCATGTATCCTCGATTATGACTCAGTTCATCCATCATATGAAGAGGGAGAGGAGATAGGATCTTCTATCCTTGCATCGTGCACACCAAAAGGGGAGGGGGTAATAATTGATTTAATGAAATTAAATTGATTAACATTCTTTTAACAGCTCTTCGCCAACTTTACCCTGACCAAAAACCTAGTACTAAAAAATTACATGTTGCGTATAGGGTAAAAAACGACGTTCTAAACTCAATCACGATCTTACAATCCTAATCTGAGAGTCCTCTCCAGATTTATTCCACATTTCAAGGGAACATTTTTGCATGTAACAACAATATATTAAATATTTTAAATATCACCACATGAGGGCATTCTAGGCCCCTGAATCCCATGACGACTTAGCACCTAGATTTAGAAATATTCATAGAAATATTTCAAAGTCTTACAAGTGAAAACATGATTCATTAACATTACCCATCTTCAAAATCCCAAAATTACCAAGGTTTTAAGATGTAAAGAGATCCTTCCTTGATTTCATGTGAAAATAGGAACCACTATCAATAACCCAGTAGGAATCATCAAAATCAATATTAATGGAGTCATAAAAAATAACAAGATCACCCCTTGTAGCGACAGTTACATGATCATATCCATCACCATTCTTCTTATATTTATTTTCCTTCACTTTTTTGCTTTTTCATCTGATTACAAAACTTCTTTATAGGTATTTTCTTACCACATTGATGACATTCAAACTCTCTTTACTTCTACTTGTATTTTCTTTGGTCTTTTACCTTAACTAAAATAATTTTTCTATAATTCTTTTGCTGACTTCTCCCCATGTTCTATGTGACTAAAATATCTAAAGAATATTTCCCTTGAGTACTTATCCAAACCTCTTCATTCAAAATAGCATACTTAACCAAACTGAATGTCATAGAACCATTAGGAGAAAAATCGGTTAGAGTAACACACAATTTCTCCCAATAGTTGGGTAAATTATTAAGAAAAAAAGTGCTAAAACCCCATCTAAAATTTAATACACATACAAGACTATTCATCAAAACATCCCCAATATTTACTCAAATAGTTATAAATAGACGTACTTTTTTTGAAATTCAAATTCATCATATTTTTTAGCATAAATAATTTATTTTTTTATGTCTTGGAAGCAATGGTAGTATCAAGATTCTCCCAAAAAATTCTAGTGTGAGAGATGTTGGCAATACAGTTTATCACATTGTCTTCAAACCACTGGTGAAATAAACAACAAATCATCTCGTGCACATACTCTCATTATTCATCCGTCATTATTTCTTACTTCTGAGTGCTTAACACCAGAAAATGTATTCACTTAAAAAAAGGAAGATTCCTCATTTCTAATCACCACATACGACAGTTGGTACCATTCAAGAAAATCATCCAAATTTAATTAGATTCAATAATTTATCTAAATAAAACCACACCCCTAGATACCAGATGTTGGGAAATATGAAAAGCAATAAACATGAAAACAAACAAAAAAGTGAACATACAGTGGAAATATATTGTATTAACCTTCAAACAAGTCTGAAAATTAAAGTGAATTTGCAACAACCAAACAATATGTATAGAAAAATAAATTTTGAAGCTTGAATTTTTTAACATGGAAAATCCAAAAGAGAAAACCATGGGACCTAGTCCAGAAATCAGAATCCACTAATAATCACAATTATAAATAAGAAACTCCCAAAGGTGAGGGGGATCTAAAAAATAATAATTTGATAAAATAGTAGATCAAAATAAGAGAGTATATGTAGCTCGGGATCACCAGTAAGAATCTTGGAAGATTTAGATGAAGATCCCCTTGTACCCAAAGAAGATATACCACCATAAAGGGCTTCACCGATCCTTCTGATTTACTAAATCCCATCCATATTTCAACTTTCAATGATTCAATGTTCTCTTTTATACCCACTATCCCATCATACCCCTGAACTGTAGCCAATGTTGATCATACAAAACTTGTGAGAACCCAAGAGAATAGTGTCTAGGATGAGGTTCTGACTTCCAGAAATCACTCTAATGTCATATGGAAGAAACACCTTCCCATCACAGATCAGTTGTCGTTTTCACATTGCATTGTGTGTCAAACCTAGGGTTTTATTCTCACCACCTTATAAGGAATTAGTACCATGGTGTGTTTCTTCTATCCTGCATCGATCTTTATTTTCTTCCCTACACCAATGCAGTACCTCCATGTGTTCATTACAGGTGCGTCCTCATTGTTATTTGAACCATATGTTTTATAGGGGCCTTCCACATACCTTCATCCACTAGACTCTGTGATCGTCACCTGATTCTTCTTAACTCTTCATCATTATGCCTAATATACCTTTTGATTTGGCGTGGACTTTGAGGGTTTTTGATCTAGTTCACTCATCACCTTTTTCCTAGTTCTTATTTTCAGAGAACGGGAGAGAATACCTCTATTCTTCTCATAGAAAGACCTCTAAAGAAAAAAGAGAAATGAAGACCTTATCTTACTTCTGGTTCCCTATAATAGGATTCATCCCATGGTAGTTTCCAAATTTGAGATAAAATAGTTTTTTAATATTATATATCTTTTATCATATCACACAGATAAGTATGCATGTGTTTCTCATGAGGATATATATATTTTATATCTATTTTGATGAGATAATTGTTTAATTCTTAAAATTTTAGATACATGGTAATTTGAAAATTTAAGGTATGATATTTTATATTTTATTTGTATTTGAAAAAGTAAATCATGAAGGATTTAAAAGTGGAAGTAGCTGGGGTGGAAAGAGAGATATCTTCTTAAGATATAGTCCACCAAAATCAAGAGGAAAGGGGTCACCAAATTTGTGGTTCCCTATGTGGGTCATCATAAATGGAGAATGAGGCATAGAAGGTGGATCTATGATGGTATGGGATACCACATTTATGGTAGAATGTGCAGCGCATCAGCATTGAGAAGGTGTTAAGCAGCAGCGATGTGATCAATGATCAAGGCCCTGTATCGAGATTCTTCTTGATTGTGGTGATCAAGTAGTGTGTCTCAGTTTATGATAGATTGTACATCATTATAGTGAGATCATGAGAAATAAAAATTCATCCTATGCTGCAAGACAGTGTGAGGTTGATGCATGTTTGGATTTTATCTATGAGGTAGTGATGTTTCATTGATAGAGGAACAATGTTTTTTCACAAATGGATCTTTTGAGCATGGTGTTGGAAATATGATTTTTGGAGATATGGACAAGGCGTATTGGGTTGTGGTTTTCATGAAGTTTTTTTATGCTCTCATTTATAATTCAATTTTAGGAATTACTTGGATTCAGTTCAATCTGATCCATAGTGTATATTTTGGAATTGCCCCGTGATTTTTAAATCCTCTGCATTAGAGACAGTTTCCACATTAAAAATCCTGAAATTTGGTTTATCTATTATGCTTTATAACTATCAGTTTCCTCACAAATTGTTTCATAAGTTATTTTTTTCTTGAGATTGGGAATCTCCCCCAACAAGTGGTATTGAAGGTGATAGTTCGGGCTTGAAATTTTTAGTGAGAACTCTAGATGTTTTCAAGAGGATTGATGGAACATGAGGTAGCATAAGGTTTGGAATAAAAATAAGTTTTAGAGAGTTGATTTACATCTTACACATAATTATTTTCTTCTAAAAGTGATAATGGTAAAGAAAGAATTACAAATTGAAGTTCGAGGTTATGCACTAGCTGTTTGAGATTTTGAGTTAGGGGAGAAAGTTTTTCCTGAAAGTGCATTAAATTATGTGGTGATCAAAATTATGGGAGAGCCAGATATTATTAATTCTGGTATTTTAAGTGCAGATATATGTATGATGAATATTTTGGTATTTGGATTTATTTTACATGGTAATCATTCATGTTTCTATCTGAGTTTTAAAATTATGTCATCATTTTTTTATACATAGGATGATGGTTAGTGTGATTCCAATAAATATTTTAGTCCAATAGATTTTTTTGGATGATATCTCTATTAACAAGATAAAGGTGGAGATTGATAGGATTCAACCCATGGGTGTTTCCAAATTTTAGATAAGATAGTTTTTGAATATGAGATATATTTTATCCTATCACAAGGCACTATTGGAAAGGGGGTCTATCCCCACACATCTATCCCCACGGTTTGATAAACCGTGGGGGTAGGCCTTCTTTGTTTATCAATACCCACAGTTTTTTAGAACTGTGGGTATTCAATCCACAATTTCATCGGGGTCTCCTCCTCACTCCGTCTTGCGCTCCACCATCCGTTCTCCTCCTCAATCTCATGCTCCCCCGCTCGAACCCTAGGTTCCAGACCTCCGCCTCCGGCCCTCTCCCCCCCTCCCCGACCACTTCCTCTCAGCTATCAGACCTCCGCCTCCCAGCCCTCTACTCCCCTCTCCGACCTCTGCCTCCTGGCCATCCGACCACCGGTACCCGGCCATCTCATCCCCACTCCGGACTCCACATCCTCTCCCGACCTCGACCTCCCAGCCGGCATTTCCACCTCAACATCTAGGCCTCCACCTCCCTTCCTCCAGCTCCAGCGACGTGCCCCTTCCCTCTGTAGGATCCCTCTCCTCCGGCAACGTCCCGGTAGATTCATTGCATTTAGGTTTGTAATTTTTTCTCCTTGATTTTTTATTCTTTTTAAACTAATCACCGGTTTTTATATCAAATCACTGGCAGATTCATTGCATTTATGTTTCATCGATTTTTGGGTTGAGGTTCGAGTGTGGTTTTATAATGGGATATTCACATTACGTCATGAGGAGTTTCAAGTTAGTCATTTTGGTGTTTCAAAATCTATTCATCCATTATTCTATTGTAATTCCATCAAACATTCATATTGATGTCTAGGATTCAACAACTCCCCTTTATTTTGTGTAATTTATTTGGATAGCATGATTTTTTTCATGTTTGATTTAGTATTATCTATTTTACCAAATAATATAATGTATTGAACAATGTGAATTGATGGGAAGGGGAGTGTTTCATGGGTTTTTACCCATTTTTTCCACAATTTTTTCGTGTTCTTGATACTTATTGTTGTTATTGGTAAAAATAATTATGGTTGATAACAATTGTGTGTTCATGCTATGATTTTTACACCTTTAATATATGGATAATCACATAAATATGTTAAATTCATTAGTGGTGTGAAAATTGAAAATGAAAGTGTGTTATTGGATGGAAAAGGGTGTTGTAGTAGTTATTATTGTTGGAATTTGGTTGTATTTTTTGGAGGATCATGCATTACCTTTGAGGGGAATAATTTTATGGTTATGATTATGTGGTTATGTATGGGTTTTTATATTGTGGTTTATATAGATAGGTTCATATGAATTGGTTATTATATATTGGGAAGTGGATTTCTGATTGGTTATCATGTGATGTGTTGTGGATTGGTTTTTCAATGGTCAGTATATAGAGTTCTAATAATTATGTTTCATGATTATTAGATCATATGTCTATACCCCTATATGGATTCTACAATTTGATCCTTCATCGAAATTACTATACATTAAAAAATGTCAACAAATTCAACAATAATGAAATAATTACAAATGGAGGTAATTCTAATTCATGAATTTGTTTTTTACTATATGTAAAAATATCCCCTCTACGATTATATTTTTTGGCCATATTTTACCAGATCTGAAAATAAATTTTTATAAAATATTGAAGAATCCTTATTGGTTACTTGAACAACCACTTAAACTAATCCACAAAACCTCTAAGTTTAATTATAGAGGTTGTGTATTAATTTATAATTACTTATTATTTTTTAATCACATTACATATTTATTTCATTAATTTTTCATTTATACATTTTATTTCTTAATATGAAATTCAATAAGTAATGACCATTCAGTTTCATATGGAAAAAAAGATAGAAAAAGATATTGATCATTAAAATATCAATCTATAGGTTCTAGATATTTTATAGGTATGATGTGGATACATTATGTTTAACCCAAAAATACACATCATATACCAAACTCAATCACATAAGGATGAACCACACATATCATAACATTTCATATGGATGAAATATACATGATTTAATTATTCATAATGTATTTATAGGCCATATAGAACACATCTTAGTAGGTTCACAAGGTAGTTTGTGTACAAGTTATCTAACAACACACTTTTGGGCCCTATGGGAGTAATTTAAGTCATGTGGTCAAAGTATCTGACATGTATTTGGTAAATGTAAAGTACTAACTGAAAATTATGTAACATAAGATATATTTGATTAAATTTAATATATAGAGAATAAATGTCACATGAATCATAAATATCAATATAAAATACACTCTTAGTCACCTTTCATGTAGTGTGTACTGTTATAGAATGGATTACATGACATGTAGTTGGCTATGCAGACCATGTAACTCATACCTATTCCCATTGAGTACATGCCTATAAAGGTTATAGCATGTGAATTAGTAACATAGAAGAAAAATTAATTATAGCATTAAAACCCGGATAAAAGTTGTTTAAATGACATACTTTTCATATGACATGATTTTCCAATGAATTACATATGGAGTGATTATTTGTGGGTTCTGTCAAATTAAGTGACTAAATTATTTATATTCTATGTTATTTTAGAAATGAATTATGTGTTTTTTCTTCACACATTCATTATACTTCAATCTCATTTCTTTTTTTACACTCTGCATGTATTAATGTGATGTGAGGTAATTATAAATGTCATGCTAACTAGGTGCCTTTACTCATGGAACTACACGTTGTCTAATATCGTGACACATCATATAGGTAGACATGTTTTGTTGGTATGTCATACACAACAAAAAACTATATATCAAGGTAAATTTGACTGTGAGAACCATTAGTGGGTTTGGATATAGTCATAAATATATTATTGATGAAAATAAATTTAAGATAATGTTTATAAATTAATTTAACTCCAAAATCGCATCTCATTATGATAGGGATATTAATGACGTAAAGATTAATGAATGTCAAATCACTCTTATCAATTATAAAATGTGAATAGGAACTAATAAGAAAATCAATGTAAAGAAGGAAAATGGAATGAACTTTAATGATTTAAAAGGGGTCATGATTTAAGAAAATAAATACTTATAAAATGAATATAAAAATATGAAATATTATACTTAGACTCTTTCTCTCATGATAAAAAATTTTAGGAGAGGTGGAAGAGGAAATTAAATATGTTTTTCTAGCTACTAATATGCTTTGATTAATTTAATAATGAAATTTATTGTAATGAATTTTTTAAATATGATTTACATTGTTTATTGAAAGATATTTTTTTCTTGATATAGAATGGATAGAAGCTGGATGTATCGTGCCGATCAGATTTCAACCGAGTTTCAAAATAATTTGGAGAATTTTTTAGATTTTGCATTTAACAATGCGTCAGATGGAGGTTGTATACAGTTTCCCTGTTATAATTATGTTGGAAGACAATGGTTAAGATGAGAAGAAGTTAGTTACCATTTAACGAAATTTGGATTTCAAGCAAACTATAATGTTTGGTTTCACCATGGAGAGATGAGCCAATCTTCGACTGTTCATAAACGAAATGAAAGAAGTGACATGGAGAATTTGATATTTGATCGGTTTCCATATGTGCATCATTCCGAGAGAGACAGTATGCCAGTGCAAGAAGACAATGATATTAGTAGACATGAGGAAAATACTGAAGGCGATGATGTTGAGAGAGTGAAAAATTTATTGGATGATACCAGAACTCCATTATATCAAGAATGTACTAAAATGACTAAGCTGGAATTTTTAATGCGGTTATATCATGTGAAAACCATGTATGGGATTTCTAATACCGCCATTGATTATATTCTTACATTTTTGAAGGACTTGCTTCCTGATGGTGCAGATATTCCCTCAAATGATTACATGGCATGGAAGTTAATTAAGCAGCTTGGATTTGCTACTAATAAAGTCCATGCTTGTCCGAAAGATTTCAGTTTATTTTTGGAGGAAATAGCTGACCGTAATGACTGAAAGTATGTGGTACATCTTGATGGAAGACAAATGCAGATGGAACACCATCTTGTGTGCCACAGAAAGTCATGTGGCACTTTCCATTGATTTCCAGACTTCAAAATCTATTCATGTCTCCAGAAATCTCAGCCAATATGCGATGGAATGATGTTGAGAGAATTAAAGGTAATGATGAGCTGGTCCATCCTGCAGATGGATTAGCATGGCAGACATTTGATTCACAACATCCTGATTTTGCAGCTGAGGTGCGTAATGTCAGATTGGGCCTATCATGTGATGGTTTTAATCCGTTTGGTCAGATGCTTACTGCTCATAGCACGTGGCCGGTTTTTATTCATGTTTATAATCTTCCTCCGTGGATGTGTATGAAAAAACCATTCACTTTCTTGAGTATACTGATTTCTGGACCTTCATATCCTGGTAATGATATAGATGTCTACTTGTTGCCTTTAATAAGAGAATTGAAACAACTTTTGGAATTAGGCGTGTAAACATTTGATGCTTCTTCAAAGAATACATTTCAGATGTGTGATGCCCTTCTATGGACCATAAATGATTTCCCTGTCTATGCAATGATGTCTGGGTGGAGCATGAAGGGAAAATTATCATGTCCCGTTTGTATGAAGAATACACGATCGAAAAGGCTTAAATATCGTCGTAGTTTCAGTTTCATGGGGCATCGTCGATTCTTGCCAATGGATCATCAATACAGGAAGAATCGTCAGAGGTTTGATAATAATGTTGACACTGAAGAACCACCTCAACGTATGTCTAGAAGTGATGTGCTTAATGAATTGAAAGATTTCAGCTTTTCATTAGGGAAAGGTCAGTTGAAATCTCAAAAGAGGAAGACTGCTGATACTCAAGTCACTTACAATTGGAAAAAGAGAAGTATTTTTTTTGTGTTGCCATATTGGTCTACTAATTTGTTACGTCATTGTCTAGACGTAATTCATATTGAGAAAAATATATGTGAAATGTTGCTTGAAATTCTTTTGAATATTAAGAGGAAGACCAAAGATGACTTCCGATCTCGTCGGGATTTATTGGACTGGGGTATTCGACCAGAACTACACCCTGTTTGTATCGGTGAAAACAAATGGAAAGTTCCCTGTGCTTCTTATGTGATGACACCGACATAGAAAGATCAATTTCTGGCAATATTGGAGAATATCAAGGTTCCAGATGGTTATTCCAGCAACATATCTAAACGAGTCAACAGAAGACATTTGAAATTGAAATCCCTAAAAACTCATGATTATCACATCCTTCTTCATGAATTGATTCCAATAGCAATTCTGCATTTGCTACCCAAAAATGTAAGAGTGACGGTGATTCGCTTGTGTCATTTTTTTAGAGACCTTTTTGCTAAAAGGTTATCCAAATCATTATTGATAAAAATGTAGCAAGAGGCACCATTAATTCTGTGTGAGTTGGAAAAAAAATTTCCTCCATCCTTTTTCACTTGCATGTTGCATTTAATAGTTCATCTTCCAACTGAGACACTTCTTGGGGGACCAGTTGCTTTTCAGTGGATGTATCCCACTGAAAGAAATATGTGCACAATGAAATCATATGTCCAAAATAAGAATTATCCTGAAGGTTTCATTGTGAGGAGTTATCTGGCCCAAGAATGTATGGATTTTTGTTCAATGTATTTGTCCGATGTGACCACAAGACATAATCGACCAATGAGAAATGAAGATGAGCAGTATGAGGAAATTCAACCCTCGTTTCCCTCTCTTCCTCAAACAGGTGGAATTGTCGGGTCATATACATTGGTTACATTGAGCTTTGAAGAGTGGAATATGGCACATCGTACAGTCTTGTTTAATTGTGGTTTGTTCGATGCCTATATCAAGTAAGTAATTTGAATATCTATATGTCATCTCATACGATATCATATCACATATACCTTATACTATTATTATCATTTTATGTAGGTAACATAAACAAATTATAGGTAGAGTTCATCGATATTTGCCATTGAGAAGGAGATAGGCTATACATAGCCAAGAGTTCCCAGCTTGGTTGAAATCAAAGGTATGACCATTACTTTAAATACCTTAAAATATAGATATATGTTTAATTATATTAGTCATATGTATTCCAGGTTTTGAGTTTACCTGCTGAGTTCATTTCTCAAGAATTAAGAGCGTTGGATTTTGGTCCCAATTCTTTGGTTCGTGACTGCAAATCTTTAATAATCAATGGATATAAATTTGTTACAACCGATAGAGCAATGAAAATGAGAACACAACATGATGGCATTATGTTAACCACTAGAATGGATTGTTATACCAGTGGATCAGATAGTCGACCTCGATATGAAGATGTGTATTATTATGGACTGGTTGAGAAAATATTGTTATTGGATTACTACTCTCAAGGTCGAGTCACTATGATGAAATGTAAATGGTTTGATTCAATGACGTGACATGGTAAATTTATTGATGATTGTGGATTTAGAGTTATTGACATGAGTCGATTCTTGCATACTGATGAACCATACATTTTGGCATCAATGGCAAAACAAGTGTTTTATGTGAAAGATCATTTGAAACCTGATTACGGTGTCATTAATGAAGTAATCCCAAGACATATTTTTCATGATGCTGGAGATGAAATTGTCATTATTGATGACCCCATCGGTGTTAGCCAAAATACTGTATTTGATGATGCAAATTGTCCCATTGTGAGAGATGATGTTGAACCTGAGGTGGTGGAGGGTAGTATATAAAAGCAACCATATATATTCAGAGTTCATTCAGTTTAACTTGACGTGAGTTTCTCAGGTTGGTACTAATGAAAAATGTTATGACATTATTTGTCTTCTTTGACTTCTAAGTTGTATGTATGATTTGTAAAAAATGTTGCTAAAAAATATTTATTTCATTCTTATGCAGATTATAAAGAAAACTAAAAAAGCTCGCAAGAAGAGATTATTTGATGTTGATCCTGTTAGACGCGACCCTGAGTTGTCTTTAGTGAGTATAATAATTCTAATATTTATCTTCTACATTACATATAATGTAATCTTCATATTTTTGATCAATTTTTTTTAGGGACATATAACTCCAGAGTGCCCTCTTCCCACTATGGGACCGAGCAGGGATTCTCCTAGGCCTAGGCGGAGATCCCGTCTTACCACTCCCCCCACTAACCCATCATTGGACATCCCATCTACCACACATGTATGCCCTCCGCTTGAGACCCTTGGGATGTTCCCATACATGCCACCATCATCATCCCATTTACCCTCTTTTTCCCATTCCATGTCCATGACGACTCGACCGATGTTCTCACCTGCACAATTTTCATATCCATTCATGTATCCCCAGACTTACTACGCATATTCTGACATGACTGCACCACCTCCTTTTCCTACCATCCTTCCTACACATATTGAGTCTATTCCTTCAGTTTCCACACCTATTCATGAAGATCATCCGGAGCATGTTGTGGAACAGATACTTCCTTCGGAGGATTCTGATCCAGCACAGTCTACAGATGCCTCATAGTCTATTCAGGAGCCTGCATCAGGTGTTTTTATAAATCTTTCAAAATATAGCATTTCACTTCTGTCCTATTGTATTGTCACTTAACTCTTCTCTTTTCACCTCTTATCTTATTTAGTGGGATCTTCTAGTAGGCAACGTGGACGCACTCGAATGCGGGATGCCTGGAATCGTGAAACTCAGATTATGGTGGATTATAATCCTCAAAATCAAATGGTAGGTAAAAATGCTAAGGAGTGTAGAAGTTTCATGGATACTTTAGCCAAATATCATGATAGCGTTCCAGTGGAACCGGTCTCATGGAGACATATCAGTGCTGACATCAAGGATAGGGCATGGGTGCAGATATGGGTATGGAAATTTTATAAATTTATATTTATATTAGTAGTGTATTTATATGACTTCACATGTTCGTTGCAGAGTCGATTTAACTTTCTTAACGGTGAAGCTGCCAAAGTTGCTAGGTTGTGTGATCTTGGAGAGTATTGGCGGTCATAAAAACATGAGTTATATATTGGTTGGAGGAGTAGAGTGGGTACTGAGTTAGAGGGTGTACCCACAAACCCTGACTATCCAAAAAGTCAATATCAAAAAATGACCGCACATTGGAAGACTGAACGGTTTAAGGTACTACCAATATTTAATGATTTTTATATAAAAATTTAATTCTTATTACTTGTATTGTTTTTGTGTTTCTTAGGTATTGTCAGAGAGAAACAAAAAAAACAAAGATGAAATGACATATTTACACACATTAGGGCGCACTACAATGCCCGAGCATGAGAAACAACAGGTACGTTCATCTGAATTAAAACAATGTCCTTATTTATAACATTTCATCATAATTTATTCATGCATTCCCTTGGTTGGTCTATTTATCCTGGAAATCACAGCTTATACTAGGAGAAGACTTGTCTATTTTTTCTAAACAAGTAGTATATTTCCTTAAAACCCATTTCAGAAAACCATTTCAGAAAACCACCAATTGGTTATGACTTCCATTTACCTCAATGTTTGTAGGTCTTTGTTGCAACTCACTTCAATCCAATTTTTTTCATTTCTCATATATGGTTGTAATCCAAATTTGTGCATTTCTCATATGTAGAAAGCTGTATTGGGCATTGAAGGTCCTGTACCTCGTGCCAAATTATTCTGCTCCAGTAGAAAAAAAAAAGATGGAACTGCAGTTAATTCACAAACACAAGATAAAGTTGTAAGTTTTTTTATTTATATTTCAAACATTTATATGAAATTCATAATTTAATATGTTTATAATTTCAATAGTCTTCCTTGGAGGTCATGGATGAAAAGGAATATGAAAAATTAGGGCCAAATGATCATTTGAGTCAGGTGTTAGGTGTGGAGCATCCAGGAAGAGTCCGTTGTAGACCAGGAAAAAACATTGTCCCCTCTAGGTATTGGTAATCATAGGAATTCTCTAAGGCCTCTGAGTTGGAAAGCTCTTCTTAATTAGCTGCAACAAAGAAAATGGTATTAGAAGAGCGTGAAAAAAGTAATCTAATGAATGAACATTTCATGAAAGAAATGTCATTTTTGAGTCAGTTACTACCATCAGAGGTTGCTGCCACTTTTCATTCATGTATGGAATCAATGCGCTCTTTAAATTATGCCTCAGGTGATTCCCATGAGGGTCCGAGTGGCGGTCAGGGTGGTGGGGATGGAGTTGGTGAGGATGTTGGAGCTGGTGAGGATGTTGCTGATGCTGTTGTTGGTGATGATATTGTTGATGATGATGTTGATGGTGTGGTTGGTGATGATGTTGATGATGATGATGATGATGCTGGACATGGGGATGATGATGATGGCGATGGGGGGATATTAATCCCCTCCATTTTTGACTTAGAAGAGAGACTTCTGTTGGAGTTTTTTTTTTTGTATTGGTGGACTGCTGTATGTGAATTTCTTTATGAAATGAAATGCATTTTGGATTATATTTTCATCAGGGTTGTTATTTGAAGTGTATCGACCTGAGCTCTCATAAATATAATATCAGTCTGAAGAGTGCCAACCTGAGCTCTCATATATAATATCGTTCTCTCTAACAGTGTGTTATGCCCCTTCATAATGTTTCTCATGCATGATTTTCAAAATATTTGGCCAGCCCATATGGCGAAACCATGTCCAATGTATATTTCAGGTAAAATTACAATTTTCTTTAACACTGATTTATGTTTTTCTTCACTGTAAGAGGTGTAAGAGTTGATGGTTGGTTGACAATTTCTACACATATTGATTTAAAAATTCTGTTTAGACTGTTTTAAAATTTCTGTTATTTGGGTTGTCTGGGCAGGGGGGGAGGGCTGGGCAGTGGGGAGGGAGGGGGAGGGGCTGGGAATGGGTGGAGGGGGAGGGGGCTGGGCAGGGAAAGGGCTGGACAGGGGGGAGGGGGAGGGGGAGGGGGAGGGGGAGGGGGGTTGGGCAGGGGGAGGGCTGGGTAGGGGGGATTGCTGGGCAGTGGGGAGGGAGGGGGAGGGGTTGGGCATGGGGGGAGGGGGAGGGCTGGGCAGGGAAAGGGCTGGCCAGGGGGGAGGGGAGGGGGAGGGGGCTGGGCAGGGGGAGGGCTGGGCAGGGGGGAGGGTGAGGGCTGACCAAAACTGAGGTTTCTATCTGACAACACTCACTGAAAACGGCTTACAACACTTATCGCCTATGATAAGTAGTTTGAAAAAATAAATTCTGTTTGTTTTGTTTCTGTAGTAGCAGTTTCACTTTTATTTCAGAAGAAAACCATTTATGTTGCAAAAAAGCAATTTCTCAATAAGAAATCTGGAAACATCATGCCAGATTGTTCTAATCAGCTATGGCTTTGGTGTAGCCTGAGTCGGTGGATGGTTTCTTACGGTCACTTGGCCTGGGGAAATGTTCAATCACATTCAAAGCTGTGGAAGTGAGGGTTATTTATTTTAGCTTTTGAATTCAACTCATTTCTACACATTCTTTCTTTTCTGTTTTAATGTTTTCATGTTTTCTAGGTTGACATGGTATCCCTGTTACACATGGGTGATAGGGATCTTAAGGCTTTGGGAATTACAATGGTAAATGAATTATTATTCCTTCATGTTCTTTGATCATATGTTTTTAATGTTCATTGTAGGAGGACAATACTGTTTGATGGGGGCATCTGATTTCTGTATTATATTTTTTAAAATTATTTTCTGTTTGCCTCAATTGGAGGTGACAATTTTTAACTTGACATGATATCTGGACATGACATGAGTTAAACAGGTTTGGGTTAGACATAAAGTGGTTCAGGTTGTGAAATACTAGAGAGAGTAAACTGAAAACTGTCCAATCTATCCTACTTCATTTTCTATACATTTCATATTTATATACATTCCATTTTGGTTAAAATACACTACTGGAATGTATAGAAATTCTATCAAGAAAAGAAAGAATGTGTAGACTCCAAATACTTGAATGATGTTAATGACACCAATGAAAATAAGACCACTACACTTTCTAACCAATACTTGAATGCTCATGAATTTGTCTCATGTATAGAAACCAGCAAAGGAATTGATTGCAAGACTCAGGAGGCTTCTAATCCTGTCATCCCTGCTGATACCAACAAAAACATTTATTCTACAAGGGATGTCATCCTGAGAAGCAAGAGTAATCTGGATGAAAGGGCTCATGTTAAACCTGACAATGGCCTGGTAAGTTCTCTGAAACCCCAGCATGTGAATGACTCACTTATTTTAGCTGGATCAACATCTCTCATTTCCTGTTCTCCTGAAGTTAACACTGTGGTTCCATCTCATGCTAGCAGTTCCAAGATTGCTCAAACAGGTACCCCTAATCGCCCTCTCCCTGCACTTCTTAGCACTAATTGCACAATCACTGAGAGGTCTTTGCTAACTGATGCTGATAAATATGTTTCTTCTGAAATGGGAAAAACTAGAATGGTCCCTTTATATAATACTATTTTTGTTCATACTATTTCTCCTACTATTATTTTGCATTCTGCTACAGAAAATTCTGCTACTCCTGCTGCTGGACATCCTGTTTTCAACACTCAAGTTATATCCTAACTGAACTCATATTTACTGTGGAGATAAAGTGACTATTGTGATGTGAAATATGGTTTTCAGAGCATTGAAGGTTCACAAAATAGAAATATATTCACCAAAATCTTGTCTAGTGTCAGGTTGAAAGGATTGAGGTGTAGTCAATGATAACATTACTAATATATGAAACACCAAAAAAAAGTTTATAAATATAAATATATTCTTAGTGGTTTAGAATACTGGTGAACTCCCTTGAAGAAAATTTCTCAAACAAAGACTCTGGAATTCAATCGAAGTAAATAGTTGAGGAAAAAAGTGTTATGAGAAATCAATAAAGAAAATTTTATACAGATGATCATTATGAAGGTGGGATATTGTTGTTACCATTATAACTAGTTGGAGTTTCATATAATCTACTACTAATTATATATTATTATTATGAAAAATCGCATTTATGGAAAAGTGGTAAACCATTTGATATTACACATAGACATCACCAAAAAAACATGAAATAGTCGAATCACTGAACTGTAATTTAATCCTATTAGAGGATTTAACTCTTAGGAGGATCCATTTTAGAGGTGAATCCTTCTCACACCGATCTTCATTAAGATAGATTTCAATGTTGTATGGTACGTTGTCCAAAGTCTGGATGAGATCTTCCACAAAAATAATCTTCCCATTGAAACCATTTTCTAGTATGCCAAGATGATTGTGGATCCAGACACCTTTCTCCTTGGAGTGGATAGCCTGAAGATGCCTCCCTAGTAACTGGTCATATTCCTCTTATGTAGTAATTACCTGAAGGATCTTTTCACAAAAATCTTCCTTACAGTTGATGATGTTTCCAACTAGTCATATTCTATCAATTCCTTAACACACTAAGGGATATCAAATTCAGTAACCTCCTTGACAGTATGCACCCGGTCAGATATAGATTAATCCTATGCTGAAGAGTCAAGCCCCTTAGATGAGTTTAACTCTTCTGGATTGGAAACCTTTAGAGGTATATTTCCTTTGCTTGAGGATTGAGTAACAGGAGGGATAGGTAATAAATAGTAATATTTCTTTCTACACAGCCTTTGAGAGTGCTAGATAAACCCTTCTGGATCGATAAGAGTGTTTCCCCCTTCCTTTAAGTGGTTATAATTTATTCCCCATCCATTTCCACTTCCTTAGACTCAATGAGCGCATCTGAATTAGAATACCTTTCTTTATTGGGAGCCTCCAAACTCTTATAGAGGTTCACATCTTGGGAATACACCAAATCATTCCTTTCCTCAAGTGTATGTCATTCTACTCTCAACACTGAAAACCAGTTTTTAGAAAGTATGACATTTCCTTCTGACTTAACCATATCATTATAGGATGGTCTTGAATGCAAGACTTGTACTAGAATGTCTGGACCTGTGGGCTTCTCATATCCACATCATATAAATTGAGGTTACTTGTTAGTGTCTTCCCAGTCCCAACAGTGAGGTCCACCAGGACCTTAGTCATCATAGACTTTTAAGTTCACTACCACTTCATTGATAGAGCGGACTGAAACCCGATATCCCACCATATCCACATCCAAGGATTCCTCCCTTTCCATTCTATCCACCTACACTGAATCCCCTATCTTTCCAAGCATCAATGGGTTGATACCCAAATAATGGATTAAGAAGGAGAAGAAATCCATGACCCATGAACATGAATCCTTAGGCTTATCACCCTACACTACTATTGGAGTCACCGTATAATGGTAATGAAGGTGTTGATCCACTCCTAGAGTACTTGGACCCTCCCAGGAGCTGACTTCCAGAACCTTTGTAATGGAAGGAGAAACCCGATAATGAATAAGATGATCCTATTCAATAATTGGTCCTTATTGATGGTTGACACCCATGTAACACTTCATTATATCAAAAAATTTCAAAGACCATGGCATCATTAGAAACCATATCATTTGGGGGATGGAAAATCGTTTATGAGGCCTTTCCACCCAGATTTTCAATAGCTATAGAATTGGGAGATGTATACCCATTCTGTGGAACTTCATTCATTTACCATGGGTGAATTGAGCGACCACGCCAATAAACATTGCATAAGTACCCCAAATGGTGTCATGAAGAGAAGAAGTCAGTCCAAGATTCAAAAATCATAGGTTTCTGGCACTAGAATTCCTCCCCAAATGTGATCCAAACATAGTCGATGGGAGGTTTAGAAACATCAACCTCAAAATAGATGTGTAGGGAGATGTGATGACAAATCGGCTCGGTTTGACTATCTGAACACAAGTAGCGATGAACCATATTTCCAATCATATGAATAATTGTAGGATTTTGAAAGGGAAGGGGGTGTTCAGAAAAACTATCCCAAATTGATGTCGATAGAGCATCATGATTCATGTTGAAATCATAGGTCTAATGAGAAAGATAGAATCGAAATTCATTGCAAACACGAGGAGTTCTAGACCACACTAGTATGAAGTCTTTGTATGAAAAAAAAACAATCCATTATTTTCTACTTGTCCGAAATCCCCACAACCACTCTGTACTGTAAATTATAGGTAGCGAAAACGAACCTATCAAACCGGTCGACCAAATGATGACGTTGCCTAAATCACTCCAATAGGCCAGGAGTAAGTTGGCTGAAGCTTCATTGAATTCCAAAAAAGATATAGAGATATTTGGGCATCCTCTATAGATATCAGCAACATTGTTAACGTTCAAATTTCTGGGGGTATTTATACTTGGAATAAGCATACACTCAATGGTAGAATGTCTTGTAAACTTGATAGGTTCTTTGTGTTGGTTAATGATGGAACTGATTCTTGTTTTATATATGGTTTTACTCTATTCTGAATACATTCAGGTCATAATTCATTGATTATTGATGTTTTTACAATCTAAAAGGGTTGAGACTGTTCTGTTGTGATCCGGTTGGATGCTCTCACTTTATGCGGTGGTCTAGATTTTGGTTGATCTGTCAAGGGGTCCTTATTGGGGATGAAGAGCATGATTATGGACTTTCTGTTTATGCATAGAAAGGAGCTTCTTCTAGATTGCAGATTGAGTTTCAGGACCTTCTGATTTGGATTGATAGTTTCTCTTGGTTTTTTTCTGAGCTTCAGCCGATGGACTTGGGATTGTTTATGAACTGGTTTGGTTATTTGTTTTCCAGTTACATGTATTTTTGCTGCTATAACTGATTAAAATCAGTATTGATGGTTTTCTAAGATCTGTTGCTGTATTTTGAGCTTATCTGTTTACCTGCTATGAGATATGATTTCACTTTCTTCTATTCATATCAATTGCTATGTTTTTTTTGTGATTCTCCAAGATTGGAGGGAATTCGAAGGCTAGAGATGATTGGCATTTGCTGTGTGAATATATGTTTTGGGTTTTCATCATGCATTGCACAGATTCTGTTTCATTTTAAAGGATGTCTGATCTAGACTCTTGATGGTCTGATGTTTCATTCTGTCTCCTCTCTACCTGATTATGCAAACTTGACTCACAAAAATGAAACATATCATCATGCATTGATGATCTAGACGCTTCCTGATTATGCATTGATGAAACAGATTCTGTTTCATTTTAAAGGATGTCTAATCTAGACTCTTGATGGTCTGATGTTTCATTCTGTCTCCTCTCTGCCTGATTATGCAAACTTGACTCACAAAAATGAAATAGATCATCATGCATTGATCATCATGCATTGATGTTTCATATCAATTGCTATGTTTTCTCTGCCTGATTTCACTTTCTTGATGGTCTGATGTTTCATTCTGTTTTGGGTTTTCATCATGCATTGCACAGAATCTGTTTCATTTTAAAGGATGACTGATCTAGACTCTTGATGGTCTGATGTTACATTGCACTAGCCAAAGTATATAATCCAGAATTTAATTCCAGTTATGTTTTGGTAAGAAAATTTTCATTTGTAATGTAGGTTCAGTTTTGGTTTTTATCACACTTTATTGTAGTTTTCATTAGTAATGCAAGTTCAATTTTGTTGTTTTGGTATTCTATTCTGTTTTTTTTATGGGTGTATGTCTGTATTTTTTTTTACAGATCATGGATATAGCACTAGCCAAATTATATACTCCATAATTTAATTCCAGTTATGTTTTGGTAAGATAATTTTCATTTGTAATGTAGGGTTAGTTTTGGTTTTTAGCACACTTTCTTGAAGTTTTCATTAGTAATGAAAACAATGCATTGAGATTCCATTTTGATATTCTATTCTGGTAAGAAAGTTCTAGTTATATGTTTTGGGTTTTCAATGCATTGAGTTTCCAGAATTTAATTCCAGTTATGTTTTGGTAAGAAAATTTTCATTTGTAATGTAGGTTCATTTTTGGTTTTTATCACACTTTCTTGTAGTTTTCATTAGTAATGCAAGTTCAATTTTGTTGTTTTGGTATTCCATTTTCTATTCTGTATTTCAAAATTTAATGCACACTTTCTTGTAGGGTCAGTTTTGTTTTGATATTCTATTCTGGTTTGGCAAGCTCTTCTAATGTTTTAACAGGTAGAAACAATGCATTGAGATTACATTTTTTTTGCATTTTGGTTTGCATTTTGGCTTTTTCATTCTGGTTTCCAGGATCTAGGTGAGATTCCTTTGTCTGCTTCATTTTTGGGAATTTTGGATTTTTCATTCTGGTTTGAAGGATCAAGGTGAGATTCCATTGAGATTCCTTTTGTCTGCTTCTGTTTTTGGGTTCTGGATTTCTGTTTTTGGGTTCTGGGTGAACTGTGTGAGATGTGCTTCTGTTTCCAGGTAAACCATATATACCCACGGTTATATAAACCGTAGGTATATATGCTATTGTGAAACAATATATACCCACGGTTCTTAACTGTGGGTATATATGCTATGCTTTTAAAATGTATACCCACGGTTCTGTAAACCGTGGGTATAGATGTATACCCACGGTTTATCAGAACCGTGGGTAAGATGAAATATTAATGGGATATACCCACGGCTTTCAGAAAACCGTGGGTATAGACCTATTGCGACGGCACTGCAGCGCACGGTTTTTGAAACCGTGGGTATATCTGATACCCATGGTTTTAAGGGCTATACCCACCGTTTAAAACTGTGGGTATAGGTGATATTTCCAGTAGTGAGGATAAGTCTTCATGTGTTGCTCATGGGTAGATATGTATTTTTTTATCTATTTTGATGAGATAAGTGTTTGGTTATTATTATGACAGATACACGGTGGTTTAAAAATTTAAGATATAATATTTTATATCTAATTTTTATTTGAAAAGGGAAATTATGAAGGATTTTAAAGGGGAAGCAGCTGGTGAAGAATGAAGAGAGAGATACTCAAGATGTAGTCCAGCAAGATCAAGATTGTAACGCCCTGACCCCAGTTACCCAGAGTCGGTGCATTATTACATAACATTAGCATGACACAAGGAATCATATCTCGAAAGTCCGATCATTTTAGTAGCCTTGGAAATACTAGATACATTCATCAGTTTTATATTACATCATGAAATAAAGAAAAACAAAATTATGTCCTCTTTTAACACACTCATATCCTTGACTTATCCCTATAGTTTAATCATAATTTACTTCTTCACATCCTGGGAAAAAGAAAACATAAGAAAGGGGTGAGCTCAGATGCTCAGTAAGGATAACGATATAGCATAACTATCATAAATAAGCATAAACATTCAAGGTAATGGATAAAAGTAAAACAAAATCCTTTTAAACATAATATTCAGCATAATATGGAAAAGATAAATCAAATAATTCCATTTAATTATTCACATTATTTTTCTACTAGTCAAATAATAACATGTAATATCAATAGCTAATTTCATAATGGTGGAATGCATAATGTTGGACATCATAACCACATAGTCAAGGCCTCATGCAGAGAATACAAATAAGATTTTGTCTAAGCCTTGTGCCAAGACACTAGTTTGTCTCATGAGACCTACTGATGCATCGAGGAGCTATAGTGGGCTCCACCCGTCACTTACTAAGTCCAATTCATTGGTCATATTAAAAGGTTAAAACATAACATAAACATTCTTATTAAAACTAGGATATGAAATTTCAATACTTTATCCATAAACCATGAATGGTATAAAAATAGAACATCCGCAGTCAAACATAACTCATTAAATACAATATGGAAGATTTTATTATAATAAATTAACCTCAATAAAGAATAATAAAGGATATTGACATAGATGAAAATAATCATCAAAACTATTTGAGAGAAATATCCCCCTTTTTCTTGAAAACATTTAAAAGTATCACTATTTATTAACAATCCTTTTAAAATAGATTTTTGAATCAAAGTGTATCATACCACTTTGAAACTTTTAAAAGGAATTTTAATTTTAAAACATTAATGTTCATATAAATAAATCCTTAAAACCATTTTTAAAACATGGAAATTAATTAGAAAGACTTAGAAGAATAAATCTTTAAAACATTTAAAGTGGTTTTCTAGTTAGATTTACTAACCAAATGAGAGAATTTTGAATAAAAATAATTGAGGTAATCAAAACCTTATAATATCATGAGAATAAAGGGATTCATGATATAATATGTCAAAGTAAAGTATATACACTATATAAAAGTGAATTGGATCATAACAACAAATAAGTCTCAATGGAATGTAAATTGATATTAAATCCCTTATAAAGACAGTATCCTTAGGATAAGGATAAATCAATGAAATAATTATGTGTGACAAATATAAATACACTTAATATGATTGAATATTCAGCTTAAATCAATCATATTACATTCACACATATCCTTGTAAAAACAACACTAATGACTTTGATGTTTAACTCAATGAATAGAAATTGAGTTAAAATTACTCTTGTCAAGTTCATATCGATGACTTGAGAATTTATCAATGGAGTGATTATGTGTATCAAAAGTATATACGAACAAAGGGGAGTGGAAATTAATACATAAGTATATAAATATTGATTTCACACATAATCTTGGAGTAAAATAATTAATGAAGTTCGTGTAAAACCCAATGGGTGGAAATTGAAATTTGAAATTCCCTTACCAATTTGGAAACTTATGAAACATACACCCCATGAAATAAGGATCATAAAATGAGGATGTAAATACCCATAAATTAAATTATATTACTCAAAGAATACAATCATGGGTAGTACACACACCACACAAAAGGTAATAGTGGAAAATATAGCATGAATCTCATGGGAATAAAAGTGAGATGAAAAACCCCTTACCATATGTCCAATTTGACCCATTCATTCTTTAATCTCCTGAATAACAAAATAAAGTTAATTTATACTTTCTTAAAAACATTTTTCAAATTTATTATTTCTTTTATATCACTTATTATCATGTTATAAACATTACGTACTCATTTAAGTTAATAACGACCGTTTCGTTGATATTTGGTACTTGAGTCAAAAGTAAACTTCTTATAATTACATGTTGTCCATGTGGTCAAAATTAATTCATATCCAGAATTATATTCATGGTTTAGATATTATATATATCTTATATATACAGTATATATATGTATTTATAACATTACATAACATTTGGAGATAATAAATGAAATGCACCGTTCATGGAGACGGTAAGTCATACGTATGTATGAACACTACTTTCATTTCTATTTCATATTTTAATGGAATGAATACTTAATGATACATAGGTATATTATAATTCCAGTATAATATCATATATAATTTTATTAACTTCATCCTTTATACATACCACATATTTCATGAATGATTCACATCACTTTGATGGGACGGTAGTCCGCACTTCCTCAAATGAAATTATCGCATTTACCCATTATGGAAACCATAAAGGTACGCTATAAATGAAAAATAAAGAAGAATATAAACAATGTAAATATAATATATATCACATGAATACAATTTCATCTTAATGGCCACCATAAGAGGGGGTTGGAGATATTGAACAATCATCGTTTCGTGAGGCAGTAGTTCGCTATCCACAGAAACAGTATGCTCTTTTCCCATTAGATGGTGGTGTGTGTAAGTGTAGCTCGAATATTTCTCATAAAAACCACCTAGTATATTGAGGATAATTGTTTTTTTATAAAATAAAGTAATAAAAATAGTTTCGGGGTTTGGAAAACTAAAATTAAAAGAAGAGAACTTTAGGGAAGATGTTACCTTAAAATCGGGTTACTCCCTTTGGTTTGAACCAAAAGGATTTCATGATGTGACTTCTGCTTAAGGAAAGGTTTTTAGGTATAAGGGAGGGATATTGAGAGATTATTTGAGAAAATTTTCGATGATCCAAGGGGCTTTAGAGGTGTGAGTAGTGAGTTAGAGGTGAGGGCTTTTTATAAGGGGGGAGGGGCTCTTTAGGATACTTTGAAAATATTATTTTATTATATAATGATTTTTGGTTTCTAAATGTCCAAAACTCATGAAATTCGAAGATAAGATGACTCTTGTTCGAAATAAAACCATCCAATAAGCATTTGATAGGTTTTGGATATTGTTTTAATTTTTATAATCTTATTTATTTAAATCATTTATTAATGAGGTCAAAATTACATCATTATTGTGTCATAAATAATTTCATTTATTTTATGTCTAAAAATTATAAAAAAATACCATGATGTAGTAAATATCTTTAAATTTTAAATTAATAAATATAGTCGAAGAGATAATTTATATAACCCCTTGTAAAAATTGATTTACTAAAAGATATATGTTTATGTCATTTTTGTCTTAACTTAAAATTAATTAATATAAAGTGTCATTATCACTCTTAAGTGACTACATGGGGTCCCAAAATCGACCCAAGGATGACCATGGTCCGAAATGTATCAAACAATAGGATTATGACACGTGTTAGGGTAATTTAATATTATTATATTATTATTTTTACCTTGAATTGCCCTATTTACCTTTAACTGCAGTAAATAAAAGTCAAAAGTAACTATTCACCAAAAATTATTTTCATCTTATTAAACCACATTTTATTTACTAATAACAACCATGTATGTCTGATTTTAAAAATTTAATTCACAGAAGTGGTAAAAATTTATTTAAATGAAGAAGTCAGTTTTTTAACTACTACTCATTGTTTTCACTAATCATCAAAAATTGAAGTTTTTTAGAAAAATACCAAATATTCAGCCTAAGCTATATTTTATATTCGGAATTCAAAAATGATGGTTTTTTTTACCAAATTCAAAACATATAAGTAGCATTAATTAAATTCCTGTTGCCGAAACAAAAAGCGTGTTTTTAAGAAATAATAACTATCAAAAGATTGACACTTGTTTATGTTAAATTTCAAAGTGAAATTACATACAATGACCAAAATTGGGTTAAATGGTAAAAATATAATCTAATTAAACTTTAAAACCAATCAAAAAGATAATCTAACCATATAAATAAATTAGATTAAAAGGCAGTTTTGAATTAAAATATAGTATTTCTCACTATTCACAAAAAAAATGAACATTATCTAAAAAATACCAAAATTTCATCCAAAGTAAATTTTTATGTCCCGATTCTAAAGAATAATTTTATTTTGTAAAATTGAATATATAAAAGTGTCAAATATAGGATTTAAAAAAATTTCACCATTAAAATGCGGTAAAATTGCATTTTTTTTAAAAATACTTATTTTATCTGAAAAATTGAATTTGTTTTTATAATATATCTAAGAAACACATAATACAGAAGTTAAAATAATGTGGATTATATAAAATTCACAACCCAGTTAATACTATTCATAACCGCTTTTTGAATGGCTAGTTTGGTAAGTCGTCATGCGCTCGAACTCGGTGTTGTGTGTGGTGCAAGATATTGAATTACTTTAAAGAGATAACATTCTATGAAATCTTGGTGTGTTATAGTTTCCAATCCTTCAATAAATTGTGTCCTTGAAATTTGAAATTTTTCTTTGAAAATAAAAGTTTAAAAATAGAAATAAATATTTGTGGAAAACCTACATCGGAAATTGGGTTAATAAAATTTAATCTTAATAAGAGGGAAAGGGAAATGAAAAAGTCACCACCAAATTATTATCTAGATTTTGAGAAAAATGGTGGAAATTAAGGACACGTAATTGGAGGAAAAACATAAATATTTATAGGGAGTTATTGAGGTCATCAATCACAAACAAGTGTAAAATTGAGGGCCTCAAAGCCATCAATCTATGATGATTTAAAATATCATCGATTCAAAAAAACATAAAGGATTGGGATAACACATTTTTTGTTTTAATATCCCTTCACTAAAGTTTAATAATTAATTTATTCATATAATAAGAGAGAGAAAATATACTTGACATGTTTAGTTTAATCCTTCATCTAATTCTTACCACAAACTCATCTTTCACTCCAAACAATGAGTATTCAAGATGAAATGGTCACACCTGAAGCACTGGAATCAACTTATAGAGAATAACATAATATAAAAATTATGAACTATATATTTTCCTTTACTTTAGAGATTAACCAAAACCAAAAATGGTTAGTACAAGATCAGATAATCCCCAAAAAGGATAATCCTTTAGAGAAAGAAATAGTAATCTTAATTCCTAAAATTAAACCAATAATAACCAAAGTTCAATAAGTACAATTCAACAAAAAATTCTCTATAAAATCTTTCAATATAATCTAAACTAATATTGAAACCCAAAACTTAGAAGAATTTTCTTATGTAGTCTTCCACGTTAAATTGTATCTCCAAATAACATCAACTAATCTTAAATTCACATACTTAAATGTAATTAACCTAATCACATATTCTCTATGATAGGTTAATCATTTCCATAAATAACCCAAACCTCTATAAATCCATAATAAAAACATAGATAAAAACCCAACATTACTCCTTAAATTAAATCCCATAGTATTCTATTTTCCTTAGGCATATAGTGTTTCCAACAAAGCGAACGTCTTCCAAAATAACATTTATCACTTAACCACCAAATCATTTTTCTAAAATAAGGATATCTATTTGATAAAACATAAGATCAAAAATAAACTTATAATTGATCAATAAAATCATTTAACTAAAAATAATTAGTCACACTAACTAAGGACTTCACGTAGTCTAGTGGTAGGAAATAAATCTCAGTCGCACATTTTTTGTGTGTTCGATTCTCACAAATTTGTCTGACACGACAGGTTGTCACATGGTCTGCATGTTGTCCTTTTTCAAAAAAAATATTTTATAACATTTCCAAAATGAGATAAATTCCTCAAAATAACCATAACATAATTTAACTACAAATGTTACCTCATACCTCTCATTTTCATCCTAAAAATTAATAACCTATAATTGCATCAAATTCAAGGATCATATAAACCCAAATGGTTATTTATAACTATATCCACAAAAGAAAAGATAATTATTCCTCAAATAGTATTTTCACATAACAAACTGCAGGGTTACACATATAAGACTAAAGTCTTCCAAATTAATCCCACCAATAAGGAGCACTAATACTTTTAAACTTTTTTCCATTCATTTATTTCCACATAGTTTCTTCCTTGACCAAGAGTTTATCCTATAGAATAGGGAATTTACTTGGGTAATGCTCAAGTATCCTAAATTTACGGAAAATGACTGTAAATGGATTCTTGGGATCATTTTTATTTTCTTCCATAGTACTCTTCATTTCTCCTCGGCAATTCTTTACTTTATGCCCTTCTTTCCCACACATAAATCATTTCTTTGTTCTATTTAGACACTTTATTGGGTGTTTCCTTCCACATTTCTTGCGTGATGGAAAATGAGATTTCTTTTCTCCATGGTCTCCACTGCTGGAGCTCTTATAATTCACCATCTTTCTCTTCTTTGTTGAGTCTTGGAGTTTTTTAATATATATGTTGTTGATCATATTTTTAGAAAACTAATTTGACATGAACACAATATCTTTTACGCTTATCAACATTCCATTTCATTTCTCATTTCCATCATCGTGCCCACCTTGTACATCATGTTTAAAGTTACTATGAATTCCTTGTAATCAAGCCATTGGCTAAAACCAAAAATCATTATATAAGTAATAATAGTCATAAAATCATTTAGAGAATATCATGACACATTATTTTCAATCTAAAATACCTTAGGATTAACCAATGTTATTTATTCTCATCTTATATTAAAATATTTCAATTTGTTTTGTAAATAAAATGTTAATTATCCTAAGCATGTCCCCCAGGAGTTTCATAACCAAGAGTGCAGAAAGGTCCATTGTCGTGTACTAGGATACACCGAGTCAAGCCCAAAATTCCTTGTCAGATTTTTCACTCCTAGGTACATCTGTGCTAGAGCCGCCTCTACCTGCTCATATCCAGACAGGGATTTATTTCTTAAAAAATACACAAAATCTCTACATTACCAAAATTATATGAAGTTCTTCTATAATAATCCTCAAAGTCTATCTTCGGGTAATGTTCTCTAATCAGAGTTTTTCTAAATATAGTTTCCAAGGTTTGTACTAAACTTCCTATGATACCAACTGTAATGCCCCGACCACATTTACCCAGAGTTGGTGCATTATTACATAACATTGGCATGATATAAGGAATCATATCCTGAAAAACCGATTAGTTTAGTAGCCTTGTAAGTACTAGATACATTCATAAGTTTTACATTACATCATGAAATAAATAACAACAACATTGTGTCCCCTTTTAACACCCTCATATCCTAGGCCTATCCTTGTAGGTTGATCATAATTTACTTCTTCACATCCTGGAAAAATAAAACATAAGAAAGGGGTGAGCTCAGATGCTTAGTAAGGATAACAATATAACGGAAACTATCATAAATAAGCTTAAACATTTATGGCAATGTATAAAACTAAAACAAAAGCCTTTTAAACTTAATTTTCAGAATAATATAGAAAACATAAATCAAATAATGCCATTTACATATTCTCATGGATATTCTACTAGTCTAATATTCACATGTAATATCAATAGCTAATTTCATAATGATGGAATGCATAATGCTGAACATCATAACCACATAGTCAAGGCCTCGTTCCAAGACTACATATAATATTTTGTTAAGGCCTTGTGCCAAGACACTAGTTTGTCTCATGCGACCTACTAATTCATCGAGGAGCTATATCGGACTCCACCTTTCACTTACTAATTCTAATGCATTCCTCATATGAAAAGGTTGAAACATAACATAAACATTCGTATTAAAACTAGGATATGAATTGTCAATACTTTATCTGTAAACCATGAATGGTATAAAAATATCACATCCACAGTCAAACATAAATTATTAAATACAATATGGAAGATTTTATTATAATAAAATAACCTCAATAAATAATAATTAAGTATATTGATATAGATGAAAATAATCATCAAAACTATTTGAGAAAAATACCCCCTTTTTCTTGAAGACATTTAAATGTCTCACTATTTATTAAGAAGTCGTTTAAAATAGATTTTTGAATCAAAGTGTCCCATAACACTTTGAAATTTTTAAAAATAATTTTAATTTTAAAACATTAATTTCCATATAAATAAATCCTTAAAACCATTTTTAAAACATGGACATTAATGAGAAAGATTTAGAAGAATAAATATTTAAAACGTTAAAAGTTATATTCTTGTTAGAGTTACTAAACAAATGAGGGACTTTTAAATACAAATAATTGAGGTAATAAAAAGCTTAAAATATCATGAGAATAAAGGTATTCATGATCTACTGTGTCAAAGTACAGTATATACACCACATAAAAGTGAATTGGCGCATAACATCAAAGAAGTCTCAATGGAATGTAAATTGAGATTAAATCCCTTATAAAGACCGTATCCTTAGGATAAGGATAGATCAATGAAATAATTATGTGTGAAAAATATAAATACACTCAATATGATTGGATATTCAGTTTAAATAAATCATTTGACTTTTACACATATCCTTGTAAAAACAACACCAATGACTTGGATGTTTAACTCAATGAATAGAAATTGAGTTAAAATTACTCTTCTCAAGTTCATATCGATGACTTGAGAATTTATCAATGCAGTGATTATGTGTATAAAAAGTATATCCACATAAGGGGGAGTGGAAATTACTACATAAGTAAATAAATATTGATTTCACACATAATCTTGGAGTAAAATAATCAATGAAGTTTGCGTAAAACCGAATGCGTGGAAATTGAAATTTGAAATTCCCTTACCGATTTGGTAAATTATGAAACATACACCCTATGAAAGAAGGATCATAAAATTATGATGTAAATATTGATAAATTAAATTATATTACTCAAAGAATAAAATCATGGGTAGTACACACCCTGCACAAAAGGTAATAGTGGAAAATATAGCATGAATCTCATGGGAATAAAAGTGAGATGAAAAACCCATTACCATGTGTCTGACTTGACCCATTCATTCTTTAATCTCATGAATAACAAACTAAAGTTAATTTATACTTTCTTTAGAACCTTATTCAAATTTATTATTTTTTTATATCACTTATTAGCATGTCATAAAAATTACGTACTCATTTAAGTTAATGATGGTCGTTCTGTTGATATTTGGTACTTGAGTCAAAAGTAAACATCTTATAATTACATGTTGTCTATGTGTTCAAAATTAATTTATCTCCAGAATGATATTCATGATTTAGATATCATATATATATTATATATCCAGTATATATATTTATTTATAATAGTACATAATATTTGGAGATAAGAAATTAAATGCACCGTTTATGGAGATGGTAAGTCATACGTACGCATGAACGCTACTTTAATTTCTATTTCATATTTTAATGGAATGAATACTAAATGATAAATAGGTATATTATAATTCCAGTATAATATCATATATAATTTCATTAACTTAATCCTTTATACATTCCACATATGGCATGAATGAGTCATATCACTTTGAGGGGGCGGTACTCTGCACTTTCTCAAATAAAATTATCGCATTTACCCATTATGGAAACCATAAAGGTATGATATAAATGAAAAATACAGAATCATAGAAACAATATAAATATAATATATATCACATATAAATACAGTACCATATTAATGTCCACCATAATAGGTGGTTGGAGATTATTGAACAATCATCGTTTCGTGAGGCAGTAGTTTTCCGTCCACAGAAACACTATGTTCTTTTCCCATTAGATGCAGATGTGTGTAAGTGTACCTTGAATACTTATCATAACAAAAACCTATTATATTTAGGATACTTGTGTTGTTATAAAATAAAGTAATAAAATAGTTTAGGGGGTTGGAGAAGTAAAATAAAAGAAGAGAACTTTAGGGAAGATGTTACCTTAAAATCGGGCAACTTCTTTGGTTTGAACCAAAATGATTTCTTGAAGTGCCTTATGCCTAAGTTAAGGCTTCTATGTGGAAGGGAGGGATCTTGAGAGATTATTTGGTCATATTTTTTATAAGACAAGGGTCTTGAGAGGTGTTATTAATGGGTTATAGGTGAGGGATTTTTATAAGGGGGAGGAGGGGATCTTTAGGAAACTTTGAACATATTGTTTTATTATATAATGGTTTTCAGTTTATAAAAGTCCAAAACTCATTAAATTATAATATAAGATGACTATTGTTAGAAATAATATCATAAAATAATAATTTTACAGGTTTTGGATATTTTTTTAATTTTTATAATCTAATTTATTTAAATCATTTATTAATGAGGTAAAAACAACATCATTATTGTGTCATAAATAATTTTACTTATTTGATGTCTAAAAATTATAAAAAAATAACATGATGTAGGAAATCTTTTTAAATTTAAAATGAAAATTTATAGTCAAGATTTAACTTATATAACCCCATGTAAAAATTGATTTACTAAAATATATATGTTTATGTCATTTTTGTTTTACTTTAAATTAATTAATATAAAGTGTCATTATCACCCTTAAGTGACTCCAAGGGTCCCAAAATCGACCCAAGGATGACCATTGCTGAAAATGCATCAACTAATAGGATTAGGAAACATGTTAGGGTAATTTAATATTATTATAATATTATTTTTACCTTTAATTACCTTATTTACCATTAACTGTAATAAATAAGTCAAAAGTTACTATTCCCAAAAAAATATTTTCATCTTATTGAACCACATTTTACTTAATAATAAAAACCATGTATGTTGGATTTTTGAAATTCAATTCAAATGAGCGGTAAAAATTCATTTAAATGAAGAAGTCGGTTTTTTAACTACTACTCGGTGTTTTCACTATTCATCAAAAATTGAAGTTTTTCAGAAAAATAAAAAATATTATGCCTAAGCTATATTTGATATTAGGAATTAAAAAATGATGACTATTTTACCAAATTCAAAACATATAATTATCATTATTTAATTTATAATTAATTCCTGTTGTCAAAACAAAAAACGTATTTTTAAGAAATAATAACTATCAAAATATTGACACTTGTTTATGTTCAATTTCAAAGTGAAATTACTTCCAATGACCAAAATTAGATTAAATGGTTAAAATATAATCTAATTACACATTAAAACCAATTAAAAATATGATCTAAACATATAAATAAATTATATTAAAAGGGAGTTTTGAATTAAAATACAGTATTTCTCACTATTCATAAAAAATAAAAATTATTAGAAAAATACAAAAATTTCATCCCAAGTAAATTTTGATGTCCCTATTCTAAATAAGAATTTTATTTTGTCAAATTGAATATATAAAAGTTTCAAATGTTGTATTTAAAAGGGGTTCTCCATTAAAATGCGGTAAAATTGCATTTTTTGAATAATACTTTTTTATCTGAAAATTTGAATTTGTTCTTATAATATGTCTAATAAACACATAATAAAAAAGTTAAAATTATATGGAGTATGTAAAATTCAAAATCCAGTTAATACTATTCAAAACTGATTTTTTAACGACTATTTTGGTAAGTCGTCGTGCGCTCGAACTCGGTGTTGTGTGTGGTGCAAGCTATTGAATTACTTTAAAGATATAAAGTTATTTGAAATCTTGGTGTGTTATAATGAGGAAAGGGTCCTTCATGTTTGAATTATCCCATTTTTGGTTATTATTAATGGAAAATGAGACATCAACGGTTGATCTATAGTGGGATGGGATACCATGTTTTCGATATCATGTGCAGCGCATCGACATTGAGCAGGTGTGATGCAGCGCTGACGTGACCAATGGTCGGGGCCATATATCGAGGGTATTTTTTATTATGGTGATCAAGCAGTGTGTCTGGGTTGATTATTGGTCATACATAATGATGGAGATATCATGAGAGATAAAAATCCTTCAGGTGTCACATGACGGTGTGAGGTTGATGCATGTTGGGATTTGATCTCTGAGGTAGTGGAATTTTGTTGAAAAAAGGGTGATGTTTTGTCACTGATGGATCTTTTGAGTATGTAATTGGAATTATGATTTTCAAAGAGATAGATGAGGTATATTGGGGTGTGGTTTTCACACATATTTTTTCAATCCTCTCATTTGTAATTCAATTTCGGGCATTACTTGGATTTTTTACTCTATGATTTATAGTTGATATTTTAGAATTGCCTCGTGATTTTTTAATCCTTTTCATCAGAGAGTTTCTTCATGTTAAAAATATTTCATTCTGATTTATTTATTCTACTTTATATCACTTCCATATTTCACTGGGTTTCTCATAAATTGTTTCACAAGCAATATTTGACCCGAGATTGGGAATCTCCCCCAACACCCTGACATTCATAGGGTTAGTTTGCTACAACTAGACATCTCATCTAGTGGAGTCCTGGTGGAAATTTTAATGAGAATCAAATCTGGATGACCTTTCCTGATGTGTGGTTGTTTTTGGATATACATCTTCATCATAACCATATTTCAATAATAAAGTATGGAACTATAAGAAATTTACTTTTCTATTCGATCTGTTGTTGTAACCTTATCCTTTGCTTATGTGTGATCCCATCTAGGAGTGTACGGTTCTAAATCCACATGATGGGGTTCATCACCGACACTTGGTTTAGCAATTCTGACCTCATTAGAAAGCTTCTTTGGTATTTTCTATTTCTTTCATAGAGTCTATAATTTCTTTTTTTCTATTTTTCTAATAATATTGTCTTGCCTGGTGGTGTTCTCACCATGCATGTAGGATCCCAAGGATCTGAAGCACGTTACATATGCATGTTATTTCTTGTTTTCTTTTACGTTCTAACTCGATAATTCACCTTAATCTATAACTCACTTTTTATAAAGAAATATTATTTCTCTAAATCACTTTGTAGCCATATAAAACACCTCAGTGGATCTTGGTTGTATTTTTTCCCTAACAAATTTTACCCTTAAATAAATTTGGAGTATATAAGTACATGAAAAGTGTGATATAATGACCATAAATAATAAACAATTATAGAAATAATCTATACCAAGGATACAAAACAAGCTTTAGGGCCCTTTCCCTTACCTGAATCTATGACCATGAACTCTGTATACACACAGAGGGGCTTATACAAGGTGCCAGTACAACTCAATAGGACACCCCTAATGATTTCCCTAAATAAATTAGAAATATATGTGTATATACATGGAATGATATGATGAACATAAATAATAAACAATAATATCATTAATACATATCACTACCAAGGGTGCTAAACATGTAACCTGGTGTGTATCCATACCTGCTACAACTCATACTAGTATTGGTCGATACAAATAAATAGCTAATATAGTGTCTATTCATACACCCATAATTAAGTTATATAAGGATACATGTGATCATAAACATCAATCAATTCAACTCTAACAGGATTGAAGATAAATATACACTCATACCATGTATTTAACATTATCCAAGTTGAGTGGGCATATCATCCCATGCCTTAAATAATGACAAGGGGAACTTGGAAGATCATTTAATTCCATTAACCATATAGTAAAGTTTCCATATTTTCCAATGCTTTAAACCATATAAATAAAAATTGGCATATCATCCCATGCCTTCAATCATATCATGGGAAATTGGGAATATCACCCTAGGCCTTTAACCATGATAAGGAAAATGGGAATATCCTCCCATTCCTTTAAGAATATCAAGGTAAAGTGGATATATTGCCCCATTATTAAAAAAATATCACAAAAATATATATCAAGTCATATCACATTTCATATCTTAAGTAATCATGGAATATCAAATACCACTCCAAGGAATATCAAATAATCCATCATAAGAAGGACTGACATGGAATCCATTTTTTAGTTCACATCAATTCTAGGTCGGGTATCTCATACATAACCCCATTTCCCCACTTTTTATCTATAGAATAATTCACCCAAAACCATATAACTTAAATTTTTTAATCCCTCATACTTTCCCCATAACAATTTAATCTAATTGGCTATTAATTAAAATAAACCCCATTCCAAGAATATCCCCATGTTATCCCCTCAAAAGACCAGTCATCCATCATTAAAAGATACTCTAAGGAACCCATTGAATCCCACTATGTCATAATATATCAAAATAACACCATACTTGAATCCTAAGAAAAAGGTCTGTAACACATTACATTATGAAAATGGTCATCAATGACCATGAAATCAGGGATATTTTAGTTCACTTTGGGTCATACGCACACACCCTCCACAGTCCACACATCCCATGTCACGTCAAATCTCATATAAATATATAGGAAAGTCTTGGAACCACCTACCTCATATTCATGGATGCTTGATCATCAAATACCATTAGAAAAATCATCCTCAAATGTTGTAAATTAAAGTACTATTTGGGATATGTCTAATATAGAGATGTTGGTGAATCAGTATTGAGTAATTTTTTAAACCAATTACAACTTTTTATCTCTTTGCCTATTTGACCTATTAGGATATCAATTCTTTTATTCTCTTTTCCCTGTCAAATTAAAGTATCTAAATGTAGTAAAGAATAGAACACATTTTTTATGAGTTTCTCTACTCAATAAGAGTTTCTAGTCCATGTAATGTTTTGGAAATGATCATTTCCACACAACCACTAGAAATTAATCCTTTGGATATGGTTACAGCTAGTAGGGAATAACCTTTCACTAAAATTCACTATATTCAATTGACATTGCATGTTTTATAACACTTGTATGGATCTTTATACTACCTCTGAAGACATTATTCACCTTGTTGATAAGGTCATTTGTGACACCAAGAAATCCATCCACCTGTTGAGACTACTTTTGGATGTCAAATTGCTTCTTTGTTCTTTGACTAACTTATTCTTCACTTGCTTACTTGCACAATAGTAGGAAAACAACACCTCTTACTTATTTTTAATAGAAAACTGAAAGCATCACTTTATTCTTCTTCTATAATTCACACTGATATGAATATGGTGTGGAAAGATAATCAAATAAATCTTCTTTTATCCAGATTATGATTGATTGATATCAGTTTTTTCACCAACTCTTCTTCTCTCTTTCTTATTCAGTGAAAAATAGACTATACTAAAATTTCTTCTTCTTATTGATTGAATCACAAAATTTTTTGTGATTATTAAAACAATGAAAAAAAGGTCACCTTAGCATTGACACAATTAAACTGCCCAAATAATAATCAATCATTAGCTAGGAACACTCTATTATTCTTGAAAAAACAATAATATGAAATTCTGCAGTAATATCGAATTATATTTCTTTAATACACAATATCACAAATTTAGTGTATCGGTTCTTCTTAGAAAATTTAATATTTTGGAAACACTAAGTACACTTCACTAAACACTTCATATTATTCATGTATAACAATTTGAATGGTTCTTCTATAACTTTTACCCCTTATTACACAATCAAGAGCTTATAAATTTAGGATCTCATGTGCATATTGGTTAATGTATAAATGCATGTACTCTTTTTTTGTGTCCACTTATTATTCTCCTTTATTCTTGAAAGTGCACACACTATCTCTTTTAAGTATTTAGGTGCATATGAATTCTTACTTAAATACATGAATGAATGAATTGTTCACTTTCTCTTTGAACACAAAGATATATGGACACACTTTATTTTTTTGTTCACTATATTGTGTGAACTCCTCCTCATGTTACCTTTTCTCAATGAACACACTGTCAAATCCTTGACAAAACAGTGTGTATGTATTGAATGTAATCACTATTACATGTGAACATGAATATGTGTAAGATTTTATCTTATTCATCATGCATGTATGAGCTAAGATACGCTCTAGTTATTCCATTTCACATAGATAAGACATATATATTCTAGATAGAAATAATCTATGTGTGTACAAAAAGATTTGTGTGAGAAGAAATATTTTCATAACTTGTATTCATAAAGAATAGTGGTGATATATAATATTTAGGCACCCATGCATGGAACCAGTTGTCTTCGCAAAGCAAGACAAGGTTGTGTTTACACCAGTTGCATGTCTTCATATATCCTTCATGCAGGATGTGCGCATATCTCATTTTTGAAATGAATAAGTTTCATGATACTCTTATTATTCATGAATCCTTGATGTCTCAGGATACTCGTTACCTAATCAGAAAAAAAATTATTTATAGGTACACTATTTTTCTAGAAAAATGAGAGAAACAAAAATATGCAAGTAGAAACACTTTACCTATTCTTAATGCCTTGATATTTATAGGTAGAATCAATGCCTTACATCAGAGATATTCACCGACACAAATCCGAGATTTTATTCTATGCAAAATAATGATATAAAGATCTTAAGATCTCAGCTTCAAATACCTCAAACATGGTTTAAAATAAAGATGAATATTATGGTATTTCTTTCTTACATGATCTCATATTATTTAGTTTCAAAAACACCTCATCAACATTCAGTCATACAAATTTTCATGCATTCACAAACACAATCCCATCCATGAATATTGGAGGCTCAAATCGGCCTCTACAACCCTATTCTCTTTTATCTAAACCATATTCCTCAAAATCATATTTTCATGCAAATCATATCATGTAAGAGTATCAACCAAAGGGTCACTCTTGTTTGATTCAAACACCGGGATTGATTATTAGTTCAGGGTTTTTTCACCAGTGGTGGCTGATCATCAAAATTTCAGGGTCAATAATATGTCATGTGTAGGAGGTAGGGGATGACTGCATGGTGGTTGTATGGTCGTTGGATCACCTCAGATCGGATAGACACATTATGTCCATATGTTTTTAATCATGTGAGAAGTAATTAAAAGAATCCATGCCACATAAGAACCTATAAGAAGTATCCATATGATTTATAATACAAAGCATGATTGTCATTACTTTGAGCTAGAACCAAGGTTGGCACCCAGATGACACTGCACTGCACGCCCACACAGGCCACGACATACATTATCCATGGGATTTGCGGGCTTCATGAAAAACTTTGTGAGGCCTAACCATATTCTTTGTGGGCCTTACACATAGTCCCACATGAACCCCAGCCTTCCTATGTATTCATCCTTCATGCAAAAATGGTATCCCATGCACAGGCAAGCTCCCACATGGGTTGATCTTTCTCCCCATATATGCGGTTGATCTAGCTTCCATGGGTGGCTTTGGTTGGCCTCATTTTTTCCAACACTTAAAAGAAAATCTTAGTGAAATATAATCATATAAAACTAAATGCCCTCATTTAAATATCTTTTTATCATAAATCACAAATATCTCATACTCATCAAAACATTATGAAAATAGTAAATAAGTTTCATTAATATCATTCATGAAAATTAGAATCTAAATAATCATCAAGTTAGATCCTACATAGTTCTCATGCAATAATGACATATTGTATGACCTTTTTTTGTAATATTCATTCCAAATAACTTATTCATCCTCAAAACCACTTTATTCCTTATTGTAAATAGTGTATCACATTTGATACCTTTATTTGACATGAAAAATAGTTCAAAATAATCAGAGTTACTAGTAGAATTATTAAACCATGGCATCCAATTTAATTAAAGGAATCCATGAAAGTTCTCCAGGCATAACCTTTGAAACTCAAAGTCTTAAAACCATTTATATGTTTCTTCAGATTATAAGACTTGATCTCTTCATCCAACATCCATTCACTTTGGAACTTATTCATCATATTGATATCAATGAAATATTATTATTCCATTGATCACCATTGACAACCAATTAAAATCATTGAAAACAAATAAAACTTGTAAAAAAGGTGGGATATTCAATCCCTGCTTTTTCATTGTTGAAAATAACTTCAAATTTATTTTCTAATGAATGTGTCAACATATAGATCATTATCTTATCTATCCCCTTTAATTTTCCATAGTTTCATTTCAATTTCTCTCCGCATTATTGACAATAAATAAAAATTTAATGGGAAAAGGGTATCATTCCATACTTGGGAAATGTGTCATCCATCATTTCCCTCTAATTCTACTAGATCCACACTCGTTATAGAAAACAATAGGATTTTATTTACACAACAAATTTGTCCCTTACCAACTCATCTTAATACCTTTAAAATGGGAACTCATATACTTTACTTCAAGGATTTTCCAATTTCATTATAGGATGAAGATACTTAAATGAGATATGAAACTTCTTTAAGAATGATCAACCTGAAACTCCTATACTCACTTCAAAAATAGATCAAAAACATTTAAGTGCAACAATCGGGATAAGTGGCCTTGGGGAACTTCCATATTTCTTATTCCATTGATTAATTAAATTCCCCACCCCCCCTTTGTAAAAAATTTTGTTACCTTTGATAAATAAGGATGAGAGAGTGAGAGAGACATACATGATCTTTAATACATTTCTAGAGTTATCAAGTTTGACACCAATTGAAATAATGATTCAAAAAAATTCATAATTATTAATATGTATCCCCCTAAAAGGAAACACTTCTCAGCATCTTCATAATGGTATAAATCTTCAAGAATGGTTTTCAAGAAATTTAATTTAGAAAAAACACAAGAATGGATATTCAACTTGTGATTATCTAGATTAAAAATTTTCAAAACTTCACTAAGTATGATCTTATTGAACACTTGTTCTACATGATACCAAAAATAAGATAAATACAATATGTTATCTTATTTATCCTAAATTTCTAGAATAGGACATCACATTCTTCACCTTAATCAAAGAAGATCTTCCATCATATTATTATATTAATATAAATTTATGAATCATTTAAGGATGGTTGCTTCATTAGCTTTGATATAAAGAATTGATATCACTCACTACTTCTAATGTCCCCCCCCCCTGAGAGCTTACTTAACCTTCAATTATCAACATTATAAGTAAAAAACCATAAAAAAGGTTTAAGAGAATAAGGTGAATTATTATTGATTAAAAAATGTGAACAGAAAGGTTGAGATTATTTCCTCAAGCATGTTTATCCATTTCCTTTAATCTTGAAACTAACACATCTAATCATCAATTCCTATTGAGACTATATGGGTATTATCACTTATTTAATGTATTTATATGAAAACCTTCTTTCTTAAATAACTTTTAAATCACTTGTATCTCATGGTTCAACTTTCACCTTCTTAAGGAATTCTTCTTATTCTATAATAATTATAATAAACTTTCTAACAGAGTAACTAGCCATGTTGCAACACACACATAGAGATTATTTATCTTTATGTGGAATATTTTATTTTATTTTCTTTTTCACTAGCCTTACCTTGTGAATATTCAATTTTTTTTTATTATTTCCAAATATTTGGGCCAGATAACTAATAATTTATTAGGAAATATGAAAGAAAGTTTGGATATTCCCCATGGATTATTCTGAGTGAAATCCATCTTAGTAGTTATATTTATGGTTCACTTTTCTTTAACTTCTTGGATTTGTAATCCAATTTCTTATCACCTTTCCTTCTTGGAATATTCTTGGGAGAATTTATATTCAAAAAATTCTTCTGATTTCTTCCCAATGTATCATCTTCATTCTTATCCAGATTCTGTGATTTTATTTTCTTATCAAATTTGGATACATGTTGAGATGGGCATGTACCAGACTTGTGACCACTTCCATTTCATACATTATATATGTTATCAATCAATCCAAATCTATTTTTAGTGTATAGATTCTTTTGGAACTACAGATGTTTCTTCTTCATCTCTAGCTATCTCCCCCTTGATAAAGGCTTTTTTGATGATTTTTCATTTAAAGGATTGTACCAAAAATCTAATGCACAGTTCCTAAATCTGTTACGCCACCAAAATTGAACCAAAAATATTGATTTACTGATATATTTTGTATGAGGTTGTTGGTCCTTCTTTATGAATTTTTATTCTCTTTGTGGGGAACTAGATTCTACACCTTCTTTCCTATCCACCTTAGTTATAGTGGTACGTTTCTTATCACTTTTATTTATCCAAACTTATTTAGAATTTTTTTTACAACCTACAGTGTTCATGATAATGGGTCTAGAAACATTAATAAAATTTGGTATGGATAGAACATTTTTCTTCTTAGATTCTTAAGATATATCATCAAAAGATGTCATAGTCTTATTATCACATGGTATTGGTCTTTTGACTATAGAATTATCTAGTAAATATTGAGTAGAATCAATAATTGTTTCCTTATTTTTTGAATCCTAAATACATGTCTTCTCAATATTGTTCATATGAACATCCAATTCTAGACATTTTATATTGAAGATGATCTTCTTATATTCAATCATTATCATCTTATCTTCGCAATCCTTCTCCATTATTTCAACTTCATCTTCATGCATTTTCACTTCATTTAGAATCAAATATTAATGTTCCTTGATTTTCTTAGATATTTATTACAATTGTATACTCTTGATATCAGTGCTATTTTTAAATTTTCCTTCAAGAGCATGGATATTTTCTTATAGATTTTTCTTCAATCCGTATTTATCTCCAACTTATTAGATCTATTTTAAGAAACTTATTTCAAGTTCCTTCTATGTGACATCAAAGGTTCTAACCTATCTAGAGTGCTTTAAACATTATATAGTTTTTTCTTTCATGAACTTCTCCAAAATATTAGCATATTCTTCTAGCTAGGTGATCTCTTCATGTATACATTGAAATACTCCACAAATAAGGGATTTCCTTTATTCAAGAATTCCATATATATAAAATCTTAATCTATCAACTGATAATTATTGAGAAGTTATAGATTGATCAGCATCACCACTTATTCTAGCATCTTTATATTGAGGAAAATTTTCAAATTTACTAATTCATACCTATTGTTCCATAGAGGTATAAAGGTTATCAATATTCCTGGGTGAAACTTGATCTACCCACTCATTACTTTCAAATCCTAGTATGTATTAATTATTTCCAAGGAATAGATAAACATATATTTTCTCTTATTAAGATGAAAGGGTCTTATTCTTCAACTTTCTATTCTCTTTCTTTTTCCTGTTCATCATGGCCTTGTTAGATATAGACTTCTTCTCAGAGATAACTGAATATTCACTAAAGTTTCACTTCATTTTTGACTCATCTAAGAAACTCAAATCTTCAAAAGAGAATTATTTCACTACAGAGAATCCAACAGAGGTGAACCTTGGATTTAATACCACTTTAAAGTACCATTTTAAGATATATCCAACACTTAGAGGGGGTAAATAAATGTTGGAGACTTTTTAAATCAATTATAACTTTTTATCCCTTTACCTCTTAGACCTATTAGGATCTCAATTTTGTTATTCACTTTTACCTATCACATGCAAGTATATGAAAGCAATAAAGAATAGAAAATGATTTTTGATAAGGTTCACTACCCAATAAGAGTATCTAGTCCTTATAATATTCTAGAAATGATCTTGACCATACAACAAATAGAAATAAATCCTTTAAATTTGGTTACCACAAGTAGGAAACACCCTTTCACTTATAATGCACTATACTCAATTGACAGTGCGTGTTTTATAGCACATGGATGGATCTTTATATTTCCAATAAAGATAGTCTTAACCTTTTTGATAAGGTTCTATATGAAACCAAGAATGTATTACACCTGTTGAGACTATTTTTGGATGTTATAGTTCTACTTAGTTCTTCGACTAACTTCTTCTTCACTTAGTTACTTGTAGATAAGTAGGAAAGAAACACCTCTTACTTCTTTCCAGTAGAAAACTAAAAGTTTCGCTTTCTTCTCCTTCTATAAGTAAAATTGATATGTATATGGTGTGGATTGATAATAATATAATTATTCTTTGACAAAAATGATGATGTATTGATATCGTTTGTTCCCCAACTCTACTTATCTTATTCTCTCTTTCTTCTTTAGTGAAAAATAGACTGCACTAACATTTATTCTTCTTCTTTATTGAATCACAAACCTCTTTGTGATTATTGAAACAATGAATATCATCTTATCTTAGAATCAAAAGAATTAAACTACCCTAAATAATAATCAATATTTAGCTAGGAACACTCTATTATTAATAAACACACAATAATATGCAATTGTGCATAAATATCTAATTCTCTTTCTTCAATACACAATATCACCAACAAGTGTATTTGTTCTTCTTAGTAAAACTAAATATTTTGGAAGCACTAATTACACTTCACTAAACACTTAATCTTATGAGTGTATAATGATTGGAATGGGTCTTTTAAAACTTTTACCCATTATCACACAATCAAGAGCTTATGAATTTAGGTTCTCATGTGAATATTGGTTTACGTATAGATTCATGTACTCTTTATTTTATTTTTTTCCAATTATTACTCTCTATTCTTCATGTAAGTACACACACTATCTATTTTAATTATTTATGTGAATTTTCATTCCCATATCAATACATGCATGCATGAATTTTTCACTTTCTTTTTTCACACACATATATATGTACACGCTATATTTTCTTGTTCACTATATTTTGTGAACTCCTCCTCATATTAACTTTTCTAAATGAACACATTGTCCAATACTTAACATGAAAATAGTGTTTATGTATTGAATACACTCATTGTTACATGCCTGAATATGTATGATATTTCCTCTTCTTCCTCATGCAAGTATTATGTAATGTCCTTGGTTTTTGGAACAGGTCAAAATACTTTCCCTTTTTGAATTTTGGCAGTTTGGTGGGTATGCCAACTATTTTCTCATTAATCGGAAATTAATTATGATATTTTCGTTAACCCAAAACCTTTATTTATGGGTATAGAGGTTTTGAGAATTCCTTGGGAGTTTGGATGGGTTTCAGGTGCATCGGAGGGCCGAAGTCCCTATTTTGGAGAAGTGCGAGATGAGGCGCACGGTTAGATTAAACCGTGCAGCCTCCAAGTGAAAAATGTGTTCCCTATTTTTACATTGATCATGGTTTAGTGAATCATTCAAGGTGAGTTGTATGTCCATGCAAGACCTCTGTAATTTTTAGTAGAGGGAATCTACATGGTTTGTACACAGTTAGGGAAAACAATGTGCAAGACACACACTTAATGCCAAATGGGTAGTACCCTCACACTGTATCATACATGGTTTGGCCTAACCATGTGGGATAACTATGTGGGGATTTGATCCTAAGAAGTAGGATTCACACGGTTTCCACATAGTTTGGAAAACTATTCAAACTAACATTGCATCTCATTAAATAGGTGAATTTTCCTTTTTTTCACTCCCTCCTTAATTGTTTTTTATCTTTTATTATTCCTTCATAGCTCGCACACAGAAGAGGAGAAACTCTCCTCCTCCTACTCTATAGGGTTTGATCAATCTCCTTCCTATGAGCTCCGTTCTTCAAGTCATTTGTGGCATTGGATTCATATCATTAAGGCTCTTTATCCTCTTGCATCTTTTATTCCTTGCTCATACCTCAAAAACTGATAAATCTTATCAAGTTATTTTTCCATATTTTTAGGGTGTTTGTCCAAAATGTCTATTTGTTCCAAATCAATTGGATTTAGAGGCTAATATCGGAAGTACCTATGTCTATGACTATAAGGTAGGTTTTTAATACTTTTCATTGTGTTTTCATGAGTGTTTTGGGGTTGTGACTTTAGCGCACCGTTGTGTTTACTAATAGAGACCCCATAAACTTTATAGTTGTTTTAATTAATTAAATTGAACATTGTGAGATACCTATGGGAATTATTTCATTATACCATAAGTGGTTTGATTCATGAAAGAGGCTATGGACCTTGGTCAGTTAGGTCAGGGGTGTTCTTTATATTAAATTGGGTTTTTTATTTAATTCAAGTTGTTCAATTAAATTACATCGAATTATTTAGTTTAATTTGAATTGAATTATATATATATATATATATATATATATTTGTGATGAGATTATAATGGGTGTGTCATGAGGACCAAGATGGTGATGGCCATCTAAATTGAGATGATGTGATTGTCAGGATGGGCTTGGCCTGAGGCACTTGGGTGATATTGATCACCAGTTGGGAGACTTAGTCATTATATTGAGGAGAAAAGGTAATAAGGTTATTGGCAAGGCTTGTGTGATATGGGATGGAATGCCCATCGGACTTGGGAAACAAGGTCTCATGGGAATCAGGTGACATTTTGTGTTGTTTTGGTTCTAAATTGGTGATTGTCGCTCACCCATATTGGCCAAAGTACCATTTGGAGTTGTCTGGACATAAGTTAAATCAGTGATGATGTGTTTTTGACCACTCATGTGGGTAGAGGACCCTGTTAGTTGTAGATTTAGTAAAATATATGGGGGGTTTTATGTAGAAATCCATGGGGATGGTGGGATCCATTAGATGGTAGAGTTGAGGTTGTCGGTTAGGGGTTAAGGCCTATTGTGCCTAATATCATTAATTCCAAGATTATTTTGGAGTTTGGAAGTCACAATTCCTTAGAACATTGGATATTGAACCGATATTATTTACTATTTTAGGATAGATATCATCGTTACTCTTGATGTTGGGCTCTGATCCGATGGGTGTTTTCGAGCAGGGGTCTAAGGGACCAGGTTTCTATTTGTCTGGGTATACCCTTGAAAATTCAAATACTCAATTTATAGAACATGGTGCCTGTTGGTTTTTAGAGGGAGAACATAAGGTTTCACCTGGGGATACATGAAATTATAGGATTCATTGATCTATGATCTAAGGATCCTATCCTCCATAGCTATTCTAACATTGTTAGAAGGAGGTGATAGCTTCCTAGTGGATTTTGAGCACCATAGAAGCTTGTTTTTATTTATGAATGTAATGTTTCTTATTTATTTTAGTATTAAACTACTTAGTCAGTCATGTAAGGTACGCACACATGGGTGTTAACCTACTGATACTTGTTCTCACACCCTACACAGGCCCTTTGGGACGCGTGTATACTTTATGCTTTTACATTCTGGTAAAGGCTCGGGTTTAGGAGATGGATATTAGTGGTTATTTAGCATGGTATAGATGGTAAGAGACCTTGAGGTTCCTTCCTTAGCTAGAGATTTTGTTTTCATTTTCTCTTATATGTCATCATGATACTGTATATGTATGTATCAAGGTCAACCATTGGAGACCCTCCTGTTTATGGATATGTACAACCTTTTTTGATGCATGTACTAAAAATGGAATCTACTTGGTTTATTTCTATAAATGGAATGTTTAGTTAATCTATTTATTTCTGTTGGTTTGTTTAATTTTTTTCTTACTTTATTGTATGATATTGATTGTGCTTCTACTATGGGTGAGTTTTGGTTTGAGTTTGTTGGAATTTTCTTCCCATACTATATATTCTTAGACCTTTATTACATTACCACCATAGGGTATAGTATCCCACAATCACTCCCTTAAAACCTCATTGCTAGTCAGAAGGCTTTGTAGTTCGGGAAGGCACACCTAAGGCCAGTGGAACTTGACCTAAAATCACTATTTTGGTGGCTAATCGGGTCAGGGCACTACAAATGGTATTAGAGAAATTCCTTACTGGGAATTAGTATTAGTGTTAGAATGACTACTAATGATATCAAATGTTTTTATTTTCTACTGGTCTTACTATTTTGGATATGGTAGAATGGAGATTAGGATGTTTCGGGACTGGGATTATAGCTCGTGCTTGGGTGCCAGCAGCCTCATGCATTGGGGATGAACCAAATTGTTGGGGTATGAATTATTATTTTTATTTTTTCATTTACATTTTATGTTATTTCCATGTTTATTGGTTCACTTTAGTGGTTTTTATTCTTTATAACATTTTATCCTTAGCCCGTTATGGTAAGGAGGAAGATTTGGACCCTTGGCCCGGTATGACAAGGGGTCTTTGTTTGTTTACTCTTTTTATTAGGAACATAGTAGGATTTGATGAATATTTGCATGTGTTGTGATGTAAATTTCATGTGATGTGTGATACTTACACATATGGTTCTGGATCTTATAGGATCTTGTAGGTATGATGGTATGGGGTGATGTTGATCACCAGGTTGGGTGATGTGGTCATCATTTTGAGGTGAAGTGGTTCGTTAGGATGGGTATAGCCTGAGGAATATTTGATATTTGGATCTTTTAAAGGTATTTAAGGAGTCCATAAAGCTATAATTTCTTTTTAAATGGTTTTCATTGGGAAGGGTAAGTGTAGTGAGGTTTCACTTCTTGTTCCTATGTTCACTATCTATGATATATATATATATATATATATATATATATGTTATGTGGGTTTTCTGGTCATGAAATGGTATTCAACAAGTTTCTACCTAGATGAATCTGATCGAGCATTAGGTGAACATTAATGGGGTTCCATAGGATCATGAGCAAGTTGAGACCCCTAAGGTTCAGGAAGATCATGAGCTATATGTACAGGCTCAAGCTCAAATTACATTGCAAGAAAGGCAGTTGCCATATTTGACCACTTTTGAGTAGTGTCTTGACGATCAGCTTAGGGATAATCTAGTACGAGTTATCTAATGGATCAATAATGGAGCTTGGTTAGTAGAGCCTTTTATGTTGTATCTAATGTAGGAGTTCCAGTCATATCATCAACCACTGTTCTAACGTGTAGGTGGTCACCAAGTGGATGAGAACTGGATCGAGGCTATGCAGATGATCTTTGAGAAGCTTGAGACACCTCTGTGGTGGAGGGTGAATCTGGAACCTATATGCTCAGAGGAATGGCTATGAACTATTGGTACATGTAGATTTAGGTAGTAAAACATGATTGATTTTCTTGGAAGGACTTTGAGGATAAGTTCTTAATGAACTTTTAGCTGGAGATGCTGAGGTCAGAGACAGCTCAGGAGTTCTTGAGCCTTCAGTAGGGTGACATGTCTTTCTGGGACTATGAAGTGACGTTCAATGAGTTTTCTCACTTCACACTTAGTATGTTGAGAGATGACACCTTCAGGATTAGTTATTTCAATGATGTTTTATGGAACGCCATTCAGGTGCATGTAAACATCTCTAGGTTGGCATCATTCTTAGAGGTTTTTAATCGAGCGATCATAGACAAGGGGAAATTGATGAACAGATCATACTCAATCGAGGTGATAGGATCATGTGATTTCCTTGGGAATGCTTCATACAGTAGGAAGTAAGGCTGAGATGAGTTCTAGCAGGACAATCAGGCCAAGGAATCATGAAGACGACCTCGGAGTGGGTCTTCATTAGTCTACTTCCAGTGTAAGAAGCCAATAAATGTTTGGACTCAGTGTGAATAAACTACAAAGGAGTTTTGTTCATGTGGACAGGTCAAGAATCATTAGAGGTTTTGTAGGAATCCTTCTCAAATAGTTGAAAGTCGGGGACCGAGGTAGGCTCAGGGTTCTGAGATCGGACTGGGAGTGGTAATAAGTGATTTCGATCGGGTTTTAGAAGTACATAGAGGTCATGTAAGAGATAGTGGGACCCTGTAGTGGGGTCAGTGGATGGTGGTCAGTACGGCACCATAAAGAGTCTAGGCTTCAGGTAGTCAAGCCTCAGGTCAAGTGCATTCTGTGGAGCTGCCAGGTGCTGAGAAAGCTGGTGAACCAACAATGGTAAAATGTGTTACATGGGTGTGGGTTCTATTTTTCCTTATTTTTACATGAACTTTTGAGGCATGTCTGTTTTGGGTGCACAATGTGCATGGGATGTTTTTATGGATTAACTAGATTTTGTTTACTAAGTTGTAACTAGATTGGGTGCATTATATATATAGATGTACGAGCAGTGTGGCACCAGAAATTTTTTGTAAGTATCATCGGATGCATGATTATTAAGGTGTGTTGGAATTAGGGAATAGAGGAGATGCGGGTTACTTGAGGTGCGTTGGTATCTTGGAATCATTGTGATGTGAGACTTGATTGAGTTTTGAGGCAGCAAGACTGATTTGAGCATCGAATGAGATGCAGGGCCTCATGGGTTCCATGATTGACATGGGCATGAGGCGGGCATTGATGCAGTATGATATTTTGTTGGGTGTCAAGTATGACATGTGAGAACCTAATTAGGTGAAGGAGTGACTATGGGTCATGATAGGACTTTGAGTCTGAGGATGGTGGATGTACCATAATTTTGTTTTATGTTTTGGGTTGGGATGCAACAGGGGTTGGTAACTCCTAAGTTGGGGAGCCCTTTAGGTAGTAGACCTATAACCTTTAGACTGGGGTAGTTCGGGTTAGTTTAAAGGAGATGTGAATGTTCAGTACCATCTTTGAGTTTTTTATAGCTCGGGGATGATCTATGTTAAGGTGGAGAGATTGTAACATCCCTAGTTTATGGAGTGAATCAAAATCCCCTCCCTTTTTGAATTCTTGGAGTTTTGTATGTATGGACACACTTTTCTCATTAATCAAAACTTAATTACAAGTTTTCCATTATTCCAAAACCTTTTTTATGGGTATAGAGTTTTTCCAAATTCCTTGGGAGTTAAAATATGTTTCAAGTGAATTAGAGGCCCGAATTCCCTGTTTTAGAGAAGTGAAGGCTAAGGCACGTGATTAGATTAAATAGTCTGGAATCCTACTGAAAACTATGCACCCTCTTTTTATACCAGGAATAGTTTGGTAAACCATGTGAGGTGATTCACATGGTCATGTGAGACCAATATAGTTTTTAGCAGAGGTAATCCACACAATTTGCACATAGTTTGGGAAAACATTGCACAAGATTCACACAAAGTTCCAAATGGGAAATACCCTCACACTATATCATTCACGATTTGTGCATGGTTAGGCCTAACCGTGTAGGGATTCGCTCCTAAGTATTGGGAGCTGCACGGTTGTTGAACAGTTTGGAAAAATGTTTGATCTAACCATGAGGCTCATTAAAGATGTGAATTTAACTTTTTTCCCCTCCCTCAAATGTGATTTTCTCCTTTCTTCTTCCTTTTTAGTTTACACACAGCATAGTAGAAACTCTCCTCCTCCTATCCTCTAGGTTATGATCCCTCTAATTCACCTAATATCATTTCTTCAATCCATTTATGGTGGTAGGTCCATATTGTTAAGGCTCTCTATCCTCTTGTGTCTTTTCTTCCTTGCTCTTGCCTCATAGACTACTAAATCTATTCGAGTTGTTTTTTCCAACATTCATGGTGTTCGCCTAAAATGATGATTTCTTCCAAATTAGTCAAGGGATAATATTGAACATGCCTGTTTCTACAACTACAAGGTAGTTGGTGCATACTTTTCTTTGTGTTTTCATGAGTGTTGTGGGGGTGCGTCTTGATCATGCCATTGTGTTGAATGAGCAGACCCCATAAATTATATGGATTCTTTTAATTAATTAAATTGATCCTTGTGAGATTTCTATGGGAATTATTTCATGATACTACAAGTTGTTTGAACCATGAGAGAGGCTATAAACCTTGGGTGATTAGGTTGGGAGTCTTCATTATATTAAATTAAGTTGTTTATTTAATTAAAGTTTTTCAATTAAATCACATTGAATTTTTTAGTTTAATTTGATTTGAATTATATACATATATTAATTGTTGTGATGAGATTATTATGGGCATGGCTCAAGGATCGTGATGGCCATGTCTATCTGAACTGTGCTGATGTGATGGTCTGGATGGGCTTGGCTTGAGGCACTTGGGTGATATTGATCACCATTCAGGTGAATTGGTCATCATATTAAGGCATAAATTCTGTCAAGATATGGGTTGGGATCATGTGATATGGTATGGGATGTCCATCGTACTTGAGCGACATGCTCGAAAGGGAACAAGTCGTTGATTGGTGTGTATTAGGTTCTAAATTAGTGAATGATGCTCACTCGTGTTGGACAAAGCGCTATTTGGAGTCGTGTGCACATATGGTGACTTATTGATGAAGTTCTTTTTACCACTCATGTGGGTAGAGGCTCTATGTAGTTTCAAATTATGTAAAATGTTGTAAAATAAATGGGGGTTCTTTCCATAGAAATCCATAAAGATAGTGAGGATCTATCATATGGTAGTGTTGAGCCTGTTGATTGGGGGATGAGGCCTACTGTGCTTGAGGCCATTGAGGTCAGGATCATTTTAGAGCTCAAGCATCATCATTTCTTAGGATGTGGGATATTGATCCAATGATGGTTACTATTTGAGGATAGACATCGTTGTGCCTCTGGATGTCAGGATTTGAGCTGATGGGTTTTTCAAGAAGGTGTTTGAGGGACCAATTTTCTTTTTTTAGGTGTGCCTTCATGATGTTAGTTACTAGGTTGATGATATGTGTTGTCGGTCGGTTTTTAGAGGTGGAATATGAGGGTTCACTGGGGGAAATTTGACATCAGAGGATGCCTTGAGCTATGAGCTAAGGATCCTCTCCCCCTCAGTTTTTCTGGTGTTGTCTGAAGCAGGTGGTGACTTACTTGAGGCTATTGAGCACCAAGGAAGATTGTGTTTATTTATGCACATTTTTTTAGGTTTATTTTAGTATACACCTACTTATTCACCCATGTAAGTTATGCAAGTGTGGGTTTTACCCTACTAATACTCGTTCTCACATCCTACATGAGCCCTTCATGATGCATTTAGACTTAATGCTTTTATATTTAGGTAAAGGCTCGAGTTCATGAACTAGATATTAGTGACTAATTATCATGGGATCGATGAAAATGGACCTTGAGGTTCCTACCTCAGCTGGATATTTTCCTTTTGTTTTCATTTCTATATTCGGATGCTACTATATATGTGCATACTGAGTTCAACCACTAGAAAATCTCGTTTTTATATATATGTATGACCTTTTTTGGATGGATGATTTATAAATGTTATTTTCTTGGTATATTTATAAAAATTTATTGTTTAGTTCATTTATTTATTTTTACTACTATTGTTTAGTTTTTTCTTCTCCTATTATATGATATTGATTGTCCTTCCATTATGGGAGGGTTCTAGTTTGAGTCTGTTGGTCTTTTAAACCATTTTTATATCTATTTAGACCATTATTACTTTACCACCAGAGGGTATTATCTCCCCACTATCACTCCCTTAAACCCTCACTGCTAGTTGGTAGCCTTCAAAGTTCAGCGACGCACGCCTAAGGCCAATGGAACTCAACTTGAAAGCACTATTTTGGTGGTTAATCAGGTAGATTCACTACATATGAACTGAGATGTGTGTCAGTTATTATTATTCTCATAGATATGCCAAATATATATAAGATAGAAAGACTATTTTCCTTTCCAAGGAGATTTGTGTAAGTAGAAATAATTACGAAACATGTATTAGTGAAGCACACTGGGGATATGTATTATCCAGGCACTATTTCATGAAGCACGGAGGGGGTTTTTTTACACCAGTCACATGTTCATGACTCTCCTTTTCATAGGATGTGAACGAATATCCTTCACAAAACCAATAATGTTCATGGTAATCCTCTTATTTTTGAAGCCTTGAAGTATCATGGTACTTGTTTCCTTCTCATGAAAAAGAATGCTTAATAGGTACTATGTTTTTTCTAGAAAAAATGAGAGAAACCAAAATATGTGAGTAGAAACATTTTACCTAATCTCAGTGGCTCGATATTTATAGGTTGAACCATTGCCTTACATCAGAGAGACTCACCGACTACAATCCTAGATTTTATGTTGTGCTAAATACTGGTATAAATTGGGTAAGATCGTGACTTTTATTAATTTAAGCATGGGTTAAAATGATTCCAAATATTATGGAATTTATTTCTTATACGATCTTAGATTAATTGAATTTGGAAACCCCTCGTCCACTTACAATCATGAGAAGTTTCATTCATGAACAATATCATACTCCTCCATGAATATTAGAGGCTATAATCAGCCTATGTAACTCCATTATCATTCATCCAAACCATATTCTTTTAACTCTTCTTTTCATGCAAAGCATATTGTGCATGTTTATCGACCCAAGGGTCATTATTGTTTGATTCGAACACCTGGATTGATTATCGATGCATGGTTTCATAATCGACGGTGAATGGTCATCAAAATGATAGGGTCAAAGATATATCATGTTTATGAGGTAGGGGATGACTATGTGGAGTCTTTCTGATCATTGGATCACCTTAGACCCAATAGATGCATTATGTCAGTAAGTTTTTAATCATTGGAACAGTAACTGTGAGAATGTTTCCCACATCAAAACTATTATGTGGAATCCCTATTCTTTATAATCCAAAGTGTGAGTATTGTTTATTTGACATGACACTAGGTTCGGCACTCAGTTGACAGTCAATTGTATTCCCACACAAGCCACCACACATACGTACCATGGGCTTTACGAGCTTCATACCTAACCTCGGTGTGGCCTATTCATGCACTCTGTGAGCCTTAAACATGTCCATGCATGCAGCTCATCCTACCTATATATTCCTTATTCTTGCCACTATATAAACCATGTGTGGGATATCTCCCACATGGGTTGATCTTGGTCCCCATATATGTGGTTGAGAAATCCTCCTTGGGTGGATTTGGTTTGCCACATTTTTTACAATACATAAAACAAAATCATAGGGAAATATCATCATATGAAACCATAGGCCCTCCTTCAAATATATTTTTATAATAAATTTCAAAGATATCATACTCATAAAAATATCATGAAAATAGTAAATCAATTTCATGGATCTTCTTCATGAAAATCGGAATCTATATAATAGTTTTCTCTTGCATGGTTCTCATGAAATAATGAAACATTGCATGTCATTTTCTTTCTATTATTTTTGGAATATTCATTCCAAATAAATTATACATCCTAAAAACCACTTTATTATTTATTTTAAAAAATGTGTCACATTTGATGCATGTATTTGACATGAATATCATTTCGATAATCATAAGAGTTTCTAGGATAATTATTAAACCATGAAATCCAATGTCATTAAAGGAATCCCTAACAATTCTCCATGAATCACCTTGGAAACTCAAAGTCTTCAAACCATTTATATGTTTCTTCATATTATAGGGCTTGATATATTCATCCAAGATCTATTAAGTTGGTAACTTTTTAATCATATTGACATCAATGAAATATTTGTATTTCATTGATCACCATTGGAAACCAATTAAAATCATTGACAACAAATACAACTCATTAATAAAGTGAGTTATTCAGTAAATATATAATCCAAATAAATAGCACACAATTTAAGTAATTTAGATAGAGAAAAATTCATGAATAGATAAACTATGAATAAAAAGGGTATGATCTTTATATTTTACTCTATAAATGAACTGATACATACGATATATTAATCAGAGCTGAGATATAATAATTTGGAGAACAGAAATGAGGGATGCATGGAGGGGTCATGCGACTGCTAGGATAAAATGAGGGAAGTGTTTAGTTTTTATAAAAATTTTAACTTTTAGAATATTTAATGAAATGTTTTTTTAAGTATGGGGTCCACTGTGTACTCTATCCTCTATCACTAGGTACCTCGTACCCCACTGGGTACTCGCCCATAGGTGACCCAGTGTCTCACCTAGGATAAACCCCTCTATTACTAAGACACTGGATATACGGTGCTAAGATATAGATTACATGGTTCTACATGTATGTAATACCCCAAGATTTTATGAAATTTTTCTCTTTAAATACATTTAGTTTCTTTGATATCTTGTTTTGTATGAAACGATGACTTTAAATGAACTGTGATATAAATATAATTATTTGACGTGATAGATATTACCTAGATTTTGGATTGATGGGTATTAATTGGAATAACTAATTTATGAAAAGTATTATTTTGGAATTTATAAAATGAATTTATTGTATATAAATTGGTTAGAAAAAAATAACATCATCATAAGGTAAATAAAGTTGTTTTTATGAAAAATAGTTTTTATGCACACAATGTGTTTTTATCATAATAAATTAAATTTATATCTATTTATGAATGGTTTTAATTAAATTTATAGATTATATATTCTGTAAAATGTTTTAACATTAATCTAATAGTTTTTACTAGCCGTGGAATAAGAATAAATACAGTTTTATACTTAAAAAATTACTTTTCTAAAAATGGTTTTCATTGAATTTTGAACCCTTGATTTAAAATTAATTAATGTAACTTATATAACTATAACCTTTAAAAATTTATTACATATTATGAATCATCGTAATTAACCTAAGAGATAAGGTTTAAAATATCACAAAACACTTTATTTTATTTTATTTTTTAATGGTATTTCAACCACAACCTTCCTATATTCAAATAAATTTCACTTTCTTAGCACTTTATATGATAAATACTTTATTATATTTTAATATTTTAAAAAAATAAAGTGTTCCCTCTCCCTCCCTTATAAAAGGATACCACTTATGCTTTATTCCTCACACCTCATGAACCTTCTAGAGCAGCCAATAACTACCTTAATTAATTCCTAAAATTCATCCCCATGTCCTATATTTCCTATTTTTTTATAAAACTATCCTTTCAAGGCTTAAGTTTTATGCCAAAGGAGGTTTCTAAATGAAGAGGTGCAACTCTTAACCAGGTACGTTCAATTTTATTTCTTATTATACCTCCAATAAATCAGTAGAATTTATTATAAATTAATGGATTCATTTTCTTAAATATAATAAATTTCTATTACAATGATTGATTTTCCATTTTCAACCTCCTTTACATAAAATAGGAAATGAAAGTATCACTTGTGCATACATGTGGACTACCACCTCCACATAGAAATATGATTCATTTTCCATCACCATAATTCATGGTTGGTTATTATTATGGATTTAATGTTCATATATGATATTTATGAAATAATTATACTTTTATAATTATAATATCTTATCTACCTTCTTACCTTTCTATTTTTTGGAGAACAATAACATCGCTTGTGTGTATGTGTGGACTACCACCTCCACGCAGTGATGTGATTCGTCTTTCATCCCCTCATTATATGAATAATAAAAAAAGTTAATATGATGACTAAATATTATACTTATTTCAGGATTAATATTTTGTATATGATGAAACCATGAGTAAGGTGCAATTATTGAAACCATCGAACCAAAACATGCATGGAAAATATACCAGTTTAAACCATAATGTACGTTTTAGTGAAGGAATTTTTAATAAAAGGATAATTGTTAATTATAAAGGAATTATACATGGTAATTTATGCATGAATATATTTCTAAAATATATTTATAATAAATATATATTTATTATAGGATATTTTAACATGTACGAAGCAAGATGGAACATAATGTGAGGGTTATGTTACAATATCATTTCTTTTTTGGAGTTTATATTCTAAATTTTCATTGAGTTGAATTATATGGATGTTAATTCTTAAATACACATTTTATAGGAGATATTGAGGATTTCATGGTTTTTTTCAAAGAAAAGTTCGTCCAAAATATCTCAAAAATCAATTTAATGGTATGGTTCATGAAGGTAAAAAAATTTGTGAATGGCTCCAGTTCATGGAATTCATCGACCATGCGAAGCTTGAGGCGATAATCTCCACAACATTACTTTGATTCATGGAAGTACCTGTTCATGTGATTATTGAGGTGGTAACCTCTGTGTTGTATAACTCTAGTTCATGGAACCCAATCATTTCTTGAATCTCATAATCTTCTATTAAAGCCTCTATATTTTGCAAAATCAATGCCCTTTCTTCCACTAATTCTATAAATACCTCCCCATGTCTGAATATTAAGAAGATGTGAACTTTAATATTCAAATAAAATATCTAATTTCAAAAAACTAAAAATCATTTTGATCAAGAGAGGAGATATATTTCCAAAGGTATCCATCTTTCATGAAACTACCACCCATGGGTTTTTGAGAACCTCAACACATGGTGGAGATGCCTTTCGCTAAGGTCCATGGCCTTTTCATAAGAAAAAATCCATTTTAGGCTATTGGGTTTTCACAAGATAATTATCCATTGTTAAACCAACCCCATGGGAACAAAGAATTCACTCTGAGGTAGGGTCACCCTATTTTGTAAAATATATACTTTCACAATACCCCTAACCTTTTTGAAACCACCAACCTTCATGAAACCCCCAAATTTCATGAAACCAATCCACCAGGCCTCCCTATACTCCCTCCTTTAATCCAATCCCATTTAAAAAAATTTGAGTGCCTAGGGACCATATACCCATCAAAAATTGGTTTAAATGCACCCCAAAACTTCATGCAACTAGTACCAAGTACCCTTATGTCCAAACCTTGTGTCTCAAACACGGCCTGGACTATTACCTTGCCTTTTTATTTTAAGCACAGGCACCCTAAAACATTTTTCTCCTAAGAATAGGCTCCCCAACATATATCCTTATTATTGAAACTCTTCTACAATAGTTCTCATGCCATGATCCACCAATAGGTGCATGAGTAGTTTACACATAATCTCTAAAGGTTTCATCATCATAGGAAACTACCAACCATTCATGGTAGAGAGGTCTTTTTCTAGATCTTACTCTCCACTTGGAAATGGCCTCCCATGTTGTAAGACCCATCCATGTCTAGGCTATATTATTTAAAACTAACTCCATGTCCTAGTCGTGATATGTTAAAATGCACAACAACATCCTCATCACATGACGTTAAACTATAGCCTTACCTTGTGTGATGATCATGGGATGCTCCATGTGTAGTCATAATGGGATGACACCCCCATGGAAATCTACTCTGGGCCCTCATCCCACACCCACATGTACTCAAACTTTGGTCATCTTTCACATATAATCCCCACACCATCCCTTGTTTATGCTTCTTACATGACATGAGCATCCTTATCACATAATATTAAACTGCATGGACCGGTCATGTCACATAACCATAATTTTTGGAATCGAACTAAATGATTTTTTATCCTTGTTTCTTAATAGAATATGTATGATGAATCCTTATGGTTAATCCCAAAATACTAACACATCTAGGGTGTCTTCTTGAGTTTTGATTCTTGTTCCATAGCACTCCACTAAATCATTCAAGTGTGATCATCTTCCTCCATATAGACACACTCGACCAAACCCTTCAAGCGTGATCATATTCCCCCTTATGGACACACTTGATGACCAATATATCCCCACAATACATTAAACCTATGACACATATACACCCTAAATCTGTTAAACCAGTGACCAATCTGTCCCCTCAAGAAGTTAAACCTATGAAAAATTTGTCCTCATGAGATATTAAACATGTGACCAATATATCCCCATAATACATTTAACATATGACCAATCAATCCTCGCATGATGTTAAACTTATGACCAACCATTCCCTAAAAGACGTTAAACCTGTGAACCTTCTATCCCTATAAGATGTTAAATATGGGACCCATCTGTCCCATTAAGATGTTAAATTTGTTACCCATCCATCCCTACAAGACATTAAACCTATGACACAATCCTGGATATCTACCCCATAAAATAAACATGGGAAGCATTAAGTAAAAATACTTAAAATACTTGTTCCCTTTCCTCATACATGAAGACCTTATGGGTTCCCAACACACCCAACATCTAGAAAAGCATAGAAATTCCCAACATTACTATCTAGTCTAACCAAAGGTTTCTTCCATGTTGAAATAGAAGTAGCATAATTAAATGGTGTCCACCTCGAGATGCCACTGGGAATGAGTTTCATGAAACTTGACTCAAATATTATAGGGAGACCCAGACTAGGTGATTAAATCCAAGAAGGAAACCATGGAAGGAGAAATTGATATCACATAATCTCATTTTGATCATGGATATGACACCACCAATTAAATTAATGGAATACACCCACCTCTGGAAACTGAGAATGTGGGGAAATAAGTGGTGTGGTGCATGGAACCAGTGGAAAGTGTCGAAAAAAAAAATTTGAACCAGATGAAAACATATTCTCCTTTAACTATGGTAACTAGTATCATTGGGGAACTATTATATTTTCATGTTATTAGATCTTGATATTCAGCATCAGGTCCCACTTGTAAAGTAGTGGACCCAGCATGAAATTCTCTTGCGGATTGGGATAGATAACATTGGTTATCCACAATCTAAAACATCATCAACATGGATCCCTCCTTTATTTCATGAAAAATAGAATACATTGGGGAATTTTTCATTGCCTTCACTATATCTGTATTGATGGTTGATTCCACATAATTTATAGGAATCAAGATGCATGATATCGATGAACTAACACAAACATGCACAGAGTTAGTGGAAATGCTAGTGTGGAAATCTTTAATTACATTGTACCTACCACAAAAGCCACCGCGCCTTCAGCTAATGGGTTCCCATGACCCATCTCACCCTCTGAGATCACCCATAATAGGCTGATCGACACCCTTTTTTGTTGATTCAAACAAGAAGGGGTCATTACCACCAGGGATATATCCCACCAGGATCTCAATGTATTGGCACCTCACTGACACCACCGACCTTGAGGACCACAGAGGGGGAAACCACCCTCTATTTCAATGAAAAAATGCTTTGGGAGCCTCTCCGTAGAGTGATCTGATATCTCACTCCCCTAGGATGAGGAGGTAGGTGATGTTAGAGGTGTACATATTGTGACCACTACTTAAGATCTACCCATGAAGGATCCCATCGGGTCATATAAATGCTAAAACCAACTGGTCCCATAGGTTGATGAGCATATTGACTACATCCCTCCTCCAACGACCCCGATCTAGAACACTTGATGCTGACGTAAAGTGTAGGAATAGAACATATCCAGATATGGGGTGTCTTTTATAGCTCTAGGGGCCCCTGACACAACTAGTGTATCCCATCAGATCCTCACAACTACTCAATGGGGATCCTTCTTCACCCACTTGGGATCGAGACCCCATCCACCTCTCAGGAATTTCGGGTTAACTCTATCTATCATCGGTGCCACCAAAATCCATTATGGTCCATTTGATGATGAAGAATACTAGTGTGAAGGTCAACCCTGAACTACCTCCAACCAACAAGAATGTCCTCCCCATGCTGAAAACTAGCCCTTATTTGAAGAAATATCTCATGGCGGGATGGAAAACACATGTCCTGGGGGATGTACCCGCAGCACGGGATGCAACATGCATGGAAGGAAACCAAGTGAATATCATCAACTCATGCTTCAAAAATTCAAATTTAATAATATGTGGGACCCTGAGAAGTGTAATTTAACCATCGACCTCTCAGACTTTTTGGTGATAGATGACTCGATGAGGGAACCTTCACCATCACTGCCAGAGCTAGGGGAAGAAGTTCGTCGACTGAGGATTACAATCCCTGAAATAAAGGTCCAAAAGGTTACCAAATCCGTCCATAGGTACTAGAAGGTGGATTACATTCTTTTCTCATTAAAAGGACTTTCAGTTTAAACATCTTTTTCACCATCAGTTTCCTTCATCTCTATCTCTACACAAGAAATTAGAGAAATTTCAAGGTCTGTTTTGACACCCTTAGATGGTGGTGATCACTCTGCTAAACCTCAAAGGGATACTTCCACCCTCACACATGAGTTTCTAGTATACACCACATCCTAAATGGATATGATATTGAAGCCAGATTCACCTCTAAGAGACATTTTGGATTGTAGGGGGATTTTGAATCATGTAGTTCCTCTCTTTTAGTAAATCAGAAACAAATAAGATCTACATTAGTTCCACTGCCAATATCTCAAACTATTCAAATTGGGTATTGGTTTGACTAAGATTAGGACCACCCCCTGGTAGTTAACAAGAGGACTTATGGTAACTCTTGGATGCATACTAGCTATCAGTCATGTTTTGGCCACAAAATGCTCTATATTTTGTCCTCTCAAAGTCCCTCAATGAGGACTAGGTCGTTTTTTTTCACCGTAATGTCTGGGAAATGTTTCACCACCTTCAAGATCATCAACTGGCCTACCTATGGATCCATGAACACCTTGAGGTTGTGTACCAACAATGAAATAGGGTTTAGATCGCATCTCTCTAAGTGGATCAGTATCTCAAACCATATGACTACCACCAGAATCATCAAAAAAACCTATGTTATTAGCCTCACTATACTTATTTGGGTCATGAAAGAGGCATATCAACTAGAATAGGTCAAAGTATTGAGGAAGTATGTTTCCTTCCATTTCATCCATTTCCTAAAAAAATAAAAGACCGTTAATCCATTCTATTCACTGACAGTGAAGGTTCCTCTCTAACTACCACCATATTTAATGTCATCACCATAGACCTGATGGAGGATAATATAAATAAAACCACTAACATAAAGAACTATATGAGAAACATGACTTATGGGGTGATAAAGTACCAATAATTCCCCTCATTGGGTGTCTGTACTCACTAGTAGAGACAAACACTATGTCTTGGGACTACCCCCAATGATACATTACCACCTACTCACTGCTACATTTACAAAGGAATGTGGCCCACCAATCTCATAATTCTATCCATAGTTACGCAAAAATTTGAGTCAGATCCTAGGATTGTTACCTTACTTTAAGAACTTGGGGACTATAAAAGTCTCACTACTGATTTTATTTCCAAATAGAGACCATACCCCAACAGTGTTAAACGGTACCCCATCTCTCCTCTAGTGGGTTACCCGATCCTCCTTGTCTAGGCACCCAAATTTGAACTTTGTGGTCTTGTGCACCAAATCAGGGAAGAATATGAGGCTATGAAAAATGATTGAGATATGAGTTGCCCACCTAGCATGAGCATCATGATTATCTAACTTGGGATTAAGGCCACACTTCTCCCCAATTCTATGAGTGTGTCAACACATTAGTGACAAAAAAATCATTGCTAAGATTAAGTGATAGTTTCTATCATCACTTTTATCTAGGCTCTGGAGATGAAATAAGAGGAAATTACTATAAAAACCCAAGACCCACACTCCAATATCCTATACTAAAACCCATAAATGTACATTTCTAACTTTGATTCTGATAATTGTGACCTTGTTTTTTGTCACGACCCGCCCTCGGGGTCCTTGCCGTGACTACCCCAAGCCCGCCTTCTATAGGCCAGGGGCTGGCGACTAGCACCAAGGCGTAAATCCCAGTAAAAAGGGAAGGCATTGCCTTTGAAAAGTAAACAAACACCACAGAGTAAGAAAACAGAAAGTAAACACTAAACAAAAGCAGAGTACGACTGAAAGTGCGGAAAGGTAAATGGGCCAGAATACAAACCCAAACTGAAAGTAAAGTACAACTCGAAAAGGGAAAAACAGCAACTGAAAAGTAAAAGCTGCTACTCCGAGCTGTCCACCGGAAATCCCACCTGAAGGGTGGGTACAGATAGCTCCTCTGCTCCACGGGTCCCGCCGTCCGCTCCGTGCACGTCCCGCCCAGTGGTCCACCTCCGGGTACCGTCCCGCTCTGTAGGCCTCAGCTAAGGTCAACGTTGTCCGTCGTCTGCAACAAACACAACGTAGTGCGGGCAAAGCCCGTGCAGGGGTGAGTATAAGCTACTCAGTAGGGACCCCGAGACCCCTGAAGGTATCTCAAATCCACGAAGGATAAACCACGAAGAAAAGTACAATCACGAAGTAACAACTGACACTGCTTAGGTATATGCTCACACATATACCTAAGTCATCAATTCAAATACGCTCTAACCTCCGAGCCCAAGTTCAACTCAGTCCACACAGGAAAGTAAACGTATTCCACACAGGAAAGCAAAACGTAATCCACACAGGATTGCACAACACAATCCACACAGGAAAGCAATAGGATTCAGCTCACACAGGTATACTTCTTCAAGGACGATAAAGATGATCACTGATCCATCTAAGTCGTCGGACCCACGAAGGATCGATAGGTAACTAACCCCCGCAAAGACCCACACAGGATCGGGCCCACACAGGACCTGTAGGCGCTGTCTCACACAGAACCGCTGAGCGCGGACCCACACAGGATCGGGCCCACACAGGACCTGTAGCACTGATCCACGTAGGATCGCTGAGTGCTGTAGTCGTCGTCGTCGAATCCACACAGGATCTCTGTACTGTCGTCGTCGAATCCACACAGGATCTCTGTACTGTCGTCGTCGCAGTCACAGTAGCAGTCGTAGCAGTAGTAGCAGTTATAGCAGTCGCAGCCAGCTCTAGGGTTCCCGCACACAGCAAGCTCGTTCGGAGGGTCCGCTCCACGAGCCGAGAGGCTGATACATCAACTGTCACAAAGAGCAGAGTTTGATGTATCCAAAAGTTCCGTATCGTCAACAGGAACTCAACGCAACAGACGGCGCGTCGATCGGACGCCCGGTCTGAGAGTTATTGGCATTTTCGTCTCCGGGGCCCTGTTGGTTTTTAAGGCTAAACCAACCCGACCGTACTCCACCTGCGTCCAAACCTCGGGCGGAGTATGCCAAAAGATCCGTCTCACTAAGAGGAACACAACGCGACTGACGGCACGTCAATTGGACGTCCGTAGCTCAAGATATGAGCGTTTCCGCTCCGAAGGCCCGGTTGGTTTCGTGAACGAACCAACCCGGCCGAACTCAAAGTAATCCGAAACCTTGAGTGCGATATACCGAAACGACCGTCTCGATCCAAGGATCGCGTTGCCGCTGACGGTTCGTCGATCGGAGGTCCGAGGCTCAAGTTATGGGCCAAAAACCGATTCTGGTTCGAAACGGGGGGGTCCGGGTCCGGGTCGACCCGGCCCGACGCCCCCCCCCCCCCCCCCGGGGTGGCGCGGTGGCCGGCGCGGCGGCCGGCGGTGGCGCGGCGGCTTGGCAGCGCGGCGGCGCGGCGGCGCAGGGTGCCGCGGCGGCTCGGGGTGCCGTGAGGAGCCGCACGCGGGGGCTAAGCCCCGCTGATTTGGGAAGCGGCGCAGCCATTAGTGCCGCGCCTTTGCAACAAACGGCCCCCACGTGGGGGGCGGTTTAATTAAAAGAACCGGGGGGCTTCTGCCCCCCTTTCATGGAACTGCCCCCCTCTTAAAGAGGGGGGTTTTACATGCTGGCCGGGGGATTAATTCCCCCGGTTTAATGCCTTCCGGCCGGCCAGTTGGCCGGCCGGTTTTCTCCAACGGGACCGGAAATTCCGGTCCCCCCTTCGGCTTCCGACGCCGGCGGCCCGGCCGCCGGTCTTCTCTTCCCGCCGCGGCCCGGAACCGGCCGCGGTCTCCTCGTCCCGCCGCGGCCCGGAACCGGCCACGGCGTTTGTCATCCGGCGCGGTGCGACGGCACCGCGCCCCTTCGTCGTGTCTTGATTCCATTCAACGCGGCGCGACGGCGTCGCGTTCTTGAAGATTTTCCTCGGCGTAGCGCGACGGCGCCGCGTAAAATAATTGCACGAATGTCCGCGTGGTGCGATGGTACCACGCCACTTTGCTTCTACCCGCAAGATAAATCAACATAAACGATGGTGGGGGGTTCGGTCGTGTTCATGCGGTCCGGCCCCTCCCTCACGTTAAATAAATAACTCAACTTAAACATTCAAAGCCTCATGTTAGACATGCGAGATCCACATTCAAGAAATGGAATAAATAAATATTGAATCAACAACCCCTACCTCGATAGTCGCACGTTGACATAGTCGTGGAATATCAGTGTCGATTCCTTTGACGTCGGAGGAAGAGTCGTTGTCGATGGCGTTCGTCGCGGGAAACCGTCGCAGAAGAGATGACGCGGAAGAAGTACGTCGCGTCGCGGATACGGCGTCGCGGATGGACCGTGTTCTTCGGCGGAGAAGTTCTTCGTTGAAGAACGACGTTCTTCGCGTTCTTCGTTGAGTTTGAAGAAGAAGAAGAGCTCTCCACCTCTCAAGAAGACAAACAAAAACCCCAAAATAAAATAAGACAACATCTTATTTTATTATCACATAACACATTAGAATTTCAAAAGTTTGAAATTCAAAAGGTTTAACTCCCACAATTAAAAAGGGGACTCAAGCCAATAAATGAGGCGTTAAGGGAGTTGGGAGAATTTGAAAGGTTTAGGGGTTCGTGTGGGCCCCACCACACTTAATCCTCCCAAGGGAGGTTAAGTGGGTGTGGGTCCCACTTCCAACCTCCTTTGGTAGGTTTTTAACAAGTTATAATAAAATTGTTCTATACAATTTTATTTAACTCAAACTAAAAACCCCAAAACTAACTTTCAACCCGCAACAAACGCAACTCCCGAAAAGGTCTCTTTAAGCGAAAATCAGCGCTGCGAGTTCATCGGTGCCCTCGGATTTCAATTCCGAGCACCGGAACAAAAGTTAGGAATTCCCGCTCGTTCGTTCACTGAACGTACCCGAGCCAAACTTCGGAAATTAATTCCGGGCACTCCGGGCCTCGGAATCAGGTGCCGTCTGAAACCGCGCTCTTTTAAAATTCTAAAGAAAATTAAGAAAAAAATTACCTTGAATTTTACGGGTCTTTACATTACTCCCACCTCAGGGCTTTACGTCCCCGTAAAGATACATCAAAAACTAGGGAAACAAATGAGGGTACTGAGCACGCATCTGAGCCTCCCGCTCCCATGTGCTCTCCTGGAGATTCCCGTGCTGCCATCTGATGCGCACAAGAGGAATCGATCGCCCACGCAGGACCCGCTCCTGTCGATCCTCTATCTCCACCGGGACCTCCATAAAAGTCGCCCCATCGTCAACGTCAAGCTCCCCATGGTCAATGATGTGCGTCGGGTCATGCACGTATCTCCTCAGCTGAGATACGTGGAAGACGTCGTGCACCCGGTGCAACTGAGGTGGTAGAGCCAGGCGATAAGCCACCTCGCCAATCCTGCTGAGAATCTGGAAGGGTCCGATGAAGCGCGGAGATAACTTGCCGCCTCGGCCAAATCTCCGAATACCACGTCGAGGTGAGACCCGCAAGAAGACGTGGTCGCCATCCTCGAACTCCAGTGGCCTCCGCCTCCTGTCAGCATATGACTTCTGCCGGCTCTGAGCTGTCCTCATCCGCTCCTGGATGACCTGGACCTTCTCTGTCGTGGCCTGGACCATCTCCGGTCCCACCAGTGCTGACTCCCCAGGGTCTGTCCAGCACAAAGGAGATCTACATGGTCGGCCGTACAACGCCTCGTACGGTGCCATCCCGATGGTGGAGTGGTAGCTGTTGTTGTACACGAACTCCACCAAGGGTAGGTGGTCCTCCCAGCTACGACCAAAGTCGAGGACACATGCGCGGAGCATGTCCTCGAGAGTCTGAATGGTCCTCTCCGTCTGACCATCCGTCTGAGGGTGAAAAGCTGTGCTAAGACGTAGCTGCGTACCGAACGCCTCCTGTAACCCCTTCCAAAGCCGGGAAGTAAAGCGGACATCTCGATCGGAAACGATAGATGATGGCACGCCGTGGAGCCGCACAATCTCCTGAACGTAGAGACGTCCCAAGCTCTCCACTGAGCCCTGCTCTCTGATGGGTAAGAAGTGTGCCGACTTGGTGAGTCGGTCAACAATCACCCAGATGGAGTCGTGACCTCTGGAAGTGCGTGGAAGTCCAGTCACAAAGTCCATAGATATGTCGTCCCACTTCCACTCCGGAACCTCCAAGGGCTGTACCAAGCCTGCTGGTACCTGATGCTCTGCCTTCACCTGCTGACAGGTGAGGCATCGAGAAACGAACTCTGCTACAGCCTTCTTCATACCCGGCCACCAATGTTGTCGTCTGAGGTCCTGGTACATCTTCGCCACTCCAGGATGTACCGCTAAAGGAGAAGTGTGAAACTCTCTCAGTACTTCCTCTCACAAAGCGACAGGTACCATGGTACGTCCTCTGAAAAGGATGTCGTGCTCTGCTCCAAGGGAGAAACCATCAGGTGCATGTCCCGAGGATATCTGTGCACGCCGCGTCTCACAGTCAACGTCCCCGTGCTGTGCCTCCCAAACTCGCTGCAGTAGTGGAGGAGTGACTGTGAGAGACTGAAGAAAGGCTGCCCCATCTCTATCCACGAAGGATATCTGCAAAGAGGCTAGCTGCTCCGTCGCCTCCTCGAGTAGCTGAATGCCTGTCCTCCTGCTGAGGGCATCGGCTACTACGTTCCCCTTCCCAGGAGTATAGACTATCTCAAAGTCATAGTCCTGGAGGAACTCGAGCCATCGTCGCTGTCTCAGGTTCAGGTCCTTCTGCGAGAAGATATACCTGAGACTCTGATGATCGGAAAAGACTGTAAAGCGCTCGCCCATCAGATAGTGTCGCCATGTCTTCAGAGCGAAGACCACTGCTGCTAACTCCAGGTCATGGGTAGCGTAGTTCTGCTCATGCGGCCTCAACTGACGTGATCCATAGGCGATCACGGCCCGCTCCTGCATCAGAACACATCTGAGTCCGGTCCCTGATGCATCACAGTAGACTACGTACCCTACTCCCTCCTCAGGAAACCTCAAGATAGGTGCGCTAGTCAATCTTTGTCTCAACTCCTGGAAGCTCTGCTGACATCTGTCTGACCACACGAAGGGTTTCCCCTTCTTCGTCAAAGCTGTGAGTGATGCCGCAACTCTGGAGAAGTTCGGCACAAATCTCCGATAGTATCCAGCTAGTCCCAAGAAACTCCGAACCTTAGTCACGCTCCTGGGTGGCTCCCATGCTAACACAGCCTCGATCTTCGCAGGATCCACTGCAACTCCCGCCTCAGAGATAACGTGTCCCAAAAAGTGGACCTCACGTATCCAGAACTGGCACTTAGAGAGCTTACCATAAAGCTGGTGCTCTCGGAGTGTGTCAAGAACAACTCGCAAGTGATAGGCGTGCTCCTCCTCTGTCGTAGAGTAAATCAGAATGTCGTCGATGAAGACTACGACAAACCGATCGAGGTATGGCTGAAAGATCCTGTTCATGAGATCCATGAACACGGCTGGGGCATTGGTTACACCGAAAAGCATAACCAAGAACTCATAGTGGCCATACCGACATCTGAAGGTTGTCTTCTGCACATCCTCGTCTCTGACTCTGAGCTGATGATAGCCTGACCTGAGGTCTATCTTCGAGAACCACCGTGCTCCCTTGAATTGATCAAAGAGGTCATCAATCCTCGGTAGCAGATACTTGTTCCTCACTGTCACCTGGTTCAGGCGACGATAGTCAACACAAAGTCGCAAGCTCCCGTCCGCCTTCTTGGCGAACAATAACGGGGAAGCCCAGGGTGAAACACTGGGTCGGATGAACCCCTTGCCCTGCAAGTCCTCCAACTGTACCCATAGCTCTCTAAGCTCGGCGGGGGCCATCCGATATGCTGGAGTGGATATCGGGGCTGTCCCGGGGTACAAGTCAATATAAAAGTCTACCTCTCTGCGAGGAGGTAGCCCTGGAACGTCGTCGGGAAAAACGTCCGCAAACTGATCCACCACTGCAGGAAAACCAGGACTCCGCACGTCGACTGCTCCAAGGATAAGGCTAGCCAACTGATGATTGATGGGCTGTCCTCTCCTCCGCGGAAGTCCATCCTGTGCTGCTAAGGCTCCCTTCTCGCCGGTGAAGGTGAACCTGCTCCCGTCGGTGCGTACACATCGCACCTTGCGCCTAAAACAGTCAATCTGTGCATGGACCGTAGATAGCCAATCCATGCCCAAGATGACGTCGTAAGGCCTCGACGCTGCTACAAGAAGATCCCAGCCGAAGCTCTCGCCTCCTAGAGTAAGCTCACACTGCCGGCACCAGTGCGTAATCATCGAGTCTGCTTCCGTAGGAGTCTCTAGCCGTAAGGATCGAGCCAACGGCTCTGTCGGAATCTCCGAGCTCCGAACAAGGGCAGCGGCTATGAAAGAATGACTCGCTCCTGTGTCTATAAGAACTGCAGCAAGGGTGGAATAGACACAGATAGTACCTCGAATCATCTCGGGTGCGCCGTGGTCGTAGGCCTCTGCTGCCTGGAGCTGTGCCTGTCGTTGCCTGCCAGCTCCCTGTGGTCGGGGTGGACCTCCTGGTGGTGGTGGTGGTAGAGCCTCAAAGCGTCGGCCACCACCAGCTGCTCGTCCAGCTCCTCTGCCTCGTCCGCCTCCTCCCTGCGGACCGCCACGGTCGATCCTCTGCCTCTGCCTCGGTGGTCCATCAACTGACTGCTGCTCCTCGGCACGGCGGGTCGGGCAGTCGCGAGCCATGTGGACCTGCCCGCCGCACGAGTAGCATTGTCTGCCTCTCGTAAGACTGGCTCTGCGCTGTGTGCCCCGCACTGCTGAGCCAGTGCCCTGAGATCGTCTGCCCGAAGGTCTGGTCTGTCTGGACCCCTGAGTCATCCGTCGACTGCCTGCTGCAGATGACTCTGCCACGTGCCGCCCTGCGGTGGGTCGCTGTGCTGGTGTAGACTCAGAAAGGAAGCTCTCGATCAGAAGGGCCCGCTCCAGTACTCCTGTCTAAGTCGGTATGCTGAGGGAGATCAGCGATGCCCTGATCTCGTGTCTCAAACCCTGCTCGAAGGTCCGGGCCCGGAAGAATGGGTCCCGTACTATGTCGGTCGAGTAGCGCGAGAGATCGGTAAATCTCTCCGAGTACTGAGCGACCGTCATGCTGCCCTGCCGCAGCTGTAGAAGCTCCTGGATACGCACCGCACGAAGGGTGGCTGGGACGAACTCCGAGCGGAAGAGGCTCTCAAAGTCCGTCCAAAGTAGAGATGCCTCATCGTGCACCTGGAGCATCAAACTCCACCATCGTCCTGCTGCTGCGTGTAGTAGGCTCGCAGCGAGGATCACCATGAGGTCTGCTGGTGTCCTCACTAGCCTAAACACTCGAACCACTGCCTCCATCCAGTCCTCTGCTGCCTGGGGATCCGTCTCCCCGCGAAACCTGGGCGGTCGCTGGTGCTGAAACTCATGCAGTGCGCTGAGGCGACGTGCATCGTCAGCGGCTGCTGCTGGAAGCATCGGGGGATCGGCAGGTAAAGCTACCGCCGGTGCCACTACTGGAAAAGGGCCCTGCACCGAGGCCTCGTCGCTCGGTGGGCTGTCGTCTCGCTCGACCCTCGGAACCCTAGCTGGCTGCCGTCGTGGGGCCATCCTGAAAAGGAAACAGGTGCGCCACGGTTAGAACAGTATACCTGGTGAGCTGATATAAGTAATCACAAAGAAAACTTTAAAATACACACGCAATCAATGTTTTCGTGCATTAAGTCGGAAATCAGAAGTCAGGGTCCTGGTGTACGGATACGTCGGCCGCCGCACCAACACTGGACTCCCTGGACTGATATCCACACTCAATACGCTAAACATTATTGCTTCACATAGAAAAGATCAGAGTTCGTGGTAGAACCGAACTCCTCTGATACCAATTTGTCACGACCCGCCCTCGGGGTCCGTGCCGTGACTACCCCAAGCCCGCCTTCCATAGGCCAGGGGCTGGCGACTAGCACCAAGGCGTAAATCCCAGTAAAAAGGGAAGGCATTGCCTTTGAAAAGTAAACAAACACCACAGAGTAAGCAAGCAGAAAGTAAACACTAAACAAAAGCAGAGTACGACTGAAAGTGCGGAAAGGTAAATGGGCCAGAATACAAACCCAAACTGAAAGTAAAGTACAACTCGAAAAGGGAAAAACAGCAACTGAAAAGTAAAAGCTGCTACTCTGAGCTGTCCACCGGAAATCCCACCTGAAGGGTGGGTACAGATAGCTCATCTGCTCCACGGGTCCCGCCGTCCGCTCCGTGCACGTCCCGCCCAGTGGTCCACCTCCGGGTACCGTCCCGCTCTGTAGGCCTCAGCTAAGGTCAACGCTGTCCGTCGTCTGCAACCAACACAACGTAGTGCGGGAAAAGCCCGTGCAGGGGTGAGTATAAGCTACTTAGTAGGGACCCCGAGACCCCTGAAGGTCTCTCAAATCCACGAAGGATAAACCACGAAGAAAAGTACAATCACGAAGTAACAACTGACACTGCTTAGGTATATGCCCATACATATACCTAAGTCATCAATTCAAATACGCTCTAACCTCCGAGCCCAAGTTCAACTCAGTCCACACAGGAAAGTAAACGTATTCCACACAGGAAAGCAAAACGTAATCCACACAGGATTGCACAACACAATCCACACAGGAAAGCAATAGGATTCAGCTCACACAGGTATACTTCTTCAAGGACGATAAAGATGATCACTGATCCATCTAAGTCGTCGGACCCACGAAGGATCGATAGGTAACTAACCCCCGCAAAGACCCACACAGGATCGGGCCCACACAGGACCTGTAGGCGCTGGATCACACAGAACCGCTGAGCGCGGACCCACACAGGATCGGGCCCACACAGGACCTGTAGCACTGATCCACGTAGGATCGCTGAGTGCTGTAGTCATCGTCGTCGAATCCACACAGGATCTCTGTACTGTCGTCGTCGAATCCACACAGGATCTCTGTACTGTCGTCGTCGCAGTCACAGTAGCAGTCGTAGCAGTAGTAGCAGTTGTAGCAGTCGCAGCTAGCACTAGGGTTCCCGCACACAGCAAGCTCGTTCGGAGGGTCCGCTCCACGAGCCGAGAGGCTGATACATCAACTGTCACAAAGACCGGAGTTTGATGTATCCAAAAGTTCCGTATCGTCAACAGGAACTCAACGCAACAGACGGCGCGTCGATCGGACGCCCGGTCTGAGAGTTATTGGCATTTTCGTCTCCGGGGCCCGGTTGGTTTTTAAGGCTAAACCAACCCGACCGTACTCCACCTGCGTCCAAACCTTAGGCGGAGTATGCCAAAAGATCCGTCTCACTAAGAGGAACACAACGCAACTGACGGCACGTCAATCGGACGTCCGTAGCTCAAGATATGAGCGTTTCCGCTCCGAAGGCCCGGTTGGTTTCGTGAACGAACCAACCCGGCCGAACTCAAAGTAATCCGAAACCTTGAGTGCGATATACCGAAACGACCGTCTAGATCCAAGGATCGCGTTGCCGCTGACGGTTCGTCGATCGGAGGTCTGAGGCTCAAGTTATGGGCCAAAAACCGATTCTGGTTCGAAACGGGGGGGTCCGGGTCCGGGCCGACCCGGCCCGACCCCCCCCCCCCCCCCCCCCGGGGTGGCGCGGCGGCGCGGCGGCGCGGCGGCGTGGCGGCGCGGCGGCGCAGGGTGTCGCGGCGGCTCGGGGTGCCGCGAGGAGCCGCACGCGGGGGCTAAGCCCCGCTGATTTGGGAAGCGGCGCGGCCATTAGTGCCGCGCCTTTGCAACAAACGGCCCCCACGTGGGGGCCGGTTTAATTAAAAGAACCGGGGGGCTGCTGCCCCCCTTTCATGGAACCGCCCCCCTCTTAAAGAGGGGGGTTTTACATGCTGGATGGGGGATTAATTCCCCCGGTTTAATGCCTTCCGGCCGGCCAGTTGGCCGGCCGGTTTTCTCCAACGGGACCGGAAATTCCAGTCCCCCCTTCGGCTTCCGACGCCGGCGGCCCGGCCGCCGGTCTTCTCTTCCCACCGCGGCCCGGAACCGGCTGCGGTCTTCTCGTCCCGCCGCGGCCCGGAACCGGCCGCGGCGTTTGTCATCCGGCGCGGTGCGACGGCACCGCGCCCCTTCGCCGTGTCTTGATTCCATTCAACGCGGTGCGACGGCGTCGCGTTCTTGAAGATTTTCCTCGGCGTAGCACGACGGCGCCGCGTAAAATAATTGCACGAATGTCCGCGTGGTGCGATGGTACCACGCCACTTTGCTTCTACCCGCAAGATAAATCAACATAAACGATGGTGGGGGGTTCGGCCGTGTTCATGCGGTCCGCCCCCCCCCCCCCTCACGTTAAATAAATAACTCAACTTAAACATTCAAAGCCTCATGTTAGACATGCGAGATCCACGTTCAAGAAATGGAATAAATAAATATTGAATCAACAACCCCTACCTCGATAGTCGCACGTTGACGTAGTCGTGGAATATCGGTGTCGATTCCTTTGACGTCGGAGGAAGAGTCGTTGTCGATGGCGTTCGTCGCGGGAAACCGTCGCGGAAGAGATGACGCGGAAGAAGTACGTCGCGTCGCGGATACGGCGTCGCGGATGGACCGTGTTCTTCGGCGGAGAAGTTCTTCGTTGAAGAACGACGTTCTTCGCGTTCTTCGTTGAGTTTGAAGAAGAAGAAGAGCTCTCCACCTCTCAAGAAGACAAACAAAAACCCCAAAATAAAATAAGACAACATCTTATTTTATTATCACATAAGACATTATAATTTCAAAAGTTTGAAATTCAAAAGGTTTAACTCCCACAATTAAAAAGGGGACTCAAGCCAATAAATGAGGCGTTAAGGGAGTTGGGAGAATTTGAAAGGTTTAGGGGTTCGTGTGGGCCCCACCACACTTAATCCTCCCAAGGGTGGTTAAGTGGGTGTGGGTCCCACTTCCAACCTCCTTTGGTAGGTTTTTAACAAGTTATAATAAAATTGTTCTACATAATTTTATTTAACTCAAACTAAAAACCCCAAAACTAACTTTCAACCCGCAACAAACGCAACTCCCGAAAAGGTCTCTTTAAGCGAAAATCGGCGCTGCGAGTTCATCGGTGCCCTCGGATTTCAATTCCGAGCACCGGAACAAAAGTTAGGAATTCCCGCTCGTTCGTTCACTGAACGTACCCAAGCCAAACTTCGGAAATTAATTCCGGGCACTCCGGGCCTCGGAATCAGGTGCCGTCTGAAACCGCGCTCTTGTAAAATTCTAAAGAAAATTAAGAAAAAAATTCCCTTGAATTTGACGGGTCTTTACATTTTTTTCCCCCAAACCTTACAATATCAATAGGAAAACTTGGATCACTTACGTTCTGAAGGAAATTTTAGGTTTATTGTTTTATAGAATTAGAAAAACTTCTAAATAAACAATTCACAAGTTTTCAAAATAGAATTTCTTTCATTTAACCCAGCTTTTATTATTTCACAATAGGTCATCAACATAATCCTTGTGAAATCATTTATAGACATAAATCATTCAGCATCATTTCTTAAAAACTAGGGAAAAGGAAACATAAGAATGTTGAGATCAAATTCTCAATAATGTAAAATGTAATCATTAACAAATTAATTTCATAGATGAGCATAAGAGTGCATAAGGGTATGATGACAAAATCAAAGTGCGTGAGTAAATCGTAAAATAACTCACACCCATCAATACCTAGATCATAAAATATGAAAACATGGAAAATTAAAGAGTTATAAAAATAAATAATCAAAATCTATGTGACATCAATCTCGTTCATTAGAAACATTATGAACTCATAATAAGAAATTAAAACACTTTTTGGTAACTTGGAGCATCACTTTCATACAACCCTTTCAAAACTCTTTTAATTGGAATAACCATATGGCTGACTTCCAAAATTATCATTACTCAATGCATTGGAGATCTATAATGTGGATCACCCTTCGTATAAGCTATATCGGTCTCACCCATTTATAATTCTCAAGTATAGTGAATAAATCATGTTCATCATAAAAAATATAGAAATCATCATTATTAAATTATAACCTAATAAACCCATGGAAAAGAAATGATTTTAATGATAATCTCTTTGAAACATGATTAACCCATGAAAAATAAATAGGTTCCATAAAAATATCTTTTAAACATAGTTATCATATGGAAAAGAAATGGGTTCCATTAAAATATCTTTTAAACATGATTGTCATGGGAAAAAGAAAGGGGTTTTGTTAACAATGTCTTTAAAACAATCATAATCAATCCAAATAAATAATGAGAATAGTATCAATAAAAAATATCCCTAGCATAGGATAAATAAAAATAGGGTTTTTTAATATTGATGAATGGAAACTCCCTTAAAATATTGTTAAAAACATTTTTGAGAAAAATAATCTTTAAACATTCAAAGTGTCTCATTACACTTTGAAACACTTGAATCATAATCCCCATGAGAGAATAAAATTTAAAAAACCTTAAATAACATTAGAATAAAAAAATTCATGATATTATATGTCAAATGTGTTGTATATACACCTTGTAAATGAATATAGGTTTATTACATAACAAATGTCATAAGGAATGCAAATTGGGACAAAAAATCTATTACTACTTTGATAACATTGAAACCGTAAACCCCATGAATAAAATATCCTCAAATGGATATGTAAAACCCCATAAAGTTAATAACAGTAATAATAAAATAAATTCATGTGTATTATATACATCACACAAAATAGTGAGTCGTGAATATGGCATAAGTCTCATAGAAATAAAAAAGTGAGACTAGAAATGCCCTTATAATTATGGTAACATCTGAATTAGAAACCCAAAAAGTAATAATAATCAAATGAAATATTTAAATACCATTAATATAAAATAATTAATTATTTAATATATCAAAAGGATTAGTATATACACCACATAAAATAAGTAAGTGGTTAATGTGACATTTATCTAATATATGTAAAAAGAGAGATGAAAATCTATTACCTTGGGTACGATTTTTCATTATTTTCCTCTATATTTTTGAATAATGAACTTATGTTAATTATTTAATTATTTAAGAACCTTTTACAAGTTTATTATCACTTTTATTTCACTTATAAACAAGTTATATATAGTCACTTAATTAATAATGTTTAAGTCAGGTGATTTGACCATATTTAGCTTTTGTGTCAAAACTGACATTGATAGGTTGGATATGGTCAATGAGGTCATTATTTAAACATATAAAGAATTATAACCACGAAATAATTATCACATTTTTACATCAATTATACTTTTAAAATCATATAGGTAATATGGTTATGAAAAATGAACCAACGTTACTTTCATGGATATGGTATGTTGTACGTCCACATGAGTAACGTTCCCATTTTTCAATGATCATTATGGAAAGAAGGTAATTTGTCACACCCAGACATCACTTTGATGTATGTTTTTAATTTTAATTTTTACCACATATGTTTAATATTCTTTTTATAATTGTATTGTTGGAATTTGGGCTGAGAACGACATTAGTGTGCACTTTTTATGCTGATAAATAAAGTTGAGCCGACACGTTTTGTGCACTTTTTGTACCGGTAAATGATCCTTGGAATGACAACTCCCAATGCGCGGGCAGGGTACGAGCAAAGATGTGCGGCCAGCTTAGCACGTGGGAAGACCTTTTTATTATTAATGTTTTAAACGAATAATTTTTTTATTAACATCATTAGTATTACTATTATTATTGTTGTTGAACCCTTTATTATTTTATATTATTAAATTCATTTATCATTTTTATTTATTTATTTTTCTTAGGTTGGTGTAGTTTATTTTTATTTTTATTTTTTCTTTCTTTTTTTTGGTTCCTATTCCATTTTTTTATTTCTATTCTTTTCCTCTCCCCTCTTTTTTTATCCTTTCTTTTCTTTTTCTTTTTTTCCTCTCTCTTTTATTTCTTCTCTCCCTCACCCAAACCCCATGCGCTGCACTGTTCACTCTCCCCTTTCCCCCTCTTATTCATGAATAGCTGTCGAAGCCCTAAGGGCTGTCTTTCTCCTCTCGACGGACAGCTGCACCTCCCTCCCGCTCTACCCAGATTACCGACCACACACCACCTCCCCCGGTTTGGGCGGAAACCCCGTGCACGACTTTCCTTTGCTTGGTAGAGCATTCGGCGGTCTTCCCCCTTGTTTTCTAGCATTGCACAAGCCATGAAATCCCCCATCGACCTCCAGAGGTCCTCCCCCACCCTCATTCAGCAGTTTGTGTTCCATATTCTTGGTTCGGCCGAAGACCCGTAGCCTCCTCCTTTCTTTTTTTCGGACCAAAATTCTGGATACTCCCTCTTTTCCATCACTTCACGCCTCTAGCTAACTCAATAGAGCTTCGACCAGCCTCTCGGACCTCTCAGCTTAGGTGTGGAGTAACTTAGTTGTGTTTCCTTCCCTTTTTGTGGTGTTGCAGTTAGGGTCTAGTTTGTGTTTGGGTTATTTGATATTCATCTGTGTGATGCCTTTTTTTAGGGTTTCTTATGGTCTACTTGAGGTGTGGTGGGCATGAAATGACATTTTCTCATCGAGTTTGAGAAATCTGCTACACGCCGGTAGGTGATTCCATGTTTAAGGATTGATTGATTTCTTGGGTTGCTTGTTTAATCAATTTAACAAATATATTTATTAGTTTCCAATTGGTGTAGTCAATTTTATTTTAATTTTCTGCACTTTGGTTTTGGTAGTACATATTTATGAAATATGAGTGTCTATCAAATTTTTGTAGTTATTTTGTTAAAATGTGCAGGAGTTACAGTTAAGTTTTTTATGTGTGTCAGTGTTCATTGTGTTGTAAATAGGTTCTGATGTGGTTTTACTGGACACCTTGAGTAATTTATTTTATATTTTTCTCTAAAACTACTAAATATATTTTTCCTAGTTCTGATTTATTTTAGCTATGACCTTTAAAAATTGTGCAACTGGTTATTTGGTTGTGTGGAGGTGTAGGTTGAGTTTTGAACAAAATTAATGGTGTTCGTAATGTTTTAAAAGTTCATTTTGTATGGGAAGTGTGGCCCAACACGTAGATAATGCACTATATGTTTTGCGCATGTAAATTTTTTAAGAAATGTGGCATGTTGACTTAATTGAGCACAAAATGGGAATCCTAGGTATTATGTGGGTGGAGGACTAGTACGCTAGTGATACAGAAGTGGCCTCGGCCCAGTTTCACTCCGCTGGTTTGAAGATTACAATACTAACAAAATTGTGGGTGATGTTTGGGGACCACTAGGTTATGTATGTATTTCCCTACTAGTGGCACGTGCATGAGAGTGTATATTATTGTGGTTCTTATTCCTTGGTTCACCGAGACACGATGTTCTAGGGTCCCTTTTTATGCTAGTACCTATAGGGCCTCTCCCACTTTGGTGCTCTTAGATTACATTTCCCTTAGCAATGATATATGGTGTAACCTTTATGGTGTTATAAAAAAATTAAAAGTGTTTTGTTTTCTTTTTAAACCGTTTTTCCTTAAAGTTTTCATTCTTCAAACTATTTTATTTAAAATTATTCAAGCACTTATTTATATTTCTTGATTAAACTTGCAGCTGTTTTTGTCAGTTAATCTTTACATGTGGAATCTCTTATTGGTGAAATCCTATTGAGCGTTAGCTCACACCCTACTTACACCCTTGGGTGTAAGTAGATTTGGTTATGTTTGATGCAAGTAAGGGTAAGGATTTTGGGAGAGGTGGTTTAGGTTGTTAGCTGACACCTTGGCGTGGCATTTTAGAGATGGTATGAGGGTGGTGTCCTCTGGCCAGGGGTAGTTTTTGAGTTGGTTTTTAGCCACCATGTTTTGCAGTTGTTGGGTTTGGTGTTGAACTTGTAACTAAAATCCTAGTTTTAGGTAAGGTCTTGTTTGGTTTTGACTTTTAGTTTGGCATATTTTACTTTGTTCGTTGTTTTGTGTATGTTTTTTCTAATCAGGTAAATCATTCCCAAAGCATTATATTGATACCCGGGCACTTGTGCCAGCCCATGGGGATTGGGAATGCCCCTTGGACCTTGTCGCGGACTAGGTCTGGCGTTGGTTAGATGGAGACCTGATTTGGTTTGTGACAAAATGGTATTAGAGGACAGGTTGGTTTAATCTCTTTGGTTATTTTATTTGGTATGAGTCAGGATAGATAGGATCTGGGATGGTCTGAGCTCAAAGTTTTGATTGCGAGTAGGGTGCCCAGCTAGCACACCTCATGATAGACCGTGAGTCACCATGGGACGTCGGGGTGTTTGTTTAGCTCCTCCTCCAGGTGGAACATGCAGGCTGCAGACTGCACATGGACATCAGGCAAGGAAGAAGTGGTTTGATTAGTGTGTTGCTTCTGCATGTTTATTTTATTGATTCTTATTTTTCATGATGATTTTTTTCCCTTTTCAAGTTTATGTGTAAAAAAATGTTCTTATGTGACTATTACTTCTTGCAGCAGAATGCCTCCTCAAAGAGATCCCTTGCCTACATGGGAGGAAGCTGGAAAGAGTTCCCCCACACCACTAGATCAGAGGTTCATAGAAGCAGTGGTTTGAGATGTTCAGGCTTTGGGACAAATAGAAACTTCTACTCTTGTTCATTTTACAGCTAGAGGAGAAAAGTCGGGTCTCAGAAAGGATAAATCTCAAAAATTATTGAAGAATAAACCTCTATCATTCTGAGGTAGTTCATAACCTCAAGAGGCAGAGTAATGGCTTTAGAAGATAGAGAGTATGTTTGAATTCCTTGACATGCCTGAGGAGGTCATGGTAAAGTGTGCCTTTTTCCAGCAAGAGGGTTCCAGTCGCAAGTGGTGGGAATCAGTGATTCATGCTGGGAAGCACAAGAAGATGGGTTGGAAAGAGTTCAAGTTCATCTTCAATGACCAGCACTCTCCTGAGGTTTTGAATTATGCCAGATTTTGGGACTTCATAGATCTTTCCTAGGGTGATCAGACAGTGATGGAGTATGCAAACCACTTTGTTGAGCTAGTGTAGTACGCACCTAATATTGTTTCAAGTGAATACTAGAAAGAACAGAAATTTGAGAAGGGGCTTTGACCAGAAATCTACCCTCAAGTATTTTTATTAAAGCTGGGAACTTATGCTGATGTGGTCTATCATGCTTGCATGGTCAAAATTGATCAGAGAGGAAAGTTGGGATTTCCTGGAGCAGTGTCAGCATTTGGCATTAGTAGTTCATCTGAGAAGAAGAGAAAGCGTGATGAGCAACAGAATAAGGGTGGTGGAAGCTCAGACCATCCTTTCAGACATACTTCAACCGTGGCTCCTGGTATAGGATATATTGTGTGTCGTCGGTGTGGGAAGGTAGGGAACGTCCTAACTGTGTGTCCCACTATGCCCAGTCCTTGATTTCGATGTAGAATTGTGGGGAATGAGCAACACTTTTGCAGAGTGACACACCCTTATCAGAGTGGGGTAGGGTATGTGGCTTTCGGGGGAGTACCAGTTCAGTCAGAGCTGACTAGGACTATGGGATATTGGTTTGGTGTTCGTGGCAGTAGGACCAGATCATCCTCTGGGAAAATCTAGGTTAGGGAAGATCCATGGGTGAGCAGTCATTATCCGGTAGGTACCAGACATCTGTATGTTGTGGATTAGGCACCAGTGGGATCTGATGCAGGAACTTCGACTGTTCGAGGTACCATTCTTGTTTCATCTTCTTTATCTATCATCCTTTTTTATACTGGTGCATCTACATTTTTTATATCTTCCCATCTTGTGAATAAGTTGAACCTTACAACCGAGTTTTTATCTATTGCAACAGAGTTAGTGACACCGCTAGGTAAGAAAAAGGAGTAGGGTCTTAAGTGTCCATCATGCGCACTTTCTATGTCAGGAGTTGAAATGGAATGGGATTTCTTGGTCCTGGATATAGACCTGTTTTATGTGATCCTCGGCATGGACTAGTTGGTTCACTTCTAAGCACATATTGACTGTTATCGGTGCTGAGTCACCTTTATGGCACCATATGGGAGTCCTCAGTTTTTTCATGGAGAATGGGATCCTCGGTCGGGTCGTGCGAGACCTCCACTTTCTGAGTTGGGGAATCTTGCTTATCATTTGTCCTTGCTTGCACTGGAGGAAAATGGTGTTGTTCCTCAGGGTGGGTTACTGCGTGTAGTGGATGAGTTCCCAAAGGTCTTCCCATATGATTTTTTAGGATTACCCTGAGAGCGGGACGTGGAGTTCTCGATTGAGTTAGCATCGGGAACACAGCCTATATCTCTTCCCTCATATCACATGGCCCCCACAAAATTGAGGGAATTAAAGATACAGCTGGAAAATATGGAATCCAAAGGATTAATTCTCCCGAGAATCTCTTCTTGGGTTGCCCCAGTTTTATTCATGAAGAAGGCTGATGGAACCCTTCAGTTTTGTATTGATTACCAGAAATTAAATAAGGTAACCATAAAGAATAAATACCCTTCTCCCCGGATTGACGATTTGTTTGACCAGCTGAAGGGGGAAAAGTGGTTCTCCAAAAGTGACTTGTGGTTAGGTTACCACCAACTCAGGGTGAGAGAAGAAGACATTCCGAAGAAAAATTTCTGAAGTAGGTATGGTGACTTCGAGTATCTAGTCATGCCTTTCAGATGGAAAAATTTTCGGGTGGTTTTCATGGCACTCATGAATAGGTTGTTCCAAAAATATCTTGACTCCTTTGTTATGGTGTTTGTGGATGACATCCTGGTTTATTCTGTATCTGAGGAGGATAACGATGATCACCTTCATATTTGTTTGATCACTTTTTGGGATCACTTCTTGTATGCCAAACTTTCAAAGTGAAAATTATGGATTAGGGAAGTGAAGTTTTGGGGGAATGTCGTCTCAGAGAAAGGGGTTTCAGTGGATCCTGATAAAATTAGTGCAGTGATGTCATGGGAACAGTCGATGAATGTTCTTGATATTAGGATTTTTTTTTCCTGGAAGGTTATTATAGGCATTTTGTTTGGTATTTCTCACAGATTGCCTTCTCCATGACCGTACTCACCTGGAAATCGGTGAATTTTGACTGGAGCCCTCTGTGCCAGGAATCCTTTGAGGAGTTAAATCAGTGGTTGACCACCACACCTGTGTTGATCTTACCAGAGTCTGGGAAGGTCTATGTGGTTTATTGTGATGCTTCAGGTATGGTCCTTGGGTGTGTACTCATGCAGGATAATCATGTGGTGACTTATGGTTCTCGCCAGCTTCGGCCGCATGAGAAGTATTATCCAACTCGTGACTTAGAGTTGGCAGTAGTGATGCACACCCTGAAGACTTGGCACCACTACCTATTTGGGGATAAATTTGTGGTCTATTATGACCATTAGATCCTAGCCTACATTTTCTCTCATAAGGATCTCAATCAGAGGTAGCGTTGTTGGATTGAGTATCTATAGGTTTTGGACTTTGACATTGTCTATACCCCAGGAAACAGTAATGTGGTTGTTGACGCTTTGAGCAGGAAGGTACCAGTGTAGGCATTGAGGAAGTCCAGCAAAGAGTGGACTTTGATGGGGCTATTTTCCCAAATGCACTTGGAGAGCAGGGAGCACAGTGGAGGTAATTTCTTGGCTAGCATTCAGTTGACTCAAGCTCTTCTGGAGTTGATTCAGCAGGATCGTCCCAATGATGAGTTGTGTCAGTGATCTATGCAGTTTCTTCATGGTGGGGAAACTCCTTCTGGTTGGTCTTTGTCCCCCGAGAGGATCTTGTGCTTCAAGGGCCATGCAGTGGTGTCGTTGTCTCTGCGGAAGGTGGTGATACAGGAGCACCACCAGTCTCAGTGGGTTTCCCATCCCGGTACTACCAAGATGTATTACGATGTTCGTCACCAGTTCTGGTGGCCAGGTATGAGATGGGACATAGCCAACTTTGTATCGAGATGCTACACTTGTTAGCAGGTGAAAGCAGAGAATCTGATACCATTTGGTCTGCTTCAGCCATTACCCATTCCTACTTGGAAGTGGGACAAGGTCTCCATGGACTTCATTGTCAGCTTCCTCATCCACCTCGGGGAAGGAACACTATTTGGTTAGTGATTGATTGTTTGACCAAGTCAGCTCACTTTATCTCGATCAGAGATACATCGAAGGTGGATGAGATGGGTCGGTTGTATTTTCAGGAGGTGGTCAGACTTTATGGTTTTCCATCAGTGATTGTTTCCGAAAGGGTTCATTTCTTTACCTCTTCATTTTGGGAAGGCCTCCAAAGAGCAGTGGGATTGGAGATCAAAATGAGCACGACATACCATCCTCAAACAGATGTCTGGACGAATCGGCCGAATCAGATCCTAGAGGACATGCTTCGCGCATGTGTGTTGGACTTCGGAGGTTCATGGGATAGCCATTTGGGATTGGTCGAGTTCGCTTATAAAAAAAGTTACCAATCTTCCATTAGAATGGATACCTTTGAGTAACTCTATGGTTGGCCATGTCAGTCTTCTTTATGTTGGGTCGAGGTAGGCGAGACCTCACTCTTGGGACTGAGTCTTGTTTAGGAGACATCTGAGAAGGTCATGTTGATTAGACAGTGGTTGTTGATAGCTCAGAGTTTCCACAAAACTTATGCAGATCAGAGGCGTCAGGATCTTGAGTTTTCAGTGGGAGAAAAAGTATTCTTTAAAGTGGCCCCTCGCTTGGGTCACCGCTGCTTGGGAAAGCAGGGAAAGCTGATGCCGAGGTATGTTGGGATTTTCAAGATTATTGAGCGGATTGGAAAGGTGGCATACACGTTAGCTTTTCCTTCACAGTTGATGTCGATTCATGACATATTTCATGTCTCCCAACTGAAAAAGTAAAATCATGATCCGTCACATGTGTTGAATTGGGAGGAGTTGCAGATAGAGCCTGACTTATTAGTGTTTGAGTAGTCATTGCGGATAGTAGATTCTTAGGAGAAGGTGCTTTGTGGGAAGTTCATTCTCTTGGTTCTCATTCTTTGGCAGCATGAGAATGATGAGAATCAGAATTGGGAGTGGAAGTCTTGGGTTGAGCAGGAGTACCCATTTCTATTCTCTGATCAAGCTTTGAATTGACTTTCTAATGGTAGAAAGTTTCCATGGTGGGGAGAATTGTCACACCCGGACTTCGTTTTGAGGTATGTTTTTAATTTTAATTTTTATCACATAAGTATAATTGCCTTTTTATAATTATTTTGTGGGAATTCGGGCTCAGCCGGACATTAGTGTTCACTTTTGGCGCTGATAAATAAAGTCGAGTCAACACGTGCCTTGCACTTTTTGTGCCAGTAAATGATCTTTGGCATGACAACGCCTGACGAGAAAGCAGGGCACGAGCGAAGCTATGCGGCCAGCCCAGTGCGCGGGCGGACCTTTTTATTACTAACGTTTTAAACGCATAATTTTTTTTATTAATATCATTAGTATTGTTATTTATTATTATTATTGAACCCTTTATTAATTTATATTATTAAATTCATTCATCATTTTTATTTATTTATTTTATCTTAGGTTGGTGTAGTTTATATTTTTTTTAATTTTTTCTTTCTTTTTTTGGTTCCTATTCCATTTTTTTTAATTTCTATTCTTTTCATTTTCCCTCTTTTTTTATCCTTTATTTTATTTTTTATTTTTTCCTCTATTTTATTTCTTCTATCCCTCACCCAAACCCTACACGCCACACTGTTCACTCACCCCTTTCCCCAGATCACGTATAGCCATCGAAACCCTGAGGGATGTCTTTCTCCTCTCGACGGACAGCTGCACCTCCCTCCCGCTCTGCCCAAACCACCGACCACACACCACCTCCCCCGGTTTAAGCAGAAACCCCACATGCGACATTCTCCTACTCATCCGAGCATCCGACAGTCTTCCCCCTTGTTTTCCAGTGCTGCACAAGCCATGACACCCCCGGTCGACCTCCGGAGGTCCTCCCCCACCCTCATCCAGCAGTCTGTGTGCCATCTACTTGGTTCGGCCGAAGACCCGTAGCCTCCTCCTTCCTTTTTTTCCAGCCAAAATTCCAGAAAATTCCTCTTTACCAGCGCTACATTCCTTCGGGTACCTCCATCTAGCTCTGACCAGCCTCTTGGACCTCTCTCTTAGGTGCAGAGTAAATTGGTTGTGTTTTCTTCCCTTTGGGTGGTGTTGCGGTTAGGGTCTTGCGAATAATTTTTTTATCTGGGTTTTTAAAAAATTAAAATTTGATAAAAGGGTATAGGGTTCGAATATTTTTAAAAATGGGTCGGGGATGCGTGAACGGCGTTCACGCATCCTTCGCCGCGGAAGGATGCGTGAACGGCGTTCACGCATCCCGGACCCCGACGGTAATGCGTGAACGGCGTTCACGCGTCCTTTGCTGACCTGCTAAAGGAAGCGTGAACGCCGTTCACGCATCCTTGCGCGGGAAAAGATGCGTGAACGGCGTTGACTCTTCTCTCCGCGGCGAAGGATGCGTGAACGCCGTTCACGCATCCTTCGCGGACGAGCTGAAGGATGCGTGAACGGCGTTCACGCATCCGGCCGAGAAAAATTATAAAAGGAGGGGTCCCCCCCCCCAATACCCATTGTTCTCCTCTGATTTTCGTTGCGAAGCTCTGCAGAAATTCTTTCTCAACAAATATTTGCTGCTTTTATTGAGGTAAAATTTCTATTTAATAATTTAATTGTTTATTTGTGTTTATTTATTTTATTTGTATGTTTAATTTTATTTATTTATTTCATTTGTATGTTTAATTGTATTTATTTATTTCATTTGTATGTTTAATTGTGTGTATGATTTATTTATTTCATATGTTATGCATGAAATGTTTTGTATGATTTAATTTTCTTGATGTTGAATGTTCGTATGATTTAATTTTTTGAATGTCTGTTGTCTAAATATTGAATGTTTTATGTTATGTCTAAAATTTTTAATGTTTAGAAAAAAGTAATTTATGTTGGAGAAATTTATTTTAATGGATGGTTTTGATGTAAATGTAAATTAAATTACTTTTATTTACTAGTAATAATATTTTTAATCAATAAAGTATAAAATATATTTACTTATATTTTGAAAAGTAGAAGAATGCCCAAAAAACATTACAATTTCATAAAATTTAAAATAACAAAAGTGTTTATTATGTAAATCTCAATTAGATCAGTTATAATAAAATTTATTTAATGTTTTTAATAAATATATATATATATATATACACATGAAGTTAAATTTTTGTAAAATAGGTGTAGTATTTAATATAGATTTTATATAATACGGATAATATAATAAATATACCAAAAAACACGGTATGAGTGATGACTGATCTTGAGATGACCGACCATGCATAATTGAAATTGCATGTTTTATTTTGTGTATGTTGTTATTCAATTTGTAATAATTGCATTTTTTCGGTATTGATGACCTGCGAGTCATCTCTCAGTAAGTGTAAGGACCTGCGTGTCCGTTTAAATTAATTTATGTATTTCATACCCCTAGACCCTCTCACATGCATGTGAGTAAATTTGTAATTAAAAGACTGATGCCCCAAAGAGGTGTCGACGAAGAGGCATCCCCGAAGAGGTGTCGACGAAGAGGCATTTGAGAACTCGTTCGAGAGGAGGCGTTGCTATTTGACAGGAGATTGGCGGTTGCTGTAATATTTGATAATAGAGAGAGGAGTTTACTCATATAAATTGTGGTTAGTTTATCAGATAATGATAAACTAATCGCAAGTCTCAAGATCAAGTCATGATTATATATTCATAAGTAATCAAACTTTATGAAACATTATATTAAATTTGCTTTTGTGCTAAAATCACAATCACTATACCTTAACAGTGATAAATCAATACATAAAAAAGTCTCAAGATAATCAATTATTCAAAACCAAATTAAATAATTTAAAATTTTAATGTAGTGTATAATATTTTTAAATTTTTTTAATAGGTAATTATGTCTGCTCAAATATATTGCAACGGTGAGGTAATTTGTACCGAGCAGGGTTTTAGCTATAGTGTGCCACCTTTCAAAGTGGTAAATCTCCATGGTTGTATGACATTGGATGCAGTTCGTAATAAGATTCATAGTCGGTTAAAATTGAGTGCAGGACAAGCAATCACTTCAATTAGATACCGACATCTTCAATATCCTGAGCGTATGTGGCACAGCGACTACCCTATAGTCGATGATGAGGATTGGATGGAGGCTTCTCAGTTATTCAGGCAACAGTGTATTAATGGTTTGATGGAATTATTTATTGTCATTTCTGATATTGATGTGGTGCAATCGATTACTACAGAACCATGATTTGTGACCTCTATAGAAGTCGGTCCTTCACAACAGTCTTCTTTATTTCCTCCTTCTCATACGACTCCTGTGGAAGAATGTAATGAGGAAGATCATCAAAATTTGGAAGGAAATGTAGATGACATCCCTTTCTGTGCTGATATAGTGCAAGAAAGTTTATCTGAGGAAGAAGAATCTGGGGAGTCAGCAGGAGATGATGTGGTTAGAAATGAACCTTCTGAGGTTCCTTTGAGAGACAGACATCCACTACATCCACCAGTTAGTGGTAATCAGCCTTCAGTTTTGAGTTCCTTAGTTGGAGGAATGTCTCGTGAACAACTTTTTGATTGGGATGTCATTACACCAGCTTCTGAATTCCCTGGAATTATAGGGAATATGCCTGCATCAAATGATAATGCCATATATGTTGGTCAGGAGTTCGAAAGTAAACAGGTCATGAAAAATGTGATAAAGCAATACCACATTGAACGACATTTCACATTTGTGGTTTATGAGTCAAAGAAGACCAAATATCTCATTCGTTGTGAAAAATATGGGTCAGAATGTAAATTTCGATTAAGAGCAGTATTTGATAAATGTTATGGATGTTGGAAGATAACCAAATTAGAAGGCCCACACACTTGTCTGCATCCCAGCTTGGCACAAGATCACTCTTCTCTTGATGCAGAGTTTATATCTACTGTTATTTGTGAGATGATACGAACAAGTCAGGATGTTCTTGTTGCCCTTATTCAGGAAATAATTCAACAGTTGTATAACTATAAGGTATCATAAAACAAAGCTTGGAATGCAAAACAGAAAGCCATTGTAAAAGTGTATGGTGATTGGGATGAGTCTTATGCGTTGTTGCCACAACTTATGGAATTGTTGTCTCTCAATAATCAGATTGTTTATCAGTTGGACACTGTTGAGTATGTATCCCAAAATCATCTAGTTGATCGGTCAAAGGTGAAGTTCAAGAGGATTTTTTGGGCATTCAGACCGTGCATTGCTGCATTTCCCTTTTGTAAACAATTTATTCAGGTAGATGGCACATTCCTTTATGGAAAGTATACAGGTGTTCTACTCATTGCTTCCACACAGGATGGTAATCGCGCTCCTCTGCCACTTGCTTTTGCTGTTGTTGAAAAAGAAAATTTTGAATGCTGGAGCTGGTTCTTGGCATGTGTACGTGTTCATGTCACGCAGAAACAGGGCGTGTGTCTGATATCTGATCGTCATCGAGCGATTATAGAGGCCGTGAGTAGTGATGGGGTTTCTTGGACTGAGCCGAATGCTTATCACCGTTATTGCATTAGACATATTGCAAGTAATGTGCATAAGCAGTTTAGAGATGAAGCCATAAAGAAGGCGATCCTCAAATTGGGTATGGTTTTCTAAACTTTCTTTTTTTAACAAAATTTACTATCCATTTTAATACATTATTATGTTATGATTTCAGCATATGAACCCCAACAAGAAAGGTTTGATCGGCGTCTTGAAGAGATCCGAACAGTTAATGAGGAGGTATATGAATATATGGTACAAATTTCAAAGGAAAAATGGTCATTAGCATACGATGGTGGCATGAGATATGGGCATATGACCACTAATATAGTGGAGTGCATAAATGGGTTCCTCAAGGGTGTGCGCAAACTCCCAATCACAGGGTTAGTGCAAGAGACATTTTTTAGATGTGTTCACTACTTTGTTGACCGGTCCCAAAAGGCCTACCAGAGGATGGAAAATGGAATGCTTTTTACTCAGCATTTTCAAACTGATATTGACCGGATACGGAATGAGGCTTCACGATGGAATGTTATAGCCTTTGACAGGGAAAAGAGGAGTTTTCGGGTAAGAAAGTTCTACGACCAGGGTGCATGCACTAATGGTGGAGGTCTGCCTGCCTAGCATATACATACAGAGCCCTATGCAGCGCATGTCGCATCGATAAGATGCAGATCATAGGATTCATGGTTCTTCTACAGATGTGGGTATGGGAGCACATACCTCGTTTAGCTCCACATGCTCGTGCGCCATTACCCGTAGATATTGTAGCAGAGGCTCCACGTGGACGTTGGTATGTTATTAATTCTTTCTAATATCTAACTTACTTGTATAAAATTCTTTTATGAAATGTAAAAAAAATGTTATCTACAGGTGGAGTCAGGCGCATCGACATTCAGATTCTCCCAGACATGATGTTCACGCCTACAGACTTATGCTAGACAGCATTCGACCAGACGATGTAAGTGATTATTATTTATATTGTTAAATCTTTACTCTTTACTGTAAATCTATTCATTTATTAATTGATTATTCATTTTTTCTTTCAGATTACATGGATGCCATATACAGATGCTATCCTTTAGAGTCTGCCCCCATACTGTACAGTGATGCTTGATATCGGCTCCTGCATGGTTCCACTGATTCATTTTCATATAGTCGAGTGGCATCAGACGGATAGGGTTATGAGACAGTTTGGATTCCTTCAGCCAGTTCCTGACCCGCCCAGTCAGTTGGATTCATTGCATTCCCTGAAGATGTCAGGGAAGAGAGATTTTGATTGGAGGAGCTACCATGCGAGATATGTTGCGTTATGGGACAGGCGACGGGAGTCCCAGTTGCGAGGGGCAGGGACAGCACGCTTTCATTTGATGGATCAGATGGATTATGCAGGCTGGTACATCAGGTCTCCCGTCAGATTTCTGACACGGCACGGACGGGGCTTCCATGACTTGGTATGCATTCTTTCTTTCACAGTTCAACATATTTTTTATTCAAATTAGTTAACAACAGAATTTGTTTTCGCAGGATGCTCGTATTTGTCATCTACTGCATATGTCTGATCCAGTGGAGAGAGCTACCTTTGACCCAGCATATTTTCACAGCCTTGTACGACAGATGCTACCGTCGATGGATGAGATTTATCATGGCATTTTCTTTGATCCACCACCTGCTGCGGAGGCCGCGGAGCCTGCTGCGGAGGCCGCGGAGCCTGCTGCGGAGGCCGCGGAGCCTGCTGTTGTTCCACAGGATGAGGCTGCTCAGCTTGCTCAGCCACATGATATTATTCCACTGGAGGAGGGTGTTCAGCATGACCAGTCATATGCTCCTCCAGCTTCTCAGGCACAGCCACAGGTACTTACAGACGCTGACTGGATTGAGTTCGATGTTTTATTGCAGTCATCCGCAGCAGAGCAGCCATCTACTTCCTATATTGGTGAGAGTTCCAGCCAGCTTCCACTATCCTTAGATGCAGGCCAGGGTACAGGCAGTGAGACTGTACATCCACCGTCTGTCACACAGGAGGATGTGGAGGTGGCTGTCGATGAGGATGTGCAGCGTACGCCAGAGCACAGACGTAGACAGACACGGCGTGGATGCATCCAGTATATGCCTGACTGTGGGACAGAGGAGCATCCACACCGGAGGCGTAGATTAGGTTGACATTTGATTTATGATACGTTTTGTATGTGTATTACTGTTATCTAGACTTCTATTATACCTTTAATAAGTGTCTTACTGTTATCAAATTATCTACCAATGTATATATATATATATATGTGTGTGTATAATAAATAATATGATTAGAAATTCCATAATACTCATATAAATTCAATAAGTTCAAGATAAAGGTTAAATAATAATCCAAGGCTATTTATTTTATGAATAACATATTAAAAGACCAGGTAAAATGTATTGAAGAACTTTAGGAGGATTTTGTTGGCCTACAATTAAATATAGGATCAAGAGAAACTCTTGACTCCTAATATGATATTAGGAAATTAGGTCACACAAGTGATGGAAAAAAGGGAAATTATGGTTCATAGGTCCAAAAAATAGTTAAAAAATGTTTAGGGAAGAAAATGATACATCGTAATGCCACAAATGGTATGGTTATTGTTCATAAACAGAAAGCAGTAATGATTGGTGTCAGAACACAAGAGCCTGTTATGTGGATAAAGATTTATTTTGGTATGAATTAGAATCAGAATATTTAGTGATCTTAAGGAATAATGAGTGGTGTATTAGTGATGCACATGAATAAACCATTTATCAAATATTATTTTTGTGGAAATATGGGGAATTCTTAGAATGCTCATTCCATAGCCTTGAGGGTCACTATGTGACTTTATCAAATATTATTTACAGGGTTATTTTGAAAATACTACTCATTTCTATATTGGTTATACCCCCCAACATGTATTATTCACTATCTCCACAAGTTAATACAATGACATATAATCCATTTTTCCTCTCTATAACAAAAAATAATCCACTATACACTCTCTTTCTCCATAATACATTGGAGATTCATTCTACTCTATAATCCAAAAGATACATCTACTTCCAAATTTAGGAAGAAGTTCTTCTTCAAATAGACTTACTCTATAAGAAATCTAGTCACTCCTACCTTGTGTACTTTATCAATAATTTTAGAAATTATTATATTAAGACTCTTTTCAGATTTTGTGCAATCTAGATTCTCCTCAATATTCAAATACTCAAGAACTCATCAATTAATCTTTCTGTATTTACCTGATACATTATTGTATCGAGTTATCAGAAATAATATTTCAATTCAACACAGAGTCTTCATCACCTTCATACACACTTTATTCACAAAACAAACAATAATTGTTCATGGGTAATATATCATTATTACATGATTTAAAATCAATCATTTAAATCCTTATTTAAATTTGTTTAGTAATAACACATTTAATTACACATTTATATATGAATACTCATCAGTAGTGGTATCATATTTTCCTCATATTGAATGCCCCATTAATTTCTGTGGGTATTTTGTTTCATGCAACTCATAAAGAATACTAGAAGGATTAAGGTTCCCCTCTTTCTTCTTAATGTGGTGTCTATCTCTATGAATCATTATCTATATTCATACATGTAACTCATATTTAATTACATAATAAAATACAAAAACTCATCAAAAATACCCAATGCTCGGGTCTTCTCCATTCTTCACATAAATGTTACAACTCATGTAAGAATCTGATTCACGTGGATTCATCAAAATATGATCTTCTAATCACCCGAATACTTATTGACATATTGATAAAACATACAACCATTTTTTCCAACAATCTCCCCCTTTATCTTCTGTTGTTAATATCCATTCATATCATAAAAGTTAATATGTGGTAACATCAATTATTCTCCCCCTTATTTAAAATAAAATGAAAAGGATAATTGGACAATTTTAAACTCATATTTCTTCTCAAAAAATCTTCACATATATTTTAAATAAGGGGATGATATGACATGATACTTGGAACAAAGCCTTTAGTTAATAAACACTATATCTATATGATCCATCCTAGTGTAGAAAGAAATAATTAAATAACCAATATAATATAATCTACCTATAACACATACTCATATGTGATACTAAAATTAGATATTCTCAATTATCAGGATGAGTAATTTTAAGATAAGAAATACATGATCCTGCACACACTTCAAAAAACACATTAGAAAGTTCAAGTGCAAGAACAAATCCCCCTTTTCTCATTTTTTCATTAAATAAGTACTCAACCTTAATGAATATAATTAAGAAAAAATGTAAGATAAAGTGATTGGAATACCTCAAATCTCTTATAAGATCCTCCTTAAGAGATGAACTCATTCTTCATCATGGGAATTTATGTACTCCATGATGAACAATACTTCTCCTTCAATTCCATTCAAGTAAACTCATAACACATAAAATAATAAGGAATAAAAAGGAACCTCTTGTATTCTATAGAGGAAACATTCAATGTGAGAGTTTTCTCTCATCCTTTATTTCTTCTTATTTCTAAGCCAAGCATGGGATGTGATTTATTTCTTATTACATGCTTCATGGATTATGCACATATTTCCTTCCCATGAATTTCCTCTTTATTTGGAATATATTTTATCCCTCCTCCACAGCTGGTACAACCTCATTATTTTTCTTCCAAATTTTTCATCTTCTCTTCCAAGATTCTTATTACGAGGGATTTGATTTTGGTTCTTTAAACACCATTTTTTGATACTTGTTTTTATCTTTAAAAACATTGAACTTATTTTCTATCTTAATATGACTTCTTTCAGGATACAAAAATTCCTTGTAAGTTATATGAGTAGAGTTTCTCCACATAGATTATTTACCCTTGCATGTTTTCCTCTAAGTGAAATACCTTTCCATATGATCTAGGTTAGAAAAAATGAATCATTTAGGTATTCTGTGAGATGCGTGAACGCCGTTCACGCATCTCTTCTCTCGGGAAGATGCGTGAACGGCGTTCACGCATCACGCCCGGGTCCGGGATGCGTGAACGCCATTCACGCATCCCCGACCCATTTTTAAAAATATTCGAACCCTATACCCTTTTATCAAATTTTAATTCTTTAAAAACCCAGATAAAAAAATTATCCGGGTCTTGCGGTTATTTGATATTCATTTGTGTGATTCCTTGTTTTAGGGTTTCTTTTGGTCTACTTGAGGCGTGGTGGGCATGCAATGACCTTTTCTGATCAAGATTGCGAAATCTATTACACGTCGGTAGGTGATTCCATGTTTAAGGATTGATTGATTTATTGGGTTTCTTGTTTAATTAATTTAACATATTTATTTATTAGTTTACAATAAGCGTAGTTAGTTTTATTTGGAATTTGCTGCGCTTTTTTGTAGTACATATTTGTGAAATATGAGTGTCATTTAAATTTGTGTAGTTATTTTGTTAAAATGTGCATGAGTTTCAGTTGTGTTTTTGATGTGTGTTAGTGTGTGTTGTGTTGTAAATAGGTTCTGATATGGTTTTTATGGACACCATGAGTGATGTATTTTTTCTTAACTGTTAAATAGATTTTTTCTAGTGCTGATTTATTTTAGATATGACCTTTAAAAATTGTGCAACTGGTTATTTGACTGTGTGGATGATGTAGGTTGAGTTTTGAAAAAAATTAATGGTTTTCGTAATGTTTTAAAAATGAATTTTGTATGAGAAGTGTGGCACAACACGTAGATAATGCACAATGTGTTTTTCACATGTAACTTTATCAAGCAATGTGGCATGTTGACTTAATTGAGCACAAAATGGGAAGCCTGGGTTTTAGGTGGGAAGACTAGGACTAGTGCGCTAGTGATACGGAAGTGGCCTTGGCCCGGTTTCAATCAGCTGGTTTGACGATTATAACACTAACAAAACTATGGGTGACGTTTGGGGACCACTAGGTTATGGATGTGTTTCCCTACTAGTGGCTCGTGCATGATAGCGTATATTATTGTGGTTCTTATTCTTTGGTTCACCAAGACACGATGTTCTAGGGTCCCTTTTTACGCTAGTACCTATAGGGCCTCTTCCACCTTGGTGCTCTTGGATTACATTTCACTTACCGACGACATATGGTGTAACCTTTGTGGTGTTATAAAAAAAAGTGTTTTATTTTCTTTTTAATCCATTTTCCCTTAAAGTTTTCATTCTTCAAACTGTTTTATTTAAAAAAAATCAAGCACTTATTTCTTTTTATTGATTAAACTTGTAGCTATTTTTTGTTAGTTAATCTTTACACGTGTAATCTATTATTGGTGACATCCTATTGAGCGTTAGATCACACACTACTTACACCCTTGGGTGTAAGTAGATTTGGTTATGTCTGATGCAGGTAAGGGTAAGGCTTTTTGGAGTGGTGGTTCAAGTTGTTAGCTAACACCTTGGCGTGGCATTGTGGAGATGGTATGAGGGTTGTTTCCTTTGGCCAGGGGTGGTTTTTGAGTTTTTTTTTGTCCACCATGTTTTGAATTTGTTGGGTTTGTTGTTGAACATGTAACTAAAATCCAGGTTTTCGGTAAGGGCTCGTTTGGTTGTGAATTTTAGTTTGGAATATTTTACTTTGTTTTTTTTTATGTTTTTTCTAATCGGGCAAATCATTCCCAAAACATTATATTGATACTCGGTCACTTGTTCCAGCCTATGGGGATCGGGAATGCCCCTCAAGCCTTGTCGCAGACCGGTTCGGGCGTCGGTTAGATGGTGACACGATTTGGTTTTTGACATAAGTAACGTTTATCTTTATATAATTAAAGTTATATTATAAGTACCATTTTATATAATTATATATACTTATATATCATTCTTGTTAGGTGGTGTTGAAAAAGGAAGAATTGCATCACTTTGAGGAGACTGTATAGTTCACATGTTCCTGGATGATGTTATCACTAATTCAATGAGTGAAATGGAAAGATTAAAATGATATTTTATATGTGCAGATAGATAATTATTTCATGAATATAATAAATATTTAATTTATATCATATATTTTTTTAACCCGTCCTCAATAAATTCCATGTAAAGTGTGAACTTATTACATTGCTTTCAGAAGGCAGTACTCCACACGTCCACAAACGATGTTATCATATTCCCAAAAAATAGAAAGCATGAAGATATGTGTTATATAATAATAATAGAAGTACGAAGAAATCATAAATATAATATATATAATATAAAAAATAGTATTTCCATCACAATTCACAACCATAAGTGGTGGTAAAGGAAAAAATGAATGAAATCATTTCACGAGGTAGTAGTTCACCGTACACACAAACAGTGATTTATTTACCCATTTGATGGAAGTGTGTGTAGGTATAGGTTGTAAAATTAACATAAAAACAAATAATTATATTTAGGATACTTATTTTATTATATAATCATGGAATAATAAAAACTTAAAGGGAGGATAAATAAATAAAATAAAAGTGCATGTTGAAGAATGTTACCACTTCTTTAGGTAACCCCTTTTGGTTTGCACAAAAGGGCTTCCTTGGTTTTCTTTATACCCAAGATGAGTCTTCTAGGATGATATTGGGGATTTTTGGAGTAGATTTGGTAAGGTCTTTGATGATCCAAAAGGCTTTATATTTCTGAGAATTGGGGAGTGTGAGTGTCTTTTTATAGTGGAGGATGAGTGACATTCAGGTAAATATAAAAAGGTAAACACTATTGGGAGTTATACCTTACATCATGTACCTAAATTAATAATCAAAATTATATCCAAGAGGTTATATGGTCTTATTTTGGCTATAAAAGTTTTTTTCTAAAAGTTTATAGGTCATTTTCCCCCTTAAGATTAAAGTTTAACCACTAAGTAAACTCACTTTTTCCTTAATAGCTATAATTAATTTTAATTGGTTTTACTAATATTTTTGGTAAAAAACTATTTTTACCTTAATATAATTTATAAATTATGGTTATTAAAAATATGGAATCAATTTTTATAAATTCAAATAATATAAGGGATAAATTTTAATTAAAAATTAATCCAGCATAAAGAATGAGAAAGCAGGTTTTTAAAGTAAAAAAGTTTGAAATGTTTGAAATGTTTTTATATCTAATTTCAATGGGAAACTACTTCCAATGACATAAATTATACTTATTTATGTATAATTTATCTAATTATACATTAAAATAAATTTAAAATATAATTTAAAGTATATAAATAAATTAGATGAAAATAAATTTTTCAATTAAAATTCAATGTTTTTCACTATTCATCCAAAAATGAAACTTCTTAGAAAAATACCAAAAGTTCACCCAAAGTAAATTTTTATATTCCAATTTCAAAAAAAATATTATTTTGTTGAATAAAATTTATAAAAATGTAAAATTTAGTTTTTAAACAAGTCTTTCATTAAAAGGTGGCAAAACTGCCTTTTAGAGAAATACAACTTCTTGTGAAAAAAATTAGATTTATTCTTATTTTATGCCTATAAAAATTATTGGATGAATTATAAAATATTTTATTGAATATATAAAATATAAATTTAATTAATATTTTTCAATAATAGTTATTAATTTAATTTTTTAAGATAAAATTCCTTTATGGCATAAAAATAGTTTTTTATAAAAACAAATCCTTTTTAATAAATTTGTTTTTATTTTAATTTCTAATTAATTTGGCACAAATGAATTCATTATATATAAATTTTTAAACTAAATTTTCACAATTCATTTAATCCTATTCATTTTTACCATTCAAACGTCTTGGTGATAACTATCATATAAAATAATAACATTTATATTATATTATTTTATGGTAAGACTCGGTCTTGCATGTAACACAAGTTATCGAAGAAAATCAATGTTATTTGAAATGTAAGATAAACTTTATGTTGCGTATAACATAAGATAAACTATGAGTTTCATGTAACACAAGATATCAAATAACATAAAATTTATTTGAAAGAAGATATTCCTTAAAATCTTGGGATGCAACATCCTACCCCCTTAAAATGAATTTCACCCTAGAAATTTTTCTTGGTTATCAAAGGATTAACATTTTTAGAATTACATTATTGAAACCCACATTGGAAAAATAAAATAATGAAAAACATCCCATAAAGAGGGAAAGTGGGATACAAAAATTTCATATGAAGATACGTATAACTAGGATTCCATATTGGGAGAAAATTAGTGAGAAATTAAAAACTAATTTGGAAGGAAAAACTAATTCTCATAGACTAATATAGAGTGATATAGAACATGGTCAAGAGGAAGTAAATGAAAACAAAACCACAAACCAAATAGGTGTGTAAATTTTCATTGATACCATTTGAAGAGATGGTAATTAGATAAAATTTTATTTCAAGATCATTTTTCTAAAGTTGAAGGGTTTCATTCACCATACAGACTGAGAGAATAGGGAGGAATACATACTTGATGATTAGAATTTCATATTTTTTTCAATTTTCACAAAAATCTCATATTTTCTCCAAATGATGAGTATTCAAGATTAATATTTAATTCTTGAAGAACTAAATTAAAATTTTAAAGACTGCATAATCCTAAAAGGGATAACAAGCTATTACTCATGTATTTAAACATTAACCAAACCCAAAATGGTTAGAACATAGGAAGATTCCCAAAAATGAGTAAACCATCATATGATAAATTAATATTAAAAATTAAACAGCAATACCCAAATTTCAAACCAAATTATTTCATAAATAACTATCCTTAAAAAATATCAATCATTTCCTAACTAAGTTTAGAACCCAAAGATTAGAAGGATTTGATCATATATTCTTACAAGATAAATCAACCATTATTCATAAAATAAAATCTCATGCGTTTCTATAATAAACATAATATTTACCTTTAAAAAAATTCATGCTAACATGGACATCATGTAGTCTAGTGGTAATGTGTGAAACCTTTATCATCATTCGGTCATGGGTTCATGCCCCACTACCATGCTGGATGTTATGGGTTGTCACTGAGCATACAAGTTGTCCCCCCTTTTTCTTTAATCCTAAAAAATAACTTCTACCTAAAAACACATCATTTTGATACTAGGGGTTATAAATACCGCAACCAAAAAAAATATTCATTATATTACATAAACACATGCTCGAGGACTATAATAGTTTAGTGACTATGGAAACATTGAATATAATCTTCTAATTTAGTGAAAGATATTAAAAATCTTCCAACAATATATTCTCACATAGAAATCCTCTTAGTAATACCCTACCTAAACCTTTATTCATAACCTGGGGAAGGAAACAAAAGAAAGGGTGAGATCAAATGCCCAGAAAGGCTAAATATAAGAGATACATAAGCATAACATGAATGTAAGGGTACAAGAACATGAGTATAACATTTGAAAATCATACCCTAGATATCAAATATCATAATCATGACTCATGGAATAAATATTGTAAATTCATAAGATATGAATCATAAGATAATCAAAGAAATTGATCCATGAGAGCGTAACATTTTCATAAGACATGGAAATTTGTGTCATAAATATATGAAAATAAAATATTATATCAAGGCTACCCACCAATATGTTCATTACATGTTAGTCTTAGGATAACCACACATATACCTGATTTGGGATTGGGATCACCACCCATGAACCCTACTTTTTGGGATTGGGTTGACCACCCATGTACCCCCACCTTTGGGATTTGGCTAAAAACCTATTTATCCTCATCTTTGGGCTTGAGCTAAACACTCGTGTACCCTCATATTTGGGATTGTTCTAAACACTCATGTACCCTCATCTTTGGGCTTGGGATAAACACATGTATACCCTATGAGTTCATATATAATTTATCATTACCCAATTCATTGAATCTCTATTTGTTCACACCCATCATGTAATCTATAACGAGCTCACCCAATGCTATCTGGGATGCCCCATCCTAAAAGCTGAAACAGGATTACCCGGTGCTATCTGGGTTGCCCCATCATATAAATTGTAACAATATTTCTTAATTATATTTGGTATTCTCTATAATAGAAGATATAATGGTATTACTCGGTGCTATCTAGCCCACTACACCGTATAAGTAATTTTCAAGGACCACATCATGACTAAAGTAGAAAGAGATTTCATTTCATCATAAATCTCATAAAAACAGTCAGTATTCCATTTATAATTTTATTAACCCATTTAAAATAAATGGATTTCATGTAAATGTATTTTAAACATGATTTTCCCATGTAAATGAAATGGGTTCCCTAACAATCTCTTTGAAACATGACTAACTCGTAGAAAAGAAACGAGTTTATATAAACATCATTCCACGAAAGTATAAACCATTCAGAGAAATAATATGAATGGTATCCTTGGATAATATCCCCAGTAAGGAATATATAACACCAATAATTTCATATTAGATGAAAAATAATTTTTAAAGTGTCATTTAATACATTTCTTGAGGAAAATATCATTTTCACATTGAAAAATTCTTTTTAAAACATAAAACCTTTTGAAAACCTTTTTCTTTGAAAATAATATTGAAGAATTATGAAGGAATATTTGAAAATAATTTATAAGACTCAAAACATTTTCAAAATAATTTTACTTAAAATTTATATTAAAATATAATTTAAAAACATTTTTTAAAACATTATTAGAAAACATGGTTTTGGAAGAAAAGAGATTTCCAATTGAAGAGATAAATAAAGCTGAATTTTCTTAAAAATATTATTAATTATATTTAGTGAAAAGAGTTCAAAATGGTATAATTACTTGAATATATCATGAATAAACCAATTAAAATAAAATTAATGCTAATTTTTTAGATTTATATCATGATATTTAAACATTGGAGACATTATCATAAACAATCCTGATAAAAAGTGAGATTGTAACATAAAATGATTACCACTTTAGTAGCCTTGAATCCTAAGAAAAATTAAGGAATAACATAAAATGAAATTAAAAATATCATTAATATGAATAAATTCATGATATTTCATATCAAATGGTCTTTATATATACCTTGTTAAATAATATAGGTGTATAACATAATTTATGCCTCAAAGAAGTAAAATTGAGACAAAAATCTCTTACCTATTTGGTAAATTTTGAACAATAAACCCCATGAAATAGAGATCCTAAAATGGATATGTGAATACCAATAATATTTAGTAGAATAATCAGAAAATACATTCATGGTAATTTTATACACAACATAAAATAAATAGGTGGTGAATGTTACATGTGTCTCACAGAATTAAAAAGTGAGAGGGAAATCCCTTAGCAAAAGTATTGACTTCTTTTGTACTATTTAAAACCTTATATATAATAAATATAAGTTTATTATACATATATTAAAGAATAATAATTATATATATCATATCATATATTATTTTTTTATAACCTTTTATTACCATTTTATTAACAATTGTATGTTAATGTTACAGTTTGGGTAATAATTGTGTTGTCTTTCATATATGATTTGAATTATTATTTTTGGTCCTCTTAGATCATTATTTACTCATTTAAATAATGAAAACCATAATATAAATATAATATATATCATTTATATATTTATTTATAGTAATACATAGATTTTAGTGATAGAAAATGGAGTACACTATTCATAGAGATGGTAGGTCATACATATGTATGAAAGTTGTTTCCATTTTCTTATCGTATTGAAAAAAAAAGAAAAATGATATATATATTATAATTAAAATAGAATTTTTATGTTATATATATATATATATCACATATTTCTATTAAAATCATCCTTAATATATTCCATGTATAGCGTGAATGAATCACATCGTTTCGTGATACGATAGTTCGTCATACACACCAATGACGTTATCGTATTCCCAAAAAATGGAAAGAAAGAAAGTAAGTTTCATATAATAGTTATATAAGAATAATTAAATAATATATATAATATATCGTATATAAATATTATTTCCATCATTATTCCCAAACTTTAGGGGTGGTAATGGGAAAATGAATAACATCGGTTCGTGAGGCGGTAGTCCATCATACACACGAATGATGACTTTGTAGCCCATTTGTTGGAATTGTGTGTTATTTTAGTTTGTAACCTTAAAATTAAAACATATTATTATGTTTATTATATTAATTTTATTATATAATAATGATATAAAAATAATTTAAGGGGTTTGAGGAAGAAATAAAACACAAACATTCATTGCTGAACGTTGCCTCTTCTTCGAGTATCTCCTTTTGGTTTTCACCAAAGGTCTTACTTTGGTAGATTTATTCCCTAAGTATGTATTCTTGGATAAGATGAGGGTAATTTGGGAGGTTATTTTTTCAGTTTTATTTTCTATTCAAATGTTTTGAGATGTGTGAAGAAGTGGGGAGAGTGAATGCCCTTTTATAATAGAGGAGGATAAGCATTCTTATAAATACCCAAAATTATTCGCTATTGGGAGGTCTCCCTTACCTTAGGTGCCTCCAAAATAAAAAAATAATGGAGGAGAAGGATTATTTTTTTGATAAATACCTCCTACACAAAAAATAAATACATTTTTTATCAATTTATTCCCTAGTCTTTAAGTTTACTCAATTTTATCTTTATAATTTCTACCAATAAAACTTGTATCATTTTATTTACCTAGGTAATTTACCGATTAATATTATAATTAAATATATCTTTATTATATAATTTATATTCAATGATTATAAATATTAATTCCAATTCATTAAATAAAAATCTTATGTGTGTGTAAAATTAATTTTAATAAAGATGCATGTAATGCTCAAAACCCTTTTTAAACTTTAATCGCATTAATTAATTTTAACTATTTCCACTAATAATTATGGTAAATAATTAAGTTAAAATTATTAGATAGAATAAAATATGATTATTCCTAATATGTAATCAATTTTTCCAAATTCCATTCACATAATTGGTGGAATTTATTTTAAAATTAATCTCGTAGACGTAATGAGAAAACGAGTTTTTTAAGTGAAAAAGTTCAAAAGTTTATAAAGTTTTTATATCCAATTTCAATACTAAATTTATTCCAATGAACTAAATTGGATTGATATATGTATAATTGAATTAATTATACTTTAAAACCAATTTAAAATATAATTTTAATATTTAAATAATTTGAACAAAAATGCAGTATTCAATTATAATTCAGTGATTTTCATTATTCATCAAAAAATGATTCTTTTCCAAAAAATCTCAAAAATTAACACTAATATAATTTTAAAATTCCTATTTCAAGAATATAATTTATTTTTTAAAATATAATTTATAAAAATTTCAAAAATTAGTTTTAAAATTAATTCATCATTAAAAGGTGGTAAAACTACCTTTTAGAAAAAAGATATTTCTTTTTTGTACATAAAATTTGATTTATTATTATCTCTTGTATATAAAACACATAAGATGAATTTTATATAGTTGACTGAATACATAATATATATATTTTATTAAAATCATTCATAAATTTTTTAAAACAATTATTGAGATAAAATGTGTTTGGGCATAGAAAAATAGTTTTTTAGAAAAGGAATTTCTTTATTTGTAAATAGTTCTTAAATTCATTTATAATTAATTAGTTATCAAATAATACATTTTTTAAACATGAATAAACAATATTTTAATAATTTAGTTAATCCTTTTCACACTCACTATTCTAATGGCTAGGCGATAAATATATTAAATAATAATAATAATAATAATATATTATTGTTCAGTAAAACTCGGCCCTGCATGTAATGAAATCTATTGATGGAACTTTGTATTGTGTGTAATATAAGAAAAACATAGTTTTTCATATACCACAAGCTAAACTCAATGTTGTGTGTATCATAATCTTAACATGTTGTTGCATACAACGCAATCCATCAAATAATTTTAATTATTTAAAAAATATTAATTCATTAAAACTTGGTGTGTTACAAAAGTTGTGAGGGGAATCAAGTATAGAGTGGAAAAGTTAAAAGAAAAAGAATATGAAAATCAAGGCTAGAATAGAAGGAATTTTAGTTTCATCATTGTGGTAATAAAGGGTGTGTTATAAAATTTTGTTATATAATAAAAAGGGAAAAGATAATGAAGAGAAATCAATAAAAGAATATTTATGATGTTGGTGATGCTATTTTTTATGCTATAAAGAATGATCCCTTTATTATTTAGGATTATATTAATATTTATTCCAATGGAGCTCTTTGGGTTGTTTATATTGGTTTTTGATTTCAAATAAAATCAAGAAATGAATTCATTATATCTTACAGTATAAGTAATCTTGGGATTTTAAAGATGGATAATGATGGTTATGAAAATATCATAGGTATGGGTAACATTTTTTTGGACACCAACACTTGAAATTAAATAATTTTGAAAAAGTTTGGCATTCCTATTAGGTTTTTTCAAATCTTATTTCTACCAAAAAAATTTATGATGATGGTTTTTCTAATACATTTAAATATGTAAAATATAATATTTTGAAGGGTTCCTTGGTTTTGGATCAAGGTAAGAAGTGTTCAGCTTGGTGTTGGACTAAATCTTCAACATTTTTAAAACTATTTGAGTGGTTAAGTTCATTGACTCTACAAAATTATAGCATAAGTTACTCAATAATATTTTTGATAAGGGACGCACTTTCTTGTCCAATATAAATTTTCTTCAAGTTTTAAAAGGGGTTAAACTAGACACATGTGATCATTACTTCTTTTAAAAATAGAGCATGTCTTGTTTTAAGAGTCATCCTTTGAACAAAAAAAAATTGATACTATAGTTGGAACAATGCGATGTTTTCTTTCCTATGAAGTCAAAGACTTTTATTGTTGGAATTTATTTTTTTAATTTTATTTATGATTATTGACATAAGATTTGGGATTCTATTTTGAATACAAAGATTCATATGCCCAATGTTATTAAGCAGTTTCAGGTTACTATTTATAGAGAAATTGGTAGGAAGGTGAAATATATTATCCTTGATAATAGAGGTGAGTATTGTAGTCCATTTTATTAGTATTATATGTAGAAATGTATTTGAAATTAGAAGGTTCTTCCTAGTATACCTCAACTAAATAATATAGTTTTGCGATTAAATAAGACTTCAATAGAGACAGTTTTATGTTTACTTCCCAAAGAGAAGTTATAGAGAAATTTTTAGGGTATGTCTTTATTTACTACTATATATATTGTCAATTTTTTACCATTCAATGAATGGTTTTTCACTGAAACTCCATTTACATGTTTTATAAGAGCTTGTATAGTCTAAAAAAGTATCTAAGGTAGTGGAATAAGAAATTTGAGTTCGTTTTTTTCATAAGGGATTCTAGAAGACCTATTCTAGACATTGTAATTTTATTTAAATATGTTCTAATAATGATTTTATTATATTAATAATTTATGTTGATGATAACATTTTTGTTGGTCATGATAATTCTATAATTGAATGATTGAAGGACCTTTTTCAATCTATTTTTTTGAATGACTTAGGACCAACAAGATATATTATTGGAATTTCAATCTATTATGGTAGAAATTCTAATAAATTATTGTTATCTCAGGATAGATACATTAAGAATATGTTTCATAAATTTTCTATGGATGGAGAAAAAGACATCAGTACTCATCTTGATTTACATTTTAATCTAAACACTAATCAATCACAATATAATAATGAGGATATTAGATATGTAGAACATACATATTCAATCGTTATTGTTTGTTTTATGCATTTGATGGTATTCACTAGGCCTAATATGGATGGTTTAGCTGGTGTAGTTACTTTTTTATATCAAATCCAGATAGAAAATATTGGATTTGTAAAGTATATTTTTCAATATCATTGTGGTACTTATGATTAGAAGTAAATTTTTTGCAGTGGAAAACTTGTACTTTGTAGATTTATAAATTCAAGTATGATAAAGGATATTAATTCAAAAAATTCAAATTAAAACTACTTGATCGCATTTTTAGGGTGGGTTTTATTGTGATAGTCCATATTTACATAGATGTGTTTCCATTTCTACCACTAAATCTAAATTTATTGTAGTTATTTATGCATTCAAGGAACTGTTGTGGGAGAAGAATTTTATTTTTGAGCTCAACTTTGAAAATGATATATGTTTTATTTTATGAAAAATTGATAATTTTTTAGAAAATAATACTACCTTTCATGATAGATCAAAACATATCAATATACACTATCATTGGATACATGAAGTTATTAATCATGGTTTTACCAAAATATAAATTTTAAAGTTATGGATTGGTTGTAGGTTTAGGGATGACCCACAGTAGTGTTCATTATCATCATATTTTCTATTGGATGTGGATAAGAGAGAATGGATTGTTACTCTTGTTTCTCAAGGATATCGATCATAAGCTCATATCAACTCTATGTGGGGGTTAGTTTCACATCATATCTATCAACAATTTTTGGAAACATGACAAGTGGAGAAGATGAGAAAAAACAAAGACAATGTGAATCAGAATTTTATTTTATTTTTCTTCAAACAGGCCTAAAAATTAAACCAAATTCACAAAGACCAAATAATACGTGATGAATAATAAATTTTTATACCAAAAATTTCTAATGTAGAAAACCCAAAAGGAAAACCCATGGAACCTAGTCCAGAAAGTGGAATCCACTAATAATCAAGAGTATAAATAAGAGACTCCCAAAGGTGAGTGGGATATCAAAAATAACACTTTGATAAAATAGTGGATCAAAGGCATAGATAATATGTAGTCTAAAATGAAGAACACATCTTGATAAAGAAACCCAAAATATATCTAATCATGAAAGTCATATGATCGCTATCTAAATAAAAGTTGTAGATAAAAAGAATCAGGATCTGATCAAATACCACCAAAAATGAATCTCGACCAGGCCTGGAGAATTTATCTATTTTCATATCTGAAAACCACTGGGTATAAACCTAACTTCATCACTCCTGGAGGAGGAGAGCCACACATTACATGGAATGAGGAATTGAGGGGACTTCTGTAAAACCTATCCACTACTACGCCTAAGAGAAAAAGAAAGTGCACACTGCACTCATCTTAAAAAACCATCCTGTCAAAAATCATAACCCTCGTATCTATCTCTTTTATTCAGTTTTTTTATTTTTCACGTGATATCCCCACATGAGGAAGGACACCCAAAAAAACTCCCCCTCTGACTCAAGTGAGGATCACCACAAACCCTGTAATCATTCGTCGAGTCTCAAATTTACCTTTGGGTAAAATATTGGTCATCATGTATGACCCATTGCCATCAGTGTGGATCTTCTCAAGATCTAACTATCTCGAATCAAGGACTTCACACTTCCAATGATACCAAACATTGATATGTTTCAACCTTCTATGAAAAGTGGAATTATTTCCCAAAAAATATCACTCTAACTATCAAAAAATAAAGAATATCTAACTTGATTAAAATTAATCTCTTGAATAAAAGTTTTCATCCACGACAATTCTTTTCATGCCTCTATAGTTGAAATAAAAGACTATGTGGTAGATAAAGAAAGATATATCTGAAATCTACACTACCAAGATACATTTACCCATACAAAAGTGATCATATATCCTAAAGTATACTTACTAAAATATATATCTCATGTCATATCTAAATCTGTAAATCCACAACGCATAGGTTCCCCCTTACTAAGAAACAATCTCATACCAGAAGTACCATGAAGATAATGAAATATATACTTCACTACTCTCCAATGATCTCTACCTATATTAGATAAAAAATAACTTACCACACTAACTACATGATATATATCAAGTCTATTATATACCATTTAATACAAAAAATATCCAACAAAAATTGAATAATGTATGTGTTTCATATATTCTCTCTCTTCATTAGTAAGAGGTGACTGATTGGTACTGAGCATAAAATGAAATACAAGATGAGTACTAACCAATTTATCTATATCCATAGAAAATCTCCGATGAACCATCTCAATATATATCTCCTGTGATAACCAAAATTTCTTATCCTTTTTTCATAATAAATCTACATGCCAAGAATCTATCATGTTGTACCCATGTCATTCATCTCAAAAGACTGAAAAAGATCCTTCTTCAATCTTTCACTTCTAGAAGCATCATGACCAACAATGAGAATATCATCAACATAAAGAAATATTATAATAAAATCATCATTATTAAATCTATGAAAAAAACACAATGATCATAATATGTCTTCTTTAAACCCTAATGAAAAATAACAGATTCAAACTTCTTACACCACTACCTCAGTGCTATCTTTAAACCATACAAACTCTTATTTATCCTGCATACATGATTCACTTTACCCATTTCAAAAAAATCTTCTGGCTACTTCATATAAATCTCATCCTCTAAATCTCCATGGAGGAAAGATATCTTCACATCCATCTAGTCAATCTAAAGATCCAAATTAGAATCCAATGCAAGAATAACCAAAATAGAAGACATTTTGAAAAAATGTGAGAAAATATCATCAAAATAAATAAATTTCTTACAAAATAATCCTTTAACCACTAAAATTGCCTTCTATCATGGAATAGAAATGGATTCTTCTTTTTTGATCTGATAAATCCACTAATTTTGCTAAGCTCTCTTACCTATGGGTAATTTTACCAGCTAAAAAATATGGTTATCAGGAAATGATCTCATCTCATCATCCATTTAAAGAACCCATTTGTCTTTATTTTCACTTTTCATCACCTTATAAAAATATTTTGGTCCCCCCTCCCCTTCAGCAAGGAGCACATACTCATCGGGTAAATATCAAGTAGAAATAGTATGATGATGATATTACCTATGGAGTGGAACTGTTGGTTCATTAATAACCCATGGAACCAGATCATTAGAAAAAAAAAAGGTTCATCAAAAACATCAACTCCAACCTATTCACCCTGAACATAATTCTGCACATCAACATGATCATATAAATCAATAATATATGGTAAATGCGACTCAAAAACTGGCTCAAGACTGAAAAATCCATCAGAATTTGGAGAAGTATATTTTTCTCTCTTATCAATATCTGCAATAGTATAATCCTAATTAAACACTACATCATGGATTCTGAATTTTTTTTTAATTAATTCTCATAGAACCTGTACCCAAACTCATCATGTCCATTTCCAATAAAAATACATTGATGTGTCTTACTATCCAGATTGGATCCCTCATCTCTAGGAACATGAAAAAAATCCTTGCAACCAAAAATACATAAATGATAATACTTGATCTCTTTACCCTACCAAAACTTTTTAGGGGTATCTTTATGCAAAGAAACCACATGTGATAAATTTAAAATATAAGTAGTAGGAAATAAAGAAACACCCCTAAAATGTCCAGGAAACTTTACTTCCAAAAGAAAATCGTGAACTATTTCCAACAAAGCCATGTTTATATTCTTAGTTACACCATTTAGATGAGGTGTCTTAGTAGGAATCTTTTGATATTGAATACCTTCCTTCAATACTGATCAAAGGGACCACAATACTCACCCCCATTGTCAGTGCGAATACATTTAAACTTCTTATTATATTCCGTCTCAACTAAAACCTGAAAATTCATAACACTGGGAACCCAAATTTTGTAATTCAAAATATAAACCCAAATTTTACAGGAGTAATCATCAATAAAAATCACAAAAAAGACAAACACTAAATTTCTTATATTTGAAAGTACAAAAAAAACATCATAATGTACTAGTTCAAGAACCTATGACTTCTTATATAAAGGATGATAACTAAAAATCACCATGATCTATTTTCTATCCATATAATGATTTCATGTGTCCAATTTGATACTCTATAGATCTAGAAGAACATATATATTAGAAAAACAATTAATCAATTTCTCACTAATATGGCTAAGCCTCTTATTCCATAACTTAGATGAAACATTTCAATCAACAACGCATGTAGTATCACAAGAAATAGAAGCTCTAGTATAGTACAAACCTAATTGCTTCTTCTCTAAAGCCACAATCAATGAACACTTGGAAATATTCCATTTTCCATCAAAAAAAGTACTGATAAGATTTTAATCATCAAGAACACTTGAATAAATAATATTCATAAGAACCTCAGGTGCATGTCGAACATTCTTCAAAATCATCTTACTTCATATGTGGTTCTTTTAAAAAATAGTCCTCATACCTACAACATCAACATGACCATCATTATCCATTTTTGAAATAAAAAATCAACTTGGCTATAAGATGTAAAGAGCTCCTTCCTCAATGTCATGTGAAAATAGTCACAACTATTAACAACCTAGAAAGAATCATCAGAATAAATATTAATGGAGTCATAAACAATAACAAGATCAACCCTATAGCGGTAACAAAATGATAATCTCCATCACCATTCTTCTCCTAATGATTTTCATTCATTTTGTTTCCCCTTTTTAGTAGATTTAAAAACTTATTAACATTTCCTTTCTTACCACAATGATGACATTCAAACTCCCTTTTCTTTGACCTGGATTTTCTTTTGCCTTTTCTCTTACCTTGACTGCTCTATCCATGATTCTCTTTCAGACTTCTCCCCCTTTTGTGTGACTAAAATATCTGAATAATATTTCTCTTGAGTACTTCTCCTAGAATCCTCATTGAAAATAGTAGACTTAACAAAACTAAATGTCATAGAACCATTAAAAGTAGAACTAATTAGAGTAACACATAAATTATCCTAAGAATTGGGTAAAGTATTAAGAAAAAAATCACAAAAAACACATCTGTAAAATTAATACACGTACCAAAAAATTGATCAAAACATCATTGATATTCCCTCAAATATTCATAAATAGACATACATTCTTTGTACCTCAAATTAATCATTTTTTTAGGAGAAATAATTTATTATTTTCTATAATAGAAGCATAGGTAGACTCAAGTTTCTCTCACAAAGTTCTCATGTAAGATATGTTAACAATATGGTTCATTATGTTGTCTTTGATCCAATGGTGAATGAAGCCAAAATCCATCTCATGCTAAAACTCTCATTATTCATCTGATGTTATTTCTAGCTTCTGAGTACTAAACACCGGAATATGCATTTTCTTGACAAAAAGAAGATCCTTCATTTTAAATCACCACATATGGTAGTTGGTACCATTTAAATAAATTATCAGATTGTAATTGGCTTCCATAATTTATCTGAACAAAAAAAACATTTGATGTTAGATAATTGTAAAGATAGCAAGCAATGAATGCACAAACAAACAACAAAGAGAACGCTCCCTTCAAACAATACTAAAAAATTAAAGAATATGTGCAACAAACAAATAATATATACAAAAAAAATTAATGTTGACACTAGAAATTTTCAATGTGGAAAACCCAAATGGTTAAAACCATAGGAACTAATCTAGAAAACAGAATCCACTAATAATCAAGAGTACAAATAAAAAAACTCCCAAATGTGAGTAGGATCTCAAAAATAAAACTTTGATAAAATAGTGGATCAAAGGTAGAGTGCAGATGCAGTCTAAAAGAAGTATGAAATGAAGAACGTGTCCTGATAAATAAAACCAAAATAGATCTGATTGTAAAAGGAGGAGGATTATTGTTTGAATAAAAGTTACAGATAAAAAAACTAGGATCAGATCAAATATCACCACAGATGAAATCTGATCAGACCTAGATAATTTCATTGGTTTCAGATCTTAAAACCACTAGGTATGACCTTAACTACACCACTCCTTGAGGTGGAGATCCATCCCACCCTTGGAATTAGGAACAAATGGAACTTAAATAAAAACTAACTACTACTACACCAAACATAAAAATAAACAACACACGAAACTCTTCTTTAAAATAAACCATCCTGTCAAAAATTGTAACCCTCATATCCATTTCTTTTTTCTTCTTTTTATTTTTCATGTGACGTCCCCCTGTGATGTTAGGAAATAGGGTAGGCATATCGAGAATACAGTTTTAATCTCAATTTGTTAATTCAATTTACTTTCCAAAAGGGCTTGATCCACCACACTTGGAGGTTGTAGGGTTCTTGATGGAAGTTTCCCTCAAGTATTTCACCAAGATTTGAGGAAAATTGAACACCAATTTTTGATTTCTCCATAACATTGATGTTGAGAAAAATATCTGGAGAATTTGTTGGATTGAAGAAGAATTAAATCTAATAAGTTTTATCATCATAACTTATTTATAGATCAAAATCAGTGTGAATCATACTAGTTTTATCACAATGTTTCTCTCAAAGAACTCCTTGGTTCAACCGAAATGATACAACTTTTGATAGTGGACATCCATTCGGATTTCAAAAATTCAAAATGCAACTGTTATGACTAATCATGTTATTAGTCATTTTTATAAAATATTTTATTTTATCTTATTTTTTATTTTTTATTTTGTTTTGTTATATATATATATAACAAAACATTTTACTAAATGTATATTTTTAAAACACTTTAAAAGCATTTAGGAAAATATATGTTTTTTTATAAAAATTAATATTTCCAAAGCCCTTTTTTATAAGGAAGGATATTTGGTAATTCTACCCAGATTTCCATTGTGGGATTCCCAAAAAATGTCCACCTCATCAATACAAATAAAAAATAGTTTACCAATCAAAACATTTTATTCTCTTATTATTATTTAAGAATAAAATTAATAAAAATCCCCCACTTTTATTCCTAAATATTAACCATCCAAATCATAGGTGAATCACTATACATAATAAAGTTATCTTTCAATTTAAACTTTTAATTAGTATTAATATTTCAAATTATTATCATATTTATAAGTTTTTGGAACACTAAGATAGTTTATCTTAAAGATAAACCAAAGATATCGTACATACATTGATATTTCCATTCAAAATCTCATTTTATATCACTTTTATGGCCATTTTCTTATATTATTTTCATGAACTCTATAAGGAGTAAACCCATTAACTCATGTAAGAAGTGGTGCCACTTCTAAGTTCACATAGGCAAAACATTAAAATGTTCTCCCATTATTATAACACATAAATCATTGAGTCTTAATATTTTTCTATGAGTTTATAACTCAACCTCTAGTCATAACGGATGTTATTAACACCAAATAGTTTGGGGTTATAATTTTCAATATCATCAATCATCTTCGTAACTTTTTTTTACCCATTAAAAACTTTGATCAATATTTACCTAAAGAGAGTATTGGGTTTCAATTATAGAAATGATTTATTCTACGAGTTTTACCCCCATCTATTTATTAGTTTCGTGAATGATCTATCTCGTAAAAGATATTCTAAACGGATCAACAAGGTTTTTAAACAATCTCACATTGATAATTATTTTGGTACCATCTTGTAACAATTGTCACAAATAATTAGGTCTCAAACTTATATGTATAGACTTTCCATTGTACATAAAACTGTTTTCCCTTAATAAAGTTGTTTCGCTATCACTACTGATAGATATAGGAGGCATCAAACTAGGCCTTGATCTAATATCCAATAATGTATTCCTAATCCATTCCTCTTCCTTTACACATGCCACTAAGGAAATAAACTTTGATTCCATGGTCGATTATGAAATACATGTTTTTTTCTTTCTCACCCAAGAAACAATACAGCCTCCAAGAGTAAACAACCATCCATATGTGGATTGGTTATCACCAGTACTGGTAATCTAACTTGCATCGGTGTATCCTTCTAATACATGTGGATAATCATTATAGTATAAACTTAAATCTTTGTTCTTTCTTAAGTATCCAAAAAATTTCATTATACATCCCCAATGATCCATGCCAAGATTACTAGTATATCTACTCATTTTACATATTGAAAAATAAATATCAAGTCTAGTGAAATTTATTTCATAAATTAAAGAACCAATTTCACTAGAATACTCAAGTTGTGCTATAACTATACCCATATTTATAAATAGTTTAACACTATAGTCAAATGGATTATTGGAATCCTTGAAACCAACCTAATCAAATTTATTTTAAATTTTTTATATATAATGAAACTAACTTAAATAATAATCCCTACTATGTTTTCTAACATTAATACCTAGAATAGTATCAACTATTCCAAGATCCTTCATTTTAAACATGGAATATAAGTAATTATTTATCTCAACTAAACCAATCATATTGGTTCCAAAAATTCACATATTATCCACATATAGACACTCAATAACTCTATATTCTTTTGTAAACTTCTAAAAAACACATTTATCTGCATGATTATGAGTAAATCCATTAGATAAAATAATAGAATCAAATTTATCATTCCATTAATTTTGAGCTTGTTTAATTCCATAAAGATATTTGACTAGTTTACATACTTTCTTTTCATTACCATGTAATACAAACCATTCTGGTCATTCCATGTAAATCTCTCCATTTAAGACTCCATTTAATTAAGAAGTTTTGAAATCCATTTGATGGACATACAAATGATTAATTTAATCTACAATAAATAAAATACTTATTGAAGTGATTAATACTAGAGGATCATAAGTATGAAAATAATCAATCCCTTCTTGTTGTCTGAAACCTTTAGAAACCAATCTATATTTAAAAGTTTGAATTTTTCCATTGGAATCATATTTTTTCCCTAGAAACCCATTTACAATCAATAGGTTTTGAACCTCTTAGTAAATCCATAATGACCCAAGTATTATTCCCCAAAATAGAATCCATTTCATCATTAGTTTCTTCTTTACATAAAGAAACATATCTAGAAGTCATATCTTCTGTATATGTCTTTGGGTTATCTTTTTTTAAAGGTTGGGGCCAAAGCCTCATTTATTATCAAAGTAATGAAAAGACCTCTTTTACCTGGGTAGAGGGAGACCCATTACATAGCCTAAAGGCCGAGTGGGAAATTATCCCATTACATGGACCGTAGGCCCAAATTATTAGCCCAAGGCCCATTCTGTGTATAGCACTACTATAGTACCCGCCTACTACAGTACCACACAATACCCGTCGCTGCTATAGTACCCTGCCACCACTATAGTGACATGTCACTGCTACAGTTCCCGTCGTTGCTATAGTGTCGCCTCTACTACAGTACGCTACAATACTACAAGATAATTATTCTGAAAATGATTATTTTGATCTCCTTCAACAAGAAAAACTATGGAATAAAAAGAAATAAAATCTATATGTAGATGTTTCTACTTTGCGATTCTTGTACTTCTTTTAGGTTCAACTTGAGAATAATCATCATTCTCTACCATTGTATATAAACTATATGGAGTGCATGAGATAGGTGTGTGAGGAATAACTTCCTCCATGTCATCTTTATAAAACATATTTTCAAAAAAACTCTATATCCCTTGATTCAATAATTATATTATCTCTTAAATCCATAATTCTATTTGCTTTTCTATTTTTTACATATCTAAAAAAACACCATTAATATCTCTAGGACCAATTTTAGTTCTTTTAGGATAGAGAACTCTATAGTAACCTAAACACCCCCACACTTTAAAATAAGAAAGATTAGGTCTTCTACCTCTCTAAATTTCATAAGGTGATAACTTAGTTTTCCTAGAGGAAATCCAATTATGAATATGAAATGCATCCAATAAATATTTGTCCCATAAATTTAATGGTAGCTTAGATTTATTAATCAAGAAATTTATCATTTCTACTAAATTACAATTTTCCATTTCAGCTAATCCATTTTTATGAGGTGTGTAAGGAGAATTAATTTGATGAATTATACAATTTTCTACACAAAACTCACTGAACTAATTCATAAAGTATTCACCACCTATATATGAGCATAATAATTTAATATTTCTATTTAATTAGTTTTCAACTTCTACTTTATACTTCTTAAACATATTAAATGCTTTATATTTTGTTCTAAGAAGATATACATATATATATATAAATATCTACTGCATTCACCAACAAATGTAATAAAATATCTTTTTCCACCATTAGTTAATAAACCAGTTAATTCTAAAATATCTGAATGAAATAATTCTAATACATCATAATTTATTTCAAAACTATGAAATTTTTTCTTAACTATTTTAGATTCTACACATGTTTCCCATTTATAAAATTCATTTCCAAAGTTAATTAAGTTTAAATTAATCATTTATTTTAATGGATTATAATTAACATGTGGTAAATTATCATACCATAAATTAAAGGAATCAATAATTTAAGAAGAATATTAAATCATATTATTAATGGATAATTGATACAATCCATCATTTGAATACCCTTTCCCCGCAAACATGCCTTGCTTCGACAAGATAACCATGCCAGATTTGAATGAAACCTGAAATCCCTTCATATGTAAAATATCTATAGAAACTAAATTATTTCAAATTTTTGGTACATACAACACATTAAGAAGATTTTACTTATTCATAGAAGTAAAGTCTATCTATATGCTTCCTTGTATGCTGAAATTGATACATTCATTATTTACAAGTTGTACTTACTTCATGATAGTACGTATGTAAAATGTTTTGAACATCGAATTATCCTTGCACACATGCTTCTTTGGTCCAGAATCAAGCCCCCACTTCATTTTCATCGAAGTCCTATTGAATTTGGATATCATTGAAAATAGATTCTCTTCAGTCAGCATATTTTTAGTGAGTTTAACAACATTATTTTGATACTAAAATTCCCTTGAAAAATGCCCTGGTTTTCCATAGACAAAGCATTATCCTTTCTTCTTGGAAGTATTTTCTTTCTTCTTGAATTATTGATTTTTCTTTTTTACATGTAAGTAATAGTTTGGTTGTGCATCTCCCTCAATGATATTAATCTTGGTATCAAATTGTGAAGCCACATCCACATATTTCAACATGGATTCTTATTCAATGCAAAGAAAACTTTTCAATTGTTCCAAGTAAATATCCTCATTCATTTTAATGTGTGATTTCCCAAAATCTTTCCACATAGGTGGAAATTTAGCAATAATTTCACCAACATTGAAAGTTTTTAGTATATTAATATTAAGGGAAATAAGTTTATTTTCTATAACTTGAATCCCGTGAACTTTCTCTAACACTAGTTTATTATCAACCATATAGAATTTTAGATACTTTGTGATAATAAATTTATTTTACCTTCTTCCTCAGCTTTTTACTTGAACTCGAGTTCATCCCAAATCTCTCAAGTGGACTTAATTTGGTGAAAATAGTCATAAATATTATTTGATAATGTGTTGATAATATGTCCTAAACACAAAACTTTGTCTTATTCACATTTATTATTCATTTCCAAAATGTTATAGAATTGATTCAGGTCAATGGGTGTGTTGTTGGGATTTGGAGTAGGCTCATCTGAAGTGGTAGGAAGATTTGGTTCCAGGATGTAAAAAATATTCAATGCCATAAGAAGAAACTTCATATTTTCTTTCCACTAGGATAATTTTTTTTCATTTAAATGTCCAAGTTTCACCATGTATTGGTTCATCACTTTGAGGGATTCAAAATCTATATTCTAGGTTCTTCCTTGGGCTCAAACCCTTTTTATTGTTAGAAAATAGGGTAGGTATATAGAGAAGACAAATTGAATATTGATGCATGAATTTAATTCACTATCCAAAAGGGTTTGATCCACACAAACTTTTATGTTGTAGGGTTCTTGGTGGAAATTTACCTTGAGTATTTCACCTAGATTTTGGGAAAATATAACACCAATATTCAACAGACCCATAGCACTAATGTTGGAAAAATATCCAGATAATTTATTTGATTGAAGAATAATTAAATCTAATAAGCATTCTCTCCATCACTTATTTATAGATCAAAATTGGTGTGAATCCCACTGGTTTGATCTCACCATTTTGGTAAAAGAACACCTTGGTTTAACTAAAAATAGACAACTTTGGGTGGTGGACACCCATTCAGATTTCCAAAATTCAAAATACAATTGTTAAGACTAATCGTGTTATTAGCTATTTTTATAAAATATTTTGTTTTTCTGTTATGTATATAATATATATATAACAAAACATTTTAAAAAAATATATTGTTTAAAAAAATTTAAAATAATTTAGGAAAATATATATTTTTTATGAAAATTCAAATTCCCAAAGACCATTTTTATAAGGGAGTATCTTTGGTAATTCTACCCACTTTTCCAATGTAAAATTCCAAAAAACTGTCCAAGTAATCAATCCAAATAAAAAATGTTTAACCAATAAAAACATTATATTCTACTAGTACCCACCCCATGCATTTTCATGGCATAATAATTTTAATTAAAAATTCATATACAAATGCTCATGATTTGGAGTTATTAAAATGTTTAGATAAATTCAATGTAGAAAGAGAAATAAATAGATAATGGACACGTAGGTGGTAGAAATATGAGAACGAGAGATGTGTAATTTAATTCATGATCTATAGTATAGATAATGGATTTCCTATAAGTGATTTGAGCCTTAAATCCTTCATCTCATTTGAAAAAATTAGTCCAAGAAACAAATATCATCATAGAAAATAAAGATGAAGGTTATAATTTTAAATTAGAAATAAAATAAGAAATGGGAAACATAGAAAAAGGACAAAAATAAGTCTATACATAAGAAAATAAATATGTGTGTGTTTGTGTGTGTGTGTGTGTATTCTGTATTTTGGGATTAGTGCATGTGTGTGGATTATTAATAGGAATCTATTTCTTATAGTGTATCATGGAAGTGTATCATAGTAAAAACATTACAAGAACACAAATATAGAGGAAAAAATAAAATCTATATAAAAAATGAAAATTAATATGAATTGAATATAGCATAACATTAAGGTGAAAACAAGGGAGATAATTTTTGAAAAGGGGGAAGATATGAACTACAGTTGTATAAGTAAACATGATAGAGAGAGGTAGAAAGATGTAGATTAAATTAGCAGAAGCTCCCCACGGATCACTATGGTTCATAAGAGAGGAAATTTATAATTTATTACCACCAAGCTCATTCCTTAAAATAATAAAATTGTTGAGAAATGGAGTAGAATGTACATCATACCAAGTTTGTGTTTGATAACACTTCTTAAAAAGTGCACGCAACACTTGTCACATAAAATATGAGTCAATTTTCAAGTGTTTCAAGTTTCTTATTAAAATATTTTCTTTCTTTATCAAATTAAATACACCAATAAAATGATATTGAAAAATATAAATAGTGAATTAATTTTGTAGGATACTATTTTTTGAATTAATGGTGAATGTAATAAATTTAGACTGAGAATTGTATGGGATGTAAAATAAAATGATAGATTTTATGTACATTTCATTAAATAAATTTAATTGAATAAAATATAGTAGTAAATAAATTTCATTGAACACACTATATTCCTATACATTTTAGTGAGATACAGTACTCTATGGGATACAATGTATGAAATAATATATTCTAGTACATTTCAGGGAGATACAATACATGTAGTGAGATACAATGTATGTAAAGCTACTGACTTATTTAAAATACATGAAGAAAAACTTTACAAGTCAATGAAAACTATACATATAAAATACACTAATAGTATAGTAAAATTATTCTTCCTTGTCCATAGTTTATCCTCCAATCATTCACCCTTAGTCTCATTTTAGTGGGTCCTCCAGGATCCTTGTTTGCCTCTATATTTCCCTCAGGTTTTCCATTGTCCAGATTATGTCATATTTCTAGACTTTCATGATTGGAGAAACAAATACCAATAGGAGGTTCCTCTCACTGGTACCTTCATAAGAAAGAAAACAACAGAGTTTTGGAAAGATAATGGGGTGTATTTCATGATGAACTGTGGTATACACTTGTGGAATGAGTAGCAGAACACACTCGAACAAACACATGAAGCAATATGGTGCGTATGGTTTGAAAATGATGGTTCCATCTTCAAGTGAGACCAACACCCCAATTATAAATGTCATCATACATGACCTCTACTCAAAATTTTCCTACATTGTATCTATTATCTCCCCATATATAATGGGGAAGGGGTTAAATATTAATTGATTATGATATCTAATCTTAGAACCCATTCTAATTTCTTTAAGTTTCAAAGGAAAGATCCCAAAAATGTTGAGCAATGTCATCCTGTAGATGGTATCCTATGGATGATAAGATCTATATACTCAATTATTTTTATCACTTAACACATACCATGTTCATTATGAAGATGAAACATAATCAATATACACTACAAGAAAGTCCTAAAAATAATTCCATATATTTATGATTTGTGAGAAAGCTACAAAACCTTTGATCTCAAAAGAAGGAACCAGGCCTCAACCTATCCTCTTCAATGTTCACTCTCATTTCACAACCTTTAAAAACCTACACCACAACCATGCCAATAATGAAATAACAAAACTAAATTTATTGATATAAACAATTTTATTCCAAATTGAACCTTATACAGAATCACATATCATAAGAGAAGTGTTATCACACAAAATATTATCATTATGAGTCAATAGGGTCTGCTAAATTTTGATGAAATTATTCATATGTGAATAACCAAAATATAGGTGAAAACATAATCTTAGAACCAATGAATTACAAAAAAACTGAATTTATAGCCTATCCATCAAGAGAAGAAACAATGTCATTCATTTCTACCTCACTGGATATTGTTATTAATCCAAACCCTTGTGAGCTATTTTTATCTTTCATAAATGAGCACATCATAATCCTAATGTAAACTTATAATAGATATGTTGTGACATGAATCAAATTCATAAGGAGGGCATTCTAGTTATTGAAATCCTCTTAGAGTAGTCATTTTTACTATCAAATGCCTTCAATTTAGATCCTATTAAGAATACATGACATTATAAAAAATACATTGAACACCTATATCAACTCTAAAATGAATTGGAAAAAGCATAATTCAAAAAGGACTTGATTTTTATGGAACTCTAAAATCTCATTACAAACATAGTTCCACAGTACACTAACCATTAGTGTGAGCTATTATCCTAATTCTATTATATACAGAAAAATTAGCATTATAAGAAATAACTTTGAACATAATTCAAGGAATAGAAACTTTTTTAAATGGAAGCATAATATAACCACTACTGATAATATCACTAAGTTTCTTATGATCATTGTAAATTAAAAAGGTCTAGATTTTTTTGGAACATTAAAATCTCATTACAAACATAGTTCCATAGTACGCTAAACATTAGTGTGAACTAATATTCTAATTATATTATATATAGAAAAATTAAAATTATAAGAAAGGACTTCAAACATAATTCACGAAAAATAAACATTTGTAAATGGAAGAATAATATAACCACTGATAATAAGATCAATAAGTTTCATATGATCATTACAACTTAAATTTAGTAAATTTTTTAAGAAACTGATAATTGGATAAACCTTGTCGCTACAAAAGAGAATAGATAATGAACATAAGGAATATAGAGATAGAGAATATAGGTTCTTAAGGCAGCATCAGAGCACAACACTTACAAAAGTCCATAAAGAATCTATAGAGTCCAAAACAAGTAGAACAAAGATTTCAATTTTCATTCCCTCAATCTCAATAAAAGTTCATAGTTAGAATATATAGAGCATTCAAGGATTCTATCCTTGCAAATATGGGGGGATGAGTTTGGTACCATGGTCAACAATGCATGTGGGGATTGAAAATAATTTATTTTTTTCCAAATAATGTAAAATTAAGGCTAAAACAGTATCATTTTAAATTGAGAAATTTATGTTCGTAATCATTGTTATTTTTCATTTATGAATATTAAAATTTCATTAAAAACATATGAAATTATATTCATCTTAACAAATTAAAAATAATTGAAAAGGGGTGTAATACAAAATATCATGAGGGATTCAGATATGATTTAAAGGTAATAATACAAAGTTAAAATAAAATAAAATTTTTGTGTATAAATTGTCATTAAAATAGTGAAATAAATGAATTAAAAAATATTCTTCTAAAATGTGGGGGTGTTTTAAGACAAGGTTCATGATATAAATTACAAAAAAATACTTAAACTCATTAAAATAATACGGATAAAATTTCAAGAAGCAACCCTTCATACACTCATTTGAAGTAGAGTGGGATGGTGGGAGAGCCAAATGTGAGTAATTCTAAAGTAATCTAGTTTTGGAATAGAGATTCTCAAGAATTGTATATTTTTCAGTCCTTCCAACATCTATATGTTCAAATCATCCACATTATTAGAAATTATAATGTTTTTGTATTTTGTTATATATGTTCTGTCATATTTTTTGAAACAAATAGTATCCCATAAAAACTTGTATGTTTATAGTGTTTTAGTTTTCCATTATATATGTTTTATCATAGTTGTAGAAACGGACACCATCCCATCAGCAATTATAGGATATTTAAATAATTAATATTTGGAAAAAAAATTTAAAATATAACAAAAATATAGATTATTATATAGAACATACCCACACATATTAGAATATAATGTGATTCAATTAAGATTATGGGATCTAAATTATAATCCTTAGAAGTTATTGGAGTAACAATATTATCATTTGAATGTTTATTATTTTTTTGGAAATTCCTTGAATCTAAAAGAAAAAAAACCAAATTTAGTGTGGTTCTAATATTTTCAAAATTAATTAAAATACATATTATATAGTTTTGTACAAATGGGATAAATATTTTCTTCCATGATCTCAATGATATTCAATAACCTCTCTTAGTGAATGGTTTTATGAAACATCAACATTATTTGTTTCTTAATGGGATATAGACTTGGGGTTATGCTAAAAAATGGGTATTGGATACTATGGAATAACCTAATGGTGTCCACTAATCAAACCATCGATGTTGAGAAAAAAACATAGAACAACACATGCATTGTAAACTCTAGTGAAATTCAAAAAAAAAATTAGGAATAAATATTTAAAAAAATCACTATATAGGATTCAAATGTACAAGAATTAAATTTAGGAGTAAAAATAATGATAGGAATCATGAATAGTAAACACACACTATCTTGGAGTCTAATATTGATAAAAACATAGTAATGGGGATGATTTATATTGAAACATACCTTAATAAAAAAATGAAGGTTTTTATCTTTCCCTTCCCAAAAACCCAAACTACTACTCAATATATTGGAGTCAAAGTTTCATTAATCCAATATATCAATAACCATTTGGAAATTAATTTAGAGTAACTAGTTATAAAATCAATAATGGGTACTGATGTTACTTCATGTACTAGTAACCACGTCTGAAAAATAGTATGGAACATATTATATAAAACTAAAGTCTATAAAAAATGTAAATACAAAGAAATGAATAATATTAAATTTATATAATAATTGGAAACTACACGATGGAAGTAGTTACCTCTAAACATATTATCTCATGTAAGTTTTTCTTCTATTATGATATATAAAAAAGGAGTAGAATATGCAATCTTAATTGATATTGATGTGATACTGATAAATTAGGAAGATAATGGAGTTGGTGCAATAAAATTGATTATAGTGATTAATTAGATATATGAACCATTATTACATACACGGTGTAGAAGTATGCAGTTTGTACAATATACCTGAATATGAAGAACATTAACAATCAAGTATAGTATTGGTTACAAGTAATGTATAGATTTTACATAATAAATCACCTTGATTTGATCTTCTCTAGAGATGGAATGTTAGGATTGAACAATTGTTTTGTTCAATTCATACATGTAATAACAATTAAAAAATCTACAATATGATATTTGAAAAAGATCTAATTGTTTAAAAAACAATGTTTTTTATATATTTGTTTCTAAATGAAACATTGATATTGGTATTATCCTACTGCTTATTAATTTAACACGAACTAATTACATTACTAAAATGGTGACCATGAGAGTTTTCATTCAACAAAGAGATCACTTTTATGGTGAAAGCATCTAAGAGTGTGTAGTTTATTGTTACACCCATTAGAGTTTTTGAAAATATAAAATTTATAGTCAATAAAGTGTACATTACATGTATCTTGAAGGAAATTATGTATATTAAATAACAATTTATTCTCCATAAAAAAATTTCATATTGTTCCTTGTACTTACCCAAGGTTTCATTTTTTGATATTGATGTTGTTAGAAAATAAAATCTTCAAAAACAGTTAATCATGTGTGGATGGAAAATATATAAAGAAAATTTTATTTAAATATACTGCTTAACAAATTGAATTTCTTAAAATGTAGGGCTTGTTTTATTATGTTTCATGTTTAAAAATTTCAATATCCAAGAAAACTAAAATCCATAGTACATGCAATTGCAATATAAAAGGTAAAGATTAACAAAAATCTAATTAGGTATTGGAAAATTAAAATCTTAAAATAGTGAATAAATAGAAACAATCAAATGTTAAAATGTTAACAATTCAAAATGTATCAGGTTGAAAGAATGCAGTGGTCTAGAACATACCTGATATATGTTGAAGCATCAAATATACCCGAAATAATTATAATGTTAGTTACTTAATATTGAAGCTAACATATATATATTATATATCATTTAACTATAAACAATTAACAAAAAAACAAGAATTAATATATACAGTTTATAATATATAAAGATTATAAAATTCTGAAAATTATCATTAATAATATAAATTTCTATATAATAATATACTAAAAAGTGTGTCATTATTGTGAATACCAGAGATATCCATATAGTTTAAATCTGAAACAAATTGAAATGATACTGCATAGTCATCCTTGTCCACCTAATGAATTGAATTTCTTAAATTATAAGCCTTTTTTTATTATCTATCATGTTTAAAAATTACAATATCCTAGCATCCTAAAAGCCATAGTACATGTAAATAAAATATAAATTCATAATTAACAAAAGGATAATTGGGTATTGGGAAATTAAAATCCTAAAATAGTGAACAAAGATAAATAGTCAAACCTTAAGATGTTAACAATTCAAAATGAATAAGATCAAAATAATATAGTGGTGTAGATAGAACTTGATATAATTTGAAGCATCAAACATATCTGAAAATTTTATAATTTTAGTTATTCAATATTGAAGATAACATATATTTAAAATCTAGCATTTAACTATAAACAATTAACAAAAAAATAATTAATATATACATGGTATAGTATAAAACTATTATAGAATTCTAAAAATTCTCATTGATAATAGACATTTTTAGACAATAATCTATTGAAAAAAGGTGTAATAAAAAAATGATGATCAAATTAAAATTTGAAACATATTTAAATGTAGTTGAAACAAATAAATAAAAAATAATAATTTCAAAAAAATTAAAATAATGCTATTAGAATACCTGTAAGCATGAAGGTCACTACTACATGATTTTATAACTATACAGTGGGCTTTGGGAAATCTCATATGGAAGAAATGTTTTTGGAAAATTAAAATAGACTAATTTAACCAAAACTAAAATGCAAGAGAAGAATTGAACCGTCATCTAACATTGGGTGTTTGGATAATAGGGACTACAACTGATAGATGAATCAATAATATGGGAGGTAATTTAAATTAGTGCATAATAAATCCAAAAATATAAAAATAATTGAATTTAAAAAAAAAACTTAAAAAAATAAGAAATGAATTCAGTCCAAATCTGTATTTAATTGGTAAATAGTTGTTCTATGTTTGTGGTCGCATGAGGATAGTGTAAAGTGATATAGTAGATATTTGAATCCAAGAATAATACTTGAATATCATGCCTCATATAGTAGATATCCAAAACCCAAAATAATAATGAGTAACCAATTTAAAACTTGGAATAAAAATTTTGAAAGTAAACAATTATCATGCCATTAAAAATAATCAATAATAAATTACAATAGAAAATTTCAAAATCAACAAAGTAATAGTTAAAAAAATTAAATCTCTTATAACTATAGTAATTAAATAGCAGTCCAATGCAGACTAAAATATATTTATGAATGGTGCATGAAAAACTTGATTTGTGCATAGTACTGTAAATAGAGTTTCAAACGGGTATATTTAAGTATTACATAAATCTTATGCCTTGTACAATAGAGATATTAATCCATGAATAATGGTGAGTAAAAAAATAAAAATATTTAATAACAAATTAGATTTTAAAAAATTATCAAGTCATAATATATTCTGATATTATGTCATTTTGATATTATGATGTTATAATATATATTCCGAATAATTAGAATATATTCTAAATATATATATTCTGAGTTTGACTTGAAAATTCATAATATATATATGTATATATGTATTTTAGAATAAAATATATTCTCATCTGAAAAAATATATATCATAATATACAAAATCATGGAAAAGATTTTAATAAACAAAGAAACATATTTGATAATCATGTTTTAATTTCTATCACTGAGTTTGATATAAGGATGTTTTGAAATAAACAATAGATGCAGTTCACTGATAAATATGTTTCCTTATTTATTTCATAAAAAAATATTAAATTTCAATATAAAAAATCATTATCATAAATGGGATGCATGTTCTTTGTCTAAATAACATCGAATGGATTTTTGTTACTTGTCAGGGACAATAGAGAACATGGATCTTTGGGATCATGTGATTTGGTGAAATTTAGAAACAAAAGGTACCTGATGTCTAAGGATCTGGGATTAGGTATGACACTTTGAACAACATGATGCCTTTATCAGATACAACTGAACAACATCAAATTGATTTTTTGTTCTTTTCCAGGGACTATACATAACATGACTATTAGGGGCTTAATGTGAAAGGAATTATTTGTTTATTCCAATATTTTCAATGATTTTTTTATATCCTGATATATATTTTTCATATCAGAATATATTTTGTTAATGAAGTTTTATTTTCTATCACTAATCTTGAGATAATGAGGTCTTGAGGTAAATAATATATGTAGTTACCAAAGAATTCCAACCAGAAGCAAAGATTCTGACCATTTATTAAAATAAAAGAAAAAGTACATAGGAGGCGAGCGGGGAAAAAAAGGAAATTTCCATCACTCGTCAAGCAAAAAGTTACATATCATAATAGGACATATCATTCTCATAATCAGAGTCATCAGCAGTTTCCCACTCAGATTGGGACTTAACCTGGTTCAAGATCTTAAGAATATCATAATTGACCTTACCCAATAACTTAGAAGGGGACCGGGTAGACACAGTCCGAGGTGTGCTAGTATAGTCCTTCCTTGACCTTCTCTTCAGAGGAGCAAGAGTAAGTATCTCACTGTCATCCACCTTATCTTTTCTAGTTAAAAGTGCATCCTTAAAAGTTGTGTGGCCACCGCTCGTCATTGCCTTCAGGGGCGTGCAATCCATCCCTTCTGAATCAGAAATGTTATGTAACGACCCAAAGTTTCATTAATGGAAAATCCCTCTTGATCCAGTTAAATTTCTTTTTATGAAAAATGTTTTTATAAGATGTCAAATTCTTTGGTTTTATGTTAAGAATTGTGACCGTTGTTAATATAGTCGTTTAACAGTGATCACATGATTAGTATAAATATAAGACTTTAACAAATCCAATTTACTCAAACAAAGGAAGTGATGGCCTCATCCAGTATAATTTCCCCATACGAAGCCCATTAGTCAGGACTCGGAAAATAGGTGGCGTCTTTGGGCTTCACTCTTGACCAAGCCCAAGCTGAGCTTCACCATATCAAGCTCGAACGGGACCGTCTACGGGAAAAGTGGAAGTTGATAGAGATTACCACTCAAGCGATGTTATCTGAGCCACCCCAAGAGTCTGTCACCATCGCACACCTTACCCTTAGGTCTTATGCGGCTATTTTAAGGGGTTATGTAACAAATAAGTAGCACTATGTTCATGTACATTATTTTTTTGTATATAATAATGAATATAATTTCTAGTCATTTTTGATACATTGTAAATAGTTTTTTAAGTACAAATGGTGTTTTTAGTTATTATTTAATTAAGAAATCTATTTTATTAAATTAAAGTATTTTTTAATTAAATAATATTTTAATAAAATATTATTATTATTATTAAATTAATTTTTATTAAATATAAATGATCTTATAATTTTATGAATGCAATTAAATTTTTTATTAAGGTTTGAAAGTCATTTTTGTCAAAACTCGTGAATTTTTGATAAATGTCATTTTTTATTTTAAAAGTGAAAATTAACATATTTAGAAATATTTTTAGATAAAATAAATGTCATTTCTGGAATCAGGACGTCAAAATTATCCAACGGTGAATTTTTCATAATTTTCTAAGACAGTCAAATTTTTGGGTAAAAATTAAATACCGTTTAAATATATAATGTGTTTTATGACATCATATTGACCCAATGGTGATGTAATAAAATACGATAATATTTATGTTCAGCCAATATATGTTTTACCATTAAAATAAAGTGATTTTGGGTTTGTTTGACTTATTTTTCAAAGCATTAATGAACCCCTCAAGACTTATTCAACACTTTGCCTTTTTAAATTAATTTCCATGGGAGTGTGACTCACCTCCATATAAGCAACCTTATTATTTTAAGAGGTTAGGACTTTGTCCTTATAAAATAATGTTTTCCTCTTCCCTTTTCCAAAAACCATGGGCAAAAACCATGGTATGGTTTTTGGTTTGGATTAATTTAATATAAGGGGTCCCAAACCTAAATAATAAAGAATTCCCTCACCTTTCCTATATAAACCCACCCAATCTCCCACTTCCTCCTCACTCAAAGCCCTTGAAGTTCGTCCAACCTCTTCCCTACTCTCTCTAGAATCCTCCCAAGGTGCCCCAATCTCCCAAGAAGTCTCTCACAAGCCTCTCTCTAGCCTTTGGAAGCACACTTCCAAGTAAGGGTTTTTTCTTCCTTTCTCATTTTTGTCAATTTTCTTTAAGTTGTATTTCCCTTTTAATTTCAATTATGAATGTTGGGGTATGGTTTCTCACCTCCCCCATACTGACATCTTATATTTTGAATTATGGGAGACCCCTTTCTCTCTCATTAAATTCCTCCCATGTACACCCGTTACTACGCTAAAATTCCGAAAGGAACTTCTCTCTCTTCTTTTACATTCAAGCAATAATTTTGTATCATGAATCTAAATTCCATTAAAATTGTTAGTACATGTATATATATAACCTAATTACTTTCCATTACATTTAAATATGATGAGGAACCCATTTCTCTCTCATCAGCCATTTTTATGAATTCTTATGTCACGCTGTTACGCTGCCGAAATCGCACCGATTTTCTAAGCCAATGCCATTGTGTAGTGGATACCATGCCCATTTCTCCATCAAGGGTATCCACCTTTATGCACCTTTACTTATTGATTACAAAGTTTCATGTATTAATTTCACATTCCTTTACCGTGTAATAAATGATTATGTTTTATGAATCCATGTTTTATGATCCATGTGGCACACTTATGCATGAAATGAAATGTTTAAGAAGGGTGTGCCCTTATAGCGCTCCAATGCATTGGGTAAAGTATAGTATCATGATACGTCATGTGCAATGAGTGTTGAATAATTCTAATTCAAGTGCAATGAGGGTTTACTCGTGCTTCATGTGCAATGAGGGTTTACTCATGCTTTATGTGCAATGAGCCTTGGCTCATGCTAATTCCATGTTAAGTGTTGTTGCCACATTTCCATGTTATGATTATCATGCTTTATCATGCCTTTATGTTAATGTTTTTATTATGCTATATTGATATTCATATTGTCTAAAAAATTTTTTACTCCTCATGTTATTCCATGTGTACTCCCTTACTGGGCTTTACAGCTCACCCTTTTCTTATGCATGTCCTCAGGTTATCCCATGCAATGCTAAGTACGAGAGAATATAGTGGTCATGTAAAGGAAGTTTTCAATAAAGATGTTGTATTTCATGTTTTAAGTTTTATGTAATGATCCTAAGCCCCAAAGACGCTAAACCGCTCTATCTTATTTGTTGTAACAAGTGATGTTTTATGTAATAAATCATGTTTAAGTTTGTAATAAAAGAAGGGTTATCATAGTTGGTATCAGAGGGAGGTTTAGTTATTTTTGGGATTAAGAAACCCTAATAAAGCCTTAGATACAGGACTAAGTATAATAAAAACATCCCTAAGTTTTGTTAAGTGCTTAGTAAGTGGTTTATCAAACAAATATATCCATGTCTGGATACGAGCAGGTAGAGGCGGCTCTGGCACAGATGTATCCTAGGGGTAAAACCTGAAAACACCGCTTTGATCTAGACTCGAACAGGAACTGGTGCATGACAACGGGCCTTGATTCACTCTTGGTTACGACACTCCTGGGGGATATGTTTTGATAAATTCACAAGCTTAGTATGAGCCCTTATTAAGGGAATTAAAAAAAATTACCCTAAGAATATATGTTAGAAAGTAGATCATGAAAATCCTAGATTGAAGCCTATAGACTCATGAGTTAAGGAAATGAAAGTTTATTTTTAAGTCATCAACTTTTGTCTTTGCATTACCCTTTATGTGTTACCCCTAACTTTCCTTTTATTCCAGCCAATAGCTGGAAATAGGAGGACTCAGGCTAACAACCATTGTGAAGATCAGTGTGATGACTGTACTAATGAGATACCAAATCCAATTGGAGCGAGAATCGCGAACTTTGTCATGCTTCTCTCTCAACTAACTCAAGTTTTGAATAGAAACACAGGTCAAGAGGAACGTTAAACCCCCCATAAGAAAGAACAAGTCACTATCGAGAGATTCATGAGACAAAGGCCTCCTACTTTTAGTGGATCATCCGATCCCACGATCGCTGAACAATGGATCAACTCCATTGAAAAGATATTATCCATCCTTCAATGTTATGAACAAGAGAAGGTTCTCCTAGAGGCTTATCGTATGGAGGGTGAAGCTGATAAATGGTGGACGTTGATCAAAAATACAAAGCCTGAGGAGGAGATCGAGGCGTTGGAAAGGAAGGATTTCCGGAAGATGTTTTTCGATAAATATTTTCCATGCACCCTCCGGCTTAAGATGGAAAGGTACTTCCTTTCCCTCAAGAAAAAAGATGAAGAATCTGTTGGAGCATACGAGGAAAACTTCATGAGGATTTCACGATACTCTTCCGGTTTTTTCGTTACCCCCGAATGCAAGGTTGACCGCTTCTTTGGTGGGCTGAAGCCTAGCTTGCGGAAAGCATTAGTGATCCGTGATTTCGACAGCTATGAGGAAATTGTCCGATGTGCCCTCAAGGTTGAAATGGAGATCGAGGAATCACAAGGGTATCATGGGGACAAGAAGTGTAAGGTGGACTTCAATGCTGGTGGTCCGATGGATAAATCCAACAGTGCTAAGAAGATCCAGCACCCCACTTTCCAAAAGTGTGGAAAGAAGCACCCTGGAAATTGCCTTAAGGGGACGAGAAAATGCTTCAGGTGTGGAAGAGAAGGGAACCTAGCTGTTAACTGTCGGCAAGAAGGACCCGCGGCTGCGACATAGGAGAGGAATGCTCCGTTAGAACCTCAACGCGTCGTTCAATGCTACAAATGCAAAGAACCGGGTCATTTTGAAAATCAGTGCCCTAATCCAAGGGTTATCGGAGGCAACCAACAACCTCCAAGACAGCAAGGAAGAGCTTTTTCCATCACTTCTGCCTAAGTGAACCCCGACAACGAAGTGGTTATAGGTACGCTAGTTATTCATTCAAGAATAGCAAACATAATTTTTGATTCAGGTTCTATGCATTCTTTTATATCTTGAAAGTTTAGTAGAACAATCCCAGCACCACCACAAATCATGGAAGTGAAGATGTCGGTGAGTACGGAAAATGGGGCAATTATTGAATCCCATGAATATAAGTCCTCCCCTGTTATAGTCTGTGGATTGAATTTCTCAGCGAACCTCGTCATACTCCCTCTGGTGGAATTTGATGCAATTCTTGGCATGGATTGTCTTTACTTATATATAGCCAACATAAATTGTCGGGAGAGGGAAATCACACTCCATATGGAGAATCGACCCCCGATTATTTACAAGTGTCAGGAGGAAGATGAATATACTTTAGCTCCATCATCTCAAGCATGGATATTACTGCCTTATGACCATGCATATCTGGATCAGAAGATTGAGTCCAAGGAAGAAACCATCCATGAAGAAATGCCTATTGTGAGGGAATTCGCTGAAGTGTTTCCCGAGGAACTGTCTGGTCTTCCTCCAAGAAGAGATGTTGAGTTCTCAATTGAACTTATACTTGGGTAACTACCAATATATATGACTCCATATAGAATGGCTGTTGTAGAGCTTGAAGATCTAAAGAAACAACTACAGGAGAATCTGGATAAAGGGTTTATACGCCCAAGTGCTTCACCATGGGGTGCACCAGTCCTCTTCGTCAAGAAGAAGGATGGGTCAATGCAGATTTGCATAGATTATTGTGAACTTAACAAAATCATGATAAAGAACAAGTATCCTCTACCAAGAATCAATGACTTGTTTGATCAGCTACGTGAAGCACAATACTTCTCCAAGGTGGACTTGCGGTCGGGATATTATCAAGTAAGGGTGAAGAAGGAAGATGTCTCCAAAACTGCTTTTCGTACAAGATACGGGCACTATGAATTCATAGTAATGCCTTTAGGACTCACCAATGCTCCAACAATATTCATGAACTTGATGAATAGAGTCTTTAGAGATTACCTTGACAAATTTGTGGTAGTCTTTATAGATGATATTATAATATACTCCAAAACCAAGGAGGATCATGAGGAGCATTTAAAAACTATACTAGAGACTTTGTTCAAGGAGAAGATCTATGCGAAGTACAGCAAGTGTGAGTTCTGGTTGAAGGAGGTCTCATTCTTGGGCCATATCATCACAAGTAATGGGATATCTGTGGACCCCTCCAAAACAGATGCAATTGAGGGATGGCCGAGGCCAACATCGGTAACGGATATCCGTAGCTTCTTGGGGTTAGCTGGATATTATCGACAATTTGTGAGAAATTTCTCACGATTGACCAACCATCTTACCAAGCTAACTCGAAAGGGAGTAAAGTTTTCTTGGAGTGATGAATGCGAACAAAGCTTCAAGGAGTTGAAAAGGAGGCTTATCACTGCGCCCATGCTCACTTTACCCACAAGTGGGGAACTTTTTGTGGTATTCAGTGATGCCTCAAAGAAGGGCTTAGGCTGTGTGCTGATGCATAATGATAAAGTGATATCCTATGCCTCAAGGCAGTTGAAAATACATGAGCGAAACTATCCAATGCATGATCTAGAGTTGGCGGCTGTGATCCTTGCCTTGAAAATATGGCAGCATTATCTCTATGGAGAGAAATGTGATATATATACTGACCACAAGAGTCTTAAATATATATTCACACAGAAAGAGCTTAATATGCACCAGAGAAGATGGATAGAGCTCATCAAGGATTGTTACTCTTCAATACATTACCACCCTGGGAAAGAGAACAAGGTGGAAAATTCCCTAAGTAGAAAGGACCCAGAAATTCTATCAATGATGAGAATTGAGAAGGATCCAATCGTCTTAGACTTGATGAAGATGGATGTGGGAATCATAAAGAAGGGAACATCATCAATCCTTTCACAAATGATTGCTCAACCATCTCTTTTGGAAAGTTTAAAGGATGATTAAAAGGATGATGTGGGAATTCAAGAAAAAATGGAAGCTATCAAAAAGGGGAAATCCTCGGAGTTTAATGTTAATGAAGAAGGAATTGTGCGGTTTGGGAAAAGACTATGTGTTCCATCAAATCCGAAGCTGAAGAAGGAACTTTTGGATGATGCACATAGTTCAAATTTCACTATTCACCCAGGGAGCACAAAGATGTATTGAGATCTCCGAGAAAACTTTTGGTGGGATAATATGAAGAAGGAGATCGCTGAATATACATCAAAGTGACTGGTGTGTCAGCAAGTGAAGGCAGAGAGGCAGAAGTGGGGATGATGCAACCATTTCCCATACCAGAATGGAAATGGGAGAACATCACCATGGACTTTGTCACCGGACTTCCAAGGATATCCAAAGGAAATAATGCAATCTGGGTTGTTGTGGATCATCTTACAAAGAATGCACACTTCATTGCTATTCGGTAGGATTTCTCTTTGGATCAACTGGCACGGATATATATCAGGGAAGTGGTAAGGTTGCATGGAGTACCACTATCTATTGTGTCTGACCGAGATCCAAGATTCACCTCTAAGTTTTGGAAGAGTCTTCAACATGCTCTGAATACTGAACTGAACTTCAGTACGGCCTATCATCCTCAAACGGATGGCCAATCCGAGCGGACTATCCAAACACTTGAGGATATGTTGAGAGCCTGCTAAATGGACTTTAAAGGAGGATGGTATCAACATCTTCCTCTTGTTGAGTTCTCTTATAATAACAGTTTCCACTCGAGCATCCAAATGGCACCATATGAAGCCCTGTATGGGAAAAGGTGCAGAACACAGGCATGTTGGGATGAGGTCGGTGAACGTAAGCTTCTTGGACCAGAAATGGTCGAGGAAATGGTGGAGAAGGTGAAAACCATTCAGCAGCATATCAAGGCAGCCCAGAGTCGACATAAGAGTTATGCAGATAATCGTCGACGAGACTTTGAGTTTAAAGTTGGAGACATGGTGTTTCTACACATATCTCCGTGGAAGAAGGTCATGAGGTTTGGAAGGAAAGGGAAGTTAAGTCCAAGGTACATTGGCCCCTTCGAGATTCTTGATCGTGTCGGGGTTGTGGCCTATCGACTAGCACTTCCATCTGCCATGGCCAAAGTACATGATGTCTTTCATGTATCCCTCTTAAGGAAGTACATACCGGACCCTTCACATGTACTCTCTTCTGAGGTGGTACAATTGGAAGATTATCTTTCTTATGAGGAGCAACCACTGAAGATCTTAGATCATAGAGAAAAAGTTCTATGAAAAAAGACAATGCCCCTCATCAAGGTGTTGTGGAGAAACCACAAGTTTGAAGAAGCGACTTGGGAATTGGAGGATATGATGAAGCTGAGTTACCCACATTTGTTTTAGTGTGGGAAAAGGAAAATTTCGAGGGTGAAATTTCTTAAGGGGGAATATTGTAACGACCCAAAGTTTCATTAATGGAAAATCCCTCTGGATCCAGTTAAATGTCTCTTTATGAAAAATGTTTTTATAAGATATAAACTTCATTGGTTTTATGTTAATAATTGTGACCGTTGTTAATATAGCTGTTGAACAGTTATCACATGATTAGTATAAATATAGGACTTTAACAAATCCAATTTACTCAGACAAAGGAAGTGATGTCCTCATCCAGTAGAATTGCCCCATACGAAACCCATTTTTCGGAGCTCAGAAAAGAGGTGGGGTATTTGGGCTTCTCTCTTGACCAAGCCCAAGCTGAGCTTCACCATGTCAAGCTCGAATGGGACCGTCTACAGGAAAAGTGGAAGTTGATAGAGATTACCACTCGAGCGATGTTATCTGAGCCACCCCAAGAGTCTGTCACCATCGCACACCTTACCCTTAGGTCTTATGCGGCTGTTTTAAGGGGTTATGTAACAAATAAGTAGTACTATGTTCATGTACATTATTTTTTTTATATAATAATAAATATAATTTCTAGTCATTTTTGATACATTGTAAATATTTTTTAAAGTACAAATGGTATTTTAGTTATTATTTAATTAAGAAATCTATTTTATTAAATTAAGGTATTTTTGAATTAAATAATATTTTAATAAAATAATATTATTATTATTAAATTAATTTTTATTAAATATAAATTATCTTATAATTTTATGAATGCAATTAAATTTTTTATTAAGGTTTGAAAGCCATTTTTGTCAAAACCCGTGAATTTTCGATAAATGTCGGTTTTTAATTTAAAAGTGAAAATTAAAATATTTAGAAATTTTTTTAGATAAAATAAATGTCATTTCTGGAATCAGGACGTCGAAATTATCCAATGGTGAATTTTTCATAATTTTCTGAGACAGTCAAATTTTTGGGTAAAAATTAAATACTGTTTAAATATATAATGTGTTTTATGACATCATAATGACCCAATGGTGATGTAATAAAATACTATAAGCTTTATGTTCGGCCAATATATGTTTTACCATTAAAATAAAGTGATTTTGGGTTTGTTTGACTTATTTTTCAAAGAATTAATGAACCCCTCAAGACTTATTCAACACTTTGCCTTTTTAAATTAATTTCCATGGGAGTGTGACTCACCTCCACATAAGCAACATTATTATTTTAAGAAGTTTGGACTTTGGCCTTATAAAATAATTTTTTACTATTCCCTTTTCCAAAAACCATGGGAAAAAACCATGGTATGGTTTTTGGTTTGGATTAATTTAATATAAGGGGTCCCAAACCTAAATAATAAAGAATTCGCCCACCTTTCCTATATAAACCCACCCAAGCTCCCACTTCCTCCTCACTCAAAGCCCTTTAAGTTTGTCCAAACTCTTCCCTACTCTCTCTATAATCCTCACAAGGTTCCCCAAGCTCCCAATAAGTCTCTCACAAGCCTCTCTCTAGCCTTTTGAAGCACACTTCCAAGTAAGGGTTTTTTCTTCCTTTATCATTTTTGTCAATTTTCTTTAAGTTATATTTCCATTTTAATTTCAATTATGAATGTTGGGGTATGGTTTTGCACCTCCCCCATACTTCCCTCTTATTGTTTGAATTATGGGATACCCCTTTCTCTCTCATTAAATTCCTCTCATGTACACCCATTACTATGCCGAAATTCCGAAAGGAACTTCTCTCTCTTCTTTTACTTTCAAGCAATAATTTTGTATCATGAATCTAAATTCCATTAAAATTGTTGGGACATGTATCTATATGACCTAATTAATTTCCATTACATGTAAATATGATGAGGAACCCCTTTCTCTCTCATCAACCATTTTTATGAATTCTTATGTCACGCTGTTACGCTGCCAAAATCACACCGATTTTCTAAGCCAATGCCATTGTGTAGTGGATACCATGCCCATTTCTCCATCAAGGGTATCCACCTTTATACACCTTTACTTATTGATTACAAAGTTTCATTTATGAATTCCACATTCCTTTACCATGTAATAAATGATTATGTTTTATGAATCCATGTTTTATGATCCATGTGGCACACTTATGCATGAAATGAAATGTTTAAGAAGGGTGCGCCCTTATAGCGCTCCAATGCATTGGGTAAAGTATAGTATCATGATACGTCATGTGCAATGAGTGTTGAATCGTGCTAATTCAAGTGCAACGAGGGTTTACTCGTGCTTCATGTGAAATGAGGGTTTACTCATGCTTTATGTGCAACGAGCCTTGGCACATGTTAATTCCATGTTAAGTGTTGTTGCCACATTTCCATGTTATGATTATCATGTTTTATCATGCCTTTATGTTCATGTTTTTCTTATGCTATATTGATATGCCTATTTTCTAACATTTATTTTACTCCTCATGTTATTCCATGTGTACTCCCTTACTGGGCTTTATGTCTCACCCTTTTCTTATGCATGTCCTCAGGTTATCTCATGCAATGCTAAGTACGAGGGAATGTAGTGGTCATGTAAAGGAAGTTTTCAATAAAGATGTTGTATTTCATGTTTTAAGTTTTTATGTAATGATCATAATCCCAAAAGACACTAAACCTCTTGATCTTATTTGTTTTATAAAGTTATTTTTTATGTAATAAATCATGTTTAAGTTTGTAATAAAATAAGGGTTGTCATATGTTACCCTAATTCTCATATGTTTTAGAAGAAAAAAAACATTTTTTGAATCTCTTGATGACCATTAGCCTGTTGAGATGCTTCAGTGTTAGGAAGGTCATCACCCTCCATCAACTCATGGTTGGTTGGAGCATGTTGTAAGACATCACCCCGCAAATTAGAAGTAGATTTACCCACCTGCACATTCACATCCAGAATGGGAGTCAGACCACCAGTTCCACCTCATTGTAAGTCCCCACTAGGAAAATCACTCATATGAGGAACAGGCAACCCAGGACCCTGCCTCTCTAACGAGTAAGAGGTTTTTCCTTTCCAAGTATCTACCACAACATTGGCCACATCAGCATTCTTCAAATCTGCACATCCATCACCATTCGGAACGTTCCGCACCGACTGTCTCGTCAATTTCTTCATGCAATGTGTCTCGAAATGACCTTTTAGAGAGCAGAAGGAACAAATCACATTTTTACGATATGTGTATGTAGAGTGACCAAGTGTCTGACAGGTAGAACAAAAATGAGGAAGTCTCTCGTACTCCACCTTTAATGGGATATCATCATCTAAAGCTGATAGAATGATATTATGAATTAAGCCCATGCTTAAGTCCACTTCCACCAGCACTCTAGTAAAATTTCCAAACCTAACTATCTTAGTGGAATGATCCGTCTTAATTGGAATACCAACAGAGGAGGCAAGATCAAAGAGAATTTTTGGATGCCAGAGTATCCAGTTGAGTCCAACAATTTTAATCCACACCTGATCCCTATTATTCTTTACAGAAAATGGGTTGAAACAGAAGTCCCACTCTTCGAAGCAAATCATACGGGATGTCGCTCCCGCTTTTTCTTGGCGGTGTTCTTCTGAACGGCGACGTGGATGGAGTTGGTGGTTTTCATTTCGGTGATGCGGGATCCCATGGAGCTTGTCCAGAGCCGGTTAGATCTGAGATCTCCGGGCCTCTGGTTGTTTCGGGTATCGATTGACGTTGCACGGGGAGGGTGGAAGAGTGTTGTCCTCTAGTGATAATATCGGGTGGTAATACTATTGGTAGGGCTTCTGTCGGGTTTCATTCCTTAAAGCAGGTTAAAGATCCGAGCGAGCATGGTGATCCGGTGAGACAGAAGGATGTTTCTTCTGATTTTAATAAGATGAAGGATTCCGGACAGGTGGGTGTGGCAGCTCGCGTTGCAGGGTTGCCTCCGACTGATGATTCTGAGAATATCTGTAGTTCCAACACTACCGGGGAGGTTCCAATTAATGCTATAAATTCTATTTTTCTGAATACTGCAATGAATCCTTCTCATGTGAGGATCTCAAGCAGTAGACGTTTTATTGAGTTGAAGGGTGCGATTCCTGAGCGTATTGTCCGAAAGGGGGACACTTCCCGTGTGATCGCAAATAATATATGTAGTTAAATGATAAATATGTTGATTTGTTTATGTCCCCAAAAATATTAAATTTTAGTAGAAAAAAATCAAAATCATCATAAATGGTAGTCATGTTATTCTTTTTATGAATAACATCAAATGGATTTTTATTCCTTGCTAGAGACCGTAGAGAGAATGACTCTTTGAGCTCAAGTTTTGTGATGAAATTTATAAATAAAAGGTACTTGATGTATGAGGATTTTGGATTAGGTGATGCCACTTTGAAAAACTTGATTCCTTAATCGTATACAAGTAAAAAAACATCGAATGGGTATTTTGTTATTTTCTACAGATTGTACATGACATGACTCTTTGGGATCAATTAATGTGATGAAATTTAGAAAGAAATTGTACCTAATGTCCAAGGATCTGGGATTAGGTGATGTTGCTTTGAACAACATGATACCCACCCTCAAAGTCAAAATTTGGTAGGTAATACCCTAATGCAAGTGAAAGTAATGAAATTCAAAAGAGTGAAAATGAAGTAGAAAATCATTAAAAAGGTGAAGAGGAAAAATTAAAGAACCATTGTCCTATACCAGTTGATGTGATAAAATTTTGAAAGTAAAGGTACCTATAGTCGAGGAACTGAGATAATGATGCAGTTTTGAACAAATTTATACCTTCAAAGAAAAAAATACATATGAAAAACACTAATGAGTGTGCAGGTAATGAAATTAAAAAGTGATAAAATAATGTGTAAAATCCTTAAATAACTAAATATGGAAATTACAGGAACCATTGTACTAGATCGGGATACAGTATTTGGTAGGTATGAGCGTGGTGACCATATCCATGGCATTTACCACCTCCTAATGGGGGAGAATTGATATAGGTTGACATCTGTGATTGTACTAAAACCCTAATAAATAATGAATTTTGATCCATAATAGGATTATGGAGGTATCACGAAGGTGCGGTTACACATAGTCTTTGAAAATGAAATGGAAGGATAGAAGAAGATGGTAAATTACTCAAAATTGGGATAGGGATATGGAATGGTGGGAAGGCAGGGAGACGGAAGTGAGGACATGGGGAGGGGAGGGGGACTTGGAGGTGGGAGGAAAAGATGGGGAGATAGGAGGATATGGGGATATAGGGATTCAGGGAGAGGCGGGCAGGCAGGGGAGGCGGGGTCATGGAGGTGTGAGGGGGAGATGGGTAGATAGTATTAGGGAGATATGGGGATGTGGGGGAGGTATGGGAGGCAGAGATGGGGAGACAAAAGGTTAGGGAGAGATGGGGAGGTGGAGATGGGGAGACAGCGGGTCGGTAGAGGGATATGGGGAGGCAGGGAGATGAGGCATGAGGAGAAGGATAGATAGAGTGGCACATGTATATGGAGGAAGATATGGTGACATGCATCCTGTGAGACACATTATATTGTATATATAATGGACAATATATTTTACTAATATAAATTAAAAAATATGTGTGTGTCGTAGTATAAACCGATGGTGGTAATATATTGATGAATCTTCTTATCTAAAAATTTGTAACATAAGAAACTTCATAAAAGAAAATCAAGGGGAAAAAATAGATTCAATGAGAAGACATGTTTTTGAGAACAAAAATTTAAATGAATTCATAAGTAAGTGAATGAAACTAAGATTTTTACAATATAGAATGTTTCTGATTAATGATAAGGGATATAATTATACTATAACAACCATATTATAAAATATGAAATTCCTTGATGCACTATTTTCAATCTCCTGGAAAAATGAATAGAGTGTAGAGTAATGGGCTAAGTACTGTCAAGTATTCTAGGCAAGAAAGATGTTTTTTCCAAGTTAGTTATCTGGATATTATACTTTGAAGGTTCACCATTTCTAATCTCCTAGAAAAATCACATATTGTTAGTTTGAAATAGATTATAGTTATCTTTTGTTTTTCCATTTCTTATACTGTAATGGGCTAGTGACTACCTATAAACAACCATGAAAGCAATGAAAATGATTGAAGATAATGAACTATAATGTAATATTCATGATCAAATTTGTAGAAAATATTTACGGGGCATATTGTCATGTTTATAAAATTATTTTACTGGCCTTCTCATGTTTCACAAAAATTAATTAATCAATGAATGATTTCACTACCATAAAATAAATAAGAATAATTTAGAGAATAAAATTCTAAATTTAAGATATGATTCAGTATAAACACCTATTAATTCACTAAAGACACCTTTAATCAGCAATTTTAGTTTTGAAAATGGTGAATAACTACAAGAAGTGACTTAAAAACCATGAAGTGATGTACAGGAGTTCCACACCTGAACCCCATTTATGATCATAGGAAACAACTTTTTTTAGGTCGATGGGTATAGGAGTTCCTCACCTGAAAGTAATAAAAATCACTTGTTTATACCCAGAATCATACATATCAAAATCACAATCCCTGACCATTGATGATTTAATATATCAACTTTTCATAAATCTTTTGAAACACTCATACATCCATAAATAAAATGAAATTATATAACAAGGGGGCCTATAAATGATGAAAAAATCAATATATGTCAAAATTACCTCACATTAAAAAGAACGTACGCTATCAGAGTCACTTCCTAAACAATGTCAATGAGAAACTTATAAACCTCTTGTCCTTAAAATGTTAAAAGGCATAGTATTTTAAAGGATTATTAAAAAACATTTTAATGGCACATGGAATGATATATATTCCTCGTCTATTATAATTTTATACCCAATCTAAAAGATATTTGAACAAATAGAATTAGGTCCAAAAGAATCCATAAAAGTTTATCTAAATTCATTCACTTATATAAAGTTATCCCATAAATATTTCATACTCAATGAGAGAAGTTATCTCTCACCAACCAACAGGATACATCGATAAAGGATTTGTGTGTGTGTGTGTGTGTGGATTGATAACTTATTCCATCAATCCCATTAATCATTCAACCTTGTGTGGGAAAAAATTAACTAAACTCCAGAAACTTTTGGATAAGGTGTTATGTTTAAAAAAACACCGAAACTAAAAATTTATATTAAAATAAAAAGAAAACACATTATTTTAAATAAACAATACAAAAACACTTAAAAATGATTTTATTTTTCCTTAACAAACTATATTGAAAACTATTTATCTCGTGTATCACCTGTGATAAGAAGTTTTAGAAAACACATGATGGTGTTTTATTTTTGAAAATACACTTATTCTATAGCTCTTAACCAGAAGCATGGAAAATATGTGCACTGATGGAGGGTAGAGTTTTCATCTATGGAAATCGATGGAGGAAGAGGAAAATAAATTTAATTTATATGTATATACATGTGTACCTAATATTTTTTGATCTATAAAGGGTGAAAATACAATTTTTGTAATATAAAGAAAAGGAAAATATAAAAATGTTACCTTTTAATATGTGATATCCTAGGTTGCAGTAGAAACCCTAGTGTTTGAAAAGGGACAATCCTTCATGGTTTGATAAATGAAATCACCAGGTCATCTTTATTCAAAAAAAGGTACACAAAATCAAATGTCGGGGAAAAATAAATAAAATACTGGGAAAAAAATGAAAGAAGTAAGAAAAAAATAATTATATATATTTGAAAAATAATATTGATATGAATAATAATATGAACATATTTGATATATAGGGAAATTCAGTAAAAAAAGATAAACATGGTGTAAATGAAATAAAATACTGATAAATACATATAAAAAGAATATATATATGGAAAAAAACATGGTTAAATATTTAAAAAAAACATAAATTTTAAATAGAGAGTCAATATTATAAAAAAAATCATTGAAAAAATACATATGATAAATTGAATACTTTGAAAATTTAGAGGTTATATTTTGAAATAAGAATGAAACACATAGATAGTCAATAATTAAAAAAATTATAATACAATGAACATTAAAAAAATTATAGACATTGAACTTTAAGTTTAAACAAAGACATGGAAAATTAAAATAAATTGACACCATTAATGTAAAGAGAGATTCAAGTCTGGTTTTTTTCAAATAAGTTGGTCGATCTAATAGGAAATAGTGTAAAAAATATATAGTATAAGAAAAAAATAATATAAATACATATAGTAAACAACTAAGAGAGATTTTGAAATCAATAAACATATATATGATTTTTCCAGTATCATGCATGAAAAAATTATAAACTTTTATAGATAAGCCTATACTAATCCAAATATTTCAGCACTATCATGCCTCATGAAACATGTTCAGGTATCATGATTTCCAATGCTACACCTTCCCTGAAGTAAACCTATGGAAAATTAAAAATTATATCCCAAATTTAATGTTAAGGATAATTAGATGAGATAGTATATGTGATTTTAAATATATGATTTGACTATTCTATGAAAATTTGAAGAAAAAATTCACAGATAAAATCAAATGAAAGGGAAAAAAGGAAAAAACATGTATAATAATTAGGGATATAAAGATTTAAGCATAGATGGAAGATCTAGTTGGAGGCGGAGATAGAATAGGATGGAACGATAGAGGAAGAGATCAGATATAGAGATGAAATAGAAGGTGGAGGAGGAGGCGGAGGTGGAGATGAGCTTGTGATAGATTATAGAAGGAAAGATTGAGATATTTTCCTGGTTTCTGGATTGTGATGGGAACTGATGGGACTGTGAAAATGTAGTGGTGATGGTTTTTAGAAAACTTAATCACATTTTATTTGGTTCCATTGAAAAATAATCGGTGTCTATAGATGAAAATGGATCAGAGGATGCGATCTAGAAGGTATAGGACAAGGAATTTGGGGCGGTATTCAGGGACCGAAATGTAGAGAAGAGGAGGTGGAGGTGGTAATTTTGGAATCGGTTGACACCAGATGGATAGGGTTTTAGAGGAGAAGGATTTGGATAATGTGGGTTTTGAGGGGAAGGGTTTGGATGGGATGAATTTTGTGTAGAAAGAGGAGTCGGATTTGGAGGAGATTGAATTTCAGAGAGGAGGAGATTGTATTAGGACCGTCATCATCTCCTTTTAACCCTTTAACTAGAATATCCAGTAAAACCCTTGGATGATGACATGTTTCTTATTCTATTTCTGGCTTTTAGATCATTTCTTCATGACATTCCTTCCATTTGAATTTGTAGACGGTTTTTCCCTCACGTTTTGTGAGATGGATCAAATTTGGATCCATTTAACTATGGAGACTACGTAGAAACCCAAAAATTCATCACTATGGAGACAATGATGAAGAAAGATACTCTAAAAATAACTCTATGGAATTCAATGACTATAGTGGTGATGAAGACTCCATCGAAGGTAGTATCGTATTATCCCCATGTCTCATCCAACGCAAAGGTGTGGTTTTTATTCTCTGAGAACTACCTGAATCCAGTGGTGTTTCATAAGAGTCTTCGATTGTATTATTTGTAAAAAATAGGTAGCAATGGATTAAGAAGATATCATAGCTTAGTTATTTTTTCTGAAATATGTACTCAAAAATATTTATTCTATTTCTATTATTACAATTAATTATTTAATAATTTTGTCTTATGAATAGTTTTGTGAAAATGTTGTTTGTCAATTATTTTTTAATTCAAAAAACTCCAATTTCCCTATTTTGAAGTCACTGTAAATGGTGTGAATAGAGGAAAAATATAGTATTTTTTAACTGTAATCATTAAAGTAACATTGGGAGTTCTATTGAAGCTTCCATTGAAATTTCCCCATTTTTTAATGTTTGCAGGATTGATGGGATTATTCTATTGTTCCCCATAGGAGGTTATGATAGAACTTCCACAAGAGGTTTTAATGGAACGTCCCTTGAGGTTCCACTACAGGTTCCACTAGAACTTCCACTGCATGTTCCATTGGAAGTTACACTGGAAGTTTCACTGGAAGTTCCACTGGAAGTTCCACTAGAAGTTCCAATGGAAGTTTCAGAGTCACTTCCATTGAAACCACCAGTGGCACTTCTAGTGGATTATACTGGAAGTTCCATTATAGATTCCAGTGGAACTTTCAGTCATATTAAACCTTCCAAACCTATATTGTAATTTGTGGAATCCACAAAAAAAATATTTTTAGTGAAATATTACATGATTCGTAAGTAAATTTTGTGTCGTTTTATACCACTGGAGGTTCCAGTGGAACCTCCACCAAAACCTCCACTTTCCAATGGAGTTTTGTGGATGTTACATTGGAACTCCAATTGTAAGTTCCACTGGAATTTTTATTGGAACTTCCATTGGAGCCTCCAGTAGAACTTCTATTGGAACATCCAGTGAAACTTAATGTCATATTCAACCTTCCAAACCAATAGTGTAATTTGTGGAATCCCCCAAAAAAAATATTTTTAGTGAAATATTACATGATTCATAAGTGAATTTTGTGTCATTTTATACCATTGGAACTTGCACTAGAGGTTCCACTGGAACTTAAGATTGAATCCATTCTACCAAATTGTAGTGCAAAGCTACCTTAAGTAAAAAAAATGAAGTGTTGTTTCCCACTGGAAATTCCAGTGGAACTTCTAGTGGAACTTCTAGTGGAATATTTGTAGTGAAATATTACATGAATCATAAGTTAATTTTGTGTCGTTTTATACCACTAGAACTTCTACCGGAGGTTCCCTGGGAACTTTGACTTGAATCTATTATAACAAACTACAATGCAAAGATACCTTAAAGTAAAAAATAAATGTTTTATCGCATTGGAAATTCCAGTCATATTCAACCCTCCAAAACTATAGTTTAATTTGTGGAATCCCCAAAAAATATTTTTAGTGAAATATTACATGATTCATAAGTGAATTTTGTTTCATTTTACACCACTGTAAATTCCACTAGAGGTTCCACTGGAACTTCCACTGAAAGTTAGACTTATTTTACCTTATATACTGTAATTTTATGGATTCCCCCAAATTTTAGTAGAATTTTTACAGGATTGAGTATGGAATTATTTGATTATTTCTAGTCCTATTGTATGTTTTTTTATTTCTACTAAAGGTCTTACTTTCAATTTTCAAGTGTTTATTTTATTTCCAATTTCATCTCTTTATAAAGAGTTTTATAAGAAATAAAACAAAAATTGAAATAAGTACATACAAATACTTTTTGCAATACTCCTTTTTGGAATGTGTTTCAAGTGTTCATATCAAATATTATATCATCATCGGATTGTAAAAAATTTGACAATTCAGTTTTGTATGTATTGGATAACTATTTTCCATTAATAAGTGATTTTTGATTCGGTAGAGTAGAAAGACATTTCTCTAAAGTTGATATAAAAAGGATTGTTGGAATAACAGAAGTTCAAATAGAAATGGAGGACTCATATTCATTTAAACCAAACAAGGCATCATTGTATGTAAGGAGATCTCAAATAGGTGCAAATTTTTTAACACAAAAGGCAATAGAATCATATATTTTGGAAGCAGTAAAGGGAAATGAAGAAGTAAATCATCTTGACATAGTAGCACTACTGTGTTTATACACATGTGCAACTATTTTTTTCCATATTATAGATTCTTACTTGAGCTAGGGTTTTATCAATTATGTGGATACGGAGAGAGACATGATAACACTAAGGTGGTCTCATACAATCCATCAACAATTAATGAGATCAATTAAATAATTTCATAGACACCGTGCAAAAATTACAAGGGAAATTATGGAATTATTGGTAAGGATTAATATTTATTTTCACTTCAATGTATAATATAAAATTCATAGGATTGTTGTTATTATAGTATCCATATTGTTAGGAAAGTAAAATATTTAAAGGAAATGAACAAGTGGCCAATCCACCGTTCACAATGTGGAGCCTGTCAGATTTTTATGCTGCTGTAAAAAAACTGAAGATTCATCAAGTTGTAGCTAGTGAGGTAAGTATACCAATTACAGTATAAATTTAATGGTTTTATAAACCATGAGTATGTCAAAAACAAAAATATTGTAGATATAAAAAGAATAAGAGATTGAGGAGGAGCCAACAACGATTAAGGAAGCTGCTGTTGGCCAACAGAAAAAGGTGGAATCGAAGGATGACAAAATAACAGTTCTTACAAAAGAAAATTCAGCCCTAAAAATAAAACTACATAAAAGTGAAGAAATAGTAAGAAAATAGGAAGAAAAAATTAAAATACTGAAGTTTTTGGTAAGTGGGAATGCCAACAAAGAGGGGAGTAGAAGAGAAGGTATCATTTTTGGTGACAAAATGAATCATTCTATAAAGAAGGAAGCCCAGATAGTGGGTAAAAATGAAGCTGGGATGAAGGAGGATCCTTCTGAAAAAACCAAATCTCTCCCTGAAGTAGAATATCTAGAAATAACCCCTTCCCTCGCACAATAAAATCATAAACAATAAATCAAGGAAACTATGATTCAGAGGTTGCAGATCAAGTGAAAGAAGGTGCTGAAAAAACCACACCTGGACCTCAAAGCAGCCAAACAAAACAGAAAAAAACTAAAATTCACCAAACCAGATCAATGATTAGAACTTTAAATTAAAGAGATAGAAAATAGAAGAAATTGGATTCAATATATTAGTATGAAACCATAAATACAAGAAGAAGAAAAGTTGTACATCAAACAAAAACAATAGAAGAACCAACTCAACTTGAACCAAATCAGCTGGAAAAATCCATTGATTTAGGAAGTATTTCAAGGAAAACACAATAAAAATGTTGTTATATGGCTTCTAGTTATACTTAAATGGGTCAAGAAAAGTAAACATCTGTAAAAAAAATACTACAAGAAGCTGGGGAAGATTCTGCAAATGGAACCATCTTGGTATGTCTAACGTTAATTTAAAAGATTTATATTAAATTCCCATGAAATTTATATTTTTTCTTATAATTTACTATTTTTATAATTTTTTTAATATGTTTGTGAAGTTGATAATAGTTTTTATTCAGTTGCATTAGATGAAATTTTCTCACTTTTCAATAAAAGTGAGACAAGTAGCAGGGTGAGTATTTTACTTAACCAAGATTACTATAAATTAATATTCAATTATTGTGTCATCCTCAATTATTTTTCATTGATATCAAGTTATAATTTATTATGCTCATATTATAAAAAAGAAGTGTGAAATTGGGAAAATGGCTGGAATTTTTGCAGATAAATCAACTATGATTACAAGTGTTGTCATGGTGAGTGTAATATTCTCTATGTTCTTAAAGTTTTAAATATATTAATTAATATTTTTTATAACCTTATTCATTTTTATAGGGAATAATATCTAGGAAAAACAAATAATTTAATAGGGTGTTTTTTATAGAAACCAATAAAGGAATCAATGTAGTTGAATGGAAAAGTTTCCATCCCCATCAACACATTAAATTTTCATTGGACATTTCTCATGTTTGACATGGAAAAAAAATCTCATCCACTATAACTCCATGCAGCCTCATAAGGGTGTTTCTATAACTGACTGATATTATATGGATGCTTTACAAATGGTAAATGTTATCCTCTTTGAAATCAAATGAATTTTCGTATAAACCAACTGACTGAATACAATTTCTATAACTTGTATAAAACATTTTTTGAAGAAATCATCAAACAATGGAGCCCTGAATACTTAGAGAATATTGCTCATGCACTGTCATTCATAGTGGAAGACACTCCTTAGTAGGGGGATGCAACATTGGACTGCGAGATAATTGTTTTCTATCTCATGGATATGCTAGAAACGGATCAAGGGTATAGAAATAATTTATCACAATATGAATTTGATGACCTATTCCTATATATGGAACATTGTTTCCTTACATACCCTGCATACAACTGGAGTGAAACATTATATAGAAGCCGGATTTTCATTCTAGAAACAATGTTGTCAGAATCAATATAACAAGTTAAATAGCCGGGTTAAATGGATCTGACATCAAATTAGAATTTAAATGGTTTAGAGGTTTTTAAACATTTATACAGCCCACTTTAATGGCTATTAATGAAAAAATACATTTGATTATTGTTAGGTTTTTAAACAGTTATACAGCCCACTTTAATGATGGTTTGTTTTTATTGGTATCAATATTTCATTATTTTGTTTTTTTTTGTTATAATTGGTGTTGGTAATTACAATGGTTTATAATTTTTGTTGGTAATTAAAATTATTAATATTTGGTGTTGATATTTTTTTGGGTAATTAAAATGGTTTATAATTGGTGTTGATAATTTCAATGGTTTAAAATTGGTGTTGGTAATTGAAATGTTTTATAATTGGTGTTGGTAATTGCAATGGTTTATATTTGGTTTTGACAATTGAGATAGTTTATAATTAGTGTTGGTAATTGCAATGATTTATAATTGATGTTGGTAACTGAAATGGTTTATAATTGGTTTTGGAAATTGCAACAATTTATATTTGGTGTTGGTAATTACAATGATTTGTAATTGGTGTTGGCAATTTCAATGGTTTATAATTGGTGTTGCTAGAAATTTTTCCCTAAAAAACTTATTCTTTGGTATAAATTTTATAGTTGTATAGGATTGTGTTTATGATATTTTTCAATACTTTATTGAGTTTTTTTATAAAATATTCTTATGTGATCCTTCTTTTTATATCAAATATTATGATGGATATTTTATCAAAAAAATTCGTTGTCTAGATATGTTCATATTTTTAATTTTATTTTGGATTTATGGCTAAAACATATTATTATTTTATATTTTGAGACATCCTGTATTCCTACTAGGAAAGGTTGCAAGTACCTTTCTAAACTCCATGCTTTCCATCATGAATGATGTATTTTTCTGATTAGAGCATTCACATGTACCTTTACCCACCTTTTTCTGATTACAACCAATAGTGGACTATGAAATATTAAATCCTATAAATTCTTCAATTCAGTCTTTATAATTCATAAAACAACTACCATCACTTTCACATTTTCATATAACACAAATGCATACAATGCATTTAAAATTTATTTAAATGGTATCCTAATCCTTATCCATTGCAACAGATAGTAGACTATAAAATACTTCAGCCTATAAATGCTTCAATTTAGTCATTACAATTTGAAAAACAACTACCATCCAATGTTCTCTACACTGGTCAACCTCTTCCAATGCTATGTCAGTCTACCTCCAAATATGAAATTCCAAATTGGTTGATAAGTCTTCCTGCAACAACAAAACAAAAACATAATTATGGAAGTTATAGAAAAGAATGCTGATAAAAAAATTACATTTAAAACTATTTTTCTAACAGCAACACCAAAATTTGATTTAGATTTCTCTACAAGTCCCGGCATACGAAGATAAATTCTATTAGATACCACATTAATAATAGAAAACTTCTCTTATAAATTAAATACATCATAAAATGAAATCATACCATCATCATAGAAGTAGAATCTTTTTTTATTCAACTGTATCCCCTTTCAGCAGCCATTCTCTAAAAAGATTTTCATTCTATCTACCCCTTTCCTGTTTGGTTTCTTTTTAAAAGAGTCCTTTCTTAAAATTATATCTGAAATATAATGACCATTAATTATGTCTGATGATGTATTTATGATAGTCAACTATTTTTCAAAATTACTGAAATTAGAAAAGACAATGTCATAACCCACATCTGTCTCACAAAATATGGTAATTAACTTCATTACCAATCATTCTAAATATTTTTAAAATTTTTCTATAACTAATTTTATATTATAAATTACTTCAATAGAATATCCATTTAACATTACAATATTTCTATCCAATCGGGTCCATCTCCCCAAAATATATTTTTGAGGTATCTCTCTCACATCAAGCCGCTCAAAAAAATTTAAAACATGACAACAAAGAAACCCAAAAAACTCAAAATTTCGACAATAACATTCAACAACTTAATTGGAATCTTTATATGATACACAGAATTTATCTTCATAGCCAACCATTCCAATAACATAAATGGATTGAACTCCAATTTCAATACACGATATTAGAAAACAAGCACCAATCATTTGATATTCATGTAAAAATAAATCAAATAACTTGGGGTGTATATCCAGTAGAAATCTGACATATCAATGCACGATAAGGGAAAATATTATCAGGAAAATTCTCCCGCATCTCAAATTCTCTATTTGTTTCGTGATATTTATTTTTCTCAAACAACTGCTCAAACTGGTTAAATAATTCAACAACACTTAACTTGCAATGACTATGATCTTTAAGAAGACCATTAAAACTTTCACTTAATTGAGTGTTGTAAATACCCAATGTTAAAGCATATTTCAAAAAACAATGCACCCACTTTTCTCACAATATGAATACATCATCTAACCAATGCGATTTCCCATCCCCATATTATGCTCTAAGGGAAGACCACTCTTGATCAAACTGATTTTCATCATGGGATTCAAACATACACTTCTTAAATCTAGTTAAAAAACTAGATCCATATTTCATCCAATTACCTACATTCTTAATGCCATTTTGTATCAAATGCCATGAACACAGGAAATGTCTAGTTCCCACTAAAACTTCAAAAATGTATTTTTCTGTTGTCTCATCTTGATAATTAAAAATAGTTTGAGGTCACTTCATGTGATGCACCTGTAAAAAAATTTAAAACAACCAAAAAAACAAAGTCGGGGTTTCATCATATAACAAAGACACCTTAAAAATGACAATTTCATGGTGATGATTGAACCCCATAAAGATAGATAATGGCCTGAACTCTTTATTAGAGATGAAAGTGGTGTCAAAAATAACAAAATCTCCAAACAAGTCATAATTTGTCTTCATTTTTGGATCAACCCATAAAATATTACTAATTTTCCCATTCACGTCAAACTGCATAGTATAGAAAAATGATGGATTATCCTGACTTTGTTTTTCCAGGTACTCTAACATGCAACATGCATCACCATGAAGAAATTATCTTTCCCATTTAGACCTTAAAAAACTCAAATGATCAACACGCGTGTAATGAATAACTTCTCAACCCCTTGCAATAGTTATCACCAAGGAGAAGGAATCATTTGGTTTAATACCTGCTGAAGCATTCACATCTAACTCAACTACATGTGCTTCTATTATTTTTCCTTGGGACCTCATCATATGAATTAATTTAGGGATGTGCAAGGGATTATTATGCTCATCAACAAAGACAGTACATGCATATTGACCAGAAGACAATAAACTAACCCCCATTCTAGCCAAGCAACCTATATGTGTCTCAACCCAATGAAATTTCACCATTCTATCATATTTCTCAATATTCCTATGACCTTCTTTTCTACATACAAAAAGTCTCTTTGTTATAATTGATTTATCATTTCTCCTTTTATGAGAGTATTGTCGGCATAAATTGAATTCATTTACTCCCCTAAATGTGACATAAAAAGATTGTACTTCATCAAGTGACTTGAATATAATCCCTAAAACCAGTTTAATATAAGCTACTATAACATCAACATCAACATCTACACCATTGCAAAAACCTGCAAAAAAAACTTAAGTTCAAGAAAAGTAATTTAATTTTATAAGATGATTTAATCTGTTTAAAAATATATAAACTATATTAATAGAAATTTAAATAAATAATATATAATTATTAAAATAATTTTTTACACATATATATATATATAATAAAAGTATATTTCTCAAATTATAAATAAAACAATTTATAAGATATTCTAAATATATATTCTAGTGGAAGTTCCAGTGAAAGTTTCAGTGGAAGTTCCACACTACAACAAAAATATAGATTTATAAAACTAATATTATTGTTAAATATAATTAAAATTAATATGAATTTCAATTGTTACATATAATTATTATAAAAATGATTTAATTTAGAATTTGAAATTGTATATACAATTTTAAATTGAATTAATTTTCCACTGCCCAGTGGGAGTTCTGGTGGGAGTTCCAGTGGAACCTCGAGCAGGGAAAGTGAAACTTACTTCTAGGGTCAGAACTTACACTATAAAAAACTAGTGAAACTTCTACAATGTAATGAAACTGTATATTTATTTTAGTAAAATAGTCACTACAAATTTCATCAAATGATCTTGGAAAAAATTACTAAAAAACTAACAGTCAACAAACATCAAATATAATATTCAATACTTCAGTATAAAGTCATTCATAGAAACTTATACCACATTTACCAAAAAACTATAAGAATAATTCAAATATAATCTGCAATAACTTCATTACTACCCATTATAAGGAGAACCAAAATATAAAATACAAATTGTATCGCCACTCTGATGAATTACACAACTCTGAAACCCAATGACAGACCCACTAAAAATTCCCAAATCCCTCATATTGCACACAATCATGTAGACCTCAACTAGAAAAACCCAACAAACAAAAATTCCAACTGGTTCTGCGATGATACCCACTATGACGAAACCCACTGAAAATTTCAAATCGCCACCCAATCCTTTCCCTCAATCCTTCAAAGAATGCCTACCACGAAAATCTCGCACACCTTTCCCTCAATCCTTTAGTGAACGCCTACGAAAATGTTGTTCCCCACGCAAAGTGTCATTTCACATGCACCTCATTTTCCATGAGATGAAAATGCCATCCATCAAATCAAAACAGCATGATCATGCCACCTGGAAAAATGAACATGCGTCGTCATCCCGGCACATGACCAGAGCATCCTGTGAAAAGGGAAAATAGAGATGATAAATCCCAAATTTTACTAAGGAGAGGAGGATACCCCTTGTGGTATTTTGTAGGTCTCGATTTTAAGCCTCCGGATGCCCATTTAGTCTAGATTTTAGTTGTTTTCCCCCACCCCACACATAGGTAATAAGGATAGGAGGAGAGCACGAGACTGAATCAAGAGTATAAAGGGGAAGGGGGAATCAGTATTTTGATGGAGTCAAATCAGGAAGAGAACAACATGTGAGACACCGATAATGAAACTTCACTACACACCAAATAATATATATAATAGATTATTATTATTATTTATGAATAAAATTAATAACACGTGAAGTATGATGCCCAACAAGGAAAATTTAGTGGGAGGGGTGTTTGCCATTTTTTATTTTTGTGGGCCTAATGTTTTTTTATTTAGAAACTAGGGGTCACCAGCACCACTTCAAGTGGCATTGTGTGAAATATCCATTAAAGCGCGACTTGAAGTGGTACTAATGGTTTTCTGGCCCTTCAGAGCCACTTGAAGTGGCGCTTTGGTGCAGAAATGGTTCAGCACCACTTCAAGTGGCGTTGAATTTTTTTCCTATAAAAGGGGCCTCCCCCCTCCCCATTTCCACTCCACATTCTCCCCATTTCCACTCCACATCTCTTTCTCTCTCTCTAATTTCTCTCTACTCTCAAATTTCTTTTAGTGCTATGTCTCTCTGCCCGCGTAGCTGTTGCGCTTCAAAGGATCACCACCTTTCCACAAGTTTGAGGTAATTATAATTTTAAATTTGTTTAATATGTTAATTTATTTACTTATTTGTTTAGTTCATATAAATAGTTCATAATTAATGTATTATATTTAGAAATAGTAATATTTTATATTAAGTAATTGTAATTAATTTAATTTTAATTTTTATTAATTAATTTTAATTAGGTAATTAATTAATTTTAATTAGGTAATTAAATAATTTTAATTGGGTGTTTAATTGATTTTAAACAAAAAATCATGATGGCCGATCAAGAGCTGGAGAGTTTGTAACATCATAGACGACGATGACTTCAGGTGAGGATCGATTTATGAATGAAACAAAAAAATCACCAACCCACATGCACGCTTTTATTGTGATTTTCTTGAGCAATAATGTGGTGAAGGTGAGGATCAATGTGCCATAGATGGGAGAAGTGGAGTTTCACTACACCCAGCTGGATCACCTGGACGAGAACTGGAGGTTGAAGCAGGTGAAGTCGATAATGCAGACCACTAACTCTCACCACATCTTGGCTGGGGGGATCAATTCCCTCACCGGATCGGACTACTCATCAAAGAGATGGTCAGAAATAATGCAGTATCATGAGGAGATGGGGAATCAAGTGATAAAGGTCCAGGCGATGAAGTTTTTGGGGGAAATTGGGTACATAGATGCAGGGGACTCTACAGGGGAACGTGTGAAGCAGTTTTCTTTTTATTTTTTCCATATGAAAATATGGTGTTTATTTTTTCTATTTTCCTCCACGTTGGGTTACCACCACTGCCATTCTGGAAATCCATTTTATTTGCTAGGTTTATTCTACACTGTTGATCACCCTCACCACCCTTTTGATTATGGTTGTTCATCCTTCATTTTGTTGGTTTGAATCGGTCAGCCAGTCCGGGGTGTTTTGGGTATGCAGTTATGGTTTGTTCTACCCGTTCGGTAGAGGGTTTATCATCTTGTCTATAGATATTCTAGATATAGAGCATATTCATCATCCCGACTTCTTTGCAGTGGACTTTCCTTCATTCTATTGGATTACCCCAGTCATCGGGTTCTGGTTCTGCTCAAGCCTCCATGTTGAAGAAGATCTTCTTTGCCTGTTGCTCTCCTTCAGCACCTTCGTTGTGTGTCGTTTCATGGTGGAGACAACGTCCCTTCCAAATCAAAGATGTGCGGCTCCTGTTGACGATTTCCAGAACTACACCATAAGAAAACCCCCACTATTTCTTCAAGATCCGAAGGACGACAACTCAGCCTTCAAAGTGTGAAGAGATCCGGACTTCTGGGTACAGTTAACCCCGACATTGTAAGTATTTTTTATTTTTTGGTTTTCTTCAACACAACCTTGTGTCTGTTTGCATCTACTATTCATTATTTAGGCTGCTTCTTTTCATTGTAATTCTGGTTTTATTTTCATAGTAATAAAAGTGTGAGTGTGTGTGGTGTTCTTACCGTGTAGTAGGTCCCCAAGGGGCCAAAGCACATAAATCATTGTGTTCCTTTTATTTTTCTGCACAGTTTTAGTTGTTGTTCGGTTCTTGCTTCATCTGTGAAAAACACCAATGATCCTGCAGCTCCATTGTGGTTGTTTTGTTACTTCATTCCAACTACCTATCAACCCCTTCATGTGGTATCAGAGCCAACCTGTCTGATGTTCCTTGTGATTTTTTTTTGAATAAATTCAGTCCATGACAATTTGTACTTATGTGACTTTCTTGTTTTATTTTATGTTCACAACTGTTCGTTACCAATAAAATTGAATTATGCCATCATTTTAATAATCTGCATGTTTTTTGCCTTTTTTTACATCCTATTTTACCACATGTTCGCCTTTAGGATGAAACCTGGTACTTCTATAAAATATCATCTAGATGAATTCAAAAAAATCATGTTGGACTTGGCCAATATTGATGTTTCTGTAGATGATGAGGATCAGGCCATTATTCTTCTGATCTCTCTTGACCATAGTTATTGCATCCTAGTTGAGACCATGATGTATGGTCAAGACTCCTTGACTCTAGAAGAAGTCAAGCTTTCCCTTATGTCAAAAGAACTTAACTCTAAACCTAAAGTTAAAGGCGAGGTTGAGAGTTAGTTTACTAGGGGAGGCCTCAGGGTAAAGGTAAAAAAGAAACAGTTTAATAGGGACAAAAGTAAAGGTATCAAAGAACCTAGGCAAGAACCAAAGCTGAAGGGTAATCCCAAAGATAGAAAAGTCACATGTTTCCACTACAGGAATCCTGGGCACACTAAGCCCAAGTGTAGAAAGCTTAAGCGTGAATTAGAACGCACACAACCCACTAACCAGTATCTTCTTGTCGACTCTAGGTATGACACTCCCAAATACTTGAATGTTTCTAGCCATACACTCGATCATGAGTGGGTCTTATACTCTGGTTGTTTCTTCCACATGTGTCCGCATAGAGAGTCTTTGTTAGAGCTGGTTGAGAAAGTGGAAGGGGATGTCCTATTAGAAAACAAAAAGAAATAAAAGGTTGAGGGTAGAGGGTCTGTCCTAATATAATTGGATGATCGATCAGTCATTACCCTACTTGATGTGAGGTGGGTCCCCAACCTGTAACGAAACTTGATTTCCTTAGGAGTTCTTGATCAAAAGGGGCACAGCTTTATACCAGAATCGGGTTCTATTAAAGTCTCTAAGGGATCTAGAACTATCTTAAAAGTGTCCCTTGTGAATGGTTTGTATGTCCTAAATGGAAATACCCATTCGAGATAGTTGGGTAGTGTTTATAATACAAACACTGACAACACTATGCTATGGCATAGACAGTTGGGGCATGTAAGCTCCAAGGGGCTAGAAGAACTCAAAAAGAAGGGGCTGTATAGTGAAATCACACCTTCGAACCTTCCATTTTGCGAAGATTTTGTGATGGGTAAGGACAAAATGGTGAGTTTCAATAGGTCCTCCTTCAAGGCTTTCAACCACTTGAGTATATCCATTCGGATTTATGGGGGCCATCTAGGACCACCTCGCATGGTGTAGGATGCTATTTCGTCACCTTTATTGATGATTACTCTAGGAAGGTTTGGGTTTATATCCTCAAGAATAAATCGTATGTTTTCAAAACTTTCAAAACCTGGAAAGGTTCAACTGAAAATCAAACTAGAAAGAAGATTAAGACCATGAGAATGGACAATGGGCTTGAGTACATGTCCACTGAGTTCATTCAATATTGTGAGTTTAAAGGAATTAAAAGGCATAGAACTATTATGGAAACTCCCCAACAAAATGGAATTGTAGATAGGATGAATAATACTATACTTGAAAGAGTCCATAGTACGCTTGCATACTCGGGCCTCCCCAAATCCTTTTGGGCTGAGGCCACCAGCACTGTTGTGTACCTGATCAACAGGTGTCCCTCTTCTACAAATCAATTCAAAACTCTTGAAGAACTCTAGACCAGTAATCCCCCATCATATTCCTAATTAAGGGTTTTCAGGTCTATAGCCTATGCTCACGTCAAGACAGATAAACTAAAACCTATATCCCTCAAGTGCATTTTCGTTGGTTATCCCGATGGAGTTAAGGGATACAAGCTCTGGGTAGATAAGACATGATACCAAAAGTGCATTATTAGTAGAGATGTGGTCTTTCATGAGTCATCTTCCACTAAGACCAGGACTATTACACCTGGAAGTAGTGAACAAAACCTTCATAAGTATGATGAACATGAGCCTCCAACTCATGTTGAGACTGATATCCAGTCTACTCCACCTCCTCCTCAGCCCACTGTTGCGGCTGATTCTGAGTCCAGTTCTGGTTTAGATTCCGATTCTGGACCTTCTACCACTCGTGAGGATTATCAATTAACCCGAGATAGACAAAGGAGGGTTCCAAGACCTACAGCTCAGTTTAGCCAATATGATATAGCTTCATATGCATTTCATGTGTCCCATGATCTCATTGATGATGATCCGCAATCATATAAGCAAGCTTTAAAAGACAAAGATTCAAAACATTGGATCTTTTCCATGAATGAAGAGATGCAATATCTAAAGAAAAACCACACGTAAACCATTGTCAACAAGCTACCTAATGCTAAGGTGATTGGGTCCAAGTGGATCTATAAGAGAAAGGAATACAACACCGTGGGAAATAAAGTTAATTTTAAAGTAAGGATAGTCGCCAAAGGATTCCTTCAAAAAGAAGGAATTGACTATTCTGAAATATTTTCCCTTATTTTCAAGCACTCTGCTATTAGGATTTTATTAGACTTTGCTTCTTATCTTGATATTCACATCGAACAACTAGATGATAAGATTTCCTTCTTACATGGGGATCTGAATGAAAAACCCTATATGAATCCTCCTGATGGTTATTCTAAAGAATTCAAGACGAACCAAGTTTTCCTATTAAATAATTCATTGTATGGTTTAAAGTAAGAATCTAGTAAATGGTATAAAAAAAATTATTCCTTCATGTTAAATAACCAATTCACCAGGAGTTAATATGATGCATGTGTTTACTTCAAATCAATCCAAGGTTGTATGATTTACCTTCTGCTCTATGTAGATAACATGATAATAATATGTTAAAATATGAGTTTTATCACTTCTATTAAATCCCAATTAAAAGGCAATTTTGAGATGAAAGACTTAGGTGCAGCTAAGCAGATTTTGGGTGTTGAAATCATTAGAAATGGACCAAAAAAATTGCTATACTTGTCTCAGTGTGCTTATATTTTAAATATCCTAAAGAGATACATGTTTGAATCTCTCAAACCTGTTAATGTACCTCTTGTTCGACACTTTAAGTTATCTTTAACAAAATCACACGCTGTAGATGATGATGTGAAATTTATGTCTAAAATTCTATATTCTCACAATGTTGGTAGCATTATATACTCTATGATTTTCACTAGACCTAACATTGCCTTTGCAATATGCACTTTAAGCAGATTTATGGCGGCACCTGGAAACCCACATCGGCATGCCCTTAAGTGGCTCCTTAGATATCTCTCATGTACATCTAATTTATCTTTGTGCTATGGTAAAAATATTGATGTTTCTGATATTTTGGTGGGCTTTGTAGATGCTGATTATGCAGGTAATATTGACACTAGAAAATCATTGACTGTATATGTGTTCACTACTTGTGGTGGGCATGTCTCTTGGAAGTGAAACATGCAATCTGTGGTTTCCCTTTCAACCACAGAGTCCAAGTATATTTCTCTTACTACAGTGGTAGAAGAAGGTTTATGGATTAAAGGATTGTCTTCTGAACTCAAACTTTTTGATTTAGTCATTAATGTTTATTCTAATAGTCAATCAGCACTGCATTTATCAAGAAATTTAGTTTTCCATGGAAAATCAAAACACATAGATATTAGATTACATTTTATTGGAGATGTTATAGAATAAGGGACCGTGTGTGTCAATAAGATACACACTGATAAAAACCCAGCTGATAGTTTGACTAAAGTCATGGCTTTATCTAAGTTCAAGTTTTGTTTATATAGAATGAACTTGGTTCCTGTTCTATAACCTTAGGTGCAAGAACATCTCTCTTTTTTTAAATCACAAATTTTAATTGAAAATGGTGAAGGTTTGTGAAGTAATCTTCTTTTAATTTTTTTCATATTAAAATCTGCTATTTATTTTTTCTGTTTTCCTCCACGCTGGGTTACCACCGCTGTCATGCTGGAAATCAATTTTATTTTTTAGTTTTATTCTACACCATTGATCACCCTCACCACCCTTTTGATGCTGGTCGTTCATCCATCATTCTGTTGCTTCAAATCAGTCAGCCAGTCCAGGGTGTTCTGGGTATGCGGTTAGGGTTTGTTCTACCCGTTCAGCAGAGTGTTTATCATCTTGGCTGCAGTTGTTCTAGATATAGAGCATATTCGTCATCTCGACTTATTTACGGTGGACTTTACTTATTTCTCTAGGAAAACCCCAGTCATTGGGTTCTGGTTCTTCTCAAGACTCCCAGTTGAAGAATATCGTCCTTGCCTGTTGCTTTCCTTCAGCACCTACGTCGTGTGCCGGTTTGTGGTGGAGACAACGTCCCTTCCAAATCGAAGATGAGCGGCTCCTGTTAACGATTTCCAGAACTACACTAGAAGAGAACCACTGCTGCTTATTCAAGATCTGGGGGACAACGACTCAGCCTTCAAAGTGTGAAGAGATCCGGACTGTCGGGTACAGTTAACCCCAGTGTTGTAAGTATTTTTCATTTTTTTGGTTTTCTTTAACACAACCTTGTGCTTGTTTTCCTCTGATGTTCATTCTTTAGTCTATTTATTTTCATTGTAATTCTGGTTTTCTTTTCATTGTAATAAAAGCATGAGTGTGTGTGGTGTTATTGCCATGCAGTAGGTCCCCAAGGGGTCAAAGCACGTAAATCATTGCATTCCTTTTATTTTTCTGCACAGTTTTAGTTGTTGTTCGGTTCTTGATTCATCTGTGCAAAACACCGTGGCTCCATTTTGGTTGTTTTGTTACTGAATTCATACTACCTATCAACCCCTTCAGAATGTTTTCCGATAGTTATCATTCTCAAAGTCCAAAGTACACTACCGCCCACCTTCCACCTCTTATTCTTCTATTGATGCACCTCTAAGTCTCATGTACTTCTTCTTGACTTGGTGGAGTAGAAATGCAAGGGAAATCGAAATATGGGATGAGGGTGGATTAAATTCTAGCATCACCCAACTCTCCATACAAGTTTATTTCAGGGTCCTACTCTGTGATGTCATCTAGGGGTGATTCTGACCACAACATTGTTAAGGTTGAAATGGTGAAGCGCAACGGCAACAGATCTCGTAGGTACCTACAGAGAACAAAGTCGAAAGGCGTGAGGACGATGGAAAAAATGTGTTCTTCTAGATAAATTTAGACACTGTATGTTTAGGTATTGTATGAGTCATCTCAATTTTTAATGTTCCTAGTACTTCGGTGATTTTCTTTCGATAGAAAAAGTAGAAAATGTGAAATGGATTTGGTGAAATAGTGGTTACAATTAGGTTGGATTTGTTGGAGATGTGGATTAGACACATCGGGGAGTGGGGATATTTATATATAATCATCAAAAAACAAAGCATTAAAAAAATAGGACCATCCAAAACCTCAAAAAGAGTCAATAGATACCATTAAAACATGTCTCATAACTGGTATAAAAGGATTAAAGTATTAATCTTAGAAAGTAAAAATGAATATTATTAATTAATAGTTAATGAATTAATTAATATGAATTCGATGTATGCCGAATTGATGTTTAGATCTTATCATTGGCAGATGAGGGTTATGTGCGATGATAATGACAGATAAGTCTGAAGTTAGGAAACCCTCAATGGTGTTGTTTGTGCATAATATTATTTTATATTCACAAGTATGAAAAAAGGCATTTAAGGACTGTTAAAATTCGTCGCTAAAGACTTATCATGGTCGTTCAGTGGCTGTCAAACGGCATACGCTTTTGACCCATCGTTATTTCCTATAGAGACGATCAAATGGTGATCATTATAGGCCAGACTATGGCATCTTATAACAACTACTATAGGTTTATAATTGTCACACTATAGCAACCATTATATGGTGTTCTCTATTTCCCACCCAACCTAACCTATAGTGTTAACCATATAGCACCCGCTAGAGTTTTTAAATATTTTTTTTAAATACATTATAATTTAAAATATCAAAAAAACTACGATAATTCAAAAATTCAATTAATCTATCAATGATATGCAAAATCACAAGCTCATAAATATCTTTTCTCAATCATCTTCCATGGTCTATACCCATCTTAGAATAAAACTGAATATATAAAGAATTAAAAAAATAATTAATGCACTCAAAAAATTACAAAAAACTAACAATTAAAATTTAATAGAATATTTCAATTAAAACTTAATACATAAATCTGAATTCATTTGATTTTTAATATATTAATAGTTTTTATTCATTCTTTTAAATATAAAACTACTTATTCAATTGTTTCACGTAGATTGTGCGTCTGATTGATGTATTGTCTGTCCGTACATGTCACAAATAATAGTAATACAGTTGTCCTATGATTTCACTTCATTCTAAGGTTGTTTACGGAGAATTTAACCGTTAAACACACATTTAAGAATTTTAAAATAATAAAACTGTGTTTTAGGTCATCTCAGACAAACAATATCTCGAATTTACATTCCGCCTGATTGAGCATCTAACAATTCACTGCACAGTTGTTATCATTTGATTTCAAAACATTCAGATGTTGTTCCATTAGTTTTAACCCCCTAAACACACATTTTTAAAGGATTCCAAACCCTCAAAACCCGTATATTTGGTTGTTTCAGGCAGACTACATGTCTAATTTACATGTCATCTACTTGTACACTTTACAAATACTACTACAAAAAGGAAATTTAAAAATCGATGGAAAAAGAATTTGTCGTCACTAAAAAGGCATTGTTGATCCAACCATCGTTTAAAGTGGTCCACTTTTATCAGTGCTAGAATAAGTTTTGATAAAGGGGACCCTTTTTCAATACTAAAAAATCTCTGATAAAGGCCATACTGATGCAGTGTATTAAAAATATAGGATTCTACAGCAGCAAATACACATGTCTATGGAAAATTCAAATTTTAATTGGAATAAAAATTGCATCATAAATACAAGATAAAAAAAACTATATTATAGACATTTCAAATATTTTTGGGCACAATTAAATTTGCAATTACTATCACAAACATTCAAAAACATCAATAGTTTCATTTTATTTGGCACTCAACCCCTCTCAAAAAAGCCCAATCATGGTGTTTGTTTCATAACAAACCTCCCCAACTCAAGAAAAATAATATGTATGTATATGAAAACAATTCTCATGTTAGTAATAATATAAAGAAATAAATTAAACATAAACTTGAAATAATACATTAATAAAATGTCGATTTTAAATAAAAGGACATAGTTGGAGTCATACTGGTCATACTATGTATTGAATTGACATGCAGATGATTCTCAAACGTCACAAATAATTTAAGGATCATTGTCCTAAAGTACCAAGAAAATCTAAATGTGTTTGCTTGATTTTTATTATGTCATGTTTTTTACTAAAATGCCAATTTACACTAAAAATACATACTTGGAGTCATATTGGTCACATCGTGTGTCGGTTTGATGTGAGACTGATTCTTCCACGTCACAAATGGATTATAAATCATTTTCTTAATGTATAAAAACAATTTGAACATGATTTTTTGGTTTTCAACGAGTGACACACGTTTTGAAATAAATTATCAATTTTAAACAGATAACGGACACTTTGAGTCATACTGGTCACACTGTAGATTGAGGTATGAATGATTCCTATATGTCACAAATGACTTATGGATCACTTTCCTAAAGTATTAAAACAATCTGAATTTTTTTTCTCAGTTTTGAGTATGTGACAAGTGTTTTGAACTAAAATGTCGATTTTAAATAAAAAGACACACTTAGAGTTATACCAATAATACTCTGCATCAGATTGGCATTCATATGATTCCAACATGTCACAAGTGACATAAGGATCATTTTCCTAAAGTATCAAGGAAATATAAATACATTTTCTCAGTTTTGAGTATGTTACATTTTTTTACTAAAATGTCAATTTAAACTGAAAACAAACACTTTAAGTCATACCGCTCATATCATGCATCGAATTGACATGTGACTAATTCTTACATGCCACACAAGACTTCTGAATCATTTTCCTAAAGTATCAAGATAATATGAGCACATTTTCTTGGTTTTCAATGAGTGATGCTTGTTTTGAACTAAATTGTCAATTTTAAACTCATAACGGACACCATGAGTCACATTGGGCACACCATGTGTTGGATTTAGGTGAAGATGATTTCTATACATCATAAATGACTTATGGATAATTTTCTTAAAGTATAAAATTAATCTGAATGTGTTTTCTCAGTTTCGAGTATGTGATGTGTGTTTGAACTAAAATTTCAATTTTAAATAAAAAGAAACACTTAGAGTCATATCGGTTACACCATGCATCGAATTGATGTGAAGATGAATTCTAAACATCAAAAATTATTTAAAGATTTTTTTCATAAAATATCAAGAAAATATGGATGTTTTTTCTTGGTTTTGAGTTTGACATATTCCTTTTTTACTAAAATGTCAATTTAAACAGAAAACACGCACTTTGAGTCATATCGGTCACATCGTATATCGATTTGATGTGAGTCTAACTCCTATACATAAAAATGACATATGAATTGTTTTCATATACTATTAAGACAATACAATCTTGTTTGATCAGTCTTCAATGAGTGACATGTGTTTTGAACTAAATTGTCAATTTTGAACTCATAACGGACACTTTGAGTCATACCAGGAACACTGTGTATCGGATTGAGGTGTGACTGATTCCTACACTCCACAACTAACTTATTTATATTTTACCTAAAGTATCAAAATGATCCAAATATTTTTTCTCAGTTTTGAGTATGTGATGTGTGTTTTGATCTAAAATGTCAATTTTAAATAAAAAGACACACTTAGAGTCATATAGGTCACACCGTGCATCTGATTGATGTGTGAGTGATTCCTACACATCAAAAATGACTTAAGGATAATTTTAATAAAGTATTAAGAAAATATTAATGTGTTTTATCAATTTTTAATATGTCACATGTCTTTTTTAATAAAATGTCAATTTAAACAGAAAACATGCACTTTGAGTCTTATCTCTCACATCATGTGTTAGTTTGATGCGAGACTGATTCTAACACATAAAAATGGAATATAAATAATTTTCCAAATTTATAAAGAAAATATGAGCATTTTTTCTTGGTTTTCAATGAGTGACACACGTGTTGAACTAAATTGTCAATTTTAAATTGATAATGGAAACTTTGAGTCACACTGGGCACACTGTGTTTCAGATTGAGATGTGACTGATTTCCACATATCAAAAATTACTTATTGGTCATTTTCATAAAGTATAAAAATAATCCAAATGTGTTTTCATAGTTTTTTGTATGTGATATTTGTTTTTAACTAAAACTTAAATTTTAAATAAAAAGACACACTTCGAGTCATACTAGCCACATTGTGCATCAAATTGACATGCACATGATTCCAACACATCACAAATGACTTAAGGATCATTGACCTAAAGTATCAATCTAATCTGAATGTGTTTTTTAGTTTTGAGTATGTCATGTAGCTTTTTTACTTAAATGTAAATTTTAAATAAAAAGACACAATTGGAGTCATATCTGTCACATCGTGCGTCAGATTGGGGTTTTCCTAATTCCTACACTTCAAAAATAAATTATGGACCATTTTTCTAATGTATCAAAATAATATGAATCTGTTATCATGATTTTGAGTATGTGATGTGTGTTTTGAACTTAAATGTCAATTTAAACTGAAAACATGCAATTTGAGTCCCTACTGGAAACCACATCTATACCAATGGAAATATCCCAATGGTTTTAAAAAACCATTGGGATAGGTTCCATATACCAACAGTTCAATGAAACCGTTGGTATAGGTCTGTTAATGGATGGTTTTACCAATGGTTTAATACAACTGTTGGTATAGAGGTGGAATTGTGAAGGTTATACTAACAGTTTTTTAAAACTGTTGGTATATCTTATCTATCCCAACGGTTTTTTAAAACCTTTTGGATAGAAAACCCCCAAATACCCACGACCCTCCTGCTTATCGAAGATATGACCGCATTTTTCCCTAGCCTTGAGCCTCTGTCCACATTTTTTCCTATCCCCGAGCCTCCTTCCTCCAGAAGCAGATCTGTTTCTCCTAAACAAGAGACCTCTTCCACTTCAAATTAGTAAGTGTTAACAAAGTTATATCTTTTTACACCATTTATTTTGACTTTTTTCATTCTATTTTGGTGCAATATGAATTCAATTTTTACTTTGGGGGCTCATCCTTGAAGGTAAAATGTTTTTGAAAGTTTTTAAGTCAATTTACACCTCTTTAATGTGTGTGTTTCAATGAAATTATTTCATTTTGAATTAAATGTTTATTATTTCATTGTAAATTGATTTTTATTTTGGGGGGTGGACTATCCAAGTGGGGTGGGAGGGCTGTGCAAGTGGGCAGGGGGTGTACAGGTTGCAGGTTGGGAGGGGGGTGTGGGATGTCTATGTGGAGTGGGGGTAGGGCTGTGTATGTGGGGAGGGGGGTGTACAGGTTGGGAGGGGGTGTGGGTTGTCTAGGGGGTGTCCAGGGGGTGTGGGGGCTTTCCAAGGGTAAGAGGGTGTCCAGGGGGATATCCATGAATCCCCTTATTCCCTCTCATATATTTTGTTTTTTGGGTTACACATAAGTTATAATTTTTTAATTACTTCCATATTTGTTTTCAAATGCAGGAAATGCAACCAATTGAAGAGTGAAGATGGAAAAAGATGATGGAAAACAATCGTCGAAGGGCTGGGATGGGCATTCAATCACTAGTGTTTGTAGTGAATATTTTATTTCAAATATATATATTTAAATAATATATAATGTCATGCGATTAATTTGGTTTTAAACATTTTTGCAGGATCCACCTATTAGGCGACAATTATTTGATGAGCAGCCTAGTAGTGGTCTCAGTACTCAGGGTGTTCGTACGAGGGGGGTGGTACAAGAGTTAGGCGATCTGGTCGGCATACCTGATTAGACCATGCCCCTCCCACTGGCATACCATGTATCCCACATTCTGATCCCGGTGTGTCATTAGGGACATATAGGATATTTAGGAATGCCGGATTTTTTTGGCGATGCTTGCCAAATACTCCAACATCATTCCTGTCAGCCCGCTCTCATGGAGGCAGTTGCCAAATGAAGTCAATGATAATGCTTGGGCATAGATATGGGTAAAAAAACCTATTGTATTTAATATAATATATTTTTATTTTTATTTATATGAATTAATATTTTGTTGTCAGCTTCGGTTAAATTTCCCTGATGGTGAGGGTGTACGAACAACACATCTAAAGGATTTAGGTGAGCTTTGGAGAGCCTATAAGCATGAGTTGCATATTGGCTAGTGTGCTAGAGTTCACATAGAGTTAGAGGCATTCCCCATCATGTATGATTATCTTATAGAATAGTATCATCATATGATTACTCATTAGACAACTAACTAGTTTAAGGTATTAATCACATTGGATATATTTAAATGAAAAATTTCATGTTTTGCGTTAATAATATCTTTTTTATTATTGAATTTTATTTAGAAATTATCTGTAAGAAATAAAAAAACATTGATACTGAAAAATACCTCCACACATTGTGATGTACTACAATGCCAGATTATGAGAGGAATTAGGTATGACAATTGTTTATAATTTTTCTTTACAACTTTCACTATCTATTATTTCCTCTCTAATTTATTCTATTTCTAAAGTTGTTATATAATTTTAGTTATGAAATTAATTATTGGTAACCTATTTTTAATTATTTTTTCCTACATTCAATTTCATTATAGAGGGAAAAAATTAATATTGAAGGATATGTGTCTCGATAAAAACTGTTTTGCTCGAGTCGAACGAAGAAAGATGGAAGTGTGGTTAATGAACCGACTCAGCAGCAGATTGTAAGTTTTAATTTTTTGATTTAAAATTTTAATTTCTATTTTATAACTTAATAATCTATTTATATTTATAATAGGCTACCTTAGAGGCCCTTGATGCCCAGGAACATGACAATTTTGGGCCAAACGACCACTTACATTCGGTGTTGGGAGATGAGAACCCTGGAAGAGTACACTACCTACCTGGGAAGAGTATAGTCCTAATGAGGTATTGGCCCTCCTCAGGTACGAGTTATAATTCCACTGAGTTCCAGCAGGTTAAGGTACATGAAGAAAAACAAGAAAAAAGGTCCATAGAGATGACATAATAGTCTGCTAGGGCAAACACTGCATTTATGAAACTAATGGAAGGTTTACATCCAACACATCTACCAGAGGACATAATATCTTATGATGAATATATTTCATCGATGTGTTCTATATATGGTGAACCAGGTGTTAGTTCTAGTGGTGGTCGAGATGATGGTGAGGAGGAGGATGAGGTGGAGGAGGAGGAGGGCGATGAGGAGACCGAGGGTGAGGAGGAGGCCGAGGTGGAGTACGAGGGCGAGGAGGAAGGAATTGACAATGATGGGGATGAAAATAAGGATGGGGGTGAGGCTGATGATGATGGTGGTGATAGTGATAGTGATAGTGATGAGGGACAGATTGATCTGTTACATTTTTGACTAATATTACTGACATTTTATGTTTGATGATTTGGTGTGCCTGAATATATGTGTGATTAGTTAGGTCACGTTATCTTTATTTATTTATCTATAAATAATAAAACTTTACGTGATGATTTGATGTGACTGATTCACCCCTCCCCTGGATATCCCCCCACCCCCCTGGACACCTCTGACCCGCTTAGACAGTACCCCCAACCCCCTAGACAGCTCACACCCCACCTGGACACCACCCCACCTCATGTACACCCCCTACTCCCTTGGATAGCCCCCAACCCCTCGGACATCCCCCCACCCCCATGGATACCACCCTACCCCTGGACACCCCCACCCACCTAGACACCCCCACCCCCATGGATAGCCGCCCACCTCCTAGAGAGCACCCCACCCCCTAGACACCCCCATCCCCCCGGACACCCCCACCCCCTAGAAACCCCTAACCCTTGGATAGCCCCCCAGGACACCCCATACCCCCTCGGACAGCCCCCCCTGGACAGCCCTCTGCCCCCTAGACACCACCCCTCAGACACCCCACCCCCATGGACAGCCCCCCACCCCCTGGACACCCCCACCCCCTGGACAAACCACCCCCAGGACACCCCCACCCCCTGGACACACCACCCCATGGACACCCACCACCCCTTGGACACCCCCACCCGCATGGACAGCCCTACCCCTAGAAACCCCCCTCCCACACCCCCTGGACACCCCAACCCCCTTAGACAACCCCCTTGGGCACCCCCTACCCCCGTGTATAACCCCCCAAACCCCTGAAAAACCCCCCACCCCAGACACCCCACCCCCATGGAAACCCCCCCACCCCCTGGACCCCTACCCCCCACCCCCTGGACACCCCCACACCCCTGGACACCCCCTACCTCCTTGGACAACCCTTAACCCCCTGGACATCCCCCACCCCCTAGACACCACCCCACCACCTAGAACCCCCCCCCCCCCTCCCACCCCACCTGGACACCCCCACCCCCATGGACACCCCCCCCCCTCGAAACCCCCTAGACACCCCCCCCCCGAACACCCCCACCCCCTGGACCCCTACCCCCTTGGACACCCCCTACCACCTGGACACCACCCCACCACCTGGACACCCCCCCCCCACCGACCTAGACACCCCCACCCCAATAGACACCCCCCTGGACAGCCCCCCACCCCCTAGACACCCCCTACCCCCTTGGACAACACCCCCAACCCCCTGGACCGCCCCCACCCCCTGGACACCACCTCACATCCTGGACACCCCCACCCCACCCACCGCCTGGACACCCCTTTCCCCCTTGGATAGCTCCCAAACCCCCTAGATAGCCCCCACCCCCTAGACACCACCCCACTCCCTGGACACCCCACCCAACCCCACTGGACACCCCCACCCCCCTGGACAACCCTACCCCCTTGGACAACCCCCCTAGACACCCTGAGCCCCGTGGACAGCCCCCAACCCCCTGGACAGCCCGCACCCCCTCAACACCCTCTACCCCCTTGGACAACACCCTCAAACCCATGGAAAACCCCCCTAGACACCACCCCACCACCCGGACCCCCCCTGGACACCCCACCCCCATGGAAATCCCCCCCCCCAGACACCCCCACCCCCTTGGATAGCCCCCACCCCCTAGACACCACCCCACCCCCTGGGCACCCCCATCCCCATAGGCAATCCCCCACCCCCCTGCACACCCCCACCCCTCATGGACACCCCCACCCCTTGAACACCCCTACCCCTTGGACACCCCTACCCACTTGGACAGCCCCCCAACCCCCTGGAAATCACCCCATCCCCATGGATTCCACCCTACCACCTGGACACCCCCACCCCCTGGACACCCCCACCCAACCCCTGGACCCCCTACCCCCTTGGACATCCCCCCAACCCCCTGGATAGTCCCCACCCCCACCCCCAGACACCCCCACCCCCATGGACATCCCCCCACCCCCTGGACACCCCCCCCCTCGGACACCCTCATCCCCCTCGGACACCCTCCCACCCCCTGGACACCCCTACCCCCTTGGACAACCCCCCCCCCCCCCCAACCCCCTGGACACCCCTCCCCCACCCCTGAACCCCCCCCCCCCCACCCACCCACCCCCTAGACACCCCTACCACCTTGGAAATCCCCCCAACCCACTGGAAATCCCCCCACCCCCACCCCCTGGTCACCCCCCACCTGGACACCCCCACCTAGACACCCCCCACCCCCTGGACACCCCCAACCCCCTAGATAGCCCCCACGCCCTGGACAGCCACCCCACCCCATGGACACCCCCACCCCATGGACAACCCCTACCCTCCTTGTATAGCCATGAACCATTAGAGCCTCTACCCATATCACATTACCCCTTACTAAGTCATGGTATACCACATTATCCAAAAATTCAAATCTCATCTGAATTCACCCATGCCTATAAACAACAATTCCATATTCAAAACATGAAACGTGATTTTCATATATAGGGGTTATTACCTTATGAATTATAAATTCAATTATGTATGTGTTATAGATAATTCAATATCGTATGTATTCAATTCATGATTCAGTATTGCATAGGGAAATTGCTCTGAATTATTAATTGAATTCTTAATGTATTTAATTAACTTGTGAATTATGTGTTAATGTTGTATGAGTATACTTGTTGTATGTGTTTACTTGCTATAATTATCTAATGAATTATGTGTTAATTCTATTTGAGTGTACTGGGTAATTAAATACAGAACTGCAGGTATATGTGTATTAAGAACTGGTGGAAGTGCATTAATGCAGGTGGACTGGGGAGGGGGGAGGCAGGCCTGCTGCTACTTCAGGTGCATTAAGAATATGCCAAATGTTTACAACCATTGGCATATGTTTGAAAAGAACATATATCAATGTTTTACATGAAACCATTGGTATAGATTCTATACCTGACTTTTCCCAACAGTTTGTGAGGAACCTTTGGTAAAATTCTATTCCAATGGTTTGGAAACCGTTGGTATAAACCTAGATTTTGATATTTCCAACAGTTTTAAATTTTTGGTAAACATTTATACCAATGGTTTCTTGTAACCGTTGGTATATAATCCATTAAGAACCCATATCCCAACAGTTATCATAGAATCATTGGGATATGTCTATCCCCACAGCTCTACAGCCAACGGTTTGGACAACCGTTGGTATAGTTATTACCAACAGTTGTTTGGCCTTTACCAACAGTTTGAAACCATTGGTAGAGGTTAAGTTTCCATTAGTGAGTCATACCAGTTACATAATGTGTCATTTTGATGTGAGACATATTTATATGGGTCACAAATGATTTTTAAATCATTTTCTTAAAGTATCAAGACAATCTGAGTTTGTTTTCTCAGTTTTTAGTGAGTGAAAAACATTTTGAACTAAATTATCAATTTTAAACTAATTACGAACACTTTGAGTCATACCGAGAACAACGTGTATTAGATTGAGCTATGGATGATTCCTATAAATCACAAATAATTTATAGATCATTTTCCTAAAGTATCAACACAATTCAAATTCATTTTCTTAGTTTTGAGTTTTTGTCGTGTGTTTTGAACAAAAATGACAATTTAAACTAAAAAAAAGTACCTTGAGTCATATCGGACACATCGTGTATTGAATTTAGGTGTGATTGATTCCTACATTTCACAAATTACTTATGGAACTTTGTCCTAGTATATCAAAATAGTATGAATGTGTTTTATTTTTTTAGTGTGTGATGTGTGTTTTTAACTAAAATGTAAATTATAAACTAAAAACATACACTTCGAGTCATACCAAGCACATTGTGTATCATATTGAGGTGCATCTGATTGATATGTGGATTATTCCTACATGAGGATGAGTATCTTAGAACATGTTACTAGCTCTTTCATACCAAGTGCATTGTGTATTAGATTAAGGTGAAGCTAATTCTTACACATCACAAATGACTTATTAATCATTTTCCTAAATTATCATTGTGTTTTTTCACATTTGAGTATTTAACATGTATTTTGAACTTAAATTAAAATTTTAAAATAATGAAATAAACTTTGAGTCATAATAGGCATACCATGTATCATATTGAGTTGCAGTTTATAGTGACCCTACTTTTCTTAAATAACTATTACATCATTTTAAGATAAACAATATAAAATAGATTCAAATTTAGGATCAAAAGGTTTAGTGTCTTGTGAAAATTAGGCTCATACATAACTTGAAAATAATAAAACATAAACATTTAATTAAATTATTATACTTTGTCCTTCTAAATATCAATTTCTCTTTAGTATATGTAGTCACCTGAGTATATACATAAGTGAAAGGGGTAAGCTAAAAGCCCAGTAAGAGGATGAATAAGGACATGAATCAATATAACATGGGTGATCATAATTATCATCATAAAAAAATAAGCATATGATCATCATCATAATAATGATAGGATACATTAGATAAAGACATGGAATTTAGAAATTCATTAAAATGAAACATCATGTTTTAGTGGTCAAATACCATAAACAGTTGTGAAAAAAGCTAGCATCATGTTCACGCTTAACATATATGCATAATCATAACATGATCGTTGTGAGAAAAAAATATAACATCATGTTCACACATATTACACATTATCTCATGAGATACATCACATTACCCAATGCATTGGAGGGATATATAATTCTAATCCCACCCATAACATCATAACATGTACATAATCATGCATGCCACATAGAACGTATAACAATAACAACCATGAAATAACCCATGGAAAGGAATGAGTTTCATAAGGATTTCATAAAGAATTTATTCATGGATAAACTTTGGGGTTACCAAAAGAAAAATGAAGATCATATTTGGTTTAGAAATCATCACTCTTGAGTGAAGAAGAAACAACTCAAGAGGAATCAATATGTGTTTCAGAAAGAAGAGTTCTTTTGTAAAATATTTATATTTTTCATAAAATGAAGTTTGAAACATGAATATCCCTAAAAATAAAAGGGGAGAATAATCAAATGATATATAAGGAACATTAAAGGAACATCCATACTAATTTTTTTTGTGAATTATGGAAAACCTAAAGAATTAGAGTCGGATTCGAGAATCCCCTTACCATATGACTGAATGCATTCTGCACTTGCACTTAATATCTTGAATAATCAAATTAGATTAATTAATTACTAAATATAGAACCTATTATACATTTATTTGATTTATTATACATTTTTATGTTTGTTTATGGCTATTTTGATAAGTTATAGTGTTTTATTTTTTCATTATGGGAGAGTTCATTTCATGGTTTATGGTATGCTCCCTTGAGTATAATTGTGAGCTTTTTTTCAATTGGAAGTGAAAAAAAAGAAGTATAATGAAATGGTATTAATCTAATTATAAAATATTAAATGCTCCCATATATCATTTTTTTAGATATTAGAATGAATCCTTAGATAAAACGTTAATGAAAATTTTTAATTTATTTTGGCCATTTTTTTGATCTTCACAAAGTAGGACCATTTTATTTAATATTATGTTTATATATTGGTTAAAGAACATGATAAAAGTTATAATATGTATATTAAAATATTATTTAATAATAATAATGGTTTTATGTCCATCCTTGAAGGCGTTAATGGAAAATGAAAACTCATCGTCCATGAAGGCGGTGAATCGACACATCACGGACGATGTATTAATTTTTATAATAAAAGGAGTAAAGAAGGGATTTGATGATGTATATTTAATTAACATAATGAAATTATAGTATATATATAATATGAGAGTTATAATGTCACTTTGGATAGGTTAGGTTAGGAGAGGATAAGAAAATAAAAGAAACTAAAAGAGAATGATGGAGGATTTTACCTCTTGAATGTTGTCACCTTGAGAACCTCCTTAAGGAACTTGGATTTGGACTTTTGTTGAGACCAGTAGATCTCGGACATGGGTAAGAGTCTTGGGAATGGAATTGGTCAGAATTTATAAAATCTAAAAGTATTATAAGGTGTGAGGAGAAGAGGTGGTAATAGGAGGTATTTATAGGGGGAGAGGGGTGTTTTTGATTATTTTATTCGTTAGTTTATTATTTTGGATCAAGACTATCAATAGTTTGGATTCTTATGAATAAATATAGTAACTATTTTAGGATAGTTATAATCAATGGGTTCTTATATCATTCATGACATAAATATTCATTCATTTGGCTTAAAATGTTAAATATTGTAAATTACCTTATTTCACTATTCACCATAATTTCAACTATTTTAGAAAAATCCCAAAAATTGACCCTAACCATTTTTTTAATGCGTAGATTTAAAAAATGGACTCCATTTTATGAAAATAATTATCTAAATACGAGAAATTTAATTTTTAAATAAAATCATTGCTTATTCAAAAAATACTAATTTTAATATTATAACCGATTTTGTGACACTTTGAAAAATTAATTAAGGTCTCATAAAATTACCTTATATTTATAATAAAATAAAATTTAAATTTATGAATCTATTTTATGGATATAAATTTTCCTTTAAATCATTATATTAATTGTAAAATTGTAAATAAACATTTATGTTATATAAAAATATCAATAGTTAATTTATCATTTTTAAAAAAATTATTTACTTAAACTATGATATAATTATATCATTTTTTCATTTATAATATGCCCAAATTTTATTTATACTTTCATAGGTGATGTTACTATTTTATTGGCCGAATTACTATTCTTAATGGACATATTACTATTTTGATGATCAGATTATTATTCCATCTATATAAGTTCTTTAATTTCTATAAATACCACTTATTTCATTATTCATTTATGAGAATGATGTTTTTATTGGGTTCTCAATGTAATGTATGTATTTTATACTATATAAAATAATTATAATAATGGAAATTCTATTGATAAAATTATGGATCGTTACATTTTTCCCCATTTTGAAATTTCACCCTTGAAATTTTGTTTTACATACTAAGGTGAAAAAAGGTAAGGATATTTCTCCTTCATCGCTTCCTCTGGTTCCCATGTATCTTATTCATAATTATGGTTCTTCCACAACACTTTGACTAGGTGAGTCATCTTGTTGCATCTAAGTTTGTCTCTACAGTCTAATATCTTTACTGGATGCTCTTCATACAAGAGGTCTTTCTCAGTACATGTGATGGTTCAGGTATGTACTTCCCCAAGAGAGATATGTGGAACACATCATGAACTTGAACCATATATGGTGTAATGGAAAACTGATAGGCTGCTTCTTCTATGTGGTCAAGGATCTCAAAGGGACCAATATACCTTTGTCTAAGCTTCCCTTTCTTTCCAAATAGAAAGACTCTCTTTCATGGTGATATTTAAAAGAAGATGTTGTCTCCAACATTAAACTTCAAGTCCCTTTGGTGGTTGTCAGCATAGCTCTTTTTTCGACTCTGAATTTTCAAATAACAAAATAAAAACTGAGAGAGGGGGGTTTAATTGGTACTATCATTCCCCATGACACATGTTCACGTATCATGCTTGCCAATGTTATTCCTTACCTGAAGTGAACCTACTGAAAATCACAAATTCTAGCACAAATTTAATTCTAAGGATAATTATATGAGATAGTGCATGTGATTTGAAATATTTTATTTGAATATTCCATGCAAATGTGAAGAAAAAAGTCATAGATAAAATCAAATTCAAAGAAAAAAGGGAAAAAACAAACATGTATAATACCTGGAGATATAAATATTTAGCCATAGGAGAAATCTCTAGGTGGAGGTGGAGATGAAATAGGATGGAATGGTAGAGACAGAGATTGGACATGTAGATGAAATGGAATGTGGAGGCAGAGTTGGAGGATATGGAGGTGGAAGTGGAGGTGAGAGGTGAGGTGATAGATGATGGAAGGCAAGTTTGAGATATTTTTAGGGTTTTTGGATTTTGATTAGAGTTGATGGGCTTGTAACGATGAAACAGTGATGGTTTGTAGGAAACTTAATCACATTCAATGTGGTTCCATTTAAATATAATCAGTATCTATGGATGAAAATGAACTGGAGGATGTGAACTAGATCGTGGAGGAGAAGGAATTTGGGGCGGTATCTGGGGGCCGAAACAAAGAGAAGAGGTGGAGGAGACGATAATTTCAGATGAAGTCAACGCCAAAGTGATATGGTTTTGGAGGAAGTGGGTTTGGAGGGGAAGGGTTTGGATGAGATGAATTTGTTGTATATAGAGGAGATGGATTTGGAGGATACTGAACTGCGGAGAGGATATTGTACTAGAGAGAGGAGAATTGGGGAGATAAGAGCATGTGAGAGAAATTAATATGGTGTCCACACGTGTAATGAAAATCCACACCCAATAATATATATAATATATTATTATTATTTATGAATAAAAATTAATAACACGTTAAGTATGACGCCCAACAAACAATTCTAGTATCCAATTGTCGGATATTTTTTAAATAAATTTTTTTAAAATATTATTTAAAAAGTGATTTGGTTTAAAAAAAATTAAAAATATGCTCTAAAGGAGGAAGCGTAGAAGCCGCCTTTAGGCTTCGGGTGAAAGGCAGAAACACCATTACTACCTTTCTTCTAAAAAAATAAAAATAACTATTTTTTGGATTTTAAAATTTTTTATTTTTATTTTGTTTTGTTGTGTTTTGTTTATATATATATATATAAACAAAAACATTTAGAAGAATTTATCCTCTATATAAAATCCATCAGTACTGCCATTACAGCAGTCTGGATTCTGATAGAAGCTCTCACACAGGACTCCCTTTTATAAGAGAGCTTACCTTGGAAATCATTATGTATTTCCGATGTGGGATTCTGGTACTCCCTTTCCTGTACAGAACATTCTGCATTTCCGATGTGGGATTCTGTTTCAAGTACATGACTTTGAAATACTATAAAATATAAACTATAATACCAATATAAATTAAACTAAAAACATGGATTAAACATATAAGAAATAGTTGAAAACAAAAATAATTTCATAAAAATGATGATAAAAAATAATTTATAATCTTTTAAAACCACCTACTTAAAACTTAAAAATGTTTCAAGTACGTGACTTTGAAAGCCTATAAAATATAAACTACAAGACCAATATAAATGAAATTTAATACATGAATTAAACATATAAAAAATAATTGAAAATAAAAATAATTTTATAAAAACATTTGATGGAAAATAATTTATAATTTTTCAAAGACACCTACATGAAACTTAAAAATGTTTAAAGCACGTGACATTGAAAGCCTATAAAATATAAACTATAAACCGATATAAATGGAACTTAAAACATGGATTAAAAATATAAAAAATAGTTTAAAATAAAAAAGAATTTTTTAAAAAATGTTGATGAAAAATAATTTATAAGCTTTCAAAAACACCTACATGAAACTTAAAAATGTTTCAAGTACGTACCTTTGAATGCCTATAAAATATAAACTATAGGAAAAATATAATTTAAAGTTAAAACATGGATTAAACATATAATAAATTATTTAATTATTTAATTAATATTAATAAAAATTAATTATTTAATAATTAATTAGTTAATTAGTAATTATTAATAATTAATTATATAATAATTAACAAATTAATTAGTAATATAATTATGAAGTATATAATAGTTAATTAGTTAATTAGTAATATAATTATAAATTATATTTATTCATTATAATTAATAATTAATAATTAATAATTATTAAAAAGTATTATATAATAATTAATTAGTTAATTGGTAATATAATTATTAATTATATAATAGTTAATTAGTTAATTTTTAATATAATTATAAATTATAATTATTCATTATTGTCACGACCCGTCCCCCGGGGCCCGTGCCATGACTACCCCAAGCCCACATTCCATAGGCTAGTGGTTGTCCACTAGCACTGAAAATGTGTATCCCAAAACGAGAAGACATTACCTTTAAACCTGTACAAACACACATTCCAAGAACACAACAAGATGCAACCATGAAGTAAAATTGCAGTAGTAAAGGTGTGTAATGAAAGTAAAGGGCGGCAGAATACAAGACAAACTGAAAAGATATAACTACAAAAGAAAACAAAAAACAGCTCTTGAGTTCATCCACTGCGGATCCTAACTGAAGGGTAGGTACAGGTCATCTCCACAGCTATCCACGTCAACCAACACTATCGTTACCATCAGGTCCTAGCTCCCTGAGTCTCAGTCAAGGTTGTCCGTCATCTGCACAAGACACAACAAGGTGCGAGTGAAGCCCGTGCAGGGGTGAGTATAACAATACTCAGTAGGGACCCCAAGACCCCTGAAGGTCTCTCAGAATTCCAAAAAGGAAAACCCCAAGCATGATCTCAATCACAAATAACAAATAAAAGACTCAGCTAAAACTAGGTATAACTGAAGTATAGATGATTAGTCGTAAATCTTGATCATCTTATTCTATCAAGAGGCATTGTTGCTGACCCACATAGGATCAATAGGTACTAACCCCAACAAGAACCACACAATATCGATAGATTTTGATTCACACATAATCGCTAGGTGTTGATTCACACAGAATCGTTGGGTGCTGATTCACACAGAATCACTGGGTGCTGATTCCCATAGAATCACTGGGTGATGATTCTCACAAAATCACTGGGTGATGATGCACACAGAATTGTTGGTTGGTGATGCACACAGAATCGATGAGTTCTGATTCACACAGAATAATTGGGCGCTGATTCACATAGAAACGCTTGGTGCTGATTCACACAGAATCGCTCAGTGCTAATTCACACAGAATCGCTAGATGTTGAGCCACACAGGATATCTCTTCATTATTCATGTCTCAGCAAGTTATAGGAATCCAGTCATAGTACACTTATTTATGGGAGAAACCACTCATCGATACATCAGTCATATTTAAACTGGCACGAATTCCCACAAATAAATTACCCAAAGGTCTGTCATGTCATAAGGGTTCCAACACAACAGACGTCAGCCGGATGCTCGGTCTGTAATTTATTAGCATTTTAGTGTTGAGGTCCCAGTTGGATTCAGGGTCGATCTAACCCAAATATACTACAACTTTCTCCAAAAATCTTGTGAAGTACCTCAAAAGTATCTTCACTCTCGAAGGATATCAGCGCTGTAGACGGTTTGTCAAACGAACATCTGATTTGCCAGATATGGCCTTTTAAGTGTATTTGGGCCTAAGAGATGTCTGGTCCACCCCGGTTGGGCTGATCCATGGTGGGCTTGGTCCGCTAGTCCATGGACCGGCCTGGCCCACCCCAGCTGAGCTGGGTCATGGAGACTCGGCCCAACGGCTGGCGCGACCCACGCGGGGGTCACACAGTCCGCCTATTGAACGGCTCAAAGGAACCATCCGGCTCCTTGATTAGCGGTTCCAGGTGGTGCTGCCTCGTCACCCATGAGACCCACAGGGAACGGGTCCCCTGCTTTCGTCGTGGCTTCGAAGCTGTGGCCTGCACTACTATGGCGCGCGACGGCGCACAGCCTCCCATATTCACGGTCGGCCGAGAGTCGGCCGCCAGTTCATCCACCGTGGCTCTGCCCTCATCCATGGTCATCGAGCATCGGACACCGCCTCTGCCGCCGGTCACCGGTTCCGCACCGACGGATCTTCTGTGGACCACCAAGTGAGCTTTTGTGGTCCTTTATTCCTTCTGGACTCACCTATGGTCCTCCCAGGATACCGCCGTCATTGTGAGTCTTCCGGTTTCAAGGTCCATCAAGTCAAAAAAACCCACCTCCGAAGAACGTAATAAAAATCATGTGGAAAAGGGTCCGGGATTTGTTTGTTTATCCCACACCCTCTGTGTTATCATTATAACAAGTGAGTGTAATTTATACATCACATTAAAATAATGGTAACCCCCATTTAAATCCCCCACAATGACCACCCGCAAATTCAAGAATAATGAGAAGAATTGTGGGAATTTTTGAATTAATTGACAACCCCTACCTCGTGAACTGTTGGAGTCTTCACGGTGGTGTAAGGAGAATCTATGCTTTGATGAAGTTGTCGGTGTTCGTCGTTCCTGGTTTGATCCCTCCGATGACGTCCAAGCTTATGTTCCTCATCAGTGGAAGATGTCGCATCACTTTTCCAGAGGTTCCTCGCTTGGTGAAGCCGTGTCAAAACTCCAACCCGAGCTCCATTTAAATAGAGGGGGGAAAGGTGAGTAACGCACTAAGGAATTAATGAGGTTCATTAATGAATGAACCCCTTAATTCCCAATGGTGTGGTTACACAACAGGAGATTCAAGCCATTAAATGGCTTGACAACCCATCGGTCCCACCACTGCCACTCAACAGGTGGTAGGAAAAATAAAATAGCAGTTCTGTTATTTTATTATTTCTTATAAAGTTTCAAAAACTAACTTTTTCACCTGACCTACTGTAGTCTAAGTTAAGCCTTCATTTGGTGAATCTCGGCACTGTGAATTCAACAGTGCCCCCAGATTTTTAATCCGTACACCGGTTCAAAATATAGAAAATGTCTCTCGTGTGTTTACTGAATGCACCTTAAAAAAGTTTAGAAAATCATTTCAGGCACACCGGGCCTCGGAATCAAGTGTTGTCAATTCTCAAAGACTCGTAATAATCCCAAATAATTTAAAAAAAATTACATGGAATTTTCGGGTCTTTACATTCTCCCCACCTTAGGGCTTTTCATTCCCGAAATATATAAAAAAACTAGGGAAACAAATGGGGGTACTGAGCACGTATATGAGCCTCCCGCTCTCATGTGCTCTCCTAGAGATTCTCGTGCTACCAATGAACTCGAACCAGAGGAATCGACCACCCACGAATGACCCAATCCTTTCGATCCTCTATCTCCACCGTGAACTCCACAAACGTCACCCCATCGTCAATGTCTAGCTCTCCCCAGTCGATAACATGCATTGGATCATGCACATATCTCCTCAACTGTGACACGTGGAAAACATTATACACCTGGTGCATCTGTGGGGGAAGATCTAGACAGTACACCACTTCACCTACTCTACTAAGAATCTGAAAAGCTCTGATGAATCTCAGAGATAGATTACCGCCCTAGAAAAACCTATGTAATCCTCATCGCGGTGAGACCCGTAGGAAGATATGGTATCCCTCCTCAAACTCCAAGGGTCTCCGCCTCCTGTCAGCATAAGACTTCTGCTGGCTCTTTGCAGTCTTCATTGACTTCTAGATGACCTGCACCATCTTTGTGGTAGCCTATACCAACTCTGGACCCATAAGTGTTGACTCTCCTGGGTCTGTCCAGCAAAGAGGTGATCTGCATGGTCATTTGCACAAGGCCTCAAACGGAGCTATGCCAATGGTGGAGTGATAAATGTTATTGTATGTGAACTCCACCAGGGGTAGGTGGTCCTCCCAACTGTGGCCAAAATCGAGGACACAAGCATGAAGCATGTCCTCAAGTGTCTGTATGATCCACTTCTTCTGACCATCTATCCGAGGATGGAAGGTGATTCTCAAGCGTAGCTGAATCCCAAATGCCTCATACAATCCCTTTCACAAGAGGGATTTAAAACATGTGTTGTGATCTGAGACGATCTTCAATGGAACTTCTTGTAGTTGCAAAATCTCCTATACATAGAGGTGTCCCAAGACCTCTAATGATCCCTGCTCTCGGATGGGTGGGAAGTGGGCCCACTTGGTGACTTGATCAATGATCAACCAGATGGAATCATGGCCCTTAAACATATTTGGTATCCCTATCATGAAGTCCATGGATACACCATCCCACTTCCACTCCGGTACCTCAAGTGGATGAGATAAGCCCGCTAGTACCTGATGCTCAGCCTTCACTTATTGACAAGTGAGTCATCGCGATACAAACTCTGCTACTTCCTTCGTCATCACTGACCACCAGTACTGACACCGGAGGTCCTAGTACATCTTCGCCACTCTAGGATGTACCACTAAATGGGATGTATGGAACTGCCTCAACACCTCCTCTCGTAGTGTTACTGGTACCATGGTGCGCCCTCTAAACAGGATGACATTCTCCCCACCTTTGGAAAATCCATTAGGAGAATGTCCTGAGGATATCGGAGCATGTTGGTCCTCACAGTATATGTACCCAAGCTAAGCCTCCCAAACTCACTGAAGAAGTGGGAGAGTGGCAGTCATAGACTAGAGATAAGTTGCTTCATCTCTATCCACAAAGGATGTCTATAACACGTCTAGCTGCTCTATCACCACACTCAGAAACTATAGACCATACCTCTTGTTGAGTGCATCTTCTACTACGTTCACCTTCCCTGGAGTGTAGAATATCTCAAAGTCATAGTTATGGAGGAACTCCATCCATCATCGTTGTCTCAGGTTCATGTCCTTCTGTGAGAATATATATATGAAACTCTTTTGATTAGAGTAAGCAGTAAACCATTCACCCATCAAGTAGTGCTTCCACATCTTCAGTGCAAAGACCATTGTGGCTAACATAATTTCATGGGTAGCATAGTTCTACTCATGCTGTCTCAACTGTCGTGAGTCGTAGGTGATCATCGCTTGCTCCTGCATCAGGACACAACCAAGTCCAGTCCTTGATGCATTGTAGTAGACTACATACCCAGTGCCCTCTTCTGGTAGCCTCAAGATAGGGGCACTCGTCAGTCTCTGCCTTAGCTCCTGAAAACTATGTTGGCACTCATCTGTCCACAAGAAAATTTTCCCCTTCTTCATCAAGGCTGACAAGGGTTCCGCTACCCTGGAGAAGTCAGGTTAAAATCTTTGGTAGTACCTAGCCAATCCTAGGAAAATCCACACCTCGATCACACTCATGGGTAGCTCCCAAGAAAGAACTGCATCTATCTTTGGAGGATCCACTGCGACTCCAGCCTCTGAGATAATGTGACCTAAGAAGTGGGACTTCCCCTATCCAAAACTAGAACTTTGAGATCTTTCCATAAAGCTGGTACTCTCAGAGTGTATCCAGAACTATCTGTAGGTGTGTGGCATGCTCCTCCTCTGACGTTGAGTATATCAAGATGTCATCAATGAATACCACCATGAATTAATCGAGGTATGGCTAGAAGATCATGTTTATGAGACCCATGAACACTATTGGAGAATTGGTCATGCAAAAAGGCATCACCAAGAACTTGTAATGGCTATACTGACACCTGAAGGTTGTCTTTGGTACATCCTTGTCCAATACCCTGAGCTGGTGATAGCCTGATCTGAGCTCAATCTTCAAAAACCATCGAGCTCCCTTTAGCTGGTCTAAGAGATCATATATCCTCGACATAGGATACTTATTCTTCACGGTCAAATGGTTCAGGCACTGATAGTACACAGAAATCCTTAGACTCCCATCTACCTTCTTGGCGAACAAGATTGTGGATGCCCATGGAGAAACATTGGGCCTTACAAACCCCTTTCTCTACAAGTCCTCCAACTGTACCCTCATCTCAAGAATCTCTATAGGAGACATCCAATATGCTGGTTTAGATATCGGTGTCATCCCGGGGTACAGGTCGATGTAAAATTATACCTCTCTGTGAGGAGGAATTCCTGAAACATCATCAAGAAAGACATCAGCATATTGGTTCACCACAATAGGATAGCACGGACTCCTCACGTCAACTACTCTGAGGGTAAGTCTAGCCAAATGATGAGTGATCGGCTACACCCTCCTTTGAGAGAGATCATCCTATGCTGCAAAGGTTTCCTTATCACCGGTGAAGGAAAACCTAATCTCATCCTCACGGACACACCACACTTTGCGCCTAAAACAGTCGATCTGAGAATGGACTGTAGATAGCTAGTCCATACCCAAGATGATGTTGTAAGGCCTCAATGGTGCTACTAGGAGATCCCAACCAAAGATCTTGTTTCCTATAGTGAGATCACACCGTCTACACCAGTGCGTAATCATCGAATATTATCTCATAGGACTCTCTAATCGCAAAAATCGAGCCAACAACTCCATCGGAATCTCCGATCTCCAAACGAGTGTCATGGTAATGAAAGAGTGACTAGAACCTGCGTTTATAAGTACTATAGCTAGGGTAGAATAGACATAGATCGTACCTCTAATCATATCTAGAGTGTCGTGGTTGTAGGCCTCTGCTGCCTGTAGATGTGCTCTCCCCTATCCACCTTCTCCCTGTGGTCGGGGTGGACCACCTGGGGGTGGTGGCAGAACCTCAAACCGTCACCTACCACCGTCTACCTGACCTGTTCCTCTACTACGTCTTCCGCCCTTCAGACCTCCTCGCTCGAACCTTGGTCATTGCCTCAGTGGTTCCTCGACCGTTTGCTGATCGTCAGTATGGCGGGTCAGGTAGTCACGAGCCATGTGGCCCTGCCCGCCGCACATGAAGCACAATCATCTTCCCTACTGATCCCATCTGCCTCACGATCTCCATACATCCGACCCTACATCATGGGGTCTCCCTCTAGAAGGTCTGGTCTGCTTGGACCTCGGCGTCATCTACCTACTTCTTGCTGCAGATGACTCTGCTACCTATTGTCTGGTGGTGGCTCTCACCGTTGGTGCCTGCTCAGCTAAGAATCTCTCCACCAACAATACTCGCTCAAGCACTCCATCTTGCGTCGGGATATTCAGTGATATCATCGATGCTCTGATCTCTCACTGGAGACCCTGCTCAAAGGTCTGGGCCCTGAAGAATGGATCTTGTACCATGTCGGTGGAGTAGCACAAGAGGTTAGTGAATCTCGCCGAGTACTGGGGTACTATCAGGCTACCCTGTTGTAAGTGTCTTAGATCCTAAATACGCACAGAGCGTAGTGTCGCTGGGATGAACTCCACCATGAAGAGTATCTCAAAGTCCGTCCATGTGAGGGTCGCTTCTTCATGTAACTAAAGAATCAAGCTCCACTATCTTCGTGTCGTGTCCATGAAAAGACTATCATCTAGGATTACTATATGCTCTGCTGGTGTCTCAACTAGGCAGAAAACACTAGCCACAGCCCCCAACCAGTCCTTAGCTACCTAAGTATCTGTCTCACCTCAAAACCTCAGAGGTCTCTATCGTTGGAACTCTTGCAATGCTCTCAGTCGGCGTGCATCGTCCACCAGTGGGGCTGGTGGAAACTACTACCCAACGGGTGGTGGTACTACTGGTGCACCACCCAAAGGTTCTAACATAGTAAGAGAGCCATGAACCGAAGCCTCATCGCTCGATGGGCTGTCATCACGTACTCTCTTAGGAATATTGGATGGCTATCTATGCGACGGCATCCTGAAAATAAATAGGTTCACCATGGTAAAAAATTTATACCTTGTGAGTTTTCTCCAAAGGGATTAAAAGTAAAAACATTTCCAAAACACACGCAATCAGTGTTTTCATGCACTGTGTCGGAAATCAGAATTTAGGGTCCTGGTGTATGGATATGTTGGTCGTCGTACCAACACTGGACTCCCCAAATTTAAAACCACACTCAAAACACTTAACACTATTACTCCATTGGAAATATCAAAGTCCTAGTCCTTTGGTAGAACCGAATCCTCTGATACCACTGTGTCACAACCCGTCCCTTGGGGCCCGTGCCGTGACTACCCCAATCTTGCTTTCCATAGGCCATAGGTTGGAAACTAGCACCAGAAAGGCATATCCCTAAACAGGAAGGCATTTCCTTTAAACCTGTACAAACACACAGTTCAAGAACACAACAAGATGCAACCATGAAGTAAAACTACATTATTAAAGGTGTGTACTGAATGTAAATGGGGTAGGAATATAAGCCCAACTGAAAAGATACAACTACAACTGAAAACGGAAAACAGCACCTAAGGTCATCCACCGAGGATCCTACATGAAGGGAAGGTATAGCTCGTATCCACATCTCTCTACGTCAACCGTCACCATCGTCACCGTCAGGTCCTAACTCTCCAAGTCTCAGTCAAGGCTGCCCGTCGTCTGCACAAGACACAGTAAGGTGCTGGTGAAGACAGTGCAGGGGTGAGTATAATAATACTCAGTAGGGACCCTGAGACCCCCGAAGGTCTCTCATAATTCCACAAAGGAAAACCACAAGCATGATCTCCATCACAAAGAACAAAGAAAAGAATAAACTCAAACCAGGTATAAATGAAGGACAAAAATACAGATGATTAGTCGTAAATCTTGATCATCTTATTCTATGAAGAGGCACTGTTGTTGACCCACATAGGATCGATAGGTACTAACCCCCGCAATACCCACATAGGATCAATAGGTGATGATTCACACAGAATCAATGGGTGTTGATTCACATAGAATCATTGGGTGCTGATTCACACAGAATCACTGGTGCCGATTCACACAGAATCGCTGGGTGCGGATTCACACAAAATCCCTAGGTGAGGATTCACACAGAATCATTGGCTCCTGATTCACACAGAATCGCTCTATGCTGATTCACACAGAATCGCTCGGTGTTGATTCACAAAGAATCATTGGGTGCTGATTCACATAGAATCCCTCAGTGCTGATTCACAGAGAATCGCTAGGTGCTGATCCACACAGGATCGCTCTTCATTCTTCACATCTCAGCCAGTTACAGGAATCCTGCTCATAGTATGCATGTTTCTGGGAGAAACCACTCATCAAGCCATCAGTCGTATTTCAACTGGCATTAAGTCCCATGAAGAAGTTACCCAAAGATCTGTCATGTCATAAGGGTTCCAACACAATAGATGGTGCGTCAACCGTACGCTCGGTCTATAAGTTATTGGAATTTTAGTGCAGAGGTCCCAGTTGGATTCGGGGTTGATCCAACCCAGATGTACTCCAACATTCTCCATAATTCTCATGGATATCTCAAAAGGAACGTCTCGCTCCAAGGCTCCCAGCACCATAGACGGTTCATCAAACAGACGTCTGGTTCGCAAGATATGGCCTTTTAAGCATATCTGGGCCTGAGAGGGGTCCGAGTCCGGTCCAACCCAACCTGGTCCAGGTCCGGTCAGGCCGGGCCTGGGCCAACCCGCTTGGGTTAGGCTGCGGTGGCTCGACCCGTCAGCTTGCACGACCAGCGTGGGGGTTCACATAGTCTGAACACCGAAAGGCTCAAAGGTGTTGTTCCGCTCCATGATTGGCGGTTCCAGGTGGCACTGCCTCGTCACTCACGGGACCCACAGGGAGTGGGTCCCCTGCATTCACCATGGCATCGAAGCTGTGGCCTACACCACCGAGGCATGTGATGGTGCGCCGCCTCCCGTATCTACGGCCGGCTGCGAGCCAGCCTCTGGTTCGTCCATCGCGGCACCGATCAGCGTCGCCCTCATCCGCGGTCGGCGAGCGCCTTTCGTCGCCTCTGCCACCAGCACCGGTCACTGGTGCCGCGCCGATGGATCTTCCGTGGGCCACCGGGTAAGCTCTGGTGGTTCATTCTTCCTTTTAGACACGCCTACAGTCCTCCCGGGATGCCTCCGTCATTGCGCTTCTCCCAGTTTCAAGGTTCCGTCAAATTGGAAAAACCCCCCTCTGAAGATCGCAATGAAAATCAAGTGGCGGAGGGTCTGGGCCTTGTTTGTTTCGCCTGTACCCTCCGCATTAGCATTATAACAAGTGGGAGTAATTTATACATCACATTGAAATAATGGTAAACCCTGTTTAAATCCTCCGCAACGACCACCCGCAAATTCAAGAATGAGGAGAATAATCGTGGGAATTTCTCGAATTAATTGACAACCCCTACCTCATGAACCGTTGGAGTCATCACGGTGGTGGAAGGAGAATCCACACTTTGATAAAGCCATCGGCGTTCATCGTTCCTGGTTTGATCCCTCCGACGACATCCAAGCTTCCGTTCCTCATCGATGGAAGACGTCGCGTCACTTCGCCAGAGGTTCCTCGCTTGGTGAATCCATGTGAAAACTCCAACCCGAGCTCCATTTAAATGGAGGGGGAAAAGGTGAGTAAGGCACTGAGGAATTAATGAGGTTCATTAATTAATGAAGCTATTAATTCCCAATGGTGTGGTTACACAATAGAAGAGTCAAGAAATTAAATGGCTTGACAACCCATCGGTATCACCACCGCCACTCAACAGGTGGTAGGATAAATAAAATAAAAGTTCTGTTATTTTATTGTTGCTTTAAAAGTTGCAAAAACTAACGTTTTCAGCAGATATACTACGGTCGAAGTTAAGCCTCCCTTAAGTGAATCCTAGCGTTGTGAGTTCAACGGTGCCCTCAGATTTTTAATCTGAACACCGGTTCAAAAGATAGAAAACGTTGCTCGTGTGTTTACTGGACGTACCTTAAAAAAAGTTCAGAAAATAATTTCACGCACACCGGGCCTTGGAATCAAGCACCGTCAATTTTCGCAGACTCGTAATAATCTAAAATAATTTTAAAAAAATTACATGGAATTTTTGGGTCTTCACAATTATAATTATTAATTATAATTATTCATTATAATTACTAATTATTAATTAATAATTATCAATTATTAATCATCAATTAGTTAATTAGTAATATAATTATTAATTATATAACTATTAATTGTATAATAATTAGTTAGTTAATTAGTAATTATTAATAATTAATTATATAATAATTAATTAGTTAGTTAATTAGTAATAAAATTAGTTAATTAGTAATATAATTATTAATTAATTAATAATTAATTAGTTACTTAGTAATATAATAATTATTTATATAATTATTAATTAGTTAATTAGTAATTTAATTATTAATTATATAATTTGTAATTAGTTAATTAGTAATTATTAATCATTAATTATATAATATTTAATTAGATAATTTTTTGAGAAATATAGAGTCGAGGCCCTTTTTATAATTAGTTAATTAGTAATATAATTATAAATTATAATTATTCATTATAATTATTATTTAGTATTTATTAAAAATTATTATATAATAATTAATTGGTTAATTGTTAATATAATTATTAATTATATAATAGTTAATTAGTTAATTAATAATATAATTATTCATTATAATTATTAATTAGTAATTATTAAAAATTATGACATCATAATTAATTAGTTAATTTGTAATATAATTATTCATTATAATTATTCATTATAATTATTCATTATAATTATTCATTATAATTATTAACTATTAACTATTAATTATTAATTAGTTAATTACTAATATAATTATTAATTATATAACTATTAATTGTATAGTAATTAGTTAGTTAGTTAGTAATTATTAATAATTAATTAGTTAATTATTAATATAATTATTAATTATTTAAGAATTAATTAGTTACTAAGTAATTTAATTATTAATTATATAATAATTAATTAGTTAATTAGTAATATAATTATTAATTATATAATTTGTAATTAGTTAATTAGTAATTATTAATCATTAAGTATATAATAATTAATTATTTAATTAGTAATATAATTATTAAATATATAATAGTTAATTATTTAATTTTTTGAGAAAGATATAGCTTATGACCTTTTTATAATTAGTTAATTAGTAATATAATTATAAATTATAATTATTCATTATAATTATTAATTGGTATTTATTAAAAATTATTATATAATAATTAATTACATAAGTAGTAATATAAATATTAATTATATAATATTTAATTAGTTAATTAGTAATATAATAATAAATTATAATTTTTCATTATAATTATTAAATTTTAATTATTAAAAGTCATTATATTACTAATTAATTTTTTAATTATTATATAATTAATTATTAATAATTACTAATTAACTAATCAATTATTATATAATTAATTATTAATAATGTTAATTAAATAATTAAATAATTTATTATATGTTTAATCCATGTTTTAACTTTAAATTATATTCGTCCTATAGTTTATATTTTATAGGCTTTCAAAGGTATGTACTTTAAACATTTTTAAGTTTCAAGTAGGTGGCTTTGAAACCTTATAAATTATTTTTCATCAATATTTTTTTAAGAAATTATTTTTATTTTCAACTATTTGTTACATGTTTAATCCATATTTTTAAGTTTCATTTATATCATTCTTATAGTTTATATTTTATAGGCTTTCAAAGTTACGTGCTTGAAATATTCTTAAGTTTCATGTAGGTGTCTTTGAAAACTTATAAATTATTTTCCATAAACATTTTTTACGAAATTATTTTTATTTTCAACTATTTTTTATATTTTTAATCCATGTATTAAGTTTAATTTATATTGGTCTTGTAGTTTATATTTTATAGGCCTTCAAAGTCACGTACTTGAAACATTTTAAAGTTTTAAGTAGGTGGTTTTGAAAGCTTATAAATTATTTTTTATCATAATTTTTTATGAAATTATTTTTGTTTTCAACTATTTATTATATGTTTAATCCATGTTTTAAGTTTTATTTAAATTGGTCTTATAGTTTATATTTCAAAGTCTTTCAAAGTCACGCACTTCAAACAGAATCCCACATTGAAAATACAGAATGTTCTGCACAGGAAAGGGAGAACCAGAATCTCACATTGGAAATGCAGGTAAGGGTATTTCTCCATTATCGCTTCCTCAAGTTCCCATATAGCCTCTTCATAATCATGGTTCTTCCACAACACTTTGACTAGGTGAGTCATCTTATGGCGTAAGAGTTTGTCTCTACGGTCTAAGATCTTTACTGGATGCTCTTCATAAAAGAGGTCGTTCTCGAGTTGTACCACATTTGGATTCAGTACATGTGAGGGTTCATGTATCAATACTAGAATTTTTAGCTTTCGAGGTGGGGGACTTATAGGGGCCGCCATTTGGCGGCTGCTAATACTATCAACAGTGGCCGCCAAATGGCGGCTGCTGCATTTTAATACAGCAAGAAACCTAATTTTCCCCTCCCCGACCCCATGACCCCATTTTCCCCTCCCCTACCCCGCAACCCACCCCTCCTCGACCCCCGGCAACCCCGACCCCCGGCGACTCCTCCCCGACCCTCAGCGACCCCTCCCCGACCCCCAGCGACCCCGACCTCCGGCGACCCCGACCCCCGGCGACCACCGACCCCAGGCGATTCCCGGTGACCTCGGCAACCCCCGGCGACCCCCACCCCCGGAGACCCCCACCCCCTTGCCTTTCTGTGGTTCCACCGGCAACCCCGGTGACCCCCACCGCTTTACCCCCATGTTGCGCCCCCCGTGACCCCGACACCCCCGCGACCCGACAACCCCCATCCCCTGCCTCCGCGATGCACCTTTGGATAGTCATGCCATCGTCGTCCCCTCTCGGCCCCGCTGCATCCCTCCGGCAAGTCCTCCTGCCTCCATTGGACCCTCCAGGTCCATTGTGCCCCTCCATGTAGAACCCTCCCACGCTTCGTCCAACGGTTCCGACCCTTTCGAGTTCGGTCGTCGAACCTCTGTCGTCAAGTCACTGCGCCGTCATGGATCTGTAATCGAGTCACACCCCGTTACCCACGGTCGAGTCCTCTGCAGGTAATGTTTTTTATCCTTCAAATTTGGTTTTTAAATTTTAATGATAAGTGTTTTTTTATAATTTAAATAAGATATTTCACTTTTGATTTCTATTAAATACAGATATGGATAGGAGATGGATTGATATGCAAGATAGGTTTTGAACTGAATATTATGAGGGATTAAGCGATTTATGGATTTCACCAATAGATTTCCAAGTGATATGATTAGTTTTCCATGCAGAAAATGTGCAATTAAATATCTCTTCAAACGAGATAGTGTTAGAGAACATTTGTTTTTGAATGGGTTTTTGAAAAACTATAAGACATGGACACGTTATGGAGAAGATTTCGTTTCATGTCATCGCTCAGAAAGTATTCATATGAATGTTGATTTGATAACAATTGATCTGATGAACATAATGCTCAATGATATGATGTGTTAGTTTCAACCTGAAGACAGTAATGTCGTAAATGACTACGTTGGATTGAGTAATCCCTGTTCTTCTGCAGATGGAGAAGCATTGAAATTCTTTGAAATTCTTGACTATGTGCATACTGAATTATATCTTGGATGCACTAAATTTAGTAAACTATCGTTCATCATTGAATTTTTACACATGAAGTCCTTGAACCAGTGGTCAGACACCTCATTCAACATGTTGTTGGTATTGTTGAAGAAGGTACTCCCTGCTAGAGCAAAGATTCCGGAGTCATTCTATCAAGATTGTAAGTTGACCAATGATCTTGGTTTTACATATGATACAATTGATGTGTGTCGCAATAATTGTATGTTGTTCAGAAAAGAGAATGCGCAATTAAATATTTGTACTGTTTTCTATACATCCAGGTGGAAGACCAATGAGATTAATCAAGGTATTCATATTTTTCTTGGGAGAGTCTTGAATCAAGGGAAACAAGTTGCTGCTAAATAGATGCATTATTTCCCACTGAAACCGAGAATGAAGAGATTATTCTTGTCCACTAAAATTGCTAAATTTATGACTTGGAATTCAGAGAGAAAGAAATAGGTTGATAAATTAACTCACCCGGAAGATTCTTTGGCATGGAAAGAGTTTGATCAAAGACACCCAGACTTTCCTGAGATGATCGTAATATTCGACTGGGTTTGGCAGTAGATGGTTTTAACCCATTTAGGTCCATGGTTGGTGCAACACATAGTACGTGGCCAGTGGTGTTGGTTCCATACAACATTTCCTCACGGGTATGTATGAAGCAACCTTTTTTGTTACTATCAATTCTAATTGATGGACCGAGAGGACCTGGCGATAAAATCAATGTTTATATGTAACCTTTGATTGATGAGCTGCAAGAATTTTGGGCTGATGGTGTAATTACTTTTGACTCGGCAGCTAATGAAATGTTTAGACTTCGAGCTGCTTTGTTATGGATAATTAATGATTTCTCAGTGTATGCTAAATTATTAGATTGGAGTACAAAAGGATAATTCGCTTGCCCTTGTTGTAATAAGAGTAAGAAATATATATGGATTAAGAACTGTAGAAAGTGGGCATATCTTGGTCACAGATGCTTTCTTCCTCCATTGCACAGGTTCATAAAAGACCGTGTATCATTTTATGGGAATAGAGAGTATGACCCATCACCAAAAATACTGTCTGGGGTTGAAATTTATGCACAACTTGATCAAGAAAACATCCGTACAATATATGATTTTCAAGATTTATTGGTTCCTGCATTGCCTTCTATTATTGCTGCAAATAGACAGCGAAGTCATAATTTGAAGAAACGAAGTATTTTTTTTGAATTGGCTTATTGGAAATATAATATTTTAAGACATAATTTGGATGTAATGCACATTGAAAAAAATGTATGTGATAATATATTGTGCACCATTTTAGGTGTCAAGGGGAAATCAAAGGATAATGCTAATGCTCAACGTGATTTTCAAGAAATGAGATTGAGAAAACCTTTACATTTACAGCTGGGTGAAGGTAATCAGGCATACCTACCTGCTGCACAGTACACAATGAGTAAAAAAGAGAAAAAAACATTTATATCAATTTTGAAGACCGTTAAGGTGCCAGATGGTTATTTCTCTAATATTTCGAAGCGTGTGAATATGACAAGCATGAAATTACAGGGTTTGAAAAGTCATTATAATCATATTCTGCTTCAACAACAATTCATGATTGCTTACCTACCCATGTTGTTGAGTCATTGATTGGAGTTTCTAATTTTTTCAGACAGCTCTGTTCTAGGAATCAACGCATGAGTGATTTGAAAAAGCTACATGATAAGATTGTACGTGCACTATGTCACCTATAAAAACTATTTCCTCCATATTTTTTTGATGTCATGGTTCACTTGACCGTGCATTTAACTGGTGAATTTATTGCTGGCGGTACCGTGTAATTCAGGTGGATGTATCCAATAGAGCAATACTTAAATACATTGAAATGGTATGTGCGCAACAAATCTCGTCCGGAAGCCTCAATTGCCAAGGGATATTTAATGGATGAGTGTACTAATTTCTGTGCTTCATATATTGATGAGGTTAAAACAAAGATAGATAAACCATCCCAGAATGATGAGGGTCCAATTGGAGAAGGAATAACATTTGATATGCAGAACGACAAGTGGGTTCAAGCTCATCGATATGTGTTGTTCAACACTCCATCAGTTATGTCATTGATATAGTAAGTTCCATAGTTGATGTGTATTTTGTTTCTATATTTATTTTATTGCTTACCTTATATTGTGTTGTAATTTAGGATGCATATCGCTGAGTTGAAACGTGAAAGGCCCCATGCAACTGACTATCAAATCCAAAAACATCATTTCAACACATTTCATGAGTGGTTCAAGACTCATGTACTTATAATTGATTTAATATTTTTATAGTGCAAATTATTTGTATTTTGACAATCCTTTATCCATTAAACTATATATGTGAAATTTGTAGATTCAAAAGTTACATGATTTAACCCAGCATGTGAGCGAAGAACTCAACCAACTAGTTGATTGTCCATTTATTACAGCTCGTTGCTACAAGTCTTTGGATGTGAACAGATTTTGATTTCGTATTAGAGATGTTGACATGAACCGAGACACACAAAATAGTGGTGTTGGTTGTTCTTTTATTGGTGTGGGTTATTATTATGGATTTCTGAGAGATATTATTGAGGTTATTTATAGTCGTGGCTTAAAACACATATTGTTAAGGTGTGACTGGGTCGATCCGGTTCGTGGAATGAAAGTTGATAGCTTCCAATTTACATTATTAAACTTTAACAATATTCTATATAAAGATGACCGAGTAAGCAATGATCCCTTAATACTGACATCACAGGAAGAAAAAGTTTACTTTTTTGGCATTGATTCTGATTGGAAAGTTGTGGTGAAAATGTCTAGAAGAGGGGTTTTTCTGATTGACCAAGAGAAACCTGAATTTGTCGCATTTCCTGATCAAACACTTGACCAAACAACAGTATCTGTACAAGATGAAGATATACAATGGGATAGAGAGACAGTTGAAGGAGATACGATAGACTTTCATGATTAGTGAAAATTGTAATTATATCCCCATTTATTGTTTGTAAAAATATTTATGAGTTATATATGTATAAAAATTGATTGATTTAACTATAATTTCTTTTAATGTAGGTATGCCACATGGTGTTCACAGTGGTTCACCTGATGTTGTCGGTATGTATGTTTTCATTTTTCTAAATTAATTGATTGTAATTTTCTGTGTATATTTCCTGAACTATTTCTAATCATTAATTTATATTGTAATTGAATTATGAATTTATGTTTATCAGGATCTAGTTCATCTTACAAAAGATGTAGGGGTCCTGGTAGAGGGGTTCGATCCTGGAACTCTAGAGCTCGATTGGATGTGTTATTCGATGACACATTTCATCTAGTTGGAGAAGGTGATACTGTATTGAGTCATCAGTTTGGGTATATGATACAAGACTCACACAGATTCCCTCTAATGACTCGTGAATGGAGTTATTTCCCCCAGGATACGATGGAAAGATTATGGAGGGAGGTTCAGGTAAATTAAATGTTTAATTTTTCATGATATTGTTATTATTATTGTCCCATCTACTGACACTTTCGTTTAACAGGATAATTTGACATCCTGTCCAGATGAGTTTCGAGCTGTATGTAAGTCCAAATTCCGAAAATTATGGAAGGATTACAAGTCAAGGGTGAAGAGAGATCATTGGACACCATTTATGAGTGTTCCATACATTCTATAGTGAGTCCCTCCATGCATTCTTCCTGCGCAGTGGCAGGATTTGGTTGCGTTTTGGTCGAGTGAGGCGGCGATGGTAAGATTTATTAGTTTTAATCTATAAATAAATAATTTTTCAAATGTCTATTAAGTAAATACGTTGAATTTAGACTGAGTCTACTCGTCATTCACATAATCGGGCGATGCGGGGCACGCCTTCCAGACTTGGCACTCGACATGTGTCACAGCTCAGACATGGTGTAAGTTTAGAATTCACTATTCATTCATATTTTAAAAATATTGTAGTATAACATGGTGAACCCCTTTATTATAGTTACACCAATGTGGCGAGACAATCGATCATATTTCCATATGGGTGAGGACTCATAGGGCGGGTGATCCTGATGTTGCTGGTGTTATATTAAGAAAATTATTTACTAATAAATGTATTTTTATTTTATATAAATTATTCATATTTGTTCATTGATTCATTATATGATACAGGCTCATTTTGACGCTCAGTTAGCAGAGTTTCCAAAGGAGAAACGTCATAGTACTGTGCGTAGAGATGAAATATTTCACCATGTCATGGGGAATGACGGTCATGGTTATTTTTTGACTTATGGTGGTGGTGTCCCACGACGTGCAGTTGTTAGAGCAGATGTGATGGGTGCATGCAGAGAGTCAGGGATGCGCACAAAGACTAAGATAGATGCTTCCATGTAAGATATGTAATGCAATTTTGATGCACAGTTTCAGCAGATACGTGCAGAGTATGAGGATAGGTTGTCACAGATGTCATCACGTATCGATGAAATGATGATGCAACAAGTGGCGCCACAGGTAAACAATAAAACAAACCATACTCATATTGACTTTTATTGATATGTTTAAGATACATAATATTGATATATATTGTAGGCTCAGAATATAGCTGGTGGAGATCGTAGTGATATTGGTGATCCAGATGAGAATGAACCCCATGCATGAAGTAATTTCATTTTTGTTGATGAATTGTATAGAAGTTTTTATATCCTTGATGAATAGAATCTTCCATTTTTACCTAGATTAGTTTGTTTCAGTATTTTTGGATGGAATATTTATGCACTCCAAGACTGATGATGATCATACCCAATATCTTGAAATCATCCAGATTAAACTTATAAAGCATCGAATATACACCAAGCTATATATATGTCATTTTTGTATTGATTAGGTATAGTTATTGGGTCAAATAATCTAAGAGGAAGGTGTGTCAGTGGATGGAGAGAAACTTCAGGCAGTAGTTTCTTGAGAGAAGCCCAAGAAATATTTCAATATCTGTATATTTCTAAGTTGAGTGAATTGTGAAGTGTTCGCGAAGACGGCATGTCAATCGGACGTGCGGTTTGCGCGGTACATCTCAATATGCATTTTTTAAGTGTTGGGCGCGCTTCATAAACGCACGTGGAGGGTCCAAACGGGAAGAACGAAGTCGGAATGGTCTGAAATCAGATGACAACAATGAGTGAGTGAAATGTGAAGTGTTCGCGCAGACGACACGTCAATCGGAGGTGTCGTGTGGCCGCGGTGACCGAGAACGCAGTTCTGGTGTCATAAACAGCCAAAACAGGCGTTTAAAGGTCAAATTCATAGTGGAAAACATCAAATTGACCTGAAATCACAGGGAAACAATATAATCATTATTTTTGACGTGTATGAGGAGACGGCACATCAATCGGACGTGCGGTTTGCATGGTACGACTCAATATGTGTTTTTTAAGTGTTGGGCGCACTTCATAAATGTGTGTGGGGGTCCAAACGGGCAGAACAATGTCAGAATGGCCTAAAATCATATGAAAAAAATTGGTGAGTGAATTGTGAAGTGTTCGCGTAGACGAAATGTCAATCGAATGTGTAGTTTGCATGGTACGGCTCAATATGCGTTTTTTTTAAGTTTTGGACGCGCTTCATAAACGTGTGTGGGGGTCCAAATGGGCCGAACGAAGTCGGAATGGTCTGAAATCAGGTGATAATAATGGTTGAGTGAATTTTGAAGTGGTTGAATAGACGGCATGTCAATCAGAGGTGACGTGTGCCCGCGGTGACCGAGAACGCAGTTCTGGTGTCATAAACGGCCAAAACGGGTGTTTAACGGTCAAATTCATAGAGGACGACATTGGATTGACCTGAAATAATAGGGAAAAATATAATTATTATTCTTTATGTGTACGCGTATATGGCATGTCAATCGGACCTACGGTTTTCACGGTACCACTCAATATGCGTTTTTTAAGTGTAGGGTGCACTTCATAAATGCGCGTGGGGGGGTCCAAACAGGTCGAACAAAGTTATAATAGCCTGAAATCAGACGACAACAATGGGTGAGTGAATTGTAAAGTGGTCGCGCAGAGGGAACGTCAATCGGACGTGCGGTTTGCGCGGTACGGCTCAATATGCGTTTTTTTTAGTGTTGGGCTCGCTTCATAAACGCACATGGGGGAGTCCAAATGGGTCGAACAAATTCAGAGTGGCCTTAAATCAGACGAAAACAATGGTTGAGTGAATTGTGAAGTGGTCGAGCAGACGGCACATCAATCGGAGGTGTCGTGTGCCCGCGGTGATTGAGAACGCAGCTCTGGTGTCATAAACGGCCAAAACGGGCATTTAACGGTCAAATTCATAGAGGACGACATTGGATTGGCCTGAAATCACATGGAAACAATCTAATTATTATTTGTGACGTGTACACGTAGACGGAACGTCAATCGGACGTGCGGTTTGCGTGGTATGGCTCAATATACGTTTTTTAAGTGTTGGGCGTGCTTCATAAACGTGCGTGGGGGGTCCAAATGGGCCGAAAAAAGTCGAAATGTCCTGAAATAAGATTAAAACAACAGTTTAGTGAATTGTGAAATGTTCGAGCAGACGGAATATCAATCGGAGGTGTCGTGTTCCCATGGTGATCGAGAACGCAGTTCTGGTGTCATAAACGGCCAAAACGGGTGTTTAAAGGTCAAATTCAAAGGGGAAGACATTAGATTGACCTGAAATCACTGGGAAAAAATTTAATTATTATTCTTGATGTGTACGCATAGACTCCATGTCAATCGGACGTGCGGTTTGCACGATACGGCTCAATATGCGTTTTTTAAGTGTTTGGCGTGTTTCATAAACACGCGTGGGGGTCCAAATAGGCTGAATGAAGTCGGAATGGCCTGAAATCAAACGAAAAGAACGGGTTAGTGAATTTGGAAGTGTTCGAGTAGACGAAACATCAATCAGAGGTGTTGTGTGCCCACGGTGACCGAGAACGCAGTTCTGGTGTCATAAACGGCCCAAACTGGCATTTAACGGTCAAATTCATAGCAGACGACATTGGATTGACCTTAAATAATAGGGAAACAATATAATTATTATTTGTGACATTTACAAGGAGACGTAATGTCAATAGGATGTGCGGTTTGCGCGGTACAACTCAATATGCGTTTTTTAAGTGTTGGGTGCGCTTCATAAACAAGCGTGGGGGTCCAAATGGGCAGAACGAAGCCAGAATGGCCTGAAATCAGATGACAACAATAGATGAGTGAATTTTTTAGTGATAGAGTAGACGGCACGTCAATCGGAGGTGTTGTGTGCCTGCGGTGATCGAGAACGCAGTTCTGGTGTCATAAACGGCCAAAACGGGCGTTTAATGGTCAAATTCAAAGTGGACGACATCAGATTGACCTGAAATCACAGGGCAACAATTTGATTATTATTCATGATGTATACATGGAGACAGAATGTCAATCGGACGTGCGGTTTGTGTGGTACGGCTCAATATGCGTTTTTTAAGTGTTGGATGCGCTTCATAAACGCGCGTGGGGGGTCCAAATGGGCCAAACGAAGTCGGAATGGGCTGAAATCAGATGAAAACAACATATGAGTGAATTATGAAGTGGTCGAGTAGACGGCACATCAATCAGAGGTGTTGTGTGCCCACGGTGACTGAGAACGCAGTTCTGGTGTCATAAACGGCCAAAACGGGCGTTTAATGGTCAAATTCATAGCGGACGACATTGGATTGACCTAAAATCATAGATCAATAATATAATTATTATTCGTGATGTTTACGAGTAGACAGAGCATCAATCGGAACTATGGTTTGCGCGGTATGGCTCAATATGCATTTTTTAAGTGTTGGGTGCGCTTCATAAACGCGCGTGGGGGCGTCCAAATGATCTGAACGAAGCCGAAATGGCTTGAAATCATATGAAAACAATGGGTGAGTGAATTTTGAAGTGGTCGCGTAGAGAGCATGTCAATCGAACGTGCGGTTTGCGCGGTACGACTCAATCTGTGTTTTTTTAAGTGTTGGGTGCGCTTCATAAACACGGGTGGGGGTCCAAATGGGTTGAAATAAGTAGAAATGGTCTAAAATCATATGACAAAAACGGTTGAGTGAATTTTGAAGTGGTTGAGTAGACGACATGTCAATCGGAGGTGTCGTGTGCCCACAGTGACCGAGAACGCAGTTTTGGTGTCATAAATGGCCAAAACGGGCGTTTAACGGTCAAATTCATAGTAGACGACATTGGATTGACCTGAAATCACAGGGAAACAATATAATTATTATCCGTGATGTGTACGCACAGACGTAACGTCAATCAGACATGTGGTTTGAGTGATTAGGTTCAATATGCGTTTTTTAAGTGTTGGGTGCGCTTTATAAACGCGCGTGGGGGGTCCAAATGGGCCGAACGAAATCAGAATGGCCTGAAATCAGACAACAACAATGGGAGAGTGAATTTCTAAGTGGTCACGCAGACGTCATGTCAATTGGATGTTCTTTTTGCACGTTACGTCTCAATATGCATTTTTTTAAGCGTTGGGTGCGCTTCATAAACGCGCGTGGGGGGTCTAAACGGTCCGAACGAATTCATAATGGCCTGAAATCAGACGACAACAACGGGTGAGTGAATTTTGAAGTGGTCGAGCAGAAGACACGTCAATCGGAGGTGTCGTGTTCCCGTGGTGGACGAGAACGCAGTTCTTGTGTCATAAACGGCCAAAACGGGCGTTTAACGGTCAAATTCATAGAGGAAAACATTGGATTGACCTGAAATCACAGGTAAACAATCTAATTATTATTTTTAATGTGTACGCGTAGACAACACATCAATCAGACGTTCGGTTTGCTCGGTACGGCTCAATATACATTTTTTAAATGTTAGGCGTGCTTCATAAACGCGTGTGGGGGTCCAAAACGGCCGAACGAAGTCAGAATGGCCTGAAATCAGATGACAACAATGGGTAACTAAATTGTGAAGTGTTAGAGTAGAGGGAACGTCAATCGGAGGCTCTGTGTGCCAGCGGTGACCAAGAATGCAGTTCTGGTGTCATAAACGGCCAAAACGGGCGTTTAATGGTCAAATTCCTAGAGGACGACATTGGATTGACCTAAAATCATATGGAAGCAAACTAATTATTATTCGTGACATGTATGAAAACACGGCACATCAATCGGACGTGCGTTTTGCGTGGTACGGCTCAATATGCATTTTTTAACTGTTGGGCGCGCTTCATAAACGCGCGTGGGGGTCCAAACAGGCATAACGAAGTCGAAATGTCCTGAAATCAGAAGAAAACAACGACTGAGTGAATTTTGAAGTGTTCAAGCAGACGGCACGTCAAGCGGAGGTTTCTTGTGCCCGCGGTGACCGAGAACGCAGTTCTGGTGTCCTAAACGGCCAAAACGGGCATTTAACGGTCAAATTCATAGAAGACAACATCGGATTGACCTTAAATCACCAGGAAACAATCTAATTATTATTTGTGACGTGTATGGGGATACGGCACGTCAATCAGACATACGGTTTGTGCGGTACGGCTCAATATGCATTTTTTAAGTGTTGGGCGTGCTTCATAAAAGTGTGTGGGAGGGTCCAAACGGTCCGAATGAAGTCAGAATGGCCTGAAATCGGATGACAACAATGGGTGAGTTAATATTGAAGTGGTCGAGTAGACTTCATGTCAATCGGAGGTGTCGTGTGCCCGTGGTGACTGAAAACGCACTTCTGGTGTCATAAACGGCAAAAACGGGCGTTTAACGGTCAAATTCATAGCGGACGACATCGGATTGACCTGAAATCACAGGGCAACAATCTAATTATTATTCGTGAAATGTACGGGGAGATGGAACATCAATCGGATATGTGGTTTACACGGTACAACTCAATATGTGTTTTTTAAGTGTCGGGCGCGCTTCATAAACGTGCGTGGGGGTCCAAACGGACAGAACGATGTCAGAATGGCCTGAAATCAGACGACAACAATGGGTGAGTGAATTGTGAAGTGTTTGCACATACGGAACGTCAATTTAATGTTCGTTTTTCATGGTACGGCTCAATGTGCGTTTTTTTAAGTGTTGGGCGCACTTCATAAATGCGCGTAGGGGGGGCCAAATGGGCCAAACGAAGTCCGAATGGCCTGAAATCATACGAACATAATGGGTGAGTGAATTTTGAAGTGGTTGCGCAGACGGAACGTCAATCAGAGGTGTCGTGTGCCCGCGGTGACTGAGAACGAAGTTCTGGTGTCATAAACGGCTAAAACGGTCGTTTAACAATTAAATTCATAGCAGACGACATTGGATTGACCTGATATTACAAGGAAACAATCTAATTATTATTCTTGATGTTTACACGCATACGGAACGACAATCGGACATGCGGTTTGCACGGTACGGCTCAATAAATGTCTTTTTAAGTGTTGGGTGCGCTTTATAAACGCGTGGGGGGGTCCAAATGGCCCGAACAAATTCAGAATGGCCTAAAATAAGGTGACAACAACGGGTGAGTGATTTTTTAATTGGTCGCACAGACATCACGTCAATTGTACGCGTCGTGTGCCCGCGTTGACCGAGAACACAGTTCTGGTGTCATAAACGGCCAAAACGGGCGTTTAACGGTCAAATTCATAGCGGACAACATTTTATTGACCTAAAATCACAGGGCAACAATCTAATTATTATTCGTGACATGTACGAGGAGACATAACATCAATCGGATGTGCAGTTTGTGCGGTACGGCTCAATATGCATGTTTTAATTGTTGGGCGCTCTTCATAAACACGCGTGGGGGTCCAAATGGTCCGAACGAAGTCAGAATGACCTGAAATCAGATGACAACAATGAGTGAGTGAATTGTGAAGTGGTCGAGAAAACAACATGTCAATCGAAGGTGTCGTGTACCCACGGTGACCGAGAACGCAGTTCAGGTGTCATAAACGGCCAAAACGGGCGTTTAACGGCCAAATTCATAGAGGATAACATTGGATGGACTTTAAATCACAGGGAAACAACCTAATTATTATTCGTGACGTGTACGCGCAGACGGAACGTCAATCGGACGTGCGGTTTGCACGGTACGGCTCAATATGTTTTTTTAAGTGTTGGGCACACATCATAAACGCGCGTGGGGCGTCCAAATGGGCCGAATGAAGTCGGAATGGACTGAAATAATACGACAAGAACGGGTGAGTGAATTTTGAAGTGTTTGAGCACACGACATGTCAATCGGAGGTGTCATGTGCCCGTAGTGACCGAGAACGCAGTTCTAGTGTCACAAACAGCCAAAACGGGCGTTTAACGGTCAAATTCATAGCGTACGACATTGGATTGACCTGAAATAAGAGGGAAAAAATCTAATTATTATTCGTGATGTGTACGAGGAAACGGCATGGAAATCGGACGTGCGGTTTGCGTGGTACGACACGATATGCATTTTTTAAGTGTTGGGCGCACTTCATAAACGCGTATGGGGGGTCCAAACATGCAGAAAGAAGTCAGAATGTCCTGAAATCAGACAAAAACAACGGGTGATTGAATTTTGAAATGTCCGAATAGACGGAACGTCAATCGGAGGTTCTGTGTGCCCGCGGTGACCGAGAACGCGATTTTGGTGTCATAAATGGACAAAGCGGGCGTTTAATGGTCAAATTCATATCAGACGACATCGGATTGACCTGAAATCACAGGTCAACAATCTAATTATTATTTGTGATGTGTACAAGGAGGCGGTACGTCAATCGAACGTCCAGTTTTCACGGTACGGCTCAATCTATGTTTTTTTAAGTGTTGGGCGCTCTTCATAAACTCACGTGGGGGGTGTCCAAATTGGCCGAACAAAGTCAGAATGGTCTAAAATCAGACGACAAAAATGGGTGAGTGAATTGTGATGTAGTCGAGCAGACGGTACGTCAATTGGAGGTGTCGTGTGCCCGCGGTGACCGAGAACACAGTTCTGGTGTCATAAACGGCCAAAACGGGCATTTAACGGTAAAATTCATATCGGAAGACATTGGATTGACCTAAAATCATAGGGAAACAATCTAATTATTATTCGTGACGTGTACGCGCAGATGGAACATCAATCGGACATGTGGGTTGCACAGTACGGCTCAATATGTGTTTTTTAAGTGTTGGGTGCGCTTCATAAACGCGCATGGGGGGTCCAAACGAGCCGAACAAAGCCGTAATGCCCTGAAATCAGACGACAATAAGGGGTGAGTGAATTTTGAAGTGGTCACATAGACTTTATGTCAATCAGATGTGCGGTTTGCGCGGTACAGCTCAATCTGCGTTTTTTTAAGTATTGGGCGCGCTTCATAAACGCACGTGGGGGTCCAAATGGGCCGAACGAAGTCATAATGGTCTAAAATCAGACGAAAAAAATGGTTGAATGAATTGTGAAGTGGTCGAGTAGACGGTACATCAATCAGAGGTTTCGTGTGCCCACGGTGACCAAGAACGCAGTTCTGGTGTCATAAACAGCCAAAACGGGCATTTAATGGTCAAATTCATAGCAGACAACATTGGATTGACCTTAAATCAGAGAGAAACAATCTAATTATTATTCTTGATGTGTACGCACATACAACACATCAATTGGACATGCAGGTTGCGTGGTAAGGCTCAATATGCCTTTTTTAAGTGTTGGGCGCGCTTCATAAACACGTGTGGGGGTCCAAACGGGCCGAACGAAGTCAGAATGGCCTAAAATTAGACAACAACAATGGGTGAGTGAATTTTGAAGTCTTCACACATACAGAATGTCAATTGGGCATTTGGTTTGTGTGGTACGACTCAATATTTATTTTTTTAAGTGTTGGGTGCGCTTCATAAACGCGTGTGGGTGGTCCAAATGGGCCGAACGAAATCGGAATGGCTTGAAATCATACGACAAAAACGGGTGAGTGAATTGTAAATTGGTCAAGCAAACGGCACGTCAATCAGAGGTTTCGTGTGCCCGAGGTGACCGAGAACGCAGTTCTGGTGTCATAAATGGCCAAAACGGGCGTTTAACGGTCAAATTCTTAGCGGACGACATTGGATTGACCTAAAATCACATGGAAACAAACTAGTTATTATTTTTGACATGTAAGAGGAGTTGGAACCTCAATCGTACATGTGGTTTGCGCGGTATGGCTCAATATGCGTTTTTTAAGTGTAGGGCGCGCTTCATAAACGCACGTGGGGGGTCCAAATAGGTAGAACGAAGTCGGAATGTCCTGAAATCAGACGACAATAACGGCTGAGTGAATTTTGAAGTGGTCGAGTAGACGGTACGTCAATCGGAGGTGTCGTATGCCCGCGGTGACCGAGAACGTAGTTTTGGTGCCAAAAACGGCCAAAACAGGCGTTTAATGATCAAATTCAAAGCATACGACATCGGATTGATCTGAAATCATAGTAAAACAATATAATTATTATTCATGACGTGTACAAGGAGACGAAATGTCAATCGGACGTGCGGTTTGCGCACTACGGCTCAATATGCATTTTTTAAGTGTTGGGCGCGCTTCATAAACGCGTGTGGGAGGCTCCAAACGGTCCGAACGAAGTCAGAATAGCCTGAAATATGACGACAACAACGGGTGAGTGAATTGTAAAGTGGTCGAGCAGACGACATGTCAATCGGAGGCACCGTGTGCCCGCGTAGACTGAGAACGCACTTCTGGTGTCATAAGCGGCCAAAACGGGCGTTTAACAGTCAAATTAATAGCGGACGACATCGGATTGACCTGAAATCACAGGTCAACAATCTAATTATTATTTTTGACGTGTACGAGGAGACGGTACGTCAATAGGACGTTCGTTTTGCACGGTACGGCTCAATATGGATTTTTTTAAGTGTTGAGTGCGCTTCATAAACGCGGTTGGGGGGTCCAAATAGGCCGACCGATGTCAGAATGGCCTAAAATAATGAAAAAACAACGGGTGTGAGAATTGTGAATTGGTCGCGCAGACGGCACGTCAATCGGACGTACGGTTTGTGCGGTACGGCTCAATGTGCGTTTTTTAAAGTGTTGGGTGCACTTCATAAACGCGCGTAGGGGGGTCCAAACGGGCCGAACGATATCTGAATGTCCTGAAATCAGAAGAAAACAATGGGTGATTGAATTTTGAAGTGGTCACATAGACGTCACATCAATCAGAGGTATTGTGTGCCCGTGGTGACCGAGAACGCAGTTCTTGTGTCATAAACGGCCAAAACGGGCGTTTAATGGTCAAATTCATAGCGGACAACATTGGAATGACCTGATATCACAAGGAAATAATATAATTATTATTCGTGACATGTATTCATAGACGACATTTCAATCGGACTTGCGGTTTTCATGGTACGGCTCAATATATGTTTTTTTTAAGTGTTGGGTGTGCTTCATAAACCTGTGTGGGGGGGTCCAAACGGCCCGAATGAAGTCAGAATGGCCTCAAATCAGACAACAATAATGGGTGAGTGAATTTTGAATTTTTCACGTAGACATCACATCAATCATATGTGTCGTGTGCCCGCGTTGACTGAGAACACAGTTCTGGTGTCATAAACGGCCAAAACGGGCGTTTAACGGTCAAATTCATAGCGGACGACATCGGATTGACCGGAAATCACAGGGAAACAATCTAAATATTATTCGTGACGTGTAAGAGGAGACAGCACATCAATCGTACATGTGGTTTGTGCGGTACGGCTCAATATGCATTTTTAAGTGTTGGGCGCGCTTCATAAACGCGTGTGGGGGGTCCAAACGGGCCGAAAGAAGTCGGAATGGCCTGAAATCAGATGAAAACAACGAGTGAGTGAATTGTGAAGTGGTCGAGTAGACGGATCAATATGCGAATGACATTTTATTGACCTAAAATCACAAGAAAACAATATAATTATTATTAATGACGTGTACGAGGATACTTCATGTCAATCGGATGTGTGGTTTGTGCGGTACGGCTCAATATGCATTTTTTAAGTGTTGTGCGCGCTTCATAAATGCGCATGGGGGGGTCCAAACCGGCCGAACAAAGTCAGAATGGCTTGAAATTAGACAAAAAGAATAGGTGAGTGAATTATGAAGTGGTCGCGTAGACATCACTTCAATCAGAGGTGTCGTGTGCCCTTAGTGACCGAGAACGCAGTTCTGGTGTCACAAACGGCCAAAACGGACGTTTATCGATAACATTCATAGAGGATGACATTATATTTACCTGAAATCACAGACCAACAATATAATTATTATTTTTGATGTGTACGAGAAGACGAAACGTCAATCGGATGTGTGGTTTTCACGGTACAGCTCAATATGTATTTTTTATGTGTTGGGCGTGCTTCATAAACGCACATGGGGGGTCCAAATAGGCTGAACGATGTAGGAATGACCTGAAATCAGATGACAACAATGGGTGAGTGAATTGTGAATTTTTCACACAAACAACACGTCAATCGGACATGTGGTTTGCGCGGTACGACTCAATGTGTATTTTTTTAAGTGTTGGGCGCGCTTCATAAACGCGCGTGCGGGGGTCCAAACGGGCCGAATGAAGTCCAAATGGCCTGAAATCAGACGAAAAAAACATGTGAGTGAATTTTGAAGTGTTTGTGCAGACGACACATCAATCAGAGGTGTCTTGTACCCGCGGTGACTGAGAACGCATTTCTGGTGTCATAAACGGCGAAAACGGGCATTTAATGGTCAAATTCATAGTAGACGACATCAGATTGATCTGAAATCATAGGGCAACAATCTAATTAGAACCATAGAATTATTGATTTTAAATTTTTAAAACATTAATCAAAATTATGAATATATTTTGAAAATCAAATACTTTTGATCTGTTACAGTATGTTTGAATTAAAATATATTAATTTGTTTCAATTATTTGTTTATAGTTTTTATTCGGTACTAATTTTGTTATTAAATTTGTTATGCAGTTATATTTGATGATGGATGTGGATCTTCAAATATGACTGATGAAATTTATGTGGGTATATTTTATTATGTTATTGATGTTTTTTTTTTAAATTTAAAAACCTACAGCGGCCGCCAAATGACGGCCGTTGTAGGTGTTTCCATCACTGCCTGTAGCGGCCGCCATTTGGCGGATGCTGTAGCCCTTTCTAGCTTTCCTATAGCGTCCGCCAAATGGCGGTCGCTGATGGAAACAGTGACGGGCCAAAAGTGGTTGTTGATTGGCGGACGCTAGGCGGCCGCTATAGACCTTTATCGATGGCTTTTGGCGGCTGCTAAAGGTCATGATTGTACTAGTGTATGCACTTCCCTAGGAGAGATACATGAAACACATCATAAATTTGAATCATATATGGTGTAAGTGCAAGATGATAGGTCGTTGATCCTATGTGATCCAAGATCTCAAAGGGGCCAATGTACCTTTGTCTAAGCTTTCATTTATTTCCAAATAGCAAGACTATCTTCCATGGTGATATTAAAAGGAAGTCATTGTCTCTAACATCGAACTTCAAGTCCCTTTAATGGTTGTCAGCATATCTCTTTTGTCGACTCTAAATTTTTAAAGTATTGAATAAAAACTGAGAGAGGGGAGAGTTAAATCGGTAATATCATGCCCCATGACATATGTTTGTGTATCATGCTTGCCAATGCTATGCCTGCCCTGAAGTGAACCTATTGAAAATCACAATTTCTATCCCAAATTTAATGCTAAGGCTAATTAGATGAGCTAGTGTATGTTATTTGAAATATATGATTTAAATATGCCATGAAAATGTGAAGAAAAAATTCCCAAATAAAATCAAATGCAAGGGAAAAAAGGGAAAAAAAACAAGCATGTATAATACCTGGAGATATGAAGATTTAAATGTAGGCAGAAGCTCTAGGTGGAGGCAAAGATAAAATAGGATAGAATAGTAGAGCAGTTGAGTCCTATTCCTTCACTCTATAATCAATCGTCTCCGTGTGTCATGTCATTTCTCACCGACTGTTCTCCCCCACAAATTCATGAAATCCTTTAACCACTCGACTTGGGCTCTCATACCTCACCCTTCGCCTTCATGTCCAACTCCCTGCTCGTTAGACGTCAGACATCCTGTCAATCCAAAAACAGAGCATGGAAGTGGCCGGCGTATCCGAATCTCCGTCGGATATGGTCTGGAGTATGGAGGCTGGTTCGGCAGCGCGCCCAGCCCGGGATCACCATCAAGAAGCTTGAAAGAACGAGCTGTAGAGCCCCTCGTACCAGAAGAACAGGTCCCAAACTGATGAACACCATAAAGGGTCTCCCCGATCCTTCTGATTTACAGAGACCCATCCAGATTGCAACTTTCAATGTCGCCATGTTCTCCCTCGCACCCGTCGTCCCACTGCTCCCGTGACCCGCAGCCAACGGCGATCATACGAAACCCGTGAGCGCCAAGAGAAGATCGGCTGGGAGGAGGCCGTGACTTCCAGCAATCACCCCAATGTCATATCGAAGAAACACCTTCCCCACCATCACTCGACGAAGAACCAAGAAGACCCCGTGTTAGGTTTGACCTACCATGAAACGCTAAATTTTTGGATAGATAAAAGGTGGATTGAGAATCACAATGTAGAGTAATAACAAAATTACATATGTTAACCTCATAAATCAAACTCTTAAACCATATGGATTCTTTGAAAACTTCTGTCTGTGATATGTACTCTACATCAGAGGTTAAGAGGGCCATCACTGATTGCATATTGCACTTTCATGATATAGGTCCTCTACATGCAGTAAAGACATGACCAGTTAGTGATTTTCTAGTATCAATTTTTTTGAAATAGTCAGAATCCACATAATCAGTCACACGATCAGAAGAATTAGCATTCTTGCATAGCAAATTGAAAGAGATGAAGTAGAAGAAATGTACCTTATCAACCATTTAAGAGCATGTCAATGTGGCTTGCCCAAATTTTCCATAAACCTTCTCAAAGTATAGATAGAAAAAGAAACATCTGGTTGAGCACAAATCATAGAATACATAATACTTCTCACTACATTGTCATATGAGATTCTACTCATATATTCAATATCAGAAGTTGTGGAAGGTGATTGGGATAAAGATAATTTAAAATGTTGACCTAGAGGAATACTAAAATGTTTCAAAGCTTCAAACAAATACCTCTTAATCAATTTAAGGATATAAGAACGTTGATAATGTAACACCCCAAGGTTTTAAAAATAAATTGAAATTCCCAAAACACTGAATCTCTACATAATAAAACTTTGTTTTAAAGACATATTTATAACTATCCATTAAACTTAATTTTGTCGCTTCTATGTTTTGAATTTTGAAAAACAGACATCAAAGCTTGTGATCAGTAAGTTATTTAGAGTTTGATAGAACCAACTTGATTTTGGGGTGAATAGTTACATACCCTTATGAATAGTAATATGAACCTTATGAATAGTAAATTGTATTATTATTTTATTTTATTTAGGTTATAAGATAATGAGATCTTGGTTAATTTTTCAAGGTGACATAAAATGAGTTATAGTTTTAATTTTTTTATTTTTGGAATAAAATATGATTTTTTTTAAATTAAATTAATCATATTTTGAAAATAATTTTTAAAAAATGGAGTACATTTTTGAACTATACATGTAGAAAAATAGTTATGGTGAATTTTTTGATATTTTTCTGAAATTCTGAAATTTTTTGTGAATAGTAAAATACGATATTATACCGTATATATACATTATCAGTTAAAATACACTATCCATGGCATCATGGTCATTGTAATCACCCTTAGTTCGAACTCACATGCTCTCTTTACTGTTTAGGGTCACATGAATAAAGAATATTCATAGTCTTGAGAAAAAATATTAAACTAATGATTAAAATAATGGACAACCCCTCCTCTTCTCCACTATAAATACCACCCTTACCCACCTCTCCCTCTCACACCTATCAATCTTTGAGAATTGTCGAAATTTTGAAAAATCCCCTGCCCATATCCAATAATTTCTGGTATCACCAAAAGGCCAAAACCAAAGGCCTTAAGGAGGATCTCAAGAAGAAGATATCAAGAGGTAAGAATCATCTTTCATTTTCTTATGTTTTCTTTTCAATTCCTTTTCTTTTCATATACTCCCTTCCCATCCCCTTATCCAAGAGGAATGAAAGATCTATAATCATATATATTCTACATTTTATCATGTTTATGGAAAAAATTCAACATCATTCTTCCTCTCCTCTTCCTCTTATTCTAAAAATAAAAACATCATCTGTGATGTGCCAATTTACCAAAATTGTGGATTTTGTGTTTTCAATTTCCATTACTTCCATAAAAACTGGTTATAAAACCATTTTAATGGTTGAAACATATTTTAAATTGTATGATAATATCCTCTTTCATTTTCTGTAATTAACATATATACATAATATTATGTTATATAATGAAACTAGTTCATTGTTATCAAAGAACCACCAAAATGATCTAAACGGATATCACTAATGATTTATCTTATGATTCATCCTCATACCATATAAAAAAATGATTTATGGAATCATTTAATATTCCAGAAACATACTATTACCATTTCATTCCACTTCTAAAGTTTTGATTTCATTCGACAAGGAAATCTTTCACGAACCGACCTTTGAAATCATGTAATGAACGCACCTGGAACAATGGAAAGAACAAAATATTATTAATTAATGGTAGGAATGATGTTATAAAATGATCATATAAGGTGTTATAAACATCAATATTTTTCTATAAAATATTAATAATACTCTTTTAACCATTATACCATAGGTTTAAACAAGTTTCAAGTAAGACAAACTCGGGGTAAGGGAATTTTTAACCCAATTTCCATTATTTAGGTTATCCTTCCACTTAATTGATTATATGGTACTAAGAATATTTGTGTAATGAATTTTTGTTTATATTATATTGTATTATGTGGATTTATAGTGTATACACATAATCATTTCATTCTATTAATTATCAATTCAATTATATGATATTTGTAAGGGACTTTCCTTTAAAAATCCTCTTTCATTTTTTTTTACAAAATTACAAAGAAATGTTTTTATGAAATTATTCATGTATTATGATTATGTTATAGATCTTGAAAATTTTTTATGATGAAGGGTGTAACTTATAGCTTCCTCCAATGCATTGTGTATGTGTATGTTGGAGGTCGGTTGTATGGTTACTCCAAGTGTAACTGCGATGATTACATCATAAGGTAGCCATGAGGGTTGTAAGAGTTGGTATCCTAGAACCAACTGGTTGTACTTTGATTACATGGATATTTAATATCTTTAAATATTAAACATCTTATTACATATTGTTCATTGTTTTGCGTGACTATGATGTAATAATGTCCTAGAGTATTTGTTGCATGGATAAGGTCATAGTAGTTCCCCGCTATGATGCGAAGTTTGAAATGCTATAACAATATTCTTAAATATAGTTCTATGGTTGGATGGCATACTATGGGAAACATAGCATGAAAACTGTCAGGTGTGAGTACTCATAAGAAGATGAGAATTCCTCTCAATAAGTTCGCATTTAGTAATCTCTAAGATATGAGATTATGATAACAGACCTGCCAGTAGAAATTTTGCATGTTTTTGTGTCATCAAATATTTCTATCTCTGAGCATGTGTAATGATCCTTAGATAATAAAAGATAATTATGTACTTTGACTAGCACATCAAGGGGGACATCTACATACTCATTACTAGTCTTTCTGGTCTAGCTAATAGTGATAAGTGGGTTTTTTGGCCCATAAAGGGAATTTATTAGGCCTTGTTGTACAAGTAAGACTTTCATCTTAATCTGCAACAAGTTAAAATCATTGTCGTCATTGAATTTCTCGATTTCATACCCCATTGTGGACATGTTTATCCACAAGGTTGATGTTGAATTCTTGCGAACAATGATAAATGTATGCCCCCAACAACCAAATAATCCCTTGGTTAAACGATGCTTTGTTGAAGGGGTATGAAATGTGCAAAAATATTTAATGGGATAATGGTTTTAACAAATGAAATTAATTAAAACTGTGGAGATTTAAAGTGAGTTATTATTTTCAGAAATAAAACAAAAAAAAATACTATACTAAAAAAAAGAGACAGTAAGGCTACAAAATAGTAGTAGAAAATTAATAAAATAATAGCAGCAGATTGCAAACAGTAGGCATAAATTCAAAAAAAATAGACTGAAATGAAAAATTAAGGGGAAACAATCGCTAATTCTAGACAAAAGAAAATCAAATTGGCTCTGACACCACATGTGAAAGAGATTGTGTGTGATGAATAGTAACAAAACTCCAATGTTAATTCCAAGATCAATTGATTTATTTCTAAAACAATGAATTCAATACAAATAGTTGAAATACAAAGCAATAAAGTGATACAGAGGACAAGGACACAAGATATAACGTGATTTGGTCCCGTTGGGACCTACTGCATGATAAAAACACCTCCCACACACACACTTTTATTAGATTCTCAAAGAAAATACGAATTACATCATGAAAAGGTAGCAAGACAATAGCTGAAACATAAAAAATAACTGTTGTGAAGATATTATCAAGAAAACTGTGAAAGATCTTACAATGACAGGCATAATAAAACCGGACGGTCCCAATCTCTTCGCAGTGCACGCTAATGTAAAACACAAGTCGTTTCATTCCTTTTGTGATGATGATGAACTAAAAACTCACATAATTGATGTATGAGTAGCACACCATGGAGTTCAGTAGGTACGGAGTATCACCACCAAGGAAGGGAAGACCCCATGTTAGGGTTTGATAACTAGGGAACCGGGAGCACCAGAGATCCGGTGGAGGCACAGAGGAAGAAAAAAAGAACTGATCACCCAAGGAGATGATTTTTTAGATCTGAATATAAAAAACCAACCATCTATAGGGGTGATGAAACCCCTTGAGGAGCTTGAACCGCCTAACATCATGGTTATAGGGACGCTTCCATGAAGGGTGAGGATTGAAGGGGAGACAACAATATCAATATCCAGTAGATGAAGTAAAACTTAGTACCTGAATTACCACGATGGTAACTGTAAGGTAGAGTAGGCCACAAGAACTCAACCCAACAAATAATGTCCATCACAATCTAGTATAGAATAATTAAATTGATAAAACAAAAATGATAATAAAAAAACATGTATGAAAACAATTATGGAATAAATAATAGAGGCAATTTGAATATGAAAAATAGAAAATTTAAATACCCAAAATTCAAAAAACTCCACCATTTTAATTTGAAATTATAGATGTTCTTGCACCTAAAGTTTATTCAAGTAGAGTTAAGTTAATGATACCTAATCAATTCTTGAACTTGGATAAATTTACAACCTTAGTCAAACTATCGGCTGAGTTTTCATCAGTGTGTATCATAGTGATACACACTACTCCACTTTCAATAACTTCTCTAATAAAATGAAGTCTAATATCAATGTGCTTTGACCTACCACGACACACTAAATTTTGGGATACATAAAGGGTAGATTGAGAATCACAATGTAGAGTAATAACAAAATTACATATATTAATCTCAGAAATAAAACTCTTAAACCATATGGCTTCTTTGACAGCTTCTGTCAGTGCTATGTTCTCTTCATCAGAGGTTGAGAGGGCCACCACTGATTTCATATTGTACTTCCATGATATACATCCTCCACATGTAGTAAAGACATAACCAGTTAGTGATTTTTCAGTATCAAAATTTCTTGGTATAGTCAGAATCCACATAATCAATCACACAATCAGAAGAATTAAAATTATTACCTTAGAAAATTGAAAGAGATTAAGTAGAATAAATGTACCTTATCAACAATTTAAGAGAATGTCAATGTGGCTTGTCCATATTTTCCATAAACCTACTCAAAGTATAGATAGAAAAAGAAACATCTAGTGGATTAAAAATCATAGAATAAATAATAATTCTCACTACATTAGCATATGAGAATCTACTCATATATTCAATATCAGAAGCTATGGAAGGTGATTGGGATAAAGATAATTTAAAATGTTGACCTAGAGGAATACTAAAATGCTTCAAAGCTTCAAAAAAATACCTCTTAATCAGTTTAAGGATATAAGAATGTTTATATTGTAACACCCCAAGGTTTTAAAAGTAAATTGAAATTACCAAAACACTGAATCTCTACATAATAAAACTTTTTTTAAAAATATAGTTATAAACTATCCATTAAACTTAATTTTGTAGCTTCTATGTTTTGAATTTTGAAAACCGGACATCTAAGCTTGTGATCAATAAGTTATTTAGAGTTTGATAGAACCAACTTGATTTTTTGGTGAATAGTAACATACACTTATGAATAGTAAATTGTATTATTATTTTATTTTATTAAGGTTATAAGATAATGAGATCTTGATTAATTTTTCAAGGTGACATAAAATGAGTTATAGTTTTAAATTTTTATTTTTGAAATAAAATATGATTTTTTTAAATTAAATTAATCATATTTAGAAAATTATTTTTAAAAAATGGAGTACATTTTTGAACTATACATGTCAAAAAATAGTTATGGTGAATTTTTGATATTTTTCTGAAATTCTTAAATTTTTTATGAATAGTAAAATACCGTAATATACCATATATATACATTATTAGTTAAATACACTATTATTGGCATCATGGTAATTGTAATCACCCTTGGTTTGAACTCACATTCTCTATTTACTGTTTTGGGTCACATGAATCAAGAATATTCATAGTATTGAGCAAAAATATTAAACTAATGATTAAAATAATGGAAAACCCCTCCTCTTCTCCACTATAAATACCTCCCTTACCCACCTCTCCCTCTCACACCTATCAAGATTTGATCATTGTATAAATTTTGAAAAATCCCCTTCCCACATCCAATAATTTTTTGTCTCACCAAAAGGCCAAAACCAAAGGCCTTAAGGAGGATCTCAAGGAGAAGAGATCAATAGGTAAGAATTCTCTTTCATTTTCTTGTGTTTTCTTTTCAATTCCTTTTCTTTTCATATGCTCCCTTAACCTACCCTTATCCAAGAGGAATGAAAGATATATAATCTTATATATTTTAGATTTTATCATGTTTATGGAAAAAATTCAACATCATTCTTCCTCTCTTCTTCCTCTTATTCTAAAAATGAAAACACCATCCGTGATGTGCCAATTTACCAAAATTGTGGATTTTGTGTTTTCAATTTCCATTACCTCCTTCAAAACTGGTTATAAAACCATTTTAATGGTTAAAACAGATTTTAAAGTGTATGATAATATCCTCTTTCATGTTCTGGAATTAACATATATACATAATATTATGTTATATAATGAAACTAGTTCGTGATTATCAAAGAACCACCAAAATGATCTAAACAGATATCACTAATGATTTATCTAATGATTCATCCTCATACCATATAACCAAAATGATTTATGGAATAATTTAATATTAAAGAAACATACTAATACCATTTCATTCCACTTCTGGAGTTTCGCTTCCATTCGATAAGGAAATCCTTTACGAACCGACCTAGGAAATCATGTAAAGGACGCACCCGAAACAATGGAAAGAACAAAATATTATTAATTAATTGGTGGAATGATGTAATAAAATGATCATATAAGGTGTTATAAACATCAATATTTTTATTTAAAATATTAATAAAAATCTTGTAACCATTGTACCATAGGTTTAAAAAAGTTTCAAGTAAGCCAAACCCGAGGTAAGGGAATTTTTAACCCAATTTCCATTCTTTAGGTTATCCTTCCACTTCATTGATTATATTTTACTAAGAATATTTGTGTAATGATTTTTTTTTTATATTATATTTTATTATTTGGATTTATAGTGTATACACATAATCCTTTCATTCTATTAATTATCACTTCAATTATATGATATTTGTAAGAGACTTTCCTTTAAAAATCCTCTTTCAATTTTTTTTACAAAATTCCAAAGCAATGTTTTTATGAAATTATTCATGTATTATGATTATGTTATGGATCTTGGGAATTTTTTATGATAAAGGGTGTAACCTATATCTCCCTCCAATACATTGTGTATGTGTAATTTGGAGGTCGGTTGTATGGTTACTCCAAGTGTAACTACGATGATTACATCATAAGGTAATCGTGAGGGTTGTAAGAGTTGGTATCCCAGAACCAACTGTTTTTACTTTGATTACATGGATATTTAATGTCTTTAAATATTAAACATATTATTACATATTTTTCATTATTCTGTGTGAATATGATTTAATAATGTCCTAGAGTATTTGTTTCATGGATAAGGTCATGGTAGTTCCCCGCTATGATGAGAAGATTGAAATGATAAAACAATATGCTTAAATATAGTTCTATGGTTGGATGACATACTATAGGACACATAGCATGAAGACCATCTAGTGAAAGTACTCATAAGAAGATGATACTTACTCTCATGAAGTTCGCATTTGGTAATCTCTAAGATAGGAGATTATGAGAACAGACCCGCCAGTAGAAATTTTGCATATTTTCGTGTCATCAAATATTTCTATCTGCGGGCGTGTGTAATGATCCTTAGACAATAAAAGAGAATTATGTTCTTTGACTAGAACATCAAGGGGGACATCTACATACTTAAAATAGGTATGTCCGGTCTCGCTATTAGTGATAATTGGTTTCTTTGTCCAACAAAGGGAATTTATTAGGCCTTGTTGTACAACCAAGACTCTCATCTTAATCCGCAACAAGTTAAAATCATTGTTGTCGTCGAATTTCTCCATTTCATACCTCATTGTGGACATGTTTATCCACAAGTTTGATGCTGAATTCTTGCGTAAAATGCTAATTGTATTCCCCCAACAACCAAACAATCCCTTCGGTAAAAGATGCTTTGTTGAAGGGGTGTGAAATGCGTAGAAATATTCAACGGGATAATGTTTTTAACAAATGAAATTAATTAAAACTGTGGAGATTTAAGAGTGAGTTAATATTTGGAGAAATATTACTGATCCATTCAGTGTTGATATTTTTTTTCCTTCAGTCAAATTAAATTCCCTAACTTGGACTAGTATAGTAGGCAAGTACGAGGTCGGTCGATAGGGAAACGAAGTTGGTTTTTATATTTAACGAATCGGAGGTATTTGGTTAAGATACTCAATTTAAATACATTTGGTTGGTTTTTCATGATTTAGATATTAAAAACAATGACTTGTTACTGAAACTTATCTAATTCACTGTTGATTACTTTAAAACTGAAATTTTTTAAAACCAAATTTTACTGAATGATGATCAAAATGTGACGGGGCTGGATATTCATGTGGGACTAGAACCTTAATCCCTATCTTTTTGTATTGTTTATAATAACCCAAATTTCTAGGTTTCATATGTGTCGGAACTTCCTTGGTCCGGTAAGTTCCGATCAAGTTAGTAGAAATCAATTCCTTGGTCCAGCAATTGATTTCTACTAACTTTTCGTTAAGAGGCACCCTCTAGAAACGAAAAGAATATCCAATAGTCATGGATATTCTCATCGTATTTCTCCTAAAAATCCCTGGAAACTACATTCTTGGTCTGACATGGAGGTTTCCAGCGAAATAGAAAATATAAATGTTGGAAGAATTAAATGAGAGGTTACGAACAAATACAATGATAAGGGGGATGATTCTAGCAAACCCACATTTCTCACAGCCCCAACACAAAAGGGGAGGGGGTTTAGCTACTCATAATCAAAGAATTTGAAAACTTACTATTAAACATCAAGGAGTTCATTACCATAAAACTGAACAAGAAACAGAAGAATAAAACTTACCAGAACTAAAAACAAGTTTCCAGAACTAAAAATCTCTTCTTCCCTCCCCTCTCTCTCCCTCTGGAAAATCCTCCTTCTTTCCTTAAGTCTCCAGGGTATTCCAGGTCAAAAATGACCTTTTTCTAGTTGTCTAAAGGTAAGACTCAAAGGAAAACCTAAGTCAAGGAGTTGGTGGAAAGGGGGAAAGCAAAAAGCAAAAGCTGAAGTGGGGTGCACATTTTAGGCGCATGGTTTGGTAAACCGTGCCCAAACCGTGTGGAGGCTACTGCCTTGGATTCTTCAGCCGCACCATTTGGGCACACGGTTTGGCAAACCGTGCGCAAACCATGTCGTATCTACTTTCCAGAATTGCTTGAGCTACACGGTTTAGTCTGCAGGGCCCTCACCATTTGTAAACCGTGTGGAAATCGTGCGGACCCTTCTGTAAGGGTAATCTCCTCCCACACTATTTTCACACGGTTTGGGTAAACCGTGCGTCAACCGTGTGGGTCTTCTTGGCCTTTGAAATTCCTTTGTTCTCCGTCCTTCACGTCAAGTATTTGATCCGAAAAGCTCCCATCTAGCATTATTAGAGGGAAAAGGGTCCTTATGCCTCCAATTCCCTTCTCAATCTCCAAACTTCAAAGATTCCATGCTTTATCCTTTAATGACCGAAGAACCTATCAAGATACATTCTATTTGTGAAAATAAAATAAAAACCATCCACAAAACAAAATTATAGATGTTAAATCAGGTGGAAATGCCTTATGCATAGCAGTGCATCAAACTCCCCCACACTTGATAGGTTGTTTGTCCTCAAACAAAAGCATAACAATCATGACCAAGGTGTCACTAATGAGATAGGTATAAATATCATAGATTATACCATTTAGGTGAATATGAATTTTGAACTAATTATCGATAAAAATTACAACATTCATACTTCATGGCTTCCCAAGTCTATGAAGTTAGCCAACAACGTAATCTTAATCCAAAACAGTTAATCATTCATTCAAAAACCAATTGTTTCTTAAAATTTACTTTTCCCTTGTTCATTCAAAGATAATTCCTACCTCCATTTTTATCTAGTTATACACTCAGATTAGCTAAGTCCAGGTTTCGTCGTCACCAATTGGAAGGCTATTACTTTTATAGGTCACACGCCCTCATTGACTTGCATTTTGTAACATGATGAAAGGTCATCAAAAGTATTGGGCATGCCTTTGCATATCTCAAAATATATTTTTCTGTAAAGGTGTGAGATACTAGCATCAAATTTTTCCCAATATTCTCATGTCAATACATGATGAATTTTTTTGAGAAAGTCAAGAGTTCATGGAATTAAGACTGCGCAATAGCCACTAGTGCGGCAACAACAATTCCTAAAACCTCACCTCTCTTTATGCACAATTTGACTTCCATTTTAATGGGGTTTCTCAATTTGAATTACTCCATCACAAAAATCATCTTTAAACAGATTTTTTTGCTAAATGATTGGCTAAATGCTACTTTTCAATATTACAGGGTTTATTCACATCACAAACTAGGTTCACAAATCCGGACATATGATCCATTTTCAGAGATAATTGTCAGAACTCAGTTTTAACTAAGTGGTATAAACCCATGATATCTATAACAGCCCTTTACAAACACCTAAGAAAATATGATACCCTAGTGTAATTGGGCAATAAATCAATAAATATGGGGTTCTAATTAAGGGCACCATCCCCCATACTTAAAACCAAGCACGGTCCCCCGTGAAGGTAATAACGTAGAGAAGGGTGGGCATGTGGCAGCATGAAAAGGGAGGCCAGAGAAAAATGGAAAAGTTGAAAAGTGAAAAACTCCCCTGAATCATGTGACGTGTGAAAAGAAGATGATGTCCGAGAGCCCGATGAACGGAAAAATGGCTGGCATGGAACAGATGAAACAACTGTTGGCAAAATGAACCATACAAGTGAAGCCAGAAAACAAAATAGTACCAGCAGTAGGAAAGAAAAGCACACTATCATGCTATCCTAAGCACTCTTAGACAATCAAGACATTGGGATAGAAATTTTTTAAAAATGTCAGGTTACCTCCCGATCAGTGCTATGTTATAAGTCTCAAGCTCGACTTACCTGGGCCTTGAGCTACTCAAATTGCATGGTAGAAATGATGTCCACCATGTCATCCATGCTGTTGTATGTTTTGAGGCATTGTCCATTCACTTTAAATGCTCTCCCATCTGCGTCTGCCACTTCCACCGCTCCATGGCGGAAGAACGTAAGCACCGTGTAGGGTCCCGACCATCAGGACTTTAACTTTCCTGGAAACAATTTAAGATAGGAGTTAAAAAGAAGAACCTCGTCGCCTGGCTGGACCGCCTTCGTCTTCTCCTTATATAAGGTTGCATTCTCATAGGCCTCCCACCTAATCTCGTCTAGTTCTGTCAATTGAAATTTTCTACTTTCCTTGGCTGCCTTGAGATCAAAATTGAGGGTCTTGACTACCCAATATGCCTTATGCTCTATCTCTACGGGCAGGTGGCAGGGTTTTCCATATACCAGTCAAAATGGCGACATGCCCAGGGGTGTCTTGAATGCTGTTCGGTAAGCCCATAAAGCATCGTCCAACTTCTTGGACCAATATTTCCTTGAGGCACATACCATCCTCTCAAGTATGTGTTTTAGCTCGCGATTGGACACTTCCACCTGACCACTAGATTGAGGGTGTTAGGGCGTCCCTTTATTATACTTGACTCCATACTTTGCAAGCACTTTCCTCATAAGTGTGTTATCGAAGTGAGGTCCTCAATCGCTGATCAACACCCGCAGTGTCCCAAACCGACTGAATATATTCTTTTTCAGAAAAGAAACAACCACCTGATCTGTATTTTGAGTAGTTTCCACCGCTTCCACCCACTTAGAGAAAAAATCAACACATACCGGGATGTATGTGTGCCCAAAGGATGGGGGAAACGGACCCATGAAGTCGATCCCCCATACATTGAAAATTTCCACTTCGAGGATCGGGTGTTGCGGCATCTCAGCTTGATGGCTGACATTCCCTGTCCTCTAGCATCGATCACAGCATGAAATGAAATGACATGTATTCCTATGCATGGTCGGCCAGAAGAAACCGGATTGTAAAAATTTGACGACTGTGCGATCCGATCCATGATGTCCTCCCGTAAGAGAAGAGTGAAAAAACTATAAGACACTTTGAATTTCTTCCTCGGGGATGCAACGGTGGATGATTCCATCGCCGCATGAGCGGAACAGTAGGGGGTCTTCCTAGAAATAGCGTTTCACATCCGACAAAAATCACTTCTTTTGTTGAAATGAGAAGTCCGGGTGGACGACTCCTGTCGCCAGGTAGTTGGCAAAATCGGAGAACCATGGCCGAGGTGGGACTTTAACAGAAAATAACTGCTCATCGGGAAAATCCTCATTTATTTCCCAGTCTTCTTCCCTTTCCAAGTGTGGTAGCTCTATCCGGGAGAGGTGTTCAGCCACCACATTCTCACTGCCCTTGTTGTCTTTTATTTTCAAGTCAAATTCCTGCAAGAGAAGCACCCAACGGATGAGTCATGGTTTAGCGTCCTTCTTGTTCAATAAATACTTCAATGCAGCATGATCTGTGTAAACCAGTACTTTGGAAAGCACCAAGTAGGAGCATAATCTTTCAAAAGCAAAGACGACAGCTAACATCTCCTTCTCTGTGGTGGTATAGTTCATTTGTGCTTCATTTAATACGCGGCTGGCATAGTAGATCGGTCTAAAAATGTGATCCAGCCGCTGTCCCAGGACTACTCCCACAGCATAATCACTTGCGTCGCACATCAACTCAAAATTCTCCTCCCAATTCAGAGCTATCATGATGGGAGCGGCGATCAATTTCTCCTTCAAAATTTGGAAGGCCTCGATGCATTTACCATCAAATTCAAATATTTCATCTTTAGAAAGTAGATTGGTCAAAGGATGAGAAATCCTGGAGAAATCCCAGACAAATATTTGGTAGAAACCCGCATCCCCAAAAAGCTCCAAATTGCTCGGACTGATGTAGGAATGGGAAATTGTGAGATCACTTCTATTTTGGCCGGATCCACTTGAATTCCTTGCACCGAAATCCGATGGCCTAACACAATTCCATGTTGTACCATAAAATGGAACTTCTCCCAATTTAAGACCAAATTCGTGTGCTCACACCGCTCAAGCACCAGCTCTATATTTGTCAGACAAGTAGTAAATGACTTCCAGTATACCGAGAAGTCATCCATGAAAACCTCAAGAATTTGTTCTTCCATATCGTGGAAGATGAATATCATACACCTCTGAAAGGTGGTTGGAGCGTTGCACATCACAAATGACATGCAGCGGTAGGTGAATGTGCCATACAGAAATGTGAAGGTGCTCTTTTCCTGATCTTCTGGAGCAATTGAAATCTGGTTATAACCTAAATAACCATCTAAGAAGCAATAGAATTCATGCCCTTCCAATCATTAAAGAATCTGATCCATAAATGGGAGGGGAAATGGTATTTTCTTATTGCGTCATTTAACTTCCTATAGTCGACACATACCCTCCATCTCGTGACTGTCCGGGTTGGGATGATCTCAGTATTCTCATTTGTGACCACCGTGATTCCACCTTTCTTGGGCACCACTTGGAGAGGACTCACCCACGGTCTATCATAAATTGGGTAAATTATACCAGCATCAAGCAGTTTGATTACTTTTTTTTGACCACTTCTTTCATCGGGGGGTTCAGTCTCCTCTGTGGTTGGCGATATGCTTTTTCCCCTTCTTCCATAAGCACTTTGTGAGTACAAATAGTTGGGCTTATACCCTTGAGATCAGCAACTGTCCAGTCGATGGCCTGCTTCCACCTTATAAGGACTTGCAAAAGAGCATCCTCTTGATCTTGTGAGAGTGATTAGTTGAGGATCACCGGCAGGGTATGTTTCTCTCCCAAATAACCATACTTCAGGGAGGAAGGGAGAGGTTTTAACTCGAGATGGGGAGCCTTGAGAATAGATGGTACAATAGGTTCAACCTCTTCTCGCTCTAACAAATCGGGGACAATTTCCCTTTTCCAATAGTGGTTTCCTTGGTCTTCAATCAAGCTTACTTACTCCCAGGTCTCTTCAAGGTTTTCATCCTCCAGAGCACATTCTTTACTGTATGGATAAGATTGCATATCACCATATTCTAGGCCGAAATGCTCAGCCATTGTTGTCAAATCACAAAAATCTTCATGCTCCATTAGTGAAACTTGATTGACCGCCTTTAGGACATTATAGGATACCTTTTCATCACCAACACGGAATATTAACTCCCCTTGGTGGATATCAATTAAAACCTTCCCGGTAGCGAGAAAATGTATTCCCAGAATTAAGGATGCCTCTGGGCCTTCTTCCATATCCAAGATGATAAAATCGGCCGGTAGAATCAACATCCCCACTTTGACCAACACATCTTCCAACAACCCCTTGGGGTATTTAATAGAACGATCAGAAAGTTGAAGTGCCATTAGGGTTGGCTTTAGATCGTTCAATCCTAACTTCTTAAATACCCCAAAGGGCATTAGATTGAAACTTGCACCCAAATCGCAAAGAGCTTTACCAAACTCGCAAGGCATGATAGTACAAGGGATAGTGAAACTTCCCGGGTCTTGGAGCTTTGGAGGAAAAGTATGTTGTACAACAACAGAAAATTCCTTAGTAAGGGGAATGGTTCCCAAATATTCCATTTTCTTTTTGTTGGATATAATTTCTTTCATAAACTTTGTATAAGTGGGCATTTGACTTAAGGCCTCGGCAAAGAGAATATTAATGTGGAGTTTCCGAAAGATCTCCATGAATTTAGTGAACTGTTGGTCCATCTTCCCTTGTTTCATTCTTGCTGGGAATGGAAAGGGTGGTTCATATGCTTTGATCTCATCTTTACCCTTGCCATGTGGGACTACTGGTTCTTCATCTTTCTCATTTGTGGAGAAAGTTTCCTCAGCTACAACTTCTTAATTTGAGGACATGGACTGCTTCGGTGTTGGGTAAACCTTTCTCATTGTAACATTTGGCATCATTTCTTTTCCGCTTCATAGAGTAACTGCATTTGCCTCCTCCCTTGGGTTTCTTTCTGTGTTGCCCGGTAGTGTGCCGGGCTTCCTTTGGGACAACTGATTGTTCAGTTGCCCAATCTGATTCTCGAGGCCTCAGATTGATGCCTCTTGATTCTGAAACCTTGTCTCAGTAGTTTTTATGAACTTAGACATCATCTCCTCCATCCTTAAAGGAGGTTCCAGCTGATGTTGTTGGTTGACTTGAGGTGGAGTTGGCTATCTAAACTATGGAGCAAGATGAGGGTTTTGATACCCTTGCTGCTGATACGTGCCCTGCTGCTGCCTCGGGTACTGATTTTGATATTGATGTTGCCCATAACCAGGTGGTCTTTGTGGTCGGGGTTGAAGATTTTTTTGTTTCTTCCCCCAACCTTGATTTTTATTTTCCTGCCACCCCTGGTTCCGATATTTAGGGTAGCTACTTTGTCCTCTGTTCTGAGCAACGTAATTTACCTCAGTTGTTGAGGCTCCTACATTGGCACCTAGGCACTCGCCCATTGCATGGTTATCTCCACAATCACCACATGCTGGTGAACTGATGGATTGAACTAGAGAAGGATGCTTTAGATTAAAAGCATCAATCTTCTTGGAGACAGCATCAAGTTGATCTGTGAGCATGGTGGTGGAATCTATATTATGCATGCCCCTTTTCTACGTACCTCTTTCCGAGTGCCACTGAAAACTGTTAGTTGACATATCCTCTAATAATTCAAACAATTCTTCCGATGACTTTCTCATAACTGTTCCTCCATCCGTTGCATCAAATACGGACTTGGTGTTTGTGGTGAGACCACCATAGAAAGTTTGGACTTGCATACATAAGGGCAGTCCGTGGTGTGGGCACTTCCGGAGCATCTCCATAAATTGCTCACATGACTCGTACAATGATTCTGAGTCGTGCTAGTTGAAATTATGGATTTCATTTCTCAATGTGACTGTCTTTGATGGAGGGAAATATTTGGATAGAAAGGCCTGAGCCAACGCCTCCCATGTTAAAATGGATTGCTGAGTCAATCCCTTAATCCAATCCTTCGCCTTGTCCCTTAAAGAAAATGGAAACAGCCTTAACCGGGTGGAATCTTCGGAAACCCCATGATATCAAAAGGTGTCACAGATCTCCAAGAAGTTAGAGAGGTGAGAATTGGGGTCTTCACTTGGTAAACCACCAAACTGAACTATGTTCTGAATTAATTGCATGATGGATGGATTTATTTCAAAATTTAGAGCTTGCACCGTTGGTCTGACTATTCCTGTGTCTGCTCCCTGAATGGAGGGCAGACCATACTCCATGAGAGTTCAGCACAGAGGCACCGGTTCCTGAGGTGCCTAGGGAGCGTACTATTGTTGACCTTTCTGGTAATATTCCTGCTGATTTGGAGGCAAAAATGGGGGTTGGTCCCATTGAATGTACTGCCTCAGTGGTGGCTGACCGAATCCCGGCACAAATTTGGCCGGTGGCCTCTGCTGATTTCTTGGCCGGTACTCTATACAGACTCCTGGTGGGTTCAACTGCTGCTCTTCATCTCCACCCCTGGGTGGATTCTCTTCAATTACAAATGGCTATCCAACAACTTGGACAACCCCTGGTTCGTCCTCCTGATGCATCATGGGATCGTCTGTGTTGTCATCGCCCATTAGTGCACGACGTCGCCTAGACAGCGTTTGTTCGATTTTCAGGTATATCGGGTGTAACTCTGATGACTCAGCAACTTGGGAATGGGTGAATCGACCGCTCATGTACTATGTCCTGCACACATGCAAACAAAATACCTAGCATAAAAGGGAAAAAACAAAATTTGAAAAATGGAAATAATATGAAGAAAAGAATTTTAGGAGATTTTTAATTTTTATTTTCACGGAAAAATTTCAATTAAATTAACATAAACAACCGTTGCATTCCTCGGAAACGGCGCCAAAATTTGACCAAGTTGTTCAGTGTTAATATTGCTTTTCCTTCAGTCAAATTAAATTCCCTAACTTGGACTAGTATAGTAGGCAAGTTCGGGGTCGGTCTACAGGGAAACGAAGTTGGTGTTTATGTTTAATGAATCGGAGTTATTCGATGAAGATGCTCAATTTAAATACGTTTGGTTAGTGGTTTATGATTCAGATATTAAAAACAATGACTTGTTATTGAAACTTATCTAATTCACTATTGATTACTTTAAAACTGAAATTTTTTAAAACCAAATTTTACTGAATGATGATAAAAATGTGTCGGGGCTAGATATTCATGTGGGACTAGAACCTTAATCCCTATCATGTTGTATTTTTCATAATAACCCAAATTTCTGGGTTTCATATGTGTCAGAACTTCCATGGTCTGGAAAGTTCCAATCAAGTCGGTAGAAATCAATTCCTTGGTCTGGCAATTGATTTCTACTAACTTTTCATTAAGATCCACCCTCTAGAAACGACAAGAATATCCAATGGTCATAGATATTCTCATCGTATTTCTCCCAACAATCCCTAGAAACTCCATTCTTGGTCCGACATGGAGGTTTCCAGCGAAATAGAAACTATAAATGTTGGAAGAATTAGATGAGAGGTTACGAACAAATACAATGATAAGGGGGAGGATTCTAGCGAACCAGCATTTCTCCCAGCCCCAACACAAAAAGGGGGGGTTTATCTACTCATAATCAAAGAAGTAGAAAACTTACTATTAAACTTCAAGGAGTTCATTACCATAAAACTAAACAATAAATAGAAGAATAAAACTTACCAGAACTAAAAACAAGTTTCCAGAACTAAAACTCTCTTCTTCCCTCCCCTCTCTCTCCCTCTGGAAAATTCTCCTTCTTTCCTTAAGTCTCCAGGGTCTTCCCGGTCAAAAAGGACCTTTTTCCAGTTGTCTAAAAGTAAGTATCAAAGGAAAAATCAAGTCAAGGAGTTGGTGTAAAGGGGGAAAGAAAAAAATCAAAAGCTGAAGTGGGGTGCACGGTTTAGGCGCACAGTTTGGTAAACCATGCGCAAACCGTGTGGAGGCTAATCCCTTGGATTCTTCAGCCGCACGGTTTGGGCGCACGGTTTGGCAAACCGTGCGCAAACCATGCCATATCTACTGTCCAGAATTGCTTGAGCTGCACGGTTTAGTCTGCAGGGCCCGCACCATTTGTAAACCGTGTGGAAATCGTGTGGACCCTTCTGTAAGGGTAATCTCCTCCCACACGGTTTGCACACGGTTTGGGTAAACCATGTGGCAACCATGTGGGTATTCTTGGCCTTTTAAATTCCTTTGTTCTTCATCCTTCACGTTAAGTATTTGATTTGAAAATCTACCATCCAGCATCATCAGATGGAAAAGGGTCCTTACGCCGCCAATTCCCTTCTAAATCTCCAAACTTCAAAGATTCCATGATTTATCCTTTAATGACCTAAGAACCTATCAAGATAAATTCTATTTGTTAAAATAAAATAAAAAACATCCACAAAACCAAATTATAGATGTTAAATTAGGTGGAAATGCCTTATGCCCAGCAGTGCATCAAAATAAAACAAAAAAAGTACTAAACTGAAAAAAATCAGAGACAGCAAGGCTACAAAATAGTAGTAGCAAATTAACAAAATAGTACCAGAAGATTGCAAACAGTAGGCATAAATTAAAAACAATAGACAAAATTTCCAAATTCTGGGGCAGCAATCGCTAATTCTAGACAAAATAAAATTAAATTGGCTCTCACACCACATGTGAAAGAGATTGTGTGTGATGGATAGTATCAGAACTCCAATTTTAATTCCAAGATCAATTGATTTATTTCCAAAATAATGCATCCAATACAAATAGTATAAATACAAAGCAATAAAGTGAAACATAGGACAAGGACACAAGATATAACGTGATTTAGTCCTTTTGGGACCTACTAAATGATAAGAACACCTCCCACACACACACTTTTATTAGATGCTCAAAGAAAATAAGAATTGCAGCATGAAAAGGTAGCAATAAAATATTTGAAACAAATAGCATAACTAATGTGAAGATATGATCAAGAAAACTGTGACAGATTTTACAATGATAGGAATAATAAAACCTGACGGTCCCGATCTCTTCGTGTCGCTCGCTAATGTAAAACACAAGTCGTTTCATTCCTTTTGTGATGTTGTCGAACTAAAAACTCACAGAAGTGATGTATAAGTAGCACACCATAGAGTTCAGTAGGCGCAGAGTATCACCACAAAGGAATGAAAGACCCCATGTTAGGGTTTGATAACAAGGGAATCGAGAGCACTGGATATCCGGTGAAGGCACAGAGTAGGAAAAAAATAACCGATCGCCCAAGGAGATGATTTTTTAGATCTGAATATCAAAAACCAACCAACTACAGGGGTTATGAAATCCCTTTATGAAGCATGAACCGCCTAACATCATGGTTATAGGGATGCTTCCATGAAGGCCACACCGAACTACCTACCTAATGACCCATGGAATGACATAAGATAGATGAAGGGTGAGGATTGAAGGGGAGACAACATGATCAATAGCCAGTAGATGAAGTAAAACCCAGTACCCGAATTACCATGATGGTAACCGTAAGGTAGAGTAGGCCACGGGAACTCGACCCAACAAATGAGGTACATCATAATCTAGTATATAATAATTAAATTGAGAAAACAAAAATGATAATAAAAAAACATGTATGAAAACAATTATGGAAGAAAGAATATAGGCAATTTTAATATGAAAAATAGAAAATTTAAATACCCAAAATTCAAAAATCTCCAACATTTTAATTTGAAATTGGATATATTATTCCACCTAATGGTTATTCAAGTAGATTCAAGTTAAAGATACCTAATCAATGCTTGAACTTGGATAAAGTTACAATCTTAGTCAAATTATCGTCTGAGTTTTCATCAGTGTGTATTATAGCGATACACACTGCTCCACTTTTAATAACTTCTCTAATAAAATGAAGTCTAATATCAATGTGCTCTGACCTACCACGACACACTAAATTTTTGGATAAATAAAGGGTAGAATGAGAATCACAATGTAGAGTAAAAACAAAATTACATATATTAAGCTCAAAAATCAAACTCTGAAACCATATGGATTCTTTGACAGCTTCTATCAGTGCTATATACTCTGCATCCGAGGTTGAGAGGGCCACCACTGATTGCATATTGCACATCCATGATATAGGTCCTCTATATGCAGAAAAGAAATAACCAGTTAGTGATTTTCCAGTATCAAATTTTTTTGGAATAGTCAGAATCCACATAATCAGTCACACAATCAGAATAATTAACATTCTTACCATAGAAATTTGAAAGAGATTAAGTAGCAGAAATGTACCTTATCAACCACTTAAGAGCATGTCAATGTGGCTTGCCCAGATTTTCCATAAACCTGCTCAAAGTATAGATAGAAAAAGAAACATCTGGTTGAGTACAAATCATAGAATACATAATAATTCTCACTACATTAGCATATGAGATTCTACTCATATATTCAATACCAGAAGTAGTGGAAGGTGATTGGGATAAAGATAATTTAAAATGTTGACCTAGAGGAATACTAAAATGCTTCAAATCATCAAACAAATACCTATTAATCAATTTAAGGATATAAGAACGTTGATATTGTAACACCCCAAGTTTTTAAAAATAAATTGAAATTCCCGAAACAACGAATCTCTACATAATAAAACATTGTTTTAAGTAAATAGTTATAAACTATCCATTGAACTTAATTTTGTCACTTCTATGTTTTGAATTTTGAAAAACGGACATCTAATCTTGTGATCAGTAAGTTATTTAGTGTTTGATAGAACTAACTTGAATTTTTGGTGAATAGTAACATAACCTTATGAATAGTAATATGACCCTTATGAATAGTAAATTGTATTATTATTTTATTTTATTAAGGTTATATGATACTGAGATCTTGATTAATTTTTCAAGGTGACATCAAATGAGTTATAGTTTTAAATTTTTTATTTTTGGAATAGAATATAATTTTTTTTAAATTAAATTAATCATATTTAGAAAATTATTTTTAAAAAATGGAGTAAATTTTTGAACTATACACGTCAAAAAATAGTCATGGTGAATTTTTGGTATTTTTCTAAAATTATTAAATTTTTATGAATAGTAAAATACTGTAATATACCGTATATATACATTATCATTTAAATACACTATTCCTGGCATCATGGTCATTGTAATAAACCGTAGTTCGAACTCACATTCTCTCTTTACTATTTAGGGTCACATGAATCAAGAATATTCATAGTCTTGAGAAAAAATATTAAACTAATGATTAAAATAATGGAAAACCCCTCCTCTTTTCCACTATAAATACCACCCTTACCCACCTCTCCCTCTCACACCTATCAAGATTTTAGCATTTTCTAAATTTTGAAAAATCCCCTTCCCACATACAATAATTTCTAGTCTCACCAAAAGTCCAAAACCAAAGGCCTTAAGGAGTATCTCATGGAGAATAGATCATAAGGTAAGAATCCGCTTTCATTTTCTTGTGTTTTCTTTTCAATTACTTTTCTTTTCATATACTTCCTTCCCATCCCCTTATCCAAGAAGAATGAAAGATATATAATCTTATATATTCTAGATTTTATCATGTTTATGGAAACAATTCAACATCATTCTTCCTCTCCTCTTCCTCTTATTCTAAAAATAAAAACATCATCTGTGATGTGCCAATTTACCAAAATTGTGGATTTTTTGTTTTCAATTTGCATTACTTCCTTCAAAACTGGTTATAAAACCATTTTAATGGTTGAAAAATATTTTAAAGTGTGTGATAATATCCTCTTTCGTGTTCTGGAATTAACATATATACATAATATTATGTTATATAATGAAACTAGTTCATGATTATCAAAGAACCACCTAAATTATCTAAACGGATATCACTAATGATTTATCTAATGATTCATACTCATACCATATAACCAAAATGATTTATGGAATCATTTAATATTATATAAACATACTAATACCATATCATTCCACTTCTAGAGTTTCGCTTCTATTCGATAAGGAAATCCTTTCTGTAGCAGTACTGTAGCAGCGGCAGAAAGTGTATCAGTGGCAACACTATAGTGGTAGAGGGACTGTGCAGGTACTGTAGCATCATATGTACTGTAGAATTACTATTCATTGAGGGGTCCTTTGGGCCAAAAAATAGGCTTTTAAGCCTTGTATTCAAGCCACTTGGCCTTAGGACTTTGAGCTATGTAATGTGTCTCCCTTTACCCAGTCTAAATAGGTCTTTTATTTAATAGTAAATTGAGGCTTCGACCCCAACCTTTTAAAAAAATATAAAGAAAGCACCTGAAACAATGGAAAGAACAAAATATTATTAATTAATGGGTGGAATGATGATATAAAATGATCATATAAGGTGTTTTAAACATCAATATGTTTCTGTAAAATATTAATAACAATCTTTTAACCATTATACCATAGGTTTAAAAAAGTTTCAAGTAAGAAAAACCTAAGGTAAGGGAATTTTTAACCCAATTTTCATTCTTTAGGTTATCCTTCCACTTCATTGATTATATGGTACTAAGAATATTTGTGTAATGATTTTTTTTATATTATATTGTATTATATGGATTTATAGTTTATACACATAATCCTTTCATTCTATTAATTATCACTTCAATTATATGATATTTGTAAGGGACTTTCCTTTAAAAATCCTCTTTCAATTTTTTTTTACAAAATTCCAAAGAAATGTTTTTATGAAATTATTCATTTATTATGATTATGTTATGGATCTTGGGAATTTTTTATGATGAAGTGTGTAACTTATATCTCCCTCTAATGCATTGTGTATGTGTAAGTTGGTGGTCGGTTGTATGGTTACTCCAAGTGTAACTGTGATGATTGCATCAAAAGGTAGTCGTGAGGGTTGTAAGAGTTGGTATCCTAGAACCAACTGGTTGTACTTTGATTACATGGATATTTAATGTATTTAAATATTAAACATCTTATTAATATTGTTAATTTTTCTTCATGAATATGATGTAATAATGTACTAGATTATTTGTTGCATGGATAAGGTTGTGGTAGTTCCGCGCTATGATGAGAAACTTGAAATGCTATAACAATATTCTTAAATATAGTTCTATGGTTGGATGACATACTATGGGACACATATCATGCAGAAAGTCAGGTGCGAGTACTCATAAGAATATGAGACTTCCTCTCATGAAGTTCTCACTTTGTAATCTCTAAGATAGGAGATTATGAGAATAGACCCATCTGTAGAAATTTTTCATGTTTTTGTGTCATCAAATATTTCTATCTGCGAGCGTGTGTAATGATCCTTAGACAATAAAAGAGAATTATGTGCTTTGACTAGCACATAAAGGGGGACATCTACATACTCAGTACTAGTCTGTCTGGTCTCACTAATAGTGATAATTGGTTTCTTTGGCCCGCAAAGGGAATTTATTAGGCCTTTTTGTACAAGAAAGACTCTCATCTTAATCTGCAAAAAGTTAAAATCATTATTGTCGTCGAATTTCTTGATTTCATACCTCATTGTGGACATGTTTAGCCACAAGGTTGATGATGAATTCTTGTGGACAATGCTAATTGTATTCCCCCAATAACCAAACAATCCCTTGGGTAAACGATCCTTTGTTGAAGGGGTATGAAATGCATAGAAATATTTAACAGGATAACGGTTTTAACAAATGAAATTAATTAAAACTGTGGAGATTTAAGAGTGAGTTAATTTTTGAAGAAATAAAACAAAAAAATACTAAACTGAAAAAAGTGACAGCAAGGCTACAAAATAGTAGTAGAAAATTAACAGAATAATAGCAGCAGATTGTAAACAGAAGGTAGAAATTCAAAACGATAGACAGAATTGAAAAATCTAGGGATAGAAATCGGTAATTATAGACAAAAGAAAATCAAATTGGCTCTGACACCACATGTGAAAGAGATTTTGTGTGTTGGATTGTAACAGAACTCCAATGTTAATTCCAAGATCAATTGATTTATTTCCAAAAGAATGCATCCAATACAAATAGTATAAATACAAAGAAATAAAGTGAAACATAGGACAAGGACACAATATATAACGTGATTTGGTCCCGTTGGGACCTACTGCACGATAAGAACACCTCCCACAAACACACTTTTATTGTATTCTCAAAGAAAACATGAATTTTAGCATGAAAATAAAGCAAGAAAATATATGAAACAAACAACATAACTGCTATGAAAATATGATCAAGAAAACTGTGAAAGATCTTACAGTGACAGGAATAATAAAACCTGACAGTCCTGATCTCTTCGCGTCGCTCGCTAATGTAAAACACAAGTCATTTCATTCCTTTTTTTGATGTTGATGAACTAAAAACTCACAGAAGTGATGTATGGGAAGCACGCCATAGAGTTTAGTAGGCGCGGAGTATCACCACCAAGGAAGGGAAGACCCCATGTTAGGGTTTTATAACCAGGGAACAGGGAGCACCAGAGATCCGGTGAAGGCACAGAGGAATAAAAAAAGAACTGATCACCTAAGGAGATGATTTTTTAGATCTGAATATCGAAAACCAACTAGCTATAGGGGTGATGAAACCCCTTTTTGAGCTTCAACCACTTAACATCACAGTCATAGGGACGCTTCCATGAAGTCCACACCAAATTTCCTACCCAATGACACATGGAACGACACAAGATAGGTGAAGGGTGAGGATTGAAGGGGAGACGACATGATCAATATCCAGTAGATGAAGTAAAACCCAATACTTGAATTACCACGATGGTAACCGTAAGGTAGAGTAGGCCAAAGGAACTCAACCCAACAAATGAGGTCCATCACAATCTAGTATAGAATAATTAAATTGAGAAAACAAAAATGATAATAAAAAAAACTTGTATGAAAACAATTATGGAAGAAATAATAGAGGAAATTTGAATATGAAAATTAGAAAAATTAAATACCCAAAATTCAAAAATCTCCACCATTTTAATTTGAAATTGGAGATGTTATTACACCTAATGGTTATTCAAGTAGATTCAAGTTAAAGATAAATAATCAATTCTTGAGCTTGGATAAAGTTACAACCTTAGTCAAACTATCGTCTGAGTTTTCATCAGTGTGTATCATAGTGATACACACTACTCTACTTTCAATAAATTCTCTAATAAAATGAAGTCTAATATAAATGTGCTTTGACCTACCACAACACTCTAAATTTTTGGATAGATAAAGGGTATATTGAGAATAACAATGTAGAGTAATAACAAAATTACATATATTAAGCTCATAAATCAAACTCTTAAACCATATGACTTCTTTGACAACTTCTGTCAGTGTTATGTACTCTGCATCAGAGGTTGAGAGGGCCACCACTGATTTCATATTACACTTCCATGATATAGGTCCTCTACATGCAGTAAAGACATAGCTCGTTAGTGATTTTCTTGTATCAATTTTTTTTGGTATAGTCAGAATCCACATAATCAGTCACACAATCAGAAGAATTAACATTCTTACCATAGCAAATTGAAAGATATAAAGTAGAAGAAATGTACCATATCAACCATTTAAGAGCATGTCAATGTGTCTTGCCTAGATTTTCCATAAAATTTCTCAAAGTATAGATAGAAAAAGAAACATCTGGTTGAGTAAAAATCATAGAATACATAATACTTCTCACTACATTAGCATATGAGATTCTACTCATATATTCAATATCGGAAGCAGTGGAAGGTGATTGGGATAAAGATAATTTAAAATTTTGACCAAGAGGAATACTAAAATGCTTCAAAGCTTCAAAAAATACCTCTTAATCACTTTAAGGATATAAGAATGTTGATATTGTAACACCCCAAGGTTTTAAAAATAAATTTAAATTCCTGAAACACTGAATCTCTACATAATAAAACTTTTTTTTAAGGAGATAGTTATAAACTATCCATTAAACTTAATTTTGTCGCTTCTATGTTTTGAATTTTGAAAAACAGACATCTAACCTTGTGATTAGTAAGTTATATAGAGTTTGATATAACCAACTTGATTTTTTTGGTGAATAGTAACATACCCTTATGAATAGTAATATGAATAGTAATATGACCCTTATGAATTGTAAATCGTATTATTTTTTTATTTTATTAAGTTTATAAGAAAATGATATCTTGATTAATTTTTCAAGGTGACATAAAATGAGTTATAGTTTTAAATTTTTTATTTTTGGAATAAAATATGATTTTTTTAAAATTAAAATTAATCATATTTAGAAAATTACTTTTAAAAAATGGATTACATTTTTTAATTATAAACGTCAAAAAATAGTTATGGTTAATTTTTGGGATTTTTCTGAAATTATTAAATTTTTTATGAATAGTAAAATACAATAATATACCGTATATATACATTATGAGTTAAATACACAATTCCTAGTGTAAAGACCCAGAATTTCAATGTAATTTTTTTTAAATATATGGCAATTTTACAAGTCTGCGAAATTAGATAGTGCACGATTCCGAGGCCCGGAATGATCCGTCGAAGTTTTGTTAAGCTTTAATTTACGCACGTAAGTAGGTTTCTTGAAAAAGTGCAATAACTCTTAAACGGTTACTCGGATCAGAAATTTGAGGGCACCATTGTGCTCAGAATGGCAGGTATATCCTAAGCGCGAATTAAGTTTAGTCGGTGCGGGCCTCCTGTGAGAGAACCCAAAAATGGCATAACCGTAAATAAAATAATTAAATAAATTATTTTATTTTTCAAATGCTTATAACTCACAAACGGTAGCTCAGATTAAAAATATGAGACCACCGTTGAACTTGTGAGGGCATTCTTTATTTAAGAAAATACTAACTTTGGCTGGCGCGGGCCACCAGTGAAAGTTAGTTTTTGGCCATAAATACAATAATTAAGTGACAATTATTTTTTTGTAAAATCCATAACTTCTAAACGGTAAATTAGATTGAAAATCTGAGAGTGCCATTGGGTTCTTTGGGGAGTGTTTCACTTGGGAAGAGCCTAACCTTGACCAGTGCAGGTCAAGGGTTACTGTAAATAATTTTCCCAACTTTTTTTTCGGGTGCGTTAAGAAAACATGCGAGCAGGTTTTTCTAACTTTTGAACCGGTGCTTGGAATTGAAATCTGAGGGCACCGTTGAACTCTTAGTGTCGGTATTATCTTAAGGATACTTTCACCTCGATGGCAGATGGTCGAGGTTGAAAGTTAGTTTTTGGGTTTTTTGTGAATGATTAAAATAAAAATAAAGTTGTGTAGCTTTATTTTTATTTTGTTTGTTAAACCTCCATGTGGAAGTTAGATGTGGGGTCCACCAGAACTAAACCTCCATGTGGAAGTTGGAAGTGGGGATCACCATACCTTAACCTCCCATGAGAGGTTATGGTGGTGGGGACCACCCGAACCATAACCTCCCATGAGAGGTTATGGTAGTGGGTACCACCAGGGTCTAAACCACCCTTTGATTGAGAGAAACTCTCAACCCCCCCCCCCCTCATTAATGTGGAGGAGTCTCTTGACTTCCTCCACATTAATTGTGACAACACACATACCATTAATTGTTCCAAATTAGTTAATTGTCTTGCCCCCTTTTTAAATTAAGTAACAACATCTTTGGAATTTAGGAAGGTTCATAATAAATGAACCGTCATAAATTCCATGATCGTTACCTACCTCCCTCCCTCTCCTATATATATGGAGCCTAGGAGGAAGATTTGGGACTGCTTCACCAAGAGATGAAGCGTTGGTAAAGTGACGCGATGCCCAACACTTGGAGGATTACGCTCCCCAATGAAGAAAGCTCTGCCAACGAAGAACACCAACCACCTTCAACTTTCTTCCTCAGAACTTCCTTCGACGTAGGACGTGTTTGTCTACAACGAATCAACGTCCGCCTTCTCGTTCCAACGTTAACCAACATCGAACAAGGTAGGGTTTATAATTAAGTATGATTTTATTCCCTTGATTCTTTCCTTCTATAAACAAAGAACGCAGATCAACTTATTATCAAGTTGATCCGCAGATGTTTTCCTTGTGGGTTGGGAATAAATTGGTGCGGGAAGTTGTAGGGGTTTATTCTTTATTTTATTTACACTTCCCATGTTCTCCCCTCTTTTTCCTTTGCGTGGTTGGGAATAGATATTATTGAGGGATTATGGGAATTGATGTTTTAAAAAATATTCCATGCTCATTCTTTGTTTATGTTCTTAAAGACGGCTTACTACCACTCTAAACGCGGAGGGTGCGGGCCAAACTAACATTGCCCAACTCCCTCCATCGTTCTTCTTTGTGATGATCTTTGGAATGAAGGAAGGCAACAAGATGGCAAAGGTGATGAAGGTAATGGTGCCTCCACCCATGGTCACGGCTACCCGCACCACCCCCACGGCGCTTCGGCCTCACGACTGAACCGGCCGCAACTTCTATCGGCCATGCCACTCGCCGGTCGCGCAACCCGCCGACCGCAGTGCCCCGGCCACGCCGCCCGCTGGTCGCACCCCCTGTCAGTCGCGCCACCCGCTGGTTGCGCCACCCCTATCGCGCCGACCGAACTGGTCGCGCCACCTGTAGGCCACTAAGCCGCCTTGGCTCACGCCGCCTGTCGGTCTCCCGAGCCGCCACGCCCTCCTGGCCGAACTGACCTTGCGGCGCCCTCCAAGCTGAAATAGCCCCACGCCTTGGTCTGAGCCACCCTCCAAGCCAAGCCACCCATGCGGTGCCCTCCGGGACAAACCGTCCTCACGCCAACCTGCGGCCGGTCCGCGCCCTCTCAGCTCTCTGGGGCCCCTCGCGGTCGGCTGGGCGGGGCGCAGCGGGCCGGGCCGAACCCAACGGGCTGGGCCAGACCCAATGGGTCATGTCAGGTCGACCCGAACTGGGTCGGTCCAGGCTGGTTCGGGCCGGGTTAGTCCGACCGAGTCGGGTCAGGCCAGACCTGGGCCCACTACGACCCTTTACTTTCTTTTGGCCTTATCTTTGGCACCAGACGTCTGTTTTATGAACCGTCAGCGGTGCTGGAAAACTTGGAGTAAGACGGTCCCTTTGAGTATACTCCACTGAAGTTTTGTATTTATATGGAATATGGTCAGGTTGGATCGAGCATGAATCCAACCGAGCCCCCGGGACTAAATGGCTAATAACTCACAGACCGAGTGTCCGATTGAAGCACCATCTGTTGCGTTGAGACCCCTATGGAATGGAAGACCTTTGAGATACTTCTTCGTGGGAATTCTTGATAGTTTGATTATCAATCAGTAGCTCATGGAGCGGATCCACCTGGAGAGAGCAAGCATAGTTCAGAGACCAAGTAGCTGGCTGAGACCTGACGACTGCTGACCGTTTGACTCGAAGTGACTCTACTATCCCAGTGGGGAGCACCTTGGAGTCTCGGTAGACCCATGGTGGAGGAGCGTGCTTGGTGACTCGACAGATCCATGGTACTCGACAGGAGGAGTACCTCAGTAGACTACGAGGGGGAGCGTGCTCGGTGACGCGACAGACCCACGGTGGGGAGCACCTCTGTGTGACGTGGAAAACCCACGGTACTTGACAGGAGTAGTACCTCAGCAGTCCAAGGTTAGTAGGAAGCATGATTGGTGTCGTGGCAGGCCCACTGTACTCGATTGAGTAGGAATTCTCCAACAGCCGGGGTTTTGATAATTTGAATAAAATCCTGGTTGAGCTGAGTCATTTTTTCTGTGTTTTCCTCATGATTGAGATGGATCACTTGATAAATTAGGTATATGTATGGGCATATACTTAAGTAAGGTTATCTGTTGATTTCATACTTTTTGGTTTATACTTGGTGGATTTTTGTGAGACCTTGAGGGTCTCGGGGTCCCTACTGAGTATCATTATACTCACCCTCATACGGGCTATTCCCGCACTTTTTTGTGTTGGATGTAGACGATAGAAAGCACTGGATGAGGCTGAGAGTACCAGGACTAGACAGTACCAGGAGGTGGACCATACGGCGAGTTGGTACACGGAGGAGACGGACGGACATGGAGTGTTGAGGAGGTGATATATACCTACCCTTCAGGTAGGAATCTCGGAGGACAATCCAGTAGCTATCTTCTTTTAATCTGCAGTTGTATTTCATTATAGATGTACTTGTACTTTCCAGTTGGGCTTGTATTCCGGCCCCTTTTTACTTACCGTACTCACTTGTTTACAATATAGTTGACTTTCTTCTGTATCTTGTTGTGAATTTGGTTTCGTTAGATTATAGGTTATAAAGGCAATGCCTTTCCAGTTTTAGGGAATATGCCTTTGGTGCTAGTCGCCAGCCCCTAGCCTATGGAAGGCGGACTTGGGGTAGTCACGGCACGGGCCCTGGGGGACGGGTCATGACAAATTGGTATTAGAGGAGTTGGTTCTACCATAGAACTTAGGACTCTGATCTTTTCTATGAAGCAATAGTGTAAATTGTAGTGAGTTTAGTTTTCAGTTCTGGGAGTCCAGTGTTGGTGCGGCGACCAACATATCCATACACCATGACCCTGACTTCTGATTTCCGAATCATTGGATGAAAACACTGATTGCATGTGTGTTTTATTTGTGATTTCTTAAGTCAGCTCACCAGGTCAGCTCCCCAAGTGTAACCTTTTGACCATGTTGCATTTGTTTCATTTAGGATTCCTCCACGTAGACAGCCAGTTAGAGTTTTGACAGTTGTACACACTGATAGCCCACTGAGCGACGAGGCTCCGGTGCAGGGCCCTCTTACTATGTTGGCACCTTCAGGTGGTGTACCAGCAACACCACCACCTGTTGGGCAGCAGATACCACTAGCCACACTGGCGAATGGTGCACGCTGACTGATCTCCTTGCACGAGTTCCAGCAGCAGAGGCCTATGAGGTTTCGAGCTGAGATAGGTTTTCACGTAGCTGAGGGATGGTTGGAGGAAATTGTTAGAGTTTCCCGTCAAGTTGAGACATCAGTAGAGCAGATGGTTATCTTATCTACTGGTATTTTTCAGTGATTGACCATAAGGATGGTCCTCTTAGTGATGAGGTTTTGGTATGTGGACCGTTTCCCGATATAGTACCTTCAGGTAGTGTTCCAACTATATCACTACCCATTGGTCAGTAGTTACAACTGGTGGTACCGATAGAGGACACATGTAGGCTTAGTGCATTACACGTGTTTCAGTATCAGATACCCCTCAGGTTTCGAGGTGAGCCCGACTCACAGGTGGCTAAGGACTGGCTATATGAGGTGGCTGAGAGTGCTCTAGAACTTATACAGCTTCGGCAGGACGACATTTCAGTAGCTGAGTATTCATCGAGGCATACCGATCTTTCCTGGTACTCGATGAATACGATATGATCAGTGCTTCAGGACTCGAACTTCCGAGCGAGGTGTGTTTAAAGAACATATGAGACAAAACTATTCCTCTATACATTCCTACTTATGTTAGGGTGCTAGAGAGAACCTCTGTGGTTGAATTTTCTTTGGCTAAGCGGATACAGCAAGTTAATGTTAGTAGTGGAAAAGCAAAAAACTGGCACCAGTCTCAGAGACTTGGGCATGTAAAATGTTTTGGGAAGAAGAAGTGTTAGGGAAAAATGAGTCTTTAGGGTAGCAGCTATGGAAGCAGAGCTTGGAGAGTAGCATGAGGTGGTGTACTTTTCGACATGTTATAACCACCCCATTTTTTGTGGACCCCGCCAGGCTCAGGGAGTTGGGGGACAGGGGAAGAGAGTAGTTGCATGCGGTCAAGGAATGCAACCTAAGGGTTCTCGGAATGATTCGGGGTATGGTCTATGTCTACTAATAGCTTTTGTATCAAAAGGAACAGGTACCAATCATTCCTTCCTTCCACTAATCTTGTCCAGGACCTAGAGTTTCCGGTTAAACCATTGTCTTAACCCTCATATCTAGAGATACCTTTGGGAGGAGACTCGATAATCACACTTATGCCAACGGTGTAATCTTGCCCTTGAGTCAAGAGTCTATTGGAACCTCTTAGTGGCAGCATCAAGGCCTTATGACATTAGTTTGGGTTTGGACTTGACATCCACAGTTCACACTCAGATTAATTGTATTAGGCAAAGAGGTTGTGGTTTATCTTCAACGTTGGAATGGGGGTTTCATTGGTCGGAGAAAAAGGAAACCCAAGAATCACAGGATAAACTCATGCATAGGAGGGTGCAAACAATCACTCATGAGTCGGCCAAACTCACCCTCGTGAAAGCAGAAGTTGACTTTGAGATAGTCTATACTTTTAGGAAGGGGAACATGGTAGCAGGCGGACTAAGCAGGAGGTCTGGCCTGCATCTGCTGAGTGAGGCGACAGAGCATCTTTCCGCTTTGTAGATATCCTTTATGGATCAAGAAGGAGTAGCTTTTCTTCAGTCTCTTATAGTCACTCCCCCACTCCTTCAGTGATTCAGGGAGGCACAACATGGAGACACTGACTGCGAGGCTTGACGTGCTCAGATATCCACAGGACAGGCACCTGATGAATTTTCTGAATGTGGGGAGCACATCATCCTCTTAAGAGGATGTACTATGGTACCAGTGTCCCTTCAGGAGGAAGTTTTGAGGGAGTTCCACACATCCCCTCTAGAAGTACATACAGGAGTGGCGAAGATGTACCAGGATCTCCGACGATAGCACTGGTGGTCGGGAATGAAGAAAGTAGTTGTAGAGTTTTTCTCTTGATGCCTCACCTGTCAGCAAGTGAAGGCGGAGCATCAGGTACCAGCAGGCTTGGTTCAGCCTTTAGAGGTCCCAGAGTGGAAGTGGGATGGGATATCCATGGACTTCGTGATAGTAATTCCACATACATCTAGGGGACATGACTCTATTTGGGTGATCGTCGACCGACTCACCAAGTCATCCCACTTCCTACAGATCACAGAGCAGGGTTCAGTAGAGAGCTTGGGACGCCTCTATGTGCAGGAGATTGTGTGGATATATGGATTACCCTCGACGATTGTCTCCGATCATGATACACATTTTACTTTCTAGCTATGGAAGGGGTTGCAAGAGGATTTTGGGACACAGATTCGTTTGAGCACCACTTTCCATCCTCAGAAGGATGGCCAGACTGAGCAGACCATTCAAACCCTCGAGGACATGCTATGTGCTTGTGTCCTTGACTTCGGTCGCAGCTGGGAGGATCACTTACCCTTAGTGGAGTTTGCATACAACAAAATCTATCATTCTGCCATTGGGATGACACCTTTTGAGGCATTGTACGGGCTACCTTACAGATCACCTTTGTGTTGGACTGACCCAGGGGAGTCAGCACTCGTGGGACCAGAGATGGTACGGGCTACCACAGAGAAATTGCAGATCATCCAGGAGTAGATGAAGACTGCATAGAGCAGGTAGAAATCGTATTCCGACAAGAGATGGATACCTCTAGAGTTTGAGGATGGCAACCATGTCTTCCTATGGGTCTCACCCCGATGAGGTCTATGGAGATTTGGATGAGGTGGAAATTAATCTCCGAGATTCATCGGACCTTTTCAGGTCCTCAGTAGAGTTCATGAGGTGGCTTACCGCCTAGCTCTTCCACCTCAGTTGTACTGGGTGCATGATGTCTTCCACGTATCCCAGCTGAGGAGATACGTGCATGACCCTTCTCACGTCATCGACCACGGAGAGCTGGACATCGACGATGGGGAGACTTTTACGGAGGTTCCAGTAGAGATTGAGGATCGACAGGAGCAGGTCCTTCGTGGATGGTCGGTAACTCTGGTGCGCGTTCGTTGGCAGCACGGGAACCTCTAGGATAGCACATGGGAGAGGGAGGCTTAGATGCATTCACAATACCCCCACTTGTTTCCTTAGATTGAGTTTTGGCTTACAGGTACATAGAGCCCTGAGGTGGAGATAATGTAAAGACCCAGAATTTCCATGTTTTTTGTTTTAAATATATAGGAATTTTAAGAGTCTGTGAAATTAGACAGCACACGATTCTGAGGCCTGGAGTGCCCAGAATGATCCGTTGAAGTTTTTTTAAGCTTTAATTTACACGCATAAGTAGGTTTCCTAAAAAAGTAAAATAACTCTTAAACAGTTACTCGAATCAGAAATCTGAGGTCACCATTCCACTCAGGATGGCAGGTATACCCTAAGCGTGACTTAAGTTTAGTCAGCGCGAGCCTCCTGTGAGAAAACCCAAAAATGACATAACCGTAAATAAAATAATTAAATAAATTATTTTATTTTTCAAATTCTTATAACTCACAAATGGTAGCTCAAATTAAAAATTGAAGACCACCGCTGAACTCTTGAGGGCATGCTTTATTTAAGAAGATACTAACTTTGGCCGGTGTGGGCCACCAGTGAAAGTTAGTTTTTGGTTGTAAATAAAATAATTAAATGACAATTATTTTATTTTAAAATCCATAACTTTTAAATGGTAACTCGGATTTAAAATCTGAGAGTACTGTTGGGTTCGTTGGGGTGTGTTTCACTTGGGCAGATCCTAACCTCGACCGGCGCGGGTCGAGGGTGACTGTAAATAATTTTCTGAACTTTTTTTTTTCGAGTGCGTTCAGTAAACGTGCGAGTAGGTTTTTATAACTTAGGAACCAGTGCTCAGAATTGAAATCTGAGGGCACCGTTGAACTTGAAGTGCCTGTATTCGCTTCAGGAGACTTTCACCTCGACAAAATATGATCGAGGGTGAAAGTTATTTTTTGGGTTTTTTGTAAATGAATAAAATAAAAATAAAGTTGTGTAGCTTTATTTTTATTTTTTTTGTTAAAAATCTATGTGGAAGTTGGAAGTGGGGCCCACCATAACTAAACCTCCATGTGGAAGTTGGAAGTGGGGACCACCAGACCGTAACCTCCCATTAGAGGTTATGGTGGTGGGGACCACCCGAACCATAACCTCCCATGAGAGGTTATGGTGGTGGGGAGCACCCGTGTCTAAACCCCCCTTTAATTGAGAGAAAATATCAACCACACTCATTAATGTGGAGGAGTTTCTTGACTTCCTCCAAATTAATTGAGACAATGCACATACCATTAATTGTGCCAACTTAGTTAATTGGCTTGCCCCTTTTTAAATTAAGTAACAGTGTCGTGGGAATTTAGGAAGGTTCCTAATAAATGAACCATCATAAATTCCATGATCGTTACCTACCACCCTCCCTCTCCTATATATATGGAGCTTGGGAGGAGGATTTGGGACAGATCCACCAAGTGACGAAGCGCTGGTAAAGTGATGTGATGCCCAACACTTGGAGGATTATGCTCCCCAATGAAGAACTCTCCGCCAATGAAGAACGCCGACCTCCTTCGACTTTCTTCCTCGAAACTTCCTTCGAAGTAGGACATGTTCGTCTACAATGAATCGACGTCCGACTTCTCGCGCCAACATCAACCAACATCGAACAAGGTAGGGTTTTTAATTAATTATGATTTTATTCCCTTAATTCTTTCCTTCTAAAAACAAGAAACACGTATCAACTTATTATCAAGTTGATCTGCGAATGTTTTCCTTGCGGGCTGGGAATAAATTATTGTGGGAAGTTATAGGGGTTTATTCTTTATTTGATTTACACTTCCCATGTTCTCCCCTATTTTTCCTTTGCGGGGTTGGGAATAGATATTATCGAGATATTATGGGAATTGATGTTTTAAAAAATCTTCCATTATCGTTCTTTTTTTTATGTTCTTGAAGACCGCTTGCTACCACTCTAAACGTGGAGGGTGCGGGCCAAACTAAAATGGCCCGACTCCCTCCGCCATTCTTCTTTTTGATGATCTTCGGAATGGAGGAAGGCGACGAGACGAAGAAGGCGACGAAGGCAACGGCGCCACCGCCCGTGGCCACGGCGACCCACGCCGCCCCCGCGGAGCTTCGGCCTCATGGATGAATCGGCTAAACTCATGTCGGTCATGCCACTCGCCGACCGCGCCACCCGCCGGCAGCACCACCCCGGCCGCGCCACTCGCCGGCTGCGCCTCCTACTGGCCACGCCACCCGCCGGCCGCGCCCCCCCTATTGTGCCGGCCGAACCGTCCGCACCACCCATCGGTCGAACCGGATGTGCCACCCTCTGGCCACTGAGCCGCCCCGGCTCACGCCGCTCGCTGGTCTCCCGAGCCGACGCGCCCTCGCAGTGCCCTCCCGGCCGAACCGACCTCGCGGCGCCCTCTAAGCCAAACTGGCCCCGCGCCCCTGGCCAAGCCACCCTCGCGGCGCCCTCAGGGCCGAGCCACCCACGCGGTGCCCTCCGGGCCGAACCGCCCTCAAGTCGACCTGTGGCCGGTCCGCGCCCTCACGGCCGGTCCGCGCCCTCTCAGCTCTCTGCGGCCCCTCGAGCCCAACTAGGCTGGGCCCAGCGGTCCGGGCCGAACCCAACGGGATGGCCCGCCCAACGGGCTGGGTCGACCCAAAATGAGTCAGCCCAGGCTGGGTCGGGCCAGGTCAGGTCGGGCCGGACCCAGGCCCACTACGACCCTTTACTTTCTTTTGGCCTTATCTTTGGCACCAGATGTCTGTTTGACGAACCTTCAGCGACGCTGGAAACCTTGGAGCAAGACGGTCCCTTTTAGTATACTTCACAAGAGTTTTGGATTGAGATTAAATACGGTCAGGTTGGATCGAGCACGAATCCAACCAGGACCCCGGGACTAAATGGATAATAACTCACAGACCGGGCGTCTGATTGACGCACCCTCTGTTGTGTTGAGACACCTATGACGTGGCGGACCTTTAAGATCCTTCTTCGTGGTACTTCATGAAAGTTAGAGTATCGACCAGTAGATCATGGAGCGGATCCTCTCAGAGACGAGCGAGCATAGTGCGGAGACATAGTAGTTGGCTGAGGCCTGACAACTGCTAACCGTTCGACTCGAAGTGACTCTACTAGCCCAGTGGGGAGCGCCTTGGTGTCGTGGAAGACCCACAGTGGAGGAGAGCACTTGGTGACGCGGCAGATCCACGGTACTTGATAGGAGGGGTACCTCAGCAGGCTACGAGGGGGAGCATGCTTGGTGACATGGCAGACCCACGGTGGGGAGCACCTTTGTGTGACGCGGAAAACCCATGGTATTCAACAGGAGGAGTACCTTAGCAGTCCAAGGTTAGTGGGAAGCGCACTTGGTGTCGCGGTAGGCCCACTATACTCTATTGAGTAGGAGTTCTCTAGCAGCTGAGGTTTCGATAATGTGAATGAAATCTGGGTTGAGCTGAGTCAGTTTTTCTATGTTTTCCTCATGATTGAGATGGATCACTTGATAACTTAGGTATATCTATGGGTATATAACTAAGTAAGGTTATATTTTGATTTCATACTTTGTGGTTTATCCTTGGTGGATTTTTGTGAGACCTTGAGGGTCTCGGGGTCCCTACTGAGTATCGTTATACTCACCCCTACACGGGATATTCCTGCACCTTATTATGTTGGATGCAGATTACAGAAAGCGCTGACTGAGGCTGAGAGTACTAGGACTGGACTGTACCGGGAGGTGGACCATATGGTGAGTTGATACACAGAGGAGAAGGACGGGCGTGGAGTGCTGAGGAGGTTATCTGTACCTACCCTTTAGGTAGGAACCTCCAAGGACGATCCAGTAGTTGTCTTATTTTTTTCAGTTGTATTGCATTCCAGTTGTACTTGTACTTTCCAGTTGGGCTTGTATTCCAGACCCTTTTTACTTACTGTAATCACTTGTTTACTATACAGTTGATTTTCTTTCGTATCTTGTTGTGTGTTTGGTTGCGTGAGATTACGGGTTATAAAGGAAATGCCTTCCTAGTTTTAGGGAATACGCCTTTGGTGCTAGTCGTCAGCCCCTAGCCCATGGAAGGCGGGCATGGGGTAGTCATGGCATAGGGCCTGGGGGACGGGTCATAACAAATTGGTATCAGAGGAGTCGGTTCTACCATACAACTTAGAAATATGATCTTTTCTGTGAAGTAATAGTGTTAAGTGTAGTGAGTGGGGTTTTTAGTTCTGAGTGTCTAGTGTTGGTGAGGCAGCCGACGTATCCATACACCAGGACTCTGACTTCGTATTTCTGACTCAGTGCACGAAAACACTGATTTCGTGTGTGTTTTCTTTGTGATTTCTTAAGTGAGCTCACCAGGTCAGCTCACAAGGTATAACCTTTTGACCATTTCACATCTGTTTCTTTTAGGATTCCTCCATGCAGGCAGCCAGTTAGAGTTTTGAGAGTTGTACACACTGATATCCCACCGAGCGACGAGGCTCCGGCGTAGGGCCTTCTTACTATGTTGGCACCTTCAGGTGGTATATCAGCAGCACCACCACCCTTTGGGCAGCAGATACCACCAGCCACACTGGCGAATGGTGCACACCGACTAAATGTGTTGCACGAGTTCCAGCAGCAGAGACCTCTGAGGTTTCGAGGTGAGACAGATTCCCACGTAGCTGAGGTATGGTTGGAGGCGATTGTTAGAGTTTTCCATCTAGTTGAGACACCAGTAGAGCAGATGGTGATCTTAGATACTAGTCTTTTTCAGTGAGTGACGATGAGGATGGTTCACTTAGTGATGAGGCTTCAGTACGTGGAACATTTCCCGAGATAGTACATCCAGGTAGTGTGCCAGCTATATCACTACCCGTTGGTCAGCAGTTACAACTGACGGTACCAGTAGAGGACACATGTAGGCTTAGTGCCTTACACGTGTTTCAGCATCAGACACCCCTCAGGTTTTGAGGCGAGCCCGACTCACAGGCGGCTGAGGACTCACTCAAGGAGGTGGCTCAGAGTTCTCTAGAAATTCTACAGCTTCGGCAGGATGACATGTCGGTAGCTGAGTATTCATCGAGGCATACTGATCTTTCTTGTTACTCGATGAATATGATACGATCAGTGCTTCAGGGATCGAAATTCTGAGCGAGGTGTGTTTAAAGAACATCCAAGACAACACTATTACTCTATGCATTCCTACTTATGTTAGGTTTCTAGAGAGAGCCTTTGTGGTTGAATGTTCTTTGGCTGAGCGGATATAGCCAGTGAATGTTAGCAGTGGGAAAGGAGGAAACTGGCACCAGTCTCAGAGACTTGGTCTTGTAAAATGTTTCGAGAAGAAGAAGTGTTAGGGACAGATGAGTCTGCAGGAAAGAAAACGTGGAATCAGAGCTAGGAGAGTAGCATGAGGTGGTGTAATTTTTGACATATTACAACCACACCCTTTTTTTGTGGACCCCTCCAGGCTCAGGGAGTTGGAGGATAGGGGAAGAGAGTAGTTGCATGCGGTCAAGGAATGCGACCCAAGGGCTCTACGAATGATTCGAGGTATGGTCTATGTCAACTACTAGCTGTCGTATCAATATGCATAGGTACCAATCATTCCTTCCTTCCACAAATCTTGTCCAAGACCTAGAGTTTCCGGTTAAACCGTTGAATTGACACTCACGTCTGGAGATACCTTTGGGAGGAGACTCGATAATCACACTTACGCCGACGGTGTGATCTGACCCTTGAGGTGAGAGTTTTAGTTGGCACCTCTTGGTGGTAGCATTAAGGCCTTACAACGTTAGTTTAGGTTTGGAATTGACATCCATAGTTCACACTCAGATTGACTGTATTAGGCAAAAAGGTTGTGGTTTATCTAAAATGTTGGAATGGGTTTTTCCTTGGTCGGTGAAAAAGGAAACCCAGGAAGCACAGGATAAACTCTTGTATAGGAGGGTGTAGCCAATAACATGTGAGTCGGCCAACCTCACCCTCGTGGAAGCAGAAGTTGACTTTGAGATAGTCTATACTCTTGGGAAGGGGAACATGGTAGCAGACACACTCAGCAGGAGATCTGGCCTGCATCTGTTGAGTGAGGCAACAGAGCAGCTAACTGCTTTGCAGATATCCTTTTTGGGTCAAGAAGGAGCATCTTTTCTTCAGTCTCTTAGAGTCACTCCCCCACTCCTTCAGCGATTCAGGGAGGCGCAACACAGAGACACTGACTGCGATGCTCGACATGCTCAGATATCCACAGGACAGGCAGCTGATGGATTTTCTAAAGGTGGGGAGAACGTCATCCTCTTAAGAGGACGTACCATGGTACCAGTGTCACTTCAAGAGGAAGTGTTGAGTGATTTCCACACATACCCTCTAGCGGTACATCCAGGAGCGGCGAAGATGTACTAGGATCTCCGACAACAGCACTGGTGGTCGGGAATGAAGAAAGTAGTTGCATAGTTTGTCTCTCGATACCTCACTTTTTAGCAAGTGAAGACAGAGCATCAGGTACCAGCAGGCTTGGTTCAGACTTTAGAGGTCCTAGAGTGGATGTGGGATGGGATATCCATGGACTTCGTGACAGGAATTCCACGTACATCCAGGGGACATGACTCTATCTAGGTGATTGTCGACTGACTCACCAAGTTAGCCCACTTCCTACAGATCAGAGAGAAGGGTTTAGTAGAGAGCTTGTGACGCCTCTATGTGTAGGATATTGTGGGGCTACATAGAGTACCCTTAACGATTGTCTCCGATCGTGATACACGTTTTACTTTCCAGCTATGGAAGGGGTTGCGGGAGGATTTTGGGACTTAGCTTCGTTAGAGCACCGCCTTCCATCCTCAGAAAGATGGACAGACTGAGCGGACCATTCAAACCCTCGAGGGCATGCTCTGTGCTTGTGTCCTCGACTTCGGTCGCAGCTGGGAGGATGAATTACCCTTGGTGGAGTTTTCATACAACAGCAGCTATCACTCCACCATTGGTATGACACCTTTTGAGGCGTTGTACGGGCAACCTTGCAGATGACCTTTGTGATGGACTGACCCAGGGGAGTCAGCACTCGTGGGACCAAAGATGGTATGGGCTACCATAGAGAAAGTGTAGATCATCCAGGAGCAGATGAAGACTACACAGAGTAGTTAGAAGTCATATGCCAACAGGAGACGGAGACCTCTAGAGTTTGAGGATGGCGGCCACGTCTTCCTATGGGTCTCACCCCAACAAGGTCTATGGAGATTTGGATGAGGCACCAAGTTATATCCAAGATTCATTGGACCTTTTCAGGTCCTCATCAGAGTTGTAGAGGTGGATTACCTCTTAGCTCTTCAACCTCAGTTGCACCGTGTGCATGATTTCTTCCACGTATCCTAGGTGAGGAGATACGTGCACGACCCTTCTCACATCATCGACCATGAACAGCGGGACGTTGACGATGGGGATACTTTTACAGAGGTTCCAGTAGATATTGAGGATCGACAAGAGCGGGTCCTTCGTGGATAGTCGATACCTCTGGTGCGCATTCGTTGGCAACATGAGAATCTCCAGGAGAGCACATGGGAGCGGGAGGCTCAGATGCGTGCACAATACCCCCACTTGTTTCCTTAGTTTGAGTTGTGTCTTATGGAGACGTAGATCCCTGAGGTGGGGAGAATTTAAAACCCAAAATTTACATGTATTATTTTAAATATATGGGAATTTTATGAGTTCGTGAAATTAGACAGCGCGCGATTCGGAGGCCCGGAGTGCCTAAAATGATCCGTCGAAGTTTTGTTAAGCTTTAATTTACGCGTGTAAGCAGGTTTCTTGAAAAAGTATAATAAATCTTAAACGGTTACTCAAATCAGAAATATGATGGCATCGTTGCACTCGGGATGGCAGGTATAACCTAAAAGAGACTTAATTTTAGTCAGCACGGGCCTCGAGTGAGAAAACCCAAAAATGACATAACCATAAATAAAATAATTAAATAAATTATTTTATTTTTCAAATGCTTATAACTCACAAATGGTAGCTCAGATTAAAAATCTGATACCACCGCTGGACTCAAGAGGGCATGCTTTATTTAAGCAGATACTAACTTTGGCTGGCGCGGGCCACCAATGAAAGTTAGTTTTTTTTCATAAATAAAATAATTAAGTGAAAATTATTTTATTATAAAATCCATAACTTCTAAAAGGTAACTCAGATTAAAAATCTGAGAGTACCGTTGGGTTTTTTGGGGAGTGTTTCACTTGGGAAAAGCCTAACCTCGACCGGAATGGGTTGAGAGTGACTGTAAATAATTTTCTGAACTTTTTTTTCGGGTACGTTCAGTAAACGTGTGAGAAAGTTTTTCTAACTTAGTAACTGGTGATCAGAATTGAAATCTGAGGGAACCATTGAACTTGCAGCGCTGATATTCTCTTAAGGAGACTTTCACCTCGACAGAAGATGATCGAGGGTGAAAGTTAGTTTTTGGGTTTTTTGTGAATGAATAAAATAAAAATAAAGCTGTGTAGATTTATTTTTATTTTGTTTGTTAAACCTCTATGTGGAAGTTGGAAGGGGGGTCCACTAGAACTAAACCTCCATGTGGAAGTTGGAAGTGGGGACCACCAGACCGTAATCTTCCATGAGAGGTTATGGTGGTGGGGACCACCTGAACCATAACCTCCCATGATAGGTTATGGTGGTGGGGACCACCCAGGTCTAAACCCCCCTTTAATTGAGAGAAACTCTCAACCCCCTCATTAATGTGGAGGAGTCTCTTGACTTCCTCCACATTAATTGTGCCAATTCACATACTATTAATTGTGCCAACTTAGTTAATTGGCTTGCCCCCTTTTTAAATTAAGTAACAATGTCGTTGGAATTTAGGAAGGTTCCTAATAAATGAACCATCATAAATTACATGATCGTTACCTACCTCCCTCCCTCTCCTATATATATGAAGCTTGAGAGGAGGATTTGGGATAGCTTCACCAAGCGTCGAAGCACTGGTAAAGTGATGTGATGCCCAACACTTGGAGGATTACGCTCCCCAATGAAGAACGCTCCACCAAGGAAGAACGTCGACCTCCTTCGACTTTCTTCCTCCGAACTTCCTTCGACGTAGGACATGTTCATCTATAATGAATCAACGTCCGCCTTCTCGCACCGACATCAACCAACATTGAACAAGGTAGGGTTTTTAATTAAGTATGATTTTATTCCCTTGATTCTTTCCTTCTAAAAACAAAGAATGTGGATCAACTTATTATCAAGTTGATCCGCAGATGTTTTACTTACGGGCTAGGAATAAATTGTTGTGGGAAGTTGTAGGGGTTTATTATTTATTTTATTTACACTTCCCATGTTCTCCAATCTTTTTCCTTTGCGTGGTTGGGAATATATATTATCGAGGGATTATGGGAATTGATGTTTTAAAAAATATTCCATTCTTGTTCTTTGTTTATGTTCTTGAAGACCGTTTGCTACCACTCTAAACGCGGAGGGTGAGGGCCAAACTAACATGGCACGACTCCATCCTTCATTCTTATTTGTGATGATCTTTGGAATGTAGGAAGGTGACGAGACGACGAAGGTGACGAAGGCAACGGCGCCGCCCATGCGGCCTCCGCGACCCGCGCCGACCCCGCAGTGCTCCGGCCTCACAGCCGAACCGGCCGCGCCTCCCACCGGCCACGCCACCCATCGGTCGCGCCCCCCGTCAGCCGGGCCACCCCGGACGCGTCGCCCGCCGGTCGTGCCACCCACAGGCCGCACCACCCATGTTGCGCCGGCCGAACCGGCCGCGCCACCCACCGACCACCAAGCCGCCCCGGCTCACACTGCCCGCCGGTCTCCCGAGCCGTCGCGCCCTCACGGCACCCTCCCGGCCGAATAGACCTCGGGGCACCCTCCGAGCCGAACTGGCCCCACATCCTGGGCCGAACTTCCCTCACGCTGACCTGCGGCCGGTTCGCGCCCTCTCGGCTCTTCGCGGCCCCTCGCGGCCTGCTGGGTTGGTCCCAGCGGGCCGGGACCAAACCAACGGGTTGGTCCACCCAACGGGCCAGGCCATACCCAATAGGTCAGGCTGGGTTGATCCGAACTAGGTCGTCCTAGGCTAGGTCGGGTCGGGTCGGTCCAACCGGGTCGGACTAGACCCAGGCCCACTATAACCCTTTTCTTTTTTTGGCCATATCTTTATCACTGGACGTCCATTTGAGGAACCGTCAGCGGCGCTGGAAACCTTGGAGCAAGAAAGTCCCTTTGAGTATACTCCACTGAAGTTTTGGATTGAGATGGAATACGGTCAGGTTGGATCGATCGCGAATCCAACTGGGCCCCCGAGACTAAATGGCTAATAACTCACAGACCGGGTGTCCGATTGACGCGTCATCTGTTGCGTTGATACCCCTATGATGTGGAGGACCTTTGAGATACTTATTCATGGGATTTAATGACAATTGTATTATCGACCAGTAGCTTGTGGAGTGGATCCTCCATGAGACGAGCGAACGTAGTGCGGAGACCTAGTAGTTGGCTAAGACCTGACGACTGCTAACCGTTTTACTCGGAGTGACTCTACTAGACCAGTGGGGAGCGCCTTGGTGTCGCGGTAGACCCATGGTGGAGGAATTCACTTTATGACGCAGTAGACCCTTGGTACTCAACAGGAGGAGTACCTTAGCAGGCTACGAGGGGGAGCGCGCTTAGTGACGCGGCAGACCCACAATGGGGAGCGCCTCTGTGTGACGCGGCAGACCCACGGTACTCGAAAGGAGGAGTAACTCAATAGTCCAAGGTTAGTGGGAAGAGTGCTTGGTGTCTCCGAAGACCCACTGTACTCGATTGAGTAGTAGTTCTCCAGCAGCTGAGGTTTTGACAATGTGAATAAAATCATGGTTGAGCTGAGTCAGTTTTTCTGTGTTTTGCTCATGATTGAGATGGATCACTTGATAACTTAGGTATATGTATGGGAATATACCTAAGTAATGTTATCTGTTGATTTCATACTTTGTGGTTTATCCTTGGTAGATTTTTGTGAGACCTTGAGGGTCTCGGGGTCCCCACTGAGTATCGTTATACTCATCCCTGCACGGGCTATGCCCACACCTTCTTGTGTTGGATGCAGATGACGGACAACACTGACTGTGGCTGAGAGTTTTAGGACTGGATGGTACCAGAAGGTGGACCATATGGAGAGTCAGTACATAGAGGAGAGGGAAGAGCGTAGAGAGTTGAGGAGGTGATATGTACCTACCCTTCAGGTAGGAACCTCAGAGGGCGATCCAGTAGGTGTCTTCTTTTTTTTCTTCATTTGTATTTCAATCCAGTTGTACTTGTACTTTCCAGTTGGGCTTGTATTCCAGCCCCTTTTTACTTAATGTACTCACTTGTTTACTATACAGTTGACTTGCTTCTGTATCTTGTTGTTTGTTTGGTTTCATGAGATTATAGGTTATAAAGGCAATTTCTTCCCAGTTTTAGGGAATACGTCTTTGGTGCTAGTCGCCAACCTCTAGCCTATGGAAGGCGGGTTTGGGGTAGTCACAGCATGGGCCCTGGGGGATGGGTCGTGATACCTAGAATCATGGTCATTGTAATCACCCTTGGTTCAAACTCACATGCTCTCTTTACTGTTTAGGGTCACATGAATCGTTAATATTCTTAGTCTTTAGTAAAAATATTAAAGTAATGATTAAAATAATGGAAACCCCCTCTTTTTCTTCACTATAAATACCACCCTTACCCCCATATCCCTCTCACACCTATCAAGCTTTGAGCATTGTCTAAGTTTTGAAAAATACCCTTCCCGCATCCAATAATTTCTGGTCTCACCAAAAGGCCAAAACCCAAGGCCTTAAGGAGGATCTCAAGGAGAAGAGATCAAGAAGTAAGATTCCTCTTTCATTTTCTTGTGTTTTCTTTTAAATTCCTTTTCTTTTCATATACTCCTTTACCCTCCCCTTATCCAAGAGGAATGAAAGCTCTATAATCTTATATATTCTAGATTTTATCATGTTTATGGAAAAAATTCAACACCATTCTTCCTCTCCTCTTCCTCTTATTCTAAAAATAACAACACCATCCATGATGTGCCAATTTACCAAAATTGTGGATTTTGTGTTTTCAATTTCCATTACTTCCTTCAAAACTGGTTATAAAACCATTTTAATGGTTGAAAAATATTTTAAAGTGTATGATAATATCCTCTTTCATGTTTTGGAATTAACATATATACATAATATTATGTTATATAATGAAACTAGTTCGTGATTATCAAAGAACCACCAAAATGATCTAAATGGATATCACTAATGATTTATCTAAAGATTCATCCTCATACCATATAACCAAAATGATTTGTGGAATAATTTAATATTATATAAACATACTAATACCATTTCATTCCACTTCTGGAGTTTCACTTCCATTCTATAAGGAAATCCTTTACGAACCGACCTTGGAAATCATGTAAAGAACGCACCTGAAACAATGGAAAGAACAAAATATTATTAATTAATGGGTGGAATGATGTTATAAAATGATCATATAATGTGTTATAAACATCAATATGTTTTTTTAAAATATTAATAACACTCTTTCAACCATTATATCATAGGTTTAAACAAGTTTCAAGTAAGACAAACCTGAGGTAAGGGAATTTTTAATCCATTTTTCATTCTTTAGGTTATCCTTCCACTTCATTGATTATATGGTCCTAAGAATATTTGTGTAATGAATTTTTGTTTATATTATATTGTATCATGTGGATTTACAATGTATACACATAATCCTTTCATTCTATTAATTATCATTTCAATTATATGATATTTGTAAGGGACTTTCCTTTAAAAATCCTCTTTCAATTTTTTTTACAAAATTCCAAAGCAATGTTTTTATGAAATTATTCATGTATTATGATTATGTTATGGATCATGGGAATTTTTTATGATGAATGGTGTAACCTATATCTCCCTCCAATGCATTATGTATGTGTAAGTTTGAGGTCGATTGTATGGTTACTCCAAGTGTAACTGTGATGATTACATCATAAGGTAGTCGTGAGGGTTGTAAGAGTTGGTATCCTAGAACCAGCTGGTTGTACTTTGATTACATGGATATTTAATGTCTTTAAATATTAAATATATTATTACATATTGTTCATTGTTCTGTGTGAATATGATGTAATAATGTGCTAGAGTATTTGTTTCATGGATAAGGTCATGGTAGTTCCCCGTTATGATGAAAATCTTGAATTTCTATAACAATATTCTTAAATATAGATCTATGGTTTGATGACATACTATGATGGGACACATATAATGCAGACCGGCATGTGCGGGTACTCATAAGAAGATGATACTTCCTCTCATGACTTTTGCATTTGGTAATCTCCAAAACAGAATATTATGAGAACATACCTGCCAGTAGAAATTTTTCATGTTTTCGTGTCATCAAATATTTCTATCTACGAGCATGTGTAATGATACTTAGACATTAAGATAATCATTAATATATTTCACGAATCACGCACTTTGATTTACTGATGAAAATCATCCCGCAGACAGTTGGTGGAAAGCAGGGTACGTTGGTTGCATCATGAGTGGCATGTTATTAATGGATAAGTCAAGGAAGGATTTGTCCTTTCCATTTATGGAAGTTGATATCTTGACCCTTTGATTAAAATAGAACCTTCATGCAAAATTACAATTCCATGGTGTAACAATGAGTTTATTTCAGGTAGTCAAAGAATGACATATCAAGCATAAAAGTTGATGATGTTGTCATGAAACCTGCTTGATGAGATATTGCGACAAAGGTATTATATTACACAGTGATCGTTCGTATGTGGTTGTCGTTGTTGAGACTTTAAGTTCTTTCTATTGGGTGCCTTGACCCGTTGCTAGAAATTAGTCTTGGACTTTAGGCAAGCCCACCTAATGCCAATGAGAAAGAATCCTAGAGGGTCACACACTAAGTGTTTCTGGTGGTCTTGGTTAAATTCTATTTGAATTTAATTAATAAATTTTATTCTCAGGATAGTGGAATAATTTTATTCAAGTTAAAATGATTGCATAAATTAAATAAATATTTATTCATCGGATTGTGGGTAAAATATATTTATTTATTTTATTGAACATTTAATAAATATTTATTTACTAGTTTGTAAATAAAATATTTATTTATTTATTCAGGTGTTCAATAAATGGAAGTGGAGTTCGAGTGGACCAAGGTTAGTCTAGTTGTAAAATAATTATTTTCAAGATGGTGAATAATTATTTAACTAGTTTGCACAAATTAAAATAAGGTTGCTATTATTTTATGACGTGGAATTTTATTTATAATTCTGTTTTTTGAAAGTTGGCACACCATAAATAATGATGTGGTATTATTATTAATAGCATGGGTTTTCTCTAAGGTTATGAATGTATTTAATTGTTGTTACACAATTAAATATTGTAACTGAAGCTCCATGTCTATAAATTGACACATACGTCTATTGTTCCATGTACCAAACCGCAAACCTGGTGAATTGAGAATTTTTGAGCTAAAAAATTTCTCTCTCAAATCATCTTCCTGCCCCTCTCAAGAACGAGAGACATTATTCAAGGCCGAAGAACAAGTGATCAAGAACAACCGACACAAGACACTCGGTTCACCGCGCTAGCACTGGGAGAATACTACTAAAAATATGGCTTATAATGGTGCTAAAAATGGCCTTTAACAGTGCTAAAAAAGCACTATTAATCTCAGTGAAGATAAAGGGGGGTCCCCTTTATCAGCGCTAAAAATAGAGCTGATAAATGTATAATATATCAGCGCTATTTTGAGCGCTGATAAAAACTACCTTTATCAGCACTCAAAATAGCGCTGATATATTATCCATTTATCAGCGCTTAACTAGCGCTGATAAAGGCCAAAGATCCTATCCAAAACCAGAACCTGCACAGAACCTGCCCATCACCTGCACACATTACAGCACCTACACAGAGTCCAAACAAAACCAGCACACAGCACACACAACACCCACACACAAAGCACAGAAGAACAAAAATGATACTTACATTTACTTTAAATCATGAATACAAAACAACACACTTCTATATACATTTAAAACAATGTTTAATTTGGTTACAATTACATTTATCCAACAAACAGTTAAAAAACAATGATGTTCCATCCTTTTTGCATCCATCCGCTCTAAAAAATTGTCGTCCATGGCGGCAGTTTCCGAACAAAGCATTCGAACTGAGGAAAGAGATTTCACCTACATAATAAAACAAATATTATGTTAGTAATACAATAATGAAATAAATAATGGGGTTGCTAAATGGAATTATACTAGTGAGGCACAAAACATAAAATAACCAATTAACGAAATTGGTGCATGGTTAGGGCTAATCATCTATAATAATCAAATGGCTCAATATTTAGTAGAACGTGTCTATATGTCCCCCCATTCCATAAAAAATAAGAACCCCCACCCCCTTCCCCAGTACACCCCCTACACACTGCCCACCCCCGATCACACCCCCTACCCCTGCACACTCCCTGCCCCCTGAACACCCCATGCCCCCTTCCCCAGCACACCCCTACCCACTGCACTTCCCCCCTGCCCATTTCACACCCCCCTTCCCACCCCCTACATATTTCAAAATAACCCAGCACACCCCCTACCCCTTCCCCCTACCACTTTTCCCCCTTCCCCCTCCCCCAGAAAACCACCCCTTCCCTCTCACCCTATCCCCTGCACATCATAAAGAAAATAGCTTGTATAGAAATTGTGCTCAATTTACATTATACACATCATATATATCAACACATTCTCATGTACTTTTATTCAATGTAAATACACATATATAGACTCTCTACATCTCATAATAAAACCCTCTTTAAAATTCACAAACGCATTAAATCCATTTGAAAACACTCATCACACAACTTTCTCATTTCTTCAAACACATTTAAAGTACTTAAGCATGAAAATCCACAAGAAATAAAACTGCATTCATTTTAAAAATAACTTTCAAGTCTATACACACCCCAAATTCTTTTGATAACACATTTATAACCACACAAACATTTCATATAGTACACTTAGCAAGCAAATACAGCATAATAAAATCATCATATAATGTAAAATCATGGAATCACCTATATAAAGCGTGGAATCTTCCGAAATCTCCTGGAAAACATAAAACCACACCTCCACAATACCTTAATAAGGACTGATTAAACATTAATATTGAATATATTAATGTAAAACCATGTTTAACTTGTGGTATTCCATGAGTTTAACATCCCACAAGGATAGAGGGTCATGATTTAATGTCTTACAGAGATGTAAGACCTGGGTGGATCAAAACACTTATAAAGGTGGATCAGGTAGATACATCTCTAGGAGGGAGCACCTGGAATGTTTACCTGATAGATGGATCAAAACGCCCAATGAGGTCTGACCCAAGTGTGGTGCATCCCATAAAGGTAAGGTTTCTCATTTTGAAGACTTATTCGGACGCCACTAAGGGAAATACAAGAGGGAAAATAAGTGAAGGTGTACCCCAGTGAGGGGGTCACCATGGTTTACCATTGGTTGGGATTTAACCTCATGGAGGCTTCCTACGTAACCTATTTAGAATACAAGGATCAAAACCCATATATTTAAAAGAGGTATGTTGTGGGTATTACCCATGGTTAGCTTCCCTTCACACTAGGAATACTCTTGGTTGGATGAGTATGGGTTTTGTGGGGCTTATGCATTGTCAGATTCTCAGGTTCTTCCAAGAGTAGCAATGGGATGAATGGGACATATGTGCTAAGATGGACCATATGAATGGTGTGATCCTTGTAAAGAGGCATGAGGCACAAAAAACATGTGGAGCTATCTCTAAACATTATTTATGGTGGCCATGGGGCTTATCAGACTCCCCATACCATCCATAAACACCTCAAAACATCACGAGGACCATATTCTACATGATGGTGCATCACAGGGTTGATTCTTTTGATGATGTACTGGTCGTTTGAGCTTGGATTTCATCTCAACCAGCCTTTCCCTTACTTGAATTATCCTGGGACACATATTTTGGTTCCAAAAAATCCCTCAACGATACTGATTATCTCATGCATCTACCTAGAAATAATTGTGCAAGTCAAACAACAACACATGTTCTCAAATACAAGTTCAAACAAATGAGATACAAAAAATGGATTTTTTTGATCCTCGGTGGTTTCGTCATTCACCCCATACGCACTGCACACCATCATGCCTTAATTCAATATTGATTTGTTCAAAGATCAATAATATGAATCTGGGGATAGAAAAAATTGAGTAATAAATTAAGATTTCAATATATCGTAGCATTCTCAATTCACCAAAAAAGGTTGGAGGATAATCAATTATCATATATAGATAACATAAGTGGTAGGAATTCACCTTCATCCTATTTGTGTACAATCTTCCAGCAGGTATGTTGCCCATTCGTTTCTAAACACATATATATCATCTTCTGAATATGAGTTTTTGCGACAGTCATAATAGTACTAAAAAAATATAAATACACAAAGGATTAATAAATATTTTAAATTAAATCGTAATTATTTTCGAAAATACCTCATCAGAGATGCTAGTTTGTTGATGAAATATGATCTCTTTCATAAATTTACAAACATAATAACCACAGTTATTTCCGTTTGTTTGTTTTGGACACTACAGAAACATCGACAACAATAAGTAATTTGTTTTGATATGTGTTTGGATAGTGCAATGTTATTATATATACCCGGATACTTTTCTAGTTGTAGATCTTATAGGCGTGCTCATCCTTATGCCTTGGATTCATTCCATGCATTAGATGATATTGATGCACCACCCTATCATAACAGAATCCTCATTAAAAGATAAAATAAATTATATAACTAGATGTTTAGTTTTAAAATGTTGGATCTAGTGTATTAAAAATTAACAAATGCCATCATGCGTGGTCGGTTTGTTGGATATCCATGCGTTGAATCCAGAAAATAAATATTTGGAGTATCCAAATTGACTGCAATCAGCATCCAATGCTCCCTAAAAATAAAAAAAGGAATAAGTAAAGAAAGAAATGAAAATATAGTTGATATGATTAAATTGTAGAGTTTTACCCCTGCATCGTTGGTATTAAAAAGAGTCGGTCATCCGTAATTTTGTTTTCAAACGATTTGAGCAGGGATGACATTATTGCAGCCTCTTTAACAGAATCTATTTCATCTTTTGAAGATGTGGTGTGAGGACTAACAAGTCCAAATTTTTGTTCATGGGGAAATCCCTTCAATTGTTTTTCATATATACGTCTGCGACAAATATAAAATGTATTTAGTCAAAATTATCAGAGTATATCAGCTTTTGTAAAATCAAATTATGAAAACTTACCTCATGTATACATTTACAACGGAGGCGCCTAGCCATTCATACTTGAGGAGTTCATTTACATTTTCAGCACTAATGAAATCTGAAATCTCCTCTCCATACATATATTTTTTGAAAGAAACTATGTGAGTACCACCGTCTTTCAACTTTGTATCCACATGAGCCTGCAATGATATTAACTGTGGATATAGAACGGGCGGGGTGAAGGTGCTCTCAGTAGACCATTTCAATCGGTTGGTTGATCCTTGAGATAGTTTTGAGCTGATATTTCATTTCACCCCATAGTCTTTGTCATTCTGTAATATCATTCATCAATTCAGATTTTTTTTCATTAAATGTTAAAGGTCCAGCTTGAAAAATAAATAAGAAATGAATACATTTTTGTCGACATGTTTTTTTACAAGAACGGTCGGCCATGCGATGAATGTTCCAACAGCTTGTTCAACCGTATGAATGTCGTCATCGTCATTTGGAATAGGTAGCTCGACACTCGGCTCATTAGCTACGTTAATTTACACTCTAAGATGATCTTTTGGAAGCTGCCTGTTGTGTAGCATGTCGTTTTGCGTATTGAACACCGTAGCCCTCACTATAAGGCGATAGGTGGGAGTTGATAAATATAAATCACAGTCATTTTAACCCTATGGAATATTAGTACAGGAAATGTATCAGTGTCTATATAAATCACATTTCACAGAAACAATTATTAAAACATTGATTACCTCATCTAAGTTAGGTTTTTTAGGGGAATGGCTCGCCTCAAAGATGGTGGGGGGTGGGGCGAGATCGTCACGCATGGGTTTTTGTTGAGTTGTTTCTTCTCTTTGCCTCTCCCCCATAAATTTTCTATCATCTCTCTCTAGTATTGTAATTCTTCTTGAAAAATAGATAATTGTTCTTGTAGAATTTCCATATTTTCATTTTTATCCCCCGCTTGTTTTTGTTTTTGAAAATATGTTCAGGGTGTCACCCCAAAACCCGCACCTCTGACGCGGCCATACTTTTCTAGCTGCTTCAAGGCTGCTAAAAGTATGTCTGCATCTGGTGCGGTTATTGTTGATTCTTGTGACTATTTTAGATAGAAAATATAGAAAAATAAGTATTTATTGTAATGTAATATTGATTTAAAGCAAATCAAATTTATATTATGTCATACTTACACATGTTTCCCACACTTTTTGTGTGTTTTCATCTATCAATGTCCCCTCTTTATTTACACGAGCCTCCTTTCATAGCACATGGCGTGGGATGGATATGGCTTTCGATTTCGATTCATCAATCTTCATATAAACAAAGAAACATGGTTATGGTGTTTTTTTATGTCACATACTAGAAGTAGGGTAGATTTAAAAGACGTACCAATTTTTTCTCAAGTTCAGCGTACCCCATCCTTGCTTTACGGTAAGGGTATGCTGGTTCTGTTACGCGTTTTTTATTTTCAGCACTCAGTAGCTGTTTCATAAATAAAAAACTATCAATCAGAGTGATGAATACAAGCAAAGGTCAAACAACGTATTACCCCACACAATGTACCTTAAAAGTATTCTCCCCACGACGGTTGCTAAACGCATCCCACGCTCCTTGGGATATCAAGTGTGCGTAAAGAGGAGGTGGGTGCGGCTTGATTTTCCCTTCTGCATCTTTAAGATGATATTTCGTTAAAATTTTGCGGAAACCTCTATGAATCCTTCCTGCAACTCTTAATACATATTACTTGTGCGAGACATATACTATAAATGCACTCTGCAATGGATGATGAAGAGTAAGTCAATGTTTTGGTATTTTATTTTATTTTAATAAATTAAAAAAATGATATCATAATGTTACCCTAATCTCTTCCCACATTAGTGTCTTCAGCCCAGTGACAACATGGTGCCACGACTGTACATCAATCGGCACATGTTGCCGAGTGATGATTCCAATGTAGCTACTAAAGATGGCTTTGTTGGGGTTAACATGTTGGCCTCGCTTATTCCATCCCACCTCAAATTTGATGTCTTTTGCTTTTGCCTTAAGGATTTTGGCCAACACTGTCAAACTACGACACTCTTGTTTTTTTTCACTTTCAGGGTTTCATTTCCTACCATTTCCTCAGAAGTAGCATCAATATCGTCCCCCGGAGTGCTAGCATCGGCAATGGGACCAGCAGCAACAGGTTGAGAAACCTGTTGTACCTCAGCACTGGGACCAGCAACAACAAGTTGAGAAACCTGTTGTTGCTCTGCACTAGGACCACCAGCATTTGGTTGAGAAACCTGTTGTTGCTCTGCAATGGGACCACCAGCTGCTAGTTGAGAGACCTTTTGTGCCTCGGGATTGGGCGCATCAGCAGGCGCAGAAGTCATTATCTACAAAAGTGGTTTAATATTTAATTTAGATTACATAAAAACATCAGCGAACAGATAATAACATAACGTAACACAATTTATGTTACAATAAACAAATAACCTGATTATTATACTCTATCATTTTTCTTTAAAGGCTGAAGTGATTTGACTCCTCTATCGACTATGTAAATTCCTTCATTGTGGTCTCCTCTGACATAAAAAACGTAGTCTACATTTGGACCACTGCGAAATGATTGTGAAGTCCCTATAAAAGGGTCAACCTCTGTTGAACTTTCATCTGACCCTTCAGTTGTTTTTGTCGATAACAGGACAATTGACCAATTTTGGTTTGCGGGGTCTGGAACATAAAATACTTGTACTGCCTGTGATGCCATTATAAATGGTTCATTTTCTCCCCTTCCTTACTGAAATCAACTTTCACGAATCCTAATTCATCTATTTTAACATCACTCCTCTTATCAAACCACTTGCATTGAAAAATCGGCACTTTGAATTTCATATAATCCAACTCCCATATTCGTTTGATGATGCCAAAGTATGACATATTCGCATAAATTAGATTTTTGTCCTTAGCACCGGAAACATGCATCGCCTCAGCCACAAGTGTAACCCCGCTATTTTGCATGGTACTATCTTCATCATGTTCATTAGTATAAAATGTATAACTGTTAACTGCATAAGCATTGTAAGATAATACGTACACACTTGCTCCTTCGGCCAGCCATCGAAGTCGTTCTGAAATTGAGTCTGGATTTTCATCTAACTGCTTAAAAATATAGTCTTGAAACCATCCTATAAACTGTCGATTATGTGTATCTGATATCCATTTTTCAGCCCTAGAAGGATTCAAACGCCTAAGAATTTCTTTGTGGGTTTGAACATATGGATCAACGTTGAAACTGTTATGAAAAACGTAAAGGTGGGCCTGCTCCCGATCTGTAATATTGATTGTGACAACCTCTCTTCCAGAAATTCCTTCACCCTCAATCCACTCAGTGTGATGAGATTTCGGTAGGCCAACGATTTCCACACCAGACAGGTATTCAGTACAAAATTCAACAGCTTCTTCAACAATATATTGCTCCACAATACAACCCTCTGACCAACTTCGGTTTTTGACATACCCTTTCAAAATCTTCATATACCATTCAATGGGGTACATCCATCTATAATGTACAGGACCACATAGTCGAATCTCTCTCACCAAATGAACCATCAAATAAACCATCATATCGAAAAATGTTGGTGGGAAGAACATTTCCAATTCACATAATATGACGAAAATTTATCTTTCCATAGTTGGCAATTTCGCCGGGTCTATAACTTTGCTGTATATAGATTTGAAGAAGAAACGGAGCTTCGTTAATGTATGGCGGACATTCTTGGGAAAAAATGCAACGTAAAGCTATAGGAATTAGATCTTGCATCAAAACATGGCAGTCATGTGATTTCAGACCCTTTAATTTTAAATCTCCCATTGACACAATGTTCTTGATATTTGATGAATACCCCTATGGAACCTTTACGTCATTCAAGATGTTGAAAAACTGATATCTCTCTTGCCTGGAAAGAGTGTAAGCAGCAGGAGGAAGAAATGTTCATTTTTTCACCCTTCACTGGTGTCAACTCTTCTCGTATTCTCATCTCAACCATGTCCAATCTAGCCTTAATTACATACTTTTTTTTGCCGGGTGCATTTAGCAACGTGTCGATGACACTATCACATACATTTTTTTCAACATGCATAACATCAAGAAAATTTCTGACATACAGACAATTCTAGTATGGTAATTCAAAAAAAACTGATCTCTTTTTCCAACCAGTTTTCTTAAGGTTTTTCGAAAATGGTTTACCAAAAGTAGTGTCCAAATCTTTCACTTTCTCAAACAATTGATCACCTGTTAGTGGAGACAGTGTTGTACGTTCCTCTGAACTTCCGTCGAATGATGTCGTCCAAGATCGGTACTTATGTCGTCGGGGTAGAAATCTGTGATGTCCTAGAAACATGGGTTTCGATGAATGTTTCAACCTAATTGACGGTGTACCTTGTTCGCAAATGGGGAACCCTTGAGTTCCTTTAATGCTATATCCTGACAAATTTTCATAATCAAGAAAGTCATTTATCGTCCCGTACAACATGGCTTTCAAAGTGAACTATTCATTTTTGTAAGCATCATACATCGTAACACCTGAATCCCACAATATTTTCAAATCCTTGATCAATGGGGCCAAATAAACATCAATATCATTACCCGGTTGTTTTGGTCCTGATATAAGCATAGATAACATGATGTATTTTCGTTTCATGCATAACCATGGTGGTAAATTATAATTTACCAACATAACCGGCCATGTACTGTGACTGCTGCTTTGAAAACCAAAAGGATCCACCCCATCTGTAGATAACTCCAGACAAAGGTTTCTCGGCTCGTTCCCAAATTCAGGATACTCGTGATCAATTATCTTCCACTAAGGAGAGTCTGCAGGGTGACGTAGTTTCTCATCTTTAATTCTTGTATCTGCATGCCATGTCAATTGTCCTGCAGTCTCCTCACTTCCATATAGACATCTAAACCTAGGAATGATTGGAAAGCACCATACAACTTTCGTAGGACTAGAATCATCTTTCTTGTATCAGGAAGCACCAGACTTTGGGCATTCTTTAAGTGATTTGTGGTCCTTGCGAAACAATATACAGTCATTCGGGCAAGCATGTATTCTTTCAGAGATCATACCCATCGATCGTAGCATTCATTTGGCATCATATGTTCGGCTTGGGAGTTCATTATCTTTTGGAAGAATGTCATTCAGGAGATCAAGTAGTTCCGTAAAACTGGTGTCACTCCACCCGTTGCCTTCTTTCAAATTATACAGCTGTATTAATGTTGTATATTTAGTGCAACCAGCATACAATGGCGTTTTTACACAACTCTTTAACTTCTCAAACAATTTTGGGCAATCACGAAGTTCATCTTCAACTGTCCTTGTCATTTCCTCAATACGATCTTCATCATCGTTCACATTTATAATCACACCCTCCATACGATCATCTTCACTGTTCATGCTTCTAATCATATCAGATGATCTATAAAATGTCGTGTTCTCTGAGTCACTACCTACATTGGTTTTTTCCTCGTGTTTATTCCAACATGTATAACTTCGATCTATTCCATGACAGATCAGGTGTTCTTCCAACTCCTCTGGACTAATTTGTCTTGAATAACAACAGCGTAAACACGGACAAAGGATTTGAGAAGGGTCACATGCATGATCTTCTGAAAACTTGATAAACTCTTTCACGCCATCTTCATACTCTTTTTTCAACCGATTGGCATTCATCCATTCTTTATTCATATTCATCGTCTTTATGGGTTCGATCTCGAGAACTTTCCTAATATTATGTTTTAATTAATCAGGTAGCATTGTTTGGGTTTTATAAAAAAAATCATGGTACAAATGCCTTTAAACACATGTGAAATCCATATACATGGTGTGTCCAGTAGGGTGAACATCATGTATGTATAAGATACCTGATTTAATCTGACATATATCATATTTATTCCAAGTTAGTCTTACAAAGACTGAATGATGCCTTAGAAAATACATGACATGCGAACAAGAGGAAAGTAATGAGTAACAGGAGAAAACAGTAATAAATATGATGTTATCTCAATGTACTCAAGGTGATGATAAGATGTTGGTCAAGATCAACTATGGGTTGGGAGTACACTAATATTTAATTGAAAAAAAAAACTACTAAAAACTGATCCAGAAAAGGATGAAATATCCTATTAATCAAGTCCCTTAATACAACCAATGCATTAGTTAAACCAAAAATCATCGCTAAAAAATCATACAGGCCATAACTACTCCTAAAAGCAGTCCATGGTAGGTCCATCGATGTCCAACTCATCTAATGGTATCCTAATGTCAAATCTATCTTGGAGAAGATCATAGAACCTCATAGATGATCAATGTGACTATCAATGCGTGGATGAGGATACATATTCACGACTCTCATCAGGTTCAATCTTCAATAGTCCAACAAAAGAATAAATACCAATCAACCATCTATTTTAGAGCACTATAAAACCCCATGGTAAAGTACTATGCCATATGAAACCATTATATTCTATATCATCAAATTGTAATTCAAACAACTGATGCTCTTTCAGTGTTATTTTAGAAATTATGATAGAAACTGAATTTTCTCCCAAAACTAACTAGATTATAAAATTTATCTCTTTATTAAGAAGTAAATTTTATACCTCATCAGTGAAGACATCCTAAAAATGTACTACCATTGGGGAAAAAGAATCCTACAGCATTCTAGCAACATCTACAATATGCCTGACTATTTGATCCATTAGGGTACAGTAAATATATAATTATAACATGCTATTTAAAATGAAATGTGGAAACAGGAAATCATACAGACTCCTGATAAACCCATAATACAAAACATATCACCTAGTATGTCTGTCACATACACAAATAAATAAATTAGAAAAAAACATGCTACAAAGCATAAAGGTACCATTAAATACTTACATTAGTCAACTTGTTTTAGAAATTGTTTATCTTCATCTGTGCCTTGTACTTTCACCCATGAATTTGAAGTTGAGTATGCGTACACGATAGTTGACCTTCTTAGAGAAGAGTTTCTGGAAGAGTATAAGAGACATGAAGCAATGAAGATCATTAGAGTATTGGAGCAAATGTGAACCATCATAACCTTGGTAGACCTCTCACACATGTGAACCATCATAACTAACCAATTACCATATACTTCATCTTAGAGTCAAGATATCCCTATGGAACCTATAGGGTATCCAATTCCGCATCATTCACAAACAACCCACTTGTGTTGCTAAATATCAATAACATCTCTTATTTCGACACTCATCACTAATTATGAATCATATCCCTAGACATAATCATAATCACATTAAGACCACACTATCTATTATGGAAATCCTTACTGGAATTAGGCTCAAGATATGGTATCATTCATATCTCACATCTATATTCACTATTTGGTCCTCACACACACAATATATAAATAATATACCAAGGGAATACCATCCATGGAACTCACATCCCACCTTGAGAGCATGAGGAGGAGGACGACGAGGCGGCGGCGGTCGGGGTAGTGAGGGTGGAGGCGGCGGTGGCGGCAGAGGCAGAGGTGGAGGCGACGGCAGAGGCAGCGGCGGTCGCGACAACGAGGGTGGAGGCGGCAGAGGCAGAGGCGGTCGCGGTAGCGGGAGCGGGGGCGGAGGCGGCGGCGGCGGCGGAGAAGGAGGAGGACGAGGAGGACGAGGAGGAGGAAGGAGGAGGAAGGACGAGGACGAGGAGGACGAGGTCGCGCGGCGAGGGGCCTGGTTCAGCTTCCGCGAGAGCTTGACCGCGTGCAAGCGAGGATGGCCTGTTAGTGTTATTAAATAAAAACCGACAGAATCTTTATCAGTGCTTGTTAAAAGTGCTGATAAAGGTATGTTTTATCAGTGCTAAAATAAAAGCGCTGATAAAGATCTACCTTTATCATTGCTTATTTTAGCGCTGATAAATGTAACATTTATCAGCGGTTTTATATAGCGCTGATAAAGGCATACCCCTTTATCAGCGCTTTCTGTTTAGCGCTGATAAAGGGCAGTGCTTCCCTTACCCTGTTTTGTGGTAGTGGAATGAGTAGTGTTGATCAGAGGCCATTGGAGCACGTGTGGATCACCGCTAGAGGATTCTAGTTTGGATCCTTGTAAGCGCAACAAGATAATCTGGAAGGGTCATTCCAGACGATCAATATCATCAACAAAGAAAATACCAAATATCCAGGTATTATTTTCTTTATGAAATTAATTATAAACATGATGCACAAGATCCTCTCTAAAGGTTTCAGGCGTCTTACTTCTTTATCTAAATCTTTGATTCTATTCCATGGAGAATGGCGTTCATCATCATATTGATCCCGGAATAATCATTGATCATGATAAAAATTAAAGTTGGGTACCGGCCCAACCGTGCTTCCACTGTGCCTTGAACCTTCAAGTGGTATCAGAGCTGTTACATCATAGTTTATAATTATTTAAATAATTTGTTGATTATTTGCAGTTTAATAATTTAGTTTTTCAATTCAAGGTTAATCGTTCTTGTAATCTGGATTTCGAGATCTGTTCTCCTCTTTTCGTTTCTCACAGATTTCACAAAAACAAATGATTTTTTAATTAAAATTAAAATGGAGAACTTATCAGGAGGCGCCGACGATTATGCCTAGGTGACACGAAAGTACACGTCGTGTGTTCGGACTTACACGCTCTGTTCTATGCCATACACGCCATGTAATCCAGACTACACATTGTGTAGTCGTGTTATTAATGGATAAGTCAAGGAAAGATTTTTCCCTTCCATTTATGGAATTTGATATCTTGGCCCTTTGATTGAAATAGATTCGTCGTGAAAAATTCCATGGCAATGGTGTAACGATAAGTTTATTTCAGGTAGTCAAAGAACGACATATCAAGCCTAAAAGTTGACAACACTGTCGTGAAACCTGCTTGATGAGATATTGCGACAAAGTGATTATATTACACAGTGAGAGTTCATATGTGGATGTCGTTGTTGGGACTTTAAGTTCTTTCTCTTGTGTGTCTTGACCCGTTGCTAGATAGTAGTCTTGGACTTTAGGCAAACCCGCCTAATGCCAACGAGAAAGAATCCTATAGGGTCACACACTAAGTGTTTTTGGTGGTCTCAGTTAAATTCTATTTGAATTTAATTAATAAATATTATTCTCAAGACGGTGGAATAATTTTATTCTAGTTAAAATGATTGCATAAATTAAATAAATATTTATTCATTGGATTGTGGGTAAAATATATTTATTTATTTTATTGAACATTTAATAAATAATTATTTATTAGTTTGTAAATATAATATTTATTTAAGAGAATAAATTATTTATTTATTTATTCAGGTGTTCAATAAATGGAAGTGGAGTTCGAGAAGACCAAGGCTGGTCTGGTAGTAAAATAATTATTTGCAAGACGGTGAATAATTATTTAACTAGTTTGCACAAATTAAAATAACGCTGCTATTATTTTGTGACGCGTAATTTTATTTATAATTCCATTTTGCACAAGTTGGTGCAACATAAATAATGACGTGGTATTATTATTATTGGGTTCTCTATGTAATGTATGTATTATATAGTATATAACATAATTATAAGAAGGGAAATTCCATTGATAAAATTATTGGTTTGTTACATTTTCCCCCCTTTTGAAATTCCACCCTTGAAATTTTGTTTTACATACTAAGGTGAAAACATGCAAGGGTATTTATCATTCATCGCTTCCTCTGGTTCCCATATAGCCTCTTCAAGATTATGGTTCTTCCACAACACTTTGACTAGGTGGGTCATCTTGTTGCGTAGGAGTTTGTCTCTACGGTCTAAGATCTTTACTAGATGTTCTTCATACGAGAGGTCGTTCTCGAGTTGTACCACATTCAGATTCAGTACATGTAAGGGTTGAGATATGTACTTCCTCATGAGAGATACATGGAACACATCATGAATTTGAATCATATATGGTGTAAGTGCAAGCTGATAAGTCGTTTCTCCTATGCAATCAAGGATCTCAAAGGGGTCAACGTACCTTTGGTTAAGCTTCTCTTTCTTTCCAAATAGCCAAACTCTTTTGTCACCATAACTCTTTTGCCGACTCTAAATTTTCAAAGGATCGAATAACAATTGAAAGATGGGAGAGTTGGATCGGTACTATCATGCCCCATGACACATGTTCATGTATCATGTTTGCCAATGTTATGCTTGTCCTAAAGTGAACCTACTGAAAATCACAAATTCTAGCCCAAATTTAACGCTAAGGCTAATTAGATGAGCTAGTGTATGTGATTTCAAATATATGATTTTAATATGCCATGCAAATGTGAAGAAAAAATCCCAAATAAAATCAAATGCAAGGGGAAAAAGGGAAAAACAAACATGTATAATACATAGAGATATGAAGATTTAACCGTAGACAGAAGCTATAGGTGGAGGTGGAGATGAAATAGGATGGAAATAGGATGGAATGGTAGAGGCAGTGTCCCAGTGTCAAACTCATCCATCAGAGCAGTTGAGTCGTCTTCCTTCAGTCTATTATCAATCCCCTCCGTCTGTCTCGGCATTTCTCACCGACTGTTCACCCCCGCAAATTCATGAAACCCTATAACCACTCAACCTGGATTCTCATACCTCACCCTTCGCCTTCATGTCCAACTCCCTGCTCGTTAGACGTCAGACATCCCGTCAATCCAAAAACAGAGCATGGAACTGGCCCGCGTATCGGAATCTCCGGCGGCTATGGTCTGGAGTTTGGAGGCTGGTTCGGCGGCGCGCCAAGCCCGGGATCGCCATCAAGAAGCTTGGAAGAACGAGCTGCAGAGCCCCTCGTACCAGAATAACAGATCCCAAACCGATGAACACCATAAAGGGTCTCCCCGATCCTTCCGATTTACAGAGACCCATCCGGATTGCAACTTTCAATGCCGCCATGTTCTCCCTCGCACCCGCCGTCCCACTGCCCACGCGACCTGCAGCCAGCGGCGATCATACGAAACCCGTGAGCGCCCAAGAGAAGAGCGGCTGGGAGGAGGCCGTGACTTCCAGCAATCACCCCAATGTCATATCGAAGAAACACCTTCCCCACCATCACTCGACGGCGAAACGGGCGGCGGCGAGAACGAAACCCAAGGTTTCGATCAATCGTGACAACGAGATCTCGCCACCTCGCAAGGAATCGGCGGGCTCCAGCAGAGTTGTGATGGAGGAAAACTCAGTATCATCGAGGAAGATCACCTGCAACTGCAACGGAAGTAACATTCCTGTCAGATCCCCTGTCTCCTTTCCGGCCAGCCCCGCTCCTTTTTCGTGGAATTCGGACCAGCTGGGGCGGATAGGGTGTGAGAGCATCCTGGATGTCCTCACCGAGGTGAATGCAGACGTGCTGGCTCTGCAAGACGTGAAGGCGGAAGAGGAGAAGGCCATGAAGCCTCTTTCCGACTTGGCTGCCGCCTTGGGGATGAACTACGTGTTTGCGGAGAGCTGGGCGCCGGAGTACGGCAACGCCGTCTTATCGCGATGGCCGATCAAGAGCTGGAGAGTTTGTAACATCGTCGACGACGATGACTTCAGGTGAGGATCGATTTATGAATGAATCAAAAAAATCACCAACCCACATGCACGCTTTGCTTGTGATTCGCTTGAGCAGGAATGTGGTGAAGGTGAGGATCAACGTGCCATGGATGGGAGAAATGGAGTTTCACTGCACCCAGCTGGATCACCTGGACGAGAACTGGAGGTTGAAGCAGGTGAAGGCGATAATGCAGACCACGGACTCTCACCACATCTTGGCTGGGGGGCTCAATTCCCTCACCGGATCGGACTACTCATCGGAGAGATGGTCTGAATTAACGCAGTTTCATGAGGAGATGGGGAAGCCAGCGCCGAAGGTCGAGGCGATGAAGTTTTTGGGGGAGAGAGGGTACGTAGATGCAGGGGACTCTGCAGGGGAACGCGAGCCGGTGGTCATCATTGTCAAGGGCCAAAGTACACTGCCGCCCACCTGCAACCTCTTATTCTTCCATTGATGCACCTCTAAGTCTCACGTACTTCTTCTTTACTTTGTGGAGCAGAAATGCAAGGGACGTCGAAATATGGGACGAGGGTGGATTACATTATGGCATCACCGGACTCTCCATACAAGTTTGTTCCGGGGTCCTACTCTGTGATGTCGTCCAGGGGCACTTCTGACCACCACATTGTTAAGGTTGAAGTGGTGAAGGGCAGCGGTAACAGAGCTCGTAGGTACCAACAGAGAACAAAGCCGAAAGGCGTGAGGACGATGACCAAACTGTGTTCTTCTGGAGAAATTTAGACACTGTAAGTTTAGGTATTGTATGAGTCGTCTCGAGTTTTAATGTTCCTGGAACTTCGGTGATTTTCTTTCGGTAGTGAAAGTAGAAAATGGGAAAGGGATTTGGTGATGTAGTGGTTACGATTAGGTTGGATTGGTTGCAGATGTGGATTAGACACGCCGAGGTGTGGGGATATCTATATATAATCATAAAAAACAAAGCATTAAAAAAACAGGACCATCCAAAACCTCACAAAGAGTCAATACCGACCATCAAAGCATGTGTAATAAATGGTATAAAAGGATTAAAATATTAATCTTAGAAAGGGTAAATGAAAATTATTAATTAGAGCATGTCTCATGAATGGTATAAAAGGATTAAAATATTAATCTTAGAAAGGGAAAATGAATATTATTAATTAATAGTTAATGAATTGATTAATATGAATTCAATGTTTGTATGCTCAATTGATGTCTAGACCTTAGCACTGGTGGACGACGATAATGACAAATAATTCTGAAGTTAGGTAGCTCTCCTCAGGGTTGTTTGTGCATGATATTATTTTATATTCACACGCAGGAAAAAAAGGCATTTAGCGACAGTCAAAAGTCGTCGCAAAAGACTTATTTGGGTCGTTCACCAGTGTCAAACAGCATACGCTTTTGACCATATGTTATCGCCTATAGCGACAGTCAACTGGTGATCATTATAGGCCAGAACGTGGCATCTTATAACGGCTACTACAAGTTTACAATTGTGACATTATAACAATCGTCATATGGTGGTCACTATTGCCCATCCATGTAAAGATCCGGATTTTTCCATGTAATTTTTTTTATTTATATGGGAATATTATGAGTCCACGAAAATTGAAGGCGCGTGATTCCGAGGCCTGGTGTGCCTGAAATGAATTTTTCAACTTTTTTTAAGTACGTTCAGTAAACGTGCGAGCGGATTTTTGTAACTTTTGAACCGGTGCTCGGAATTGAAATCCAAGGACACCGTTGAACTCGCAGCACCGATATTCGCTAAAGGCGACCTTCACCTCGACCGCAGTAGGTCGATGGTGGAAGTTAGTTTTTCAGTTTTTCGCGGAAGAAGAAAAATAAAATATTTAACACTTTATTTTTCTTTTGAAACCTCTCTTTTTGAATTATGAAGGTGGGGACCACCCGAGTTGGAAAACCTCCCATTCTGAATTCATGGTGGTGGGGACCACCCGAACCATTCCTTAATGTTGGGAAAACCTTTAGAATTCCCCAATTAATTGCGTCCACTCTAGGTTAATTAATTGTGCCAACAATTAATTGAGTAAATAGACTTAACTCAATTAAAGTTGGCTTCTCACCTTTTTGGTTGGGGAAATCGTTGGCAAAGGGGAGAGTCATAGAAAGCTTAGGAGAACCTTTGGAGAAACATTCCCTCCAAACGAAAAACGCCCTCTCCAACGAAGAACATACTTCAGAATCAAGAGCGAGGACGACGCACGAGCCCGACCTCGGAAGCGTGTTGCGGGAGCAACAATCGTTGGCACCCTCATCGCCTTCACCGACTTCATCTCACGACACTTCCAACGAGCAATCGAGGTAGGGATTGTTGTTTCAAGTACCCCTTACCCCGTTCCTGTCATCCTTCTTGAACTAAGAACATCTACACTAATTGCTACCGTTCTAACGCGGAGAGAGTGTGGGCCAAACGAACACGGCCCGACCTCTCCGCACCTTTTGTGGATTTTGGTGGTCTTGAATTGATGGCGACGTCCCGAGGCGAGTGCGGGAGTCTACGGAATGAAGAACGGGCCGCTGGGGCACGCTCGGTGACTCGAGGAATATCGCCGGTGACCGGCACCGGTGGGACTCGGGAGTGGCGGCCGACACTCCGTCCGGCCGCGACGACGACGACGGTGCAACCGCGTCTCCAGAGAAGGGGCGCGACGGAGCAAGGGCGGAAGCCAGCGCAAGGCCGGCCGTGCGAAGGGGGCGGCGGCGCGCGTCCGCGCCGTCGGGCATGCAGGAGCCGCGGCACGAGGCCGCGGCGGCGAAGGGAGGGCGGCCGGCTCACTGCCGGCCGCCTGTGGAGGTGCGGCGCGCGACCGTGCCGCGGAGGTGGGCTCACCGTCCGGCCAGCTAGGGAGCCGAGCAGGACTCAGGGTCCCGCGTGCCAGCTGCGAGTGCCACGTGGCACCTGCCGGTCGGCCACACAACCCGAATGGCTGGGCTGTTCAACCACCCAACTTGAACGGCTAGGCCGTTCGGGGTACCCAGGGGGCGCCTCCCCCTTGGGCGGCGGCTAGGGCGGACCCCACCACGGGGCCACCCAGCCGCGGGCCAACGCAGGCCAGTTGGCCACCCGGCGCAGGCAGCGCCAGAACCAGCGGGTCAGGTCGGACCCAGCAGGTCGGGTCGGACCAGACATAGACCAGCTTCGACCCCTTTCCACTCTTTCGACCATAACATGAGCTACGAGCGTCCGTTTAACGAACCGTTTGTGGCGCCGGAAACCTTGGATCGAGACGGTCCTTTTGGTATACCACACTTGAGTTTTGAATAAAGTTGGAGTACTTCCGGATTGGATCGAACACGAATCCAACCGGGCCCTCAGGACAAAAAGGCCAATAACTTACAAACCGGGCGTCCGATTGACGCACCATCTGTTGCATTGAGACCCCTATTACATGGTGGTCCTTTTTTATACTTCTTCGTGGGACTTCGTGGCAGTTGGAGTATCGACCTGTGGCTTGAGGATCGAACCCTCCCGGAATCAAGCAAGCTTAGTGCAAGAACCATGTAGTTGGCTGTAACATGAGAATGGGATCTTATGTGGGTCTGTGATTTGGGATCCTACGTGGGTCTATGTTCTAGGATCCCACATGGACCCACTCTAGGAATCCATGTGGGACTACTCTAGGATCCTATGTGGGTCTGTTGTACTATGATCCTACGTGGGTCTGATGATTTAGGATCCTACGTGGGTTTGCCTCTCAACAGAGAAAGATGATTCAGTAATTACATCTAATCATCTTTACTACCATACCTAATTTATACCTGGTGTGAGCTATGTCTTTACCTTTGTGGTAATCATCTGTGTGGCATACCTTTGTGGTACATACCTTCGTGGTGATACCTTTGAGGTATTCTTCTGTGTGGCGTTACCTTTGTGGTACTTACCTTCGTGGTGTGACATTCGTGGTAATCTTTCCTCTGTGGAACAGTTGAGCTCTTAGTTAAACGAGTTGGGCCTTGTGTTTTTCCTCATGAATTAGATGGGTATACTTGATAACTTAGGTATATGTATGCGCATATACCTAAGTAGGGTTGTCAGTTGTTCTCATAATTTGTGGTTTATCCTTTGTGGATTTTGTGAGACCTTTGAGGGTCTCGGGGTCCCTACTGAGTATTGTTATACTCACCACTACACGGGCTATGCCCGCACCTTGTTGTGTTTGGTGCAGACGACGAACAACGCTGACAGAGGATGAGGGTACCAGGACTTGGGGTAGCTCGGAGGTGGACATTAGACGAGGCATACCACAGGGATGACCGTTCGAGAGCTGTACCTACCCTTCAGGTAGGATCATTGGTGGGTGTTCATTGGAGCTGTTTACAATTTTACTTATACTTTCAGTTTACTTGTACTTTACAGTTGGACTTGTATTCTGGCCCCATTTTTCCTTCTGTACACACCCTGTTTACTATACAGTTTCACTTTGTGTTTGTATCCTGCTTTGTGCTTAGTTGTGTGAGTTACAGGTTATAAAGGAAATGCCTTCCCAGTTTTAGGGAATACGCCTTTCGGTGCTAGTCGCCAGCCCCTGGCCTATGGAAGGCGGGCTTGGGGTAGTCACGATGCGGGCCCCGGGGGACGGGTCATGACAAATTGGTATCAAAGGTGTCGGTTCTACCATAGAACATTGGACTCTGATATTTTATCGGAAATAGTATTAAGTGTTATGAGTGTGGTTATCAGTTTAGGGAATCCAGTGTTGGTGCGGCGACCAACGTATCCATACACCAGGACCCTGACTTCTGATTTCTGACTCAGTACATGAAAACACTGATCGCGTGTGTGTTTTGAAAAGTTTTCTTTGTGATCTCTTTAAGTCAGCTCACCAGGTATAACTTATTCACCGTGGTGCGCCTGTTTCTTTTCAGGATTCCTCCACGTAGATAGCCAGCCAGGGTTCCGGATATAGTACGTGATGATAGCCAACCGAGTGACGAGACCTTAGTGCAGGGCCCTCTTTCAGTAGAGGCACCAGCGGTGCCATTACCCATTGGTCCATCGATGCCACTAGCCCCAGCAGTAGAGAGTGCACGTTGTTTGAGCACGTTGCACGAGTTCCAACGCCAGAGGCCACCCAGGTTCAGGGGTGAGACAGACCACAGGCGGTTGAGGATTGGAAAAAGTCTGTGGTGAGGGTCTTCTGACTAGTAGGGACATCAGCTGATCTCATGGTGATCCTTGCCACCAGTCTTCTACAGGCAGCAGCAGAAAGATAGTGGGGCTTGATGCTCCAGGTTCATGATGAGGTGACACTTCTCTGGGCAGACTTTGAGAGCCTATTTCGGGCAAAGTTTTTCCCAGCAACTCTTTGCGTAGTGCACATACATGGGCTTCTTCATCTGCAGCAGGGTAGCATGACTATGGCTCAGTACTCAGTGAGGTTCACCGACCTCTCATGCTACTCTAATAAAATGGTGTGGGACCCATTCTTCAGGGCTCAGACCTTCGAGCAGGGAATCAGACAGGAGATCAGGGATTTAATGATTTCCCTCAACATCCCGACGCAGGTGGGGGTGTTAGAGAGAGCCCTCTTAGGGCAGATTTTTCTTGCTGTGGAACCACTAGCAGCGAGACCCACCACTAGGCGTTACATAGCAGAGTCTTCTGCAGCTGGTAGCAGACAGATGTCACAGAGGTCTAAGAGGACCAGACCTGCAGGTGGAAGACTGTAGGATTCATGGTCGGTTGTGCGGGGAACTCAGGACAGAGGCAATCATGTGAGGAGTAGGCAATGTTACGCAAGCGGCGGGCAGGGTCACATGGCTCGTGACTGCCCGACCCGTCGTACGGATGATCATCAGACGGTCGAAGGATCGCCCAGGTAGAGACAAAGGTTCAACCGAGGAGGTCCGCAGGGAGCAGACAGACGTGGAAGAGGAGATGGTCGTGCAGCTAGTGGGGAGCGATGATTCAAGGTGTTACCGCCACCACCACCAGGTGGTCCACCCTGACTACAGGGAGCAGGTGGACTGGAACGAGCTCAGCTCCAGGTAGCTGAGGCCTACGACCACAACGCCCCGGAGATGATACGAGGTATGATCCGTGTTTACTCCTCCTTAGTTGCAGTACTTATAGACACATGTGCCAATCATTATTTTATTGCCACTTCCCTCGTTCAGAGCTTGGAGATTCTGGTGGAACCATTGGCTCTACCCTTACGGCTAGAGACTCCTACAGGAGAGGATTCAACGATTACACACTGGTGCTGGTAGTTTGAGCTTACTCTAGGAGGCGAGAGCTTCAGCAGGGATCTCCTAGTAGCAACGTTGAGGTCTTATGACGTTATCTTGGGTATGGACTAGTTATCTACAGTCCATGCTCAGATTGATCGTATTAGGCGCAAAGTGCGGTGTGTCCGCACTGATGGGACTAGGTTTACCTTCACCGGTGAGAGGAGATCCTTTGCAGCACAGGATGGACTTACCCGGAGGAGAGTGCAGCCGATCACTTATTAGTTGGCTAGACTTACCCTCGGAGTGGTTCATGTGGAGAATCTGAGCTATCCTGTAGTGGTGGACCAGTACACGAATGTATTCCCTAATGATGTTCCAGGTCTACCTCCTCGCAGAAAGGTGGACTTTTACATTGACTTGTACCCCAAGATGACACCGATATCTACACCAGCATATTGGATGGCTCCTACGTAGCTTCGTGAGCTGCGAGTACAGCTGGAGGACTAAGAGGGGAAGGGGTTCATCCGGCCCAGTGTTTCTCCTTGGGCAGCCCCAATTTTGTTCGCCAAGAAGGTGGATGAGAGCTTGAGACTTTGTGTTGACTATCAGCGCCTGAACCAGGTGACCGTGAAGAACAAGTACCCACTTCCGAGGATTGACGACCTCTTTGATCAGATTAAGGGAGCACAATGGTTCTCGAAGATAGACCTCTAAACAGGCTATCACCAGCTCAGAGTACGAGACGAGGATGTGCAGAAGATGACTTTCAGATGTTGGTATGACCATTATAAGTTTTTGTTCATGTCATTCAGTGTGACCAATGCTCTAGTAGTGTTCATGGGACTCATGAACATGATCTTTCAACCATATCTTGATCTCTTTGTGGTAGTCTTCATTGATGACATTCTGATCTACTCGGCTACTGAGGAGGAGCATACCTATCATTTGCAGGTAGATTTGGACACACTCTGAGAGCACCAGCTTTATGGTAAGCTCTCGAAGTGCCAGTTTTGGATTCAATAGGTTCACTTTCTGGGACATGTCATCTCGGAGGCTCGAGTTGTGGTAGATCCAGTGAAGATTGAGGCGGTACTTGCTTGGGAGCCACCTAAGAGTGTGACAGAGGTACATAGCTTCCTGGGTTTCGCCGGATATTATCGGAGATTTATGCCAGATTTCTCCAGAGTTGCAGCACCTTTAACAACGTTGATGAAGAAGGGGAAACCCTTTGTGTAGTCGGAGAGATGACAACGGAGTTTTCAGGAGCTGAGGTATAGGCTGACTAGTGCCCCCCCATCTTGAGGCTTCCATAGGAAGGCGTTAGGTACGTAGTCTACTGTGACTCATCAGGGACCAGGCTCGGATGTTTCCTAATGTAGGAGTGAGCAGTTATCACATATGATTCTCGATATCTGAAACAACATGAGTAGAACTATGCTACCCATGACCTTGAGTTAGTAGCAGTGGTCTTCGCTTTGAAGATTTGGCGACACTATCTGACAGGAGAGCGTTTTATGGTCTACTCTAATCACCAAAGTCTTAGGTATATCTTCTCCCATAAGGACTTGAACCTATGACAACGACATTGTCTTAAGTTCCTCCAGGAATATGAATTCGAGATAGTCTATACTCTTGGGAAGGGGGATGTTGTAGCAGATGCACTTAGTAGGAGATCTAGTATACAGCTGCTAGGTGAGGCGACAGTGCAGCTGACCGCTTTGCAGATATCCTTTGTAGATCGCGATGGAGCAGTTTTTCTTCAGTATCTTACAGTCACTCCCCCACTTCTTCAGTGAGTTCGGGAGGCACAACATGGGAACACTGACTGCGAGGCTCGACGTCTTCAAATATCCATAGGGTAGGCACCTGATGGATTTTATGAAGGTGGGGAGCACTTCATCCTCTTCAGAGGGCATATTATGGTACCCATGGATTTATGGGAGGAAGTGTTGAGGGAGTTCCATATGTCCCTTCTAGCGGTGCATCCAGGAGTGGCGAAGATGTACCAGGACCTTCGACGACAACACTGCTGGCCAGGAATGAAGAAAGCAGTAGCTGAGTTTGTCTCTCGGTGCCTCACTTGTCAGTAAGTAAAGGCGGAGCATCAGGTACCAGTAGGCTTAGTTTAGCCTTTAGAGGTCCAGAGTGGAAGTGGGATGAGATATCCATGGACTTCGTGACAAGACTTCCACATATGTCCAGGGGTCATGATTCTATCTGGGTGGTCTTTGATCGACTCACCAAGTCAGCCAACTTCCTACCAATCAGAGAGCAGGGTTCAGTAGAGAGCTTGAGACACCTCTATATGCAGGAGATTGTGTGGCTACATGGAGTACCCTAGACGATTGTCTCTGATATTGATGCACATTTAACTTTCCAATTATGGAAGGGGTTTTAGGAGGCTTTCGGGACACAACTTCGCTTGAGAACCACCTTCCATCCTCAGATGGATGGACAGACTGAGCGGACCATTCAGACCCTTGAGGACATGTTGCGTGCTTGCGTCCTCAACTTCGATCGTAGCTGGGAGGATCACTTTCCCTTGGTGGAGTTTGTATACAACAATAGATATCACCCCACCAATGGGATGACACCATTTGAGGCTCTGTACGGCCGACCTTGCAGATCACCTTTGTGCTGGACTGACTCAGGGGAGTCATCACTCATGGGACCAGATGTGGTATGGGCTACCACGGAGAAGGTGCATATTATCGAGGAGTAGATGAATATTGCACAGAGCAGGCACAAGTCTTATATCGACAGGAGACTAAGACCCCTGGAGTTCGAGGATGGCGACCATGTCTTTCTACGGGTCTCACCTCGATGAGGTTTGCGGAGATTTGTCCGGGGTGGTAAGTTATCTCCGAGGTTCATCAGACCCTTTCAGGTCCTCAGAAGAGTTGGTGAGGTGGCTTACCACCTGGCACTTCCCCCTCAGTTGCACCGGGTGCACAACGTTTTCCATGTATCCCAACGGAGGTGATACATGCACGACCCATCTCACGTCATCGACCACGACGAGCTGGACATCGACGATGGGGCGACGTTTATAGAGGTTCCACTAGAGATTGAGGATTGACAGGAGCAGGTCCTTCATGGGTGTTCGATACCTCTGGTGCCCGTTCGCTGGCAGCACGGGAACCTCCAAGAGAGCACATGGGAGTGGGAGGCTCAGATACGTGCTCAGTACCCCCACTTGTTCCCTTTGTTTGAGTTGTGGCTTATGGGGATGCAAATCCCTGAGGTGGGGAGAATGTAAAGACCTGGATTTTTCTATGTAATTTTTTTTATTTATATGGGAGTATTACGAGTCTGTGAAAATTGATGGTGCGTGATTCCGAGGCCCGGTGTACCCGAAATGAATTTTTGAACTTTTTTTAAGTACATTCAGTAAAGGTGAAAGCGGGTTTTTTTTAACTTTTGAACCGGTGCTCGAAATGGAAATCTAAGGACACCGTTGAACTCGCAGTGCCGATATTCACTTAAGGAGACCTTCACCTCGACCGCAGTAGTTTGAGGGTGGAAGTTAGTTTTTTAGTTTTTTGTGGAAAGGAAAAATAAAATATCTAACACTTTATTTTTCTTTTGAAGCCTCTCTTTTTGAATTATGAAGGCGGGGACCACCCAAGCTAGAAAACCTCCCATTCTGAATTCATGGTGGTGGGGACCACCCAAACCCTTCGTTAATATGGGGAAAATCCTTAGAATTCCTCAATTAATTGTGCCAACTCTAGGTTAATTAATTACGCCAACAATTAATTGAGTTAATAGACTTAACTCAATTAAAATGGCTCCTCACCTTTTGGTTGGGGAAATTGTTGGCAAAGGGGAGAGCCGTGGAAATCTTGGGAGAACCTTTGGAGAAACTTTCCCTCCAAATGAATAACACCCTCTCCAATGAAGAACATACTTTGGAATCAAGAGCGATGATGATGCACGAGCCCGACTTTGGAAGCGTGTTGCAGGAGCGACAATCACTGGCACCCTCATCGCCTTCACTGACTTCATCTCATGACACTTCCAACGAGAAATCGAGGAAGGGATTTTTGTTTCAAGTACCCCTTACCCCGTTCTTGTCATCCTTCTTGAATTAAGAACATCTACACCGATTGCTATCATTCTAACGCGGAGAGAGTGCGGTCCAAACAAACACGACCTGACCTCTCCACAACCTTTGTGGATTTTGGTGGTCTTGAATCAATGGCGACGTCCCGAGGTGAGTGCGGGAGTCTATGGAATGAAGAACGGGCCGTCGGGGCGCGCCCGGGGACCCGAGGAATGTCGCCGGTGACTGGCATCGGTGGGACTCAGGAGAGGCGGCCAACACTCTAGCTGATCGCGACGACGACGGTGGTGAAATTGCACCGCCGGAGAAGGCATGCGGCCTGTCGGCCGCGGCGGAGCAAGTGCGGCGACTAGCGCATGGCTAGCCGTGTGAAGGGGGCGGCGGCACACGTTCGTGCCGCCGGGCATGCAGGAGCTATGGCACGAGATCGCAGTGGCGAAGGGAGGGAAGTCGGGTCGCTGTTGACCGCCAGTGGAGGCACAGCGCGTGACCACACCATGGAGAAGGGCTAGCCGTCCGTCCAGTGACCGCATTGTCGAGCACGTCAAATTAGTTGTTTAATTTTGACTAGAATTTCTGCAGTATAGCAGCAACCCTAGGTCGTCTCTCAACGGAGCCTTAGATCATTAATTCTAAAATGTGGTTTTGATTGTGAAATTAAAAAGGGAAATGGGGTTTTATAATACTTGGGTTTGATGATTAAAGATGACAATAGAAAATAGAAGCTATAAAACAAAGTAGAGATTAATAGAATTAATTAAGCGTGATCAACCCGGGGTACTCGCATGATGTTTATCCTTCATCGCTTCATGATATAAGGTTATGATATTTTAATCCCTGGTTTGTAACACCTAGAACTAGAATGTTACTGAGTTTATACTAGGATACCTCCTAGGGTTCAGTCAAAAACACATAATGATTCACCAGACACCGCCGATGATTGGGTGAATTATGTTTGACTTCATAACCAAAACTCACCAAGGAAACACACGAAAAACTTGATGCGCTATCCATATTTGTATGTTATTTCATTGTGATACAATGACATAAATGTACATGGCCTTGACAGTGCTTTTGTGAGTTCAATTGACCAATATAAACCACACAAACACCGCAATTGAAAGGGGGAAAGAAAGTGGTGAACGGTGTGTGAAACATCACATGAATGGGTACCCCCAAACATGATCATATGAGTTGAGCATGACATACCAGTACATAACTAAATAAAATAAGAATAGAGGATGATGAAAAACAACACAACAATCTGGAATTTAAAATATCATTCAAATATTACAAACATGAAGCTCGGGATGTACATCACGTTCCTCCCCGGGTGATCACAAGGGGTTTAGAAACCCATGGGAGAGGAGGAAGAGAAAGATGTTGGGATAGAACTTCCCATAGCCTCCAAAACTTCTAGGGATGTTGAGAAGACTCTTTGGGGACTCCAAAATGGCAGCACCTTGCCTCTTGGCCGAACTTCCAAATGGGGATCCCAAAGTGTCATTTTATAGGAAAATTGGAAGGTGGTTTTAGGCACACAGATTTCATCAATCCACTTGTACCACGAGTTTAAGCCTTCATACAGTCTTATCTCGCTTTGGATAAAATATAAAAGTTGTAGACCTACCTCTTGACTGTCTCCACCGAAATTTTTGCACCCTTTGGACAACTAGAGCTGAAGATATTGATAAAATACAGAACACTTCATTTGAATTGGTCCATATTCAGTGGCTTGGACAGATCAGTTCGGATGGGCCCCATAAAAGCCGAATCAGGATTGAGTTGCTTAATATGAAATGTAGCCTATTAAGTTTTGGACAGGCCCACAAACCTTTATCCCATTTGGATGCACGGATATTGTGTACTATGCAAAATAGTGGACAGATGTCCATGGATCCATGCAATTTTGGCCCATTTTTCTTCCACTTCATCAAGGGCCCTCCAAATCACCTCCACCTACATTGAAACAATAAAAACAAGTAACATTGCCCATTATAATATTTATTAACATTAATTGATTGATTCAAACATGAAGTGCAATTTATTATTATATTTTGAATATTCATTACAAAACTAGTTTAAAACTGCGGTGTAAGGGTGGAATAAAACAGTGAATCGTGGTACGATCACACCCCCACACCTAAACATTTGCACTCCTAGGAAAAGTCACATATCCAAATACAATGATTCATATATATATATTTCCAAAATCCTAAAGATTTATCATTTGAGGAAATTTTATTTAAATTAAAGTGATCAATTCACGAACCACACCAAGGAGTTCTTCCTAGTGAAAATAGAAAAATATGTCTCATAAATCATATCATAGCGAAATTCAAAAAGATTAATGATACCCAATTGAGAAAGGAATTCAGAAGTAAACCAGGACACTAAATCTCCATGCGTGTGTGTGAAAACCATTCCATGCTATTCTTTCCACAAGCTATCCAATAAATATATGTTATTTTAACATTTTTCAGCTTAAATGATTTTGTCACCGAACCTGTCCTACATCCTTTGCAATCATATTTCAAGACCCACTCATTTAAGCATTCCCAGAAGTCAAACCATAAGCTCCCGACCTTGATATCCCCATATGTTTTACATTTCATCACTCCCCTCATTTATTATTATTATTATTATTGAAGTTACAATTGGAACAAATCTCACACTCATCTCTCAACTCTTGTTTGATCTCCTCACGACACTAATTGAAATAGTTATAACAAGATCAAAAGGTTGAGGAGGAGTGGTTTTTTACCTGCCCAATACACAACAATTTTTTTGAGGGCGTACAACAGTCGGACATTAGGTACACACACATAGGTCAATCTGGTACAATAATGAAACAAATCGGATAAGGAACGAACGTATGGAAATATCATTTAAAGATGAAAATATTAACCCAACATATATTTACCTTATATTAAGTAAGAAATAATCACACTTTGTGGTTTGGTGCAAAGTTTTGTGGAGATATTAGTGACACAGTTTTCCAAAAAACTACTCACACAAAGGGCATCAATCATCTCAAAGGTTTCACATAGATATGACCATTTATATCATTGACAGAAGACCAATTCACTAAAAATCACTCCTTTATGGTAAACTCATACACAAATTCTTTTTAGCCTTTGTTATGGTATTTTTACTTTCCCCACTTTATGGTCGCCACATCATGGAATTTCAAAATTGTTGATGGGGAAAAATGAAAATACCAAAAAGAAGGCTAAAAAGAGAAAACAAAAGGAGAAAACGATGAAAATTCCTAACTAACCCAAGAATGTATCCACCCCCCCACACCTAGAATGTGAAGTGTCCTCACTGAAATAATTGAGAATGTGAGAAGGAAGGATAAAACCTGGTGTGTTTTATTGGTATGATACATCGAGAAGGTGGATTTCCTCCACCAGATTCTTTGAAAATACTAATATAAGTGTTTAAGTAGCTCCCCATTGACGGTAATACTTCGTCTAATCTACTCATGAAAAACCTGTATTGCACCAAAAGGGTAAACATTAGTAACAGTATAAGGACCGAGCCATCGGGAACGAAGCTTACCTGGGTGGAGCTTAAGCCTGGACTTGTACATGAGGACCTTCTCACCAATATGGAACTTCCGCTGGTGAATCATGCTATCATGAATAGCCTTTGTCTTCTCTTTATAGATTCGGGAGTTTTCATATGCATCACGTCGAATTTCTTCCAACTCTTGAATCTGCAGCTTTCTTTCCTCACCTGCATCTGAAAGGTTCATATTACATTGTTTAACAGCCCAATATGCACGGTGTTCTACCTCCACCAGGAGGTGACAAGCTTTTCCAAACACAATCCTATATGGTGACATTCCGATCGGTGTTTTAAAAGCAGTACGGTACGCCCAAAGTGCATCATCCAAGCGCAAACTCCAATCTTTCCTATTGGGTTGTACCGTTTTCTCCAAGATTCGCTTAACTTCTCGATTTGAAATTTCTGCTTGTCCGTTAGTTTGGGGATGATATGTAGTAGATACTTTATGAACAACCCCATACTTACAAAGAAAGTTTTTCATGTTACGATTGCAAAAATGTGAACCCTGATCACTAATGATGAATCTTGGTAGAACAAACCTACTGAAAATCTGGGACCTCACAAAATCAAAAACCACTCGAGAGTCATCGGTCCTGGTGGCCTTTGCTTCCACCCATTTAGATACATAGTCAACAGCCAATAATATGTACACAAATCCAAATGAATTTGGAAAAGCCCCCATGAAGTCAATGCCCCATGCATCAAAGATCTCACAAAATAACATGGGCTATTGGGGCATTTCATTCCTCTTGGAGATATTCCCTGTGAATTGACAATGACTACATGACTTGAAAAAACTATGGGCATCCCTATACAATGTTGGCCAATAAAGTCCTGAGTCAAGGACCTTTCGAGCAGTACGTTGAGAGCCAAAGTGGCCCCCACATGCCAAGGTGTGACATAAGGTCAAAACAGAGGTGAACTCATGGTCAGGGACACACCGACGAACTACTTGGTCACTACAAATTCTCCACAAGTATGGGTCATCCCAAATGTACCAACGAGAATCATGATTAAGTCTCTGGGATTGTGAAGTGCTAAAATCAGGGGGGACCCTAGATGTTTCTAGAAAATTCACATTGTCCACATACCAGGGGGTAAGGTCCACAACATCACAAAGGTTCTCATGAGGGAAGAATTCTCCAATGGGTAGGGGTGAGTCAACATGATGGTCCAATGGTGGGGAAATCCTACTAATGTGGTCAGCTACCACATTCTCCACCCCTCTCTTATCTCTAATCTCAAGGTCAAACTCCTGGAGGAGGAGCATCCACCGAATGAGGCGGGGTTTGGCTTCAGGTTTCTTTAGGAGGAAACGAAGGACAACATGATCAGAGAAGACGGTGATTTTTGACCCGAGAAGATATGAACGAAATTTTTCCAAGGAAAACACAATAGAAAGGAGTTCTTTTTCAGTGGTTGTGTAGTTTACCTGGGCAGGGTCAAGGGTACGTGAGGTATACACAATGACATGAGGGGACTTCTCAACCCTTTGTGATAAAACTGCCCCAACTGCAAAGTTAGAGGCATCACACATAAGCTCGAAGGGGAGATCCCACCTTGGTGATTGGATGATGGGAGGTGACGTGAGACTCATTTTTAGTGAATTGAATACATCCTCACAATTTTTATCAAAAACAAATTTAGAATCCTTTTGTAACAACTGAGATAAGGGAAGTGCGATCTTACTAAAGTCTTTAATGAATCGGCGGTAAAAACCAGCATGACCCAAGAAAGACCGCACCTCATGAACACATTTTGGAAATGGAAGGGATGAAATTAATTCAATTTTAGATTTATCGACCTGAATTCCCTTATTTGAAATGATATGCCCAAGAACTATCCCCCGCTCAACCATGAAATGACATTTTTCATAATTTAAAACAAGATCTATTTCAATGCAGCGACGGAGGACAGAACCTAGGTTTTCCAAACAATCATCAAAAGAAGAACCATAAACCGTGAAATCATCCATAAAGGCTTCTATACAACTCTCAAGGTACTCAGAAAAAATAATCAACATACATCGCTGAAAAGTACCAGGAGCATTACATAGACCGAATGACATCCTTCTGTATGCAAATGTGCCAAATGGACAGGTAAATGTTGTCTTTTCTTGATCCTCAGGGGCTATATGGATTTGGAAATAACCTGAATAACCATCAAGGAAACAATAATGGGACTTACCATCCAATCGTTCTAACATTTGGTCAATGAAAGGTAAAGGAAAGTGGTCCTTCCATGTGGCTTGATTCAGTCGATGGTAGTCAATACAGACTCGCCAACTGTTTTGCACACGCATTGGAACCAATTCATTCCTTTCATTTGACACAACTGTTATTTCTATTTTTTTAGGCACAATTTGAACTGGGCTAACCCATTTACTATCATATATAGGATAAATGATCCCTGTAGTAAGTAATTTACTGACATCCAATTTTACCACTTCAAGGAGAGTGGGATTCAACCGGCGTTGAGCCTGCCTTACGGGCTTAGCCTCATCATTAAAAAGTATATAGTGCATACAAATAGATGGGCTAATCCCAGGAATATCAGCCAATGTTCATCCTATTTCCTTTTTACACTCTCTCAAAATTTTGAGCAGTTTCGATTTCTGTTGTGGAGAGAGGTTATTGGAAATAATGACGAGCAATTGGTCAATACCCTCAAGATAGGCATATTTTAAATTTGATGGAAGTGGTTTTAATTCCAACACCGGGGGTTTTTGGATTGAGGGAGTGGATTTAGGGGGAGTGAGGTCTATGAAACTATCTATCTGCCCATGTTTATTCTCAAAGGAAAGAGAATCTATTGAAATGAGATTTTCAGAATCATCGATAGTCATGGGTACCTCAGAATAAACACACTCATCAATTAAAGCACAAAATTTACATTTTTCAGAACCCACACAACACTCAAAACATGAATCAAAACTCAAATCATCCAAGGGTGAAGAAAATAAAAATGAATCAGAGTTTGGTTTGAGGATAGAATTGTGTGTGTGTGCATCATTTGAGAGAACTTCCATCGAATAGAGAGGAAGAGTGGAGTGATCTTAAACGGGGTGCTTCATAGCCTCAAGGAAGTTAAAACTTACCTTTTCTCCACCAAATTCCATAGACAATGTACCATTGTGAACATTGATGATCGTCTTTACTGTTTTGAGGAATGGCCTCCCAAGTATGAGAGGAGTGTGTCCTTGGGTTTGGGTATCTTCCATCTCAAGAATGTAGAAATCAGTGGCGAAGATGAGATTCTTCACTTTAACAAGGACATCCTCAATCACTCCTTTTGGATGCATTGTACTCCGGTTGGAAAGTTGCACGATAATTCCTGTTGGTTGAAGCTCTCCAACCTATAGAGAAGTATACACGGAGTGAGGCATCACATTAATGGAAGCACCTAAATCTAGAATAGCATCAGAAAATAAGGTCACCCCTATGGTACACGGTATCGTGAATGTTCCCGGATCCTTTAATTTAGTTGGCATTGCTGGTTGAATCAAGGCCGAGACATTCCTCCCCAGGTTGACTCTCTCATTCCCCTTCAACCTCCTTCTATGGGTGCAAAGTTCTTTAAGAAATTTGGCATAATGGGGAATTTTCTTGACTGCATCCAACAATGGAATATTAACTTGAACTTTTTTAAATGTATCCATTATTTCATTGTCAATCTCATTATCAAAGTTTTTATTATATTTAGAGAGTCTTTGAGGGAAAGGAAGAGGAATTGATTGTTCATTTGAATCATCAATGATAATTTGATTGCCCTTTTTATTTTGTTTTTCATTACATGAAATTTTTGAGGGTTGGGAAGGAGTGTTTTCAAGAGGGGGACATACCTGATGTGCAGAATCAGTAGAAGGAGAAACTTATTTACCACTACGAAGTGTAACTGCACATACATTACCTTTGTCATTTGGATTGGAAATGGTTTGGGATGGTAGTTGTCCATAACCTTGCATCTTAAGCTCACCGATGGTGTTTTCCAATTGCCCCACTTGGGTTCGTAGGTCTTGAATAGCTGATTGTGTGGTTTGTTGGAACTAGAGGTTCTGGGTTTCCATTTGCTTCACCATATCCTCGAGGCTTGGTTCAGATTTGGGAGGAGGATGATTGTTTTGAGAAGTTGAAGGATAAGAAGGTTGCATACCTTGGCCTTGTTGATACCAATTCTGCTTTGGGTAGCTTGAGTTTCCTCCTTGTCGGTATTGTGGGTGTGCTTACCACCCGGGGTTTGGATTTGGCCTGAATGGTTCTTGCTTGAATGGTAGTGCTTGTTGGAATGGACACCCAGGGAACACTACAGCACAAGACTCAGATGAATCCTGAAGTTGTGGGCACTGATTAGAAAAATGAGTATTATCAGAACAAATACCACAATGTAATGGAACGGGAGGAGAGTGTGAGTTACCTTGTGCTTGAGTTAATTGCCTTATAATGGTATGCATCTCATCAAGTTTATTATCTACCTTTTGTTCTAGGGATGAATGACTTACCTCATGAACTCCTCGGGTTGGTGCAATAGCTCGTGTACCAAATTGTTGTGCATTTTGAGCCATGTTGGCTATTAAGTCACGAGCGGCAGAAGGAGTTTTGTCAAATAAGGCACCACCAACTGCAGCATCAATCATTCCACGATCCATGGGGATAAGTCCCTCATAGAAGTATTGGATTAATAGTTGTTCACTAATCTGGTGGTGGGGGCAGCTTGAGCAAAGTCTATTGAATCTCTCCCTGTATTCATGAAGGGTCTCTCCTTGTGATTGCCTAATTCCACAGATTTCTTTCCTAATTGATGCAGTTCGGGAGGCAGGGAAGAAATTCTCTATAAAAAGTCTTTTTAGGTCATTCCAGCCCCCAATTGTGGAAGGTAAATAGTATATCCAATCTTTGGCTACACCATCAAGGGAGAAAGGGAAGTCCCTAAACTTAATGAGGTCCTCAGACACATTTTGGGGTTTCATGGTGGAGCACACTATGTGAAACTCCTTTAAATGTTTGTGAGGGTCCTCACCAGGAAGACCATGGAATTTTGGAAGAAGGTGGATGAGACCTGATCTCAGCTCAAAGTTGGCTGCTTCCTCGGGATATTGGATGTACGCAGGTTGGTACTCCACATCAGGGGTAGTAAGTTCTTTTAAAATTTGATTATTTGCAGCCATGTTTTCTTGGGTTTTCTTGGGTTTAATTTTGGGTTGGTTTAGAACCACTTGAGGTTCTAAATGGGTTTCCACAATGTTACTTGATTGACCTTCTCTAGATGCCTTGATTTGTGTTTGAAGTGACTTTTCAATTTCATGATCAAATTCAAGTAGTGTTCCTTTACCAGATCTTGCCATGCAACAATGATGTCCAGTTTGATTGATTGATTTTTTTTTTGTGTTTTTTTTATTTGATGTAGATAAAAAAAATACTTAAGAAGGGTGAAATAATAATAGAACGTTATACTATAGAATTGGAGAGGGAGATGGAGAAGAAGAGATAGAGAGAAATAAAGAACACACCAAAAACAACCAAAAATAAAGACAAAACCCAAAACAAAAACAATAAAATGGGGGTGGGGTATTTAAAGGAGTACTAATTAAGAAGTAAAATAACTAAATAAAAAGAAATAAAGAAAAAAAATGATCTTGGCTCCCCGGAAACGGCGCCAAAATTTGACCGCGTTGTAGAGCGCGTCAAATTAGTTGTTTAATTTTGACTAGAATTTCTGCAGTATAGCAGCAACCCTAGGTCATCTCTCGACGGAGCCTTAGATCATTAATTATAAAATGTGGTTTTAATTATGAAATTAAAAAGGGAAATTGGGTTTTATAATACTTGGGTTTGATGATTAAAGATGACAATAGAAAATAGAAGCTATAAAACAAAGTAGATATTAACAGAATTAATTAAGCGTGATCAACCCGGGGTACTCGCATGATGTTTATCCTTCATCGCTTCGTGATATAAGGTTATGATATATTAATCCCTGGTTTGTAATACCTAGATCTAGAATGTTACTGATTTTATACTAGGATACCTCCTAGGGTTCAGTCAAAAACACACAATGATTCACCGGACACCGCCGATGATTGGGTGAATTGTGTTTGACTTCATAACCAAAACTCGCCAAGACAACACACGAAAAACTCGATGCGCTGTCCAAATTTGTATGTTATTTCATTGTGATACCATGACATAAATGTAAATGGCCTTGACAGTGCTTTTGTGAGTTCAATTGACCAATATAAACCACACAAACACCGCAATTGAAAGGGGAAAAGAAAGTGGTGAACGGTGTGTGAAACATTACATGAATGGGTAGCCCCAAACATGATCATATGAGTTGAGCATGACATAACAGTAAATAACTCAATAAAATAATAATAGAGGATGATTAAAAACAACAAAACAATCTGGAATTTAAAATATCATTCAAATATTACAAACATGAAGCTTGGGATGTACATCACGTTCCCCCCCGGGTGATCACAAGGGGTTTAGAAACCCATGGGAGAGGAGGAAGAGAAAGATGTTGGGGTAGAACTTCCCATAGCCTCCAAAACTGCTAGGGATGTTGAGAATACTCTTTGGGGACTTCAAAATGGCATCACCTTGCCTCTTGACCGAGCTTCCAAATGGGGAGCCCAAGGTGTCATTTTATAGGAAAATTGGAAGGTGGTTTTAGGCACACAGATTTCATCAATCCAATTGTACCACGCGTTTAGGCCTTCATACAGTCTTATCTCGCTTTGGAGAAAATAGAAAGGTTGTATCCCTACCTCTTGAATGTCTCCACCGAAATTTTGGCACCCTTTGGACAACTACATATCAAGATATTGATAAAATACAGAACACCGCATTTGACTTGGTCCATATTCGGTGGCTTGGACAGATCAGTTCGGATGGGACCTATAGAAGCCGAATCAGGATTGTGTTGCTTAATATTCAATGTAGCCTATTACGTTTTGGATTGGCCCACAAAATTTCATCCCATTTGGATGCACGGATTTTGTGTACTATGCAAAACAGTGGACAGATGTCCATGGATCCATGCAATTTTGGCCCATTTTTCTTCCACTTCATCAAGGGCCCTCCAAATCACCTCCACCTACATTGAAACAATAAAAACAACTAACATTGCCCATTATAATATTGATTAACATTAATTGATTAATTCAAACATGAAGTGAAATTTATTATTATATTTGAAATATTCATTACAAAACTAGTTTAAAACTGCGGTGTAAGGGTGGAATAAAACAGTGAATCGTGGTACGATCACACCCCCACACCTAAAAATTTGCACTCCTGGGAAAAGTCACATATCCAAATACAATGATTCATATATATATATTTCCAACATCCTGAAGATTTATCATTTGAGGAAATTTTATTTAAATTAAAGTGATCAATGCACGAACCACACCAAGGAGTTCTTCCTAGTGAAAATAGAAAAAGATGTCTCATAAATCATATCATAGCGAAATTCAAAAAGATTAATGATACCCAATTCAGAAAGGAATTCAGAAGTAAACCATGACACTAAATCTCCATTTGTGTGTGTGAAAACCAGTCCATGATATTCTTTCCACTTGTTATCCAATAAATATATGTTATTTTAACATTTTTCAGCTTAAATGATTTTGTCACCGAACCTGTCCTACATCCTTTGCAATCATATTTCAAGACCCACTCATTTAAGAATTCCCAGAAGTCAAACCATAAGCTCCCGAACTTGATATCCCCATATGTTGCACATTTCATCACTCCCCTCATTTTTTTTTGAAGTTGCAATTGGAACAAATCTCACACTCATCTCTCAACCCTTGTTTGATCTCCTCACGAAAATAATTGAAATAGTTATAACAAGATCAAAGGTTGAGGAGGAGTGGTTTTTGACCTACCCAAGACACAATTTTTTTTTTGAGGGCGTACAACAGTCGGACATTAGGTACACACGCATTGGTCAATCTGGTATAGTAATGAAACAGATCAGATAAGGAACGAATGTATGAAAATATCATTTAAAGATGAAAATATTAACCCAACATATATTTACCTTATATTAAGTAAGAAATAATCACACTTTGTGGTTTGGTGCAAAAATTTGTGGAGATATTAGTGACACAGTTTTCCAAAAAACTACTCACACAAAGGGCATCAATCATCTCAAAGGTTTCACATAGATATGACCATTTATATCATTGGCAGAAAACCAATTCACTAAAAATCACTCCTTGATGGTAAACTCATACACAAATTCTTTTTAGCCTTCGTTATGGTATTTTTACTTTCCCCACTTTATGGTCGCCACATCATGGAATTTCAAAATTGTTGATGGGGAAAAATGAAAATACCATAAAGAAGGCTAAAAAGAGAAAACAAAAAGAGAAAATGATGAAAATTCCTAACTAACCCAAGAATGTATCCACCCCCCCACACCTCGAATGTGCAGTGTCCTCACTGAAATAATTGAGAATGTGAGAAGGAAGGATAAAGCCTGGTGTGTTTTATTGGTATGATGCATCGAGAAGGTGGATTTACTCCACCATATTCTTTGGAAAATCCTCATATAAGTGTTTAAGTCGCTGCCCATTGACGGTAAGACTTCGTTCACTCTGCTCATGCAAAACCTGTATTGCACCAAAAGGGTAAACATTAGTAACAGTATAAGGACCGAGCCATCGGGAACGAAGCTTACCTGGGTGGAGCTTAAGCCTGGAATTGTACATGAGGAACTTCTCAGCAATATGGAACTTCCGCTGGTGAATCATGCTATCATGAATAGCCTTTGACTTCTCTTTTTAGATTTGGGAGTTGTCATATGCATCACGTCGAATTTCTTCCAACTCTTGAATCTGCGGCTTTCTTTCCTCACCTGCATCTGAAAGGTTCATATTACATTGTTTAACAGCCCAATATGCACGGTGTTCTACCTCCACCGGGAGGTGACAAGCTTTTCCAAACACAATCCTATATGGTGACATTCCTATTGGTGTTTTAAAAGCAGTACGGTACGCCCAAAGTGCATCATCCAAGCACAAACTCCAATCTTTCCTATTGAGTTGTACCATTTTCTCCAAGATTCGCTTAACTTATCGATTTGAAATTTTTGCTTGTCCGTTAGTTTGGGGATGATATGTAGTAGAGACTTTATGAACAAACCCATACTTACGAAGCAAGTTTTTCATGTTACGATTGCAAAAATGTGAACCCTGATCACTAATGATGAATCTTGGTAGACCAAACCTACTGAAAATCTAGGACCTCAGAAAATAAACAACCACTCGAGAGTCATCGGTCCTCGTGAACTTTTCTTCCACCCATTTAGATACATAGTCAACAGCCAATAATATGTACACAATGCCAAATGAATTCGGAAAAGGCCCCATGAATTCAATGCCCCATGCATCAAAGATCTCACAAAATAACATGGGCTGTTGGGGCATTTCATTTCTCTTGGAGATATTCCCTATGAATTGACAACGACTACATGACTTGAAAAATATATGGGCATCCCTATACAATGTTGGCCAATAAAGTCCTGAGTCAAGGACCTTTCGAGCAGTACGTTGAGAGCCAAAGTGGCCCGCACATGCCAAGGTGTGGCAGAAGGTCAAAACAGAGGTGAACTCATGGTTAGGGACACACCGACGAACTACTTAGTCACTACAAATTCTCCACAAGTATGGGTCATCCCAAATGTACCAACGAGAATCGTGATTATTTCTCTGGGATTGTGAAGTGCTAAAATCAGGGGGGACCCTAGATGTTGCTAGAAAATTCACAATGTCCGCATACCAGGGGGTAAGGTCCACAACATCACAAAGGTTCTCATGAGGGAAGAATTCTCCAATGGGTAGGGGTGAGTCAACATGATGGTCCAATGGTGGGGAAATCCTACTAATGTGGTCAGATACCACATTCTCTACCCCTCTCTTATCTCTAATCTCAAGGTCAAACTCTGGAGGAGGGGCATCCACCGAATGAGGCGGGGTTTGGCTTCAGGTTTCTTTAGGAGGAAACGAAGGGCAGCATGATCATAGATGATGATGATTTTTTACCCGAGAAGATATGAACGAATTTTTTCCAAGGAAAACACAATAGAAAGGAGTTCTTTTTCAGTGGTTGTGTAGTTTACCTGGGCAGGGTCAAGGGTACGTGAGGCATACACAATGACATGAGGGGACTTCTCAACCCTTTGTGATAAAACTGCCCCAACTGCAAAGTTAGAGGCATCACACTTAAGCTCGAAGGGGAGATCCCACCTTGGTGGTTGGATGATGGGAGGTGACATGAGACTCATTTTTAGTGAATTGAATGCATCCTCACAATTTTTATCAAAAACAAATTCAGAATCCTTTTGTAACAACTGAGATAAGGGAAGTGCGATCTTACTAAAGTCTTTAATGAATCGACGGTAAAAACCAGCATGACCCAAGAAAGACCGCACCTCACAAACACATTTTGGAAATGGAAGGGATGAAATTAATTCAATTTTAGATTTATCAACCTGAATTCCCTTATTTGAAATGATATGCCCAAGAACTATCCCCCGCTCAACCATGAAATGACATTTTTCATAATTTAAAACAAGATCTCTTTCAATGCAGCGACGGAGGACAGAACCTAGGTTTTCCAAAAAATCATCAAAAGAAGAACCATAAACCGTGAAATCATCCATAAATACTTCTATACAACTCTCAAGGTACTCAGAAAAATTAATCAATATACATCGCTGAAAAGTACTAGGAGAATTACATAGACCAAATGTCATACTTCTATATGCAAATGTGCCAAATGGACAGGTAAATGTTGTCTTTTCTTGATCCTCAGGGGCTATATGGATTTGGAAATAACCCGAATAACCATCAAGGAAACAATAATGGGACTTACCAGCCAATCGTTCTAACATTTGGTCAATGAAAGGTAAAGGAAAGTGGTCCTTCCACGTGGATTGATTCAGTCGACGGTAGTCAATACAGACTCGCCAACTGTTTTGCACACGCATTGGAACCAATTAATTCCTTTCATTTGACACAACTATTATTCCTGTTTTTTAGGCACAATTTGAACTGGGCTAACCCATTTACTATTAGATATAGGATAAATGATCCCTACAGTAAGTAATTTACTGACTTCCAATTTTACCACTTTAAGGAGAGTGGGATTCAACCAGCGTTGAGCCTACCTTACGGGCTTAGCCTCATCATCCAAAAGTATATGGTGCATACAAATAGATGGGCTAATCCTGGGAATATCAGCCAATGTCCATCCTATTTCCTTTTTATACTCTCTCAAAAGTTTGAGCAGTTTCGATTCCTGTTGTGGAGAGATGTTATTGGCAATAATGACGGGCAATTGGTCAATACCCTCAAGATAGACATATTTTAAATTTGATGGAAGTGGTTTTAATTCCAACACCGGGGTTTTTTGGATTGAGGGAGTGGATTTAGGGGGAGTGAGGTCTATGAAACTATCTATCTGCCCATGTTTATTCTCAAAGGAAAGAGAGTCTATTGAAATGAGATTTTCAGAATCATCGATAGTCATGGGTACCTCAGAATAAACACACTCATCAATTAAAGCACAAAATTTACATTTTTCAGAACCCACACAACACTCAAAACATGAATCAAAACTCAAATCATCCAAGGGTGAAGAAAAAAAAATGAATCAGAGTTTGGGTTGAGGAGAGAATTGTGTGTGTGTGCATCATTTGAGAGAACTTCCATCAAATAGACAGGAAGAGTGGAGTGATCTTCAACGGGGTGCTTCATAGACTCAAGGATGTTAAAACTTACCTTTTCTCCACCAAATTCCATAGACAATGTACCATTGTGAACATTGATGATCTTCTTTACTGTTTTGAGGAATGACCTCCCAAGTATGAGAGGAGTGTGTCCTTGGGTTCGGGTATCTTCCATCTCAAGAATGTAGAAATCAGCAGGGAAGATGAGATTCTTCACTCTAACAAGGACATCCTCAATCACTCCTTTTGGATGCGTTTTACTCTGGTTGGCAAGTTTCATGATAATTTCTGTTGGTTGAAGCTCTCCAACCTGTAGAGAAGTATACACGGAGTGAGGCATCACATTAATGGAAGCACCTAAATCTAGCATAACATCAGAAAAAAAGGTCACCCCTATGGTACACGGTATCGTGAATGTGCCCGGATCCTTGCATTTGGTTGGTATTTCTGGTTGAATCAAGGCCGAGACATTCCTCCCCAGGTTGACTCTCTCATTCCCCTTCAACCTTCTTCTATGGGTGCAAAGTTCTTTAAGAAATTTGGCATAACGGAGAATTTTATTGACTACATCCAACAATGGAATATTAACTTGAACTTTTTTAAATCTATCCATTATTTCATTGTCAATCTCATTATCAAAGTTTTTATTAGATTTAGAGAGTCTTTGAGGGAAAGCAAGAGGAATTGATTGTTCATTTGAATCATTAATGATAATTTGATTGCCCTTTTTATTTTGTTTTTCATTACATGAAATTTTTTAGGGTTGGGAAGGAGTGTTTTCAAGAGGGGGACATACCTTCTGTGCAGAATCAGTAGAAGGAGAAACTTCTTTACCACTACGAAGTGTAACTGCACATACATTACCTTTGTCCTTTGGATTGGAAATGGTTTGGGATGGTAGTTGTCCAGAACCCTGCATCTTAAGCTCACTAATGGTGTTTAACAATTGCCCCACTTGGGTTCGTAGGTCTTGAATAGCTGATTGTGTGGTTTGTTAGAACTGGAGGTTCTGGGTTTCCATTTGCTTCACCATATCCTCGAGGCTTGGTTCAGATTTGGGAGGAGGATGATTTTTTTGAGAAGTTGAAGGATAAGAAGGTTTCATACCTTGGCCTTGTTGATACCAATTCTGCTTTGGGTAGCTTGAGTTTCCTCCTTGTCGGTATTGGGGGTGTGCTTGCCACCCGGGGTTTGGATTTGGCCTGAATGGTTCTTGATTTAATGGTAGTTCTTGTTGGAATGGACGACCAGGGAACACTACAGCACAAGACTCAGATGAATCCTGAAGTTGTGGGCACTGATCAGAAAAATGAGTATTATCAGAACAAATACCACAATGTAATGGAACGGGAGGAGAGTGTGAGTTACTTTGTGCTTGAGCTCATTGCCTTAGAATGGTATGCATCTCACCAAGTTTATTATCTACCTTTTATTCTAGGGATGAATAACTTACCTCATGAACTCCTCGGGTTGGTGCAATAGCTCGTGTACCAAATTGTTGTGCATTTTGAGCCATGTTGGCTATTAAGTCATGAGCGGCAGAAGGAGTTTTGTCAAATAAGGCACCACCAGCTGCACCATCAATCATTCCACAATCCATGGGGATAAGTCCCTCATAGAAGTATTGGATTAATATTTGTTCACTAATCTGGTGGTGGGGGCATCTTGAGCAAAGTCTCTTGAATCTCTCCCATTATTCATGAAGGGTCTCTCCTTGTGATTGCCTAATTCCACAGATTTCTTTCCTAATTGATGCAGTTCGGGAGGCAGGGAAGAAATTCTCTAGAAAAAATCTTTTTAGGTCATTCCAGCCCCCAATTTTGGAAGGTAAATAGTATATCCAATCTTTGGCTACACCATCAAGGGAGAAAGGTAAGTCCCTAAACGTAATGAGGTCCTCAGACACATTTTGGGGTTTCATGGTGGAGCACACTATGTGAAACTCCTTTAGATGTTTTTGAGGGTCCTCACCGGGAAGACCATGGAATTTTGGAATAATTTGGATGAGACCTGATCTAATCTCAAAGTTGGCTGCTTCCTCGGGATATTGGATGTACGCAGGTTGGTACTCCACATCAGGGGTATTAAGTTCTTTTAAAGTTCGATTATTTGCAGCCATGTTTTATTGGGTTTGATTGGGTTCAATTTTGGGTTAGTTTAGAACCACTTGAGGTTCTAAATGGGGTTCCACAATGTTACTTGATTTACCTTCTCTATATGCCTTGATTTTTTTGTGAAGTGACTTTTCAATTTAAGGATCAAATTGAAGTAGTGTTCCTTTACCAGATCTTGTCATGCAACAATGATGTCCAGTTTGATTGATTGATTTTTTTTTTGTGTTTTTTTTTATTTTATATGGATAAAAAAAAGACTTAAGAAGGGTGAAATAAGAATAGAACGTTATACTATAAAATTGGAGAGGGAGATGGAGAAGAAGAGATAGAGAGATATAAAGAACACACCAAAAACAACCAAAAATAAAGATAAAACCCAAAACAAAAACAATAAAATGGGGGTGGGGTATTTAAAGGAGTACTAATTAAGAAGTAAAATAACTAAATAAGAATAAATAAAGAAAAAAAATGATCTTGTCTCCCAGAAAACGGTGCCAAAATTTGATCGCGTTGTCGAGCGCATCAAATTAGTTGTTTAATTTTGACTAGAATTTCTGCAGTATAGCAGCAACCCTAGGCCATCTCTCGACGGAGCCTTAGATCATTAATTCTAAAATGTGGTTTTGATTATGAAATTAAAAAGGGAAATGGGGTTTTATAATACTTGGGTTTGATGATTAAAGATGACAATAGAAAATAGAAGCTATAAAACAAAGTAGAGATTAACAGAATTAATTAAGCGTGATCAACCCGGGGTACTCGCATGATGTTTATCCTTCATCGCTTCATGATATAAGGTTATGATCTTTTAATCCCTAGTTTTTAACACCTATAACTATAATGTTACTGATTTTATACTAGGATACCTCCTATGGTTCAGTCAAAAACACACAATGATTCACCGGACACCACCGATGATTGGGTGAATTGTGTTTGACTTCATAACCAAAACTCACCAAGGCAACACACGAAAAACTCGATGCGCTGTCCAAATTTGTATGTTATTTCATTGTGATACCATGAAATAATTGTAAATGGCCTTAAAAATGCTTTTGTGAGTTCAATTGACCAATATAAACCACACAAACACCGCAATTGAAAGGGGGAAAGAAAGTGGTGAACGGTGTGTGAAATATCACATGAATGGGTACCCCCAAACATGATCATATGAGTTGAGCATGACATAACAGTACATAACTCAATAAAATAAGAATAGAGGATGATGAAAAACAACACAAAAATCTGTAATTTAAAATATCATTCAAATATTACAAACATGAAGCTCGGGATGTACATCACGTTCCTCCCCAGGTGATCACAAGGGGTTTTGATACCCATGGGAGAGGAGGAAGAGAAAGATGTTGGGGTATAACTTCCCATAGCCTCCAAAACTGATAGGGATGTTGAGAAGACTCTTTGGGGACTCCAAAATGGCAGCACCTTGCCTCTTGGCCTAACTTCCAAATGGGGATCCCAAGGTGTCATTTTATAGGAAAATTGGAAGGTGGTTTTAGGCACACAGATTTCATCAATCCAATTGTACCACGCGTTTAGGACTTCATACAGTCTTATCTCGCTTTGGAGAAAATAGAAAGGTTGTAGCCATACCTCTTGAATGTCTCCACCGAAAGTTTGGAACCCTTTGGACAACTACAGCTCAATATATTGATAAAATACAGAACATCACATTTGACTTGGTCCATATTCGGTGGGTTGGACAGATCAGTTCGTATGGGCCCCATAGAAGCCGAATCAGGATTGGGTTGCTTAATATGAAATGTAGAATATTAAGTTTTGGATATCTCCACAAAATTTCAGCCCATTTGGATCCACGGATGTTGTGTACTATGCAAAACAGTGGACAGATGTCCATGGATCCATGCAATTTTGGCCCATTTTTCTTGCACTTCATTAAGGGCCCTCCAAATCACCTCCACCTAAATTGAAACAATAAAAACAAGTAACATTGCCCATTATAATATTGATTAAAATTAATTGATTTATTCAAACATGAAGTGCAATTTATTATTATATTTGGAATATTCATTACAAAACTAGTTTAAAACTGCGGTGTAAGGGTGGAATAAAATAGTGAATCGTGGTACGATCAGCCAGCCGGGGTCCCGCGTGCTAGTTGTCGGCGCCACGTGGTGCTCACCAGTCGGCCACCCAATCTAAACAGCTGGGCCCTTCGGGGTACCTAGGGGGTGCCTCCCCCTTGGGTGGCAGCTAGGGCGGACCCCACCGCGGGGCCACCTAGCCGCGGGCCAGCGCAGGCCAGCGGGCCACCCAGCGCGAACCGCCCAGTGGGCCGCTTAGCACGGGACGGGCTGCGCCCACAGGCCGGGTCAGACCTAACAGGACAGTTCGGCCCGAACTGGGTCGTGTCGGCCCAGGCCGGGTCGGTCCGGGTCAGACCGAACCCAGACCAGCTTCGACGCCTTTCCACTCTTTCGACCATAACTTGAGCTATGAGCATCCATTTGAAAAACCGTCTACAGGGCCAGAAACCTTGGATCGAGACGGTCCTTTTGGTATACCCCACTTGAGTTTTGGATAATGTTTGGGTACAACCAAGTTGGATCGAACATGAATCCAACCGAGACAAAAAGACCAATAACTTACAGACCAGGCATCCGATTAACGCACCGTCTATTGCATTGAGACCCCTATTACATTTCAATCCTTTGTGATACTTATTCATGGTAGTTGGAGTATTGACTTGTGACTTGAGGAGTAGACCCTCCCAAAATCAAGCAAGCTTAGTGCGAGAACCCTATAGTTGCGTGTAACATGAGAAAGAGATCCTACGTGGGTCTGTGCTTTGGGATCCTACGTGGGTCTGTGTTCCAGGATCCCACATGGACCCACTCTAGGAATCCATGTGGGACTACTCTAGGTTCCTACGTGGGTCTTCTATACTAGGATCCTATGTGGGTCTTCCTCTCAACAGAGTAAGATGATTCAGTAGTTACATCTAATCAACTTTACTAATGTACCTAAGTTATACCTGGTGTGATCTGAGTCTTTACCTTTGTGGTAATAATCTATGTAGCATAACTTTGTGGTGCATACCTTCATGGTGATACCTTTGAGGTATTCTTCTATGTGGCATTACCTTTGTGGTACTTACCTTCATGGTGTGACCTTCGTGGTAATCTTTCCTCCATGGAACAGTTGAGCTATTGGTTAAAAGAGTTGGGCCATGTGTTTTTCCTCATTAATGAGATGGGTATACTTGATAACTTAGGTATATGTATGAGCATATACCTAAGTAGGGTTTTCAGTTGTTCTCATATTTTTTGGTTTATCCTTTGTGGATTTTGTGAGACCTTTGAGGGTCTCGGGGTCCCTACTGAGTATCATTATACTCACCCCTGCACAGGCTATGCCTGCACCTTATTTTGTTTGGTGCAGACGACGAAAAACACTGATAGAGGAAGAGGGTACCAGGACTAGGGGTAGCTCGGAGGTGGACATTAGACGAGGCGTACTGCAGGGATGACCGTTCGAGAGATGTACCTACCCTTCAGGTAGGATCCTTGGTGGGTGTTCACTGGAGATGTTTACAGTTTTACTTGTACTTTCAGTTTACTTGTACTTTACAATTGGGCTTGTATTATGGCCCCCTTTTTCCTTCTGTACACACCCTATTTACTATACAGTTTCACTTTGTGTTTGTATCATGCGTTGTGCTTAGTTGTGTGAGTTACAGGTTATAAAGGCAATACCTTCCCAGTTTTAGGGAATACTCTTTTTGGTTCTAGTCGTCAGCCCCTGACCTATGGAAGACGGTCTTGGGGTAGTCACAGCACGGGCCCTGGGGGACGGTCCATGAAAACCCAACTTGACCTATAGTGATAACCATATAGCGGTTGCTAAAGTTTTTAAATCTTTTTTTTATATACACCATAATTTAAAATACCAAAAAAACTATGATTTCAAAAATTCTGTTAAAATATCAATGATATGTAAAAGCACAAGCTCATAAATATCTTTGTTTAGTCATCTTCCATGCTCTATGCCCATCTTAGAATAAAACTTTATATAAAAAAATTAATAAAATAATTAATGCACTAAAAAAACTACAAAAAACTAAAAATTAAAATGCAATAGAATATCTCAATTAAAATTTAATACAACAAACCAAGTTCATTTGATTTTTAATATATTAATAGTTTCTATTCATTCTTTTAAATTTAAAAATTCTTATTCAGTTGTTTCATGTAGACCACGCATCTGATTAGCGTGTCGTCTTTCCATACATGTCACTTCATTCTGAGTTTGTTTGCTAAGAATCTGATTGTTAAACACACATTTAGGCATTTTAAAATAACAAAACTACATTTGAGGTCATCCCAGACAAACAACACCCTGAATTGATATTATGTCTACTTGAGAATGTAACAATTCACTGTATAGTTATTATCGTTTGATTTCACAACAATCAGAGGTCGTTCCATTGGTTTTAACCCCCCAAATGCAGGTTTTTAAAGGGTTTCCGACCCTTAAAAATTGTATATTCAGTCATTCTGAGTAGACTACATGTCTAACTGACATGTCATCTACTTGTACACATTACAAACACTTATACAGAAAGGGATTTTAAAAGCCTAGAAAAAGAATTTATCATCGTTAAAAAATCATTATTGATCAAACCATCATTTAAAGTGGTCCACTTTTACCAGTGCTAGAATAAGCGTTTGATTAGTAGGTTTGATGTCACTCAACAACCCTTGTTTTTTGATTTCTTATAATCCCTTGGAGCTAACATGCCCCAATCTCATATTACATAGCATAGTGTTGTCAGTGTTGGTGTTTTAAACACTACCCAATTGCCATGAATGGGTCTTTTCATTCAAGACATATAGCCCATTGGTAAGAGATCCTTTTATGACCATTCTTGATCTTTTAGAGATCTTAAGACAACCCAAATCTGATGTAAAGTTGAATCCTTTTTAATCTAGGACCCATAAGGAGATTAAATTTCATTGAAGGTTGGGGACTCACCTTACATCAAGTAAGTTGATGATGAATTGATCATGTATCTCTTTAAGAACATAGCATTTTCCCTCAACCTTACACCTCTTATTATTTCCTAAGAGGACATCTCCCTCCACCTTTTTAACCATATCTAGAAATGACTCTTTATATATACACATTTTAAAGGAACAACCAGATTCAAAGACCCACTTTTAATTGAGTATATGGATGGACACCTTCAATTTTTCAGTAGTTTCATAGCCTGAGTCAAGTAGAAGGGACTGGTTTGTGGGTTGTTTGGATTCTAACTCACGTTTGAGTTTCCTAAACTTGGGCTTAGTATGCCTGGGCTTTCCACAATGAAAGCAAGTAACTTTTCTTTCTTTAGAGTAATTTTTTGGTTTAGGGTGTTTTTTGTTCTTTTCCTTGTCCTTGGTAAATTGTTTCTCTTTACCTTTGCTTTGAGGTCTAATCCTAGTGAACAGGCTCACTACCTCAACTTTAACTCTCGGTTTGTAGTGTAGTTCTTTAGAGAGGAGGGATGACTTAACCTCTTAGAGTGTTAGCAAGTCTCTATCATAGATCATGGTTTCAACTAAATAACTATAATTGTTATCAAGGGAAATTAAGAGGATCATATCTTGATCCTCATCATTGACAATTACATTTATATTGGTAAGATATAATGAGGTAGTCATATACAGTTTTTCTAACTATAGCCAAATACCGGCAATGGTGGACACGAAGGAAACCTCTCTAAGGACTATATCTCCTAAATATAATAAAAGAGAGTTCTGTGCTTTGACTAGAACATCAAGGGGGACATATAAATACTCAGTACTGGTTTGTCCGGTCTCGCTAATAGTGATAATTGGTTTTTTTTGGCCCACAAAGAGAATCTATTAGGCCTTGTTGTACAAGTAAGGCTCTCATCTTAATCTGCCAAAAGTTAACATCATTATCGTCGTCGAATTTATCGATTTCATACCTCATCATGGACATGTTTACCCACAAGGTAGATGCTAAATTATTGCGGAAAATGCTAAGTGTATTCACCCAATAATCGACTAATCCCTTGGTTAAACGATGCTTTTTTTGAAGGGGTATGAAATGCATAGAAATATTTAATGGGATAATGGTTTTAACAAAGGAAATTAATTAAAACTATGGCGATTTAAGAGTGAGTTAATTTTTAAAGAAATAAAACAAAAAAAATACTAAACTGAAAAAAAGAGACAACAAGGCTATGAAACAGTAGTAGAAGATTAACGAAATAGTAGAAGTAGATTGAAAATAGTAGGTAGAAATTCAAAACAATAGACAAAATTGAAAAATTCATGGGCAAAAATTGCTAATTATAGACAAAAGAAAATCAAATTGGCCCTGATACCACATGTGAAAGAGACTGTGTGTTCTGAATAGTAACAGAACTCCAATGCCAATGCCAAGAGCAATTGATTTATTGGAAAAAGAATGCATCCAATACAAATAGTAGAAATACAAAGCAATAAAGTGAAACAGAGGACAAGGACATAAGATATAACGTGATTTGGTCCCATTGGGACCTACTGCAAGACAAGAACACCACCCACCCACACACTTTTATTAGATGCTCAAAGAAAACATGAATTATAACATGAAAATGCAGCAATACAATTGCTGAAACAAAAAACAGAACCATTGTGAAGATATGATCAAGAAAACTGTGAAAGATCTTACAGTGATGGGTACAATAAAACCTAGTGGTCCTGATCTCTTCGCGTCACATGCTAATGTAAGCCATAATTCATTTCATTCCTTCTGTGATGCTAATGAACTGAAAAATCACAGAGGAATCGCATGGTTCAGATCCTCCTCTATCAGGTACTCGGCCTGGAGTCTTCTCGTCTAAAAATTGCTAACTTCGAAGCTCTACTAGAAGTGATGTATGGGCAACACACCACAGAGTTTGGCAGGCACGGAGTATCACCGCCAAGGAAGGGAAGACCCCATGTTAGGGTTTGATAACTAGGGAATGGGAGCACCAGAAATCCGGTGAAGGCACAGAGGAATAAAAAAATAACTAATCACCAAAGGAGATGATTTTTCATATCTGAATATCAAAAACAAACCAGCTGTAGGGGTGATGAAACCCCCTGCAGATCTTGAACCGCCTAACATCATGGTCATAGGGACACTTCCACAAAGGCCACACCAAACTGTCTAACCAATGGCACATGGAACGACACAAGATAGATGAAGGGTGTGGATTGAAGGGTAGACAACATGATCAGCGACCAGTAGATGAAGTAAAACCCAGTACCCAAATTTCCATGATGGAAACCGTAAGATAGAGTAGGCCATAGGAACTTGACCCAACAAATGAGGTCCATCACAATCCAGTATAGAATAATTAAATTGAGAAAACTAAAATGATAATAAAAACATGTATGAAAACAATTATGGAAGAAAGAATAAAGGCAATTTGAATATGAGAAATAGAAAATTTAAATACCCAAAATTCCCAAATCTCCACCATTTTAATTTGAAATTGGAAATGTTCTTGAACTTAAAGGTTATTCAAGTAGAGTCAAGTTCAAGATACCTAATCAATGCTTGAACTTGGATAAAGTTACAGCCTTTTTCAAACTATCAATTGGGTTTTCATCAGTGTGTATCTTAGTGATACACACTACTCCACTTTCAATAACTTCTCTAATAAAATGAAGTCAAATATCAATGTGCTTCGACCTACCATGACACACTAAATTTATATATAGATAAAGGGTAGATTGAGAATCACAATGGACAGTAATAACATAATTACATATATTAAGCTCAAAAATCAAACTCTTAAACCATATGGCTTCTTTGACAGCTTCTGTCAGTGCTATGTACTTGGCTTTAGAGGTTGAGAGGGCCACTATTTATTTTGTATTACACTTCCATGATATAGGTCCTATACATGCACTAAATTCATAACTAGTTAGTGATTTTCTAGTATCAATATTTCTAGTATAGTCAAAATCCACATAACCAGTCACACAATCTGAAGAATTAACATCCTTACCCTAGAAAATTGAAAGAGATGAAGTACAATAAATCTACCTTATCAACCATTTAAGAGCATGTCAATGTGGCTTGCCCAAATTTTCCATAAACCTGCTCAAAGTATAGATACAAAAAAGAAACATCTGGTCGAGTACAAATCATAGCATATATAATACTTCCCACTACATTAGCATATGATATTCTACTCATATATTCAATATCATAAGTTGTAGCAGGTGACTGGGATAAAGAAAATTTAAGATGTTGACCTAGAGGAACACTAAAATGCTTCAAATATTCAAACAAATATATCTTAATCACTTTAAGGATATAAGAATGTTGAGATTGTAACACCCCAAGGTTTTCAAAATAAATTGAAATTCATGAAACACTGAATCTCTACATAATGAAACTTTGTTTTAAGGATATAGTTATAAACTATCCGTTAAACATAATTTTTTCACTTCTATGTTTTGAATTTTGAAAAACAAACATCTAAGGTTGTGATCAGTAAGTTATTTGGAGTCTGATTAAATCAACTTGATTTTTTGGTGAATAGTAACATGCCCTTAGGAATAGTAATATGAGCCTTATAAATAGTAAATTATATTATTATTTTATTTTCTTAAGGTTATAAGATAATGAGATCTTGATTAATTTTTCAAGGTGATATAAAATTGATTATAGTTTTAAAATTGTTATTTTTGGAATAAAATATGATTTTATTTAAAAATTAAATTAATCATATTTAAAAAATCATTTTCAAAAAATGGAGTTCATTTTTGAATTATACATGTAGAAAAATGGTTAGGGTGAATTTTTGGGATTTTTCTAAAATTCTTGAATTTTTAATGAATAGTAAAATATGGTAATATACTGTATATATACATTATCAGTTAAATAAACTATTCCTAGCATAATGGTTGATGTAATAAACCTTGGTTAAAACTCACATGCTCTCTTTACCGTTTAGGGTCACATTAATCATGTTTATTCATAGTTTTTAGAAAAAACATTAAACTAATTATTAAAATAATGGAAAACCCCTCCTCTCCTCCACTGTAAATATCACCCTCACCCCCTCTTCCTCTCACAACTCTCAAGATTTGAGAATTGTCTAAATTCTACCAAATCCCCTTCTTAAGGACCTTCCCACATCCAAGACCTTTTGGTATCACCAAAATACCAAAACCAAAGGCCTTAAGGAGGATCTCAAGGAGAAGAGATCAAGAGGTAAGAATCCTCTTTCAGTTTCTTGTGTTTTCTTTTCAATTCCTTTTCTTTTAATATACTTCCTTCCCCTACCCTTATCCAAGCAACATGAAAGCTCCATAATCTTATATATTCTTAATTTTATCATGTTTATGGAAAAAATTCATCATCATTCTTCCTCTCCTCTTCCTCTTATTCTAAAAATAAAAACACCATCTGTGATGTGATGATTTACCGAAATCGTGGACGATGTGTTTTCAATTTCCATTACTTCCTTAAAAAATGTTTATAAAACCATTTTAATGGTTGAAACAGATTTTTAAGTGTATGATAATATCCTCTTTCATGTTCTAGAGTTAACAAATATACATATTATTATGTTATATAATTAAGCTAGTTCGTGATTATCAAAGAACCACCAAAATGATATAAACAGATATCACTAACAATTTATCTAATGATTCATACTCATAACATATAACCAAAATGATTTATGACATTATTAAATATTATAGAAACATATTAATACCATTTTATTCCACTTCTATAGTTTTGATTTCATTAGACAAGGAAATCCTTTACGATCTGACCTTAGAAATCCTGTAAAGAACGCACCTGAAACAATGGAAAGAACAAAATATTATTAATTGATGGGTGGAATGATGTTATAAAATGATCATATATGGTGTTATAAACATCAATATGTTTCTATAAATTATTAATTACACTCTTATAACCATTATAAAAGAGGTTTAAACAAGTTTCAAGTAATTCTGTTATAAGTTAATAAAATATTAATAATATATCACACATATTTAGCCCAAAAAATATATTTAAAAAAAATATATAATTAGTAATAATTTTTATAAATTTAAAAATAATAATTTTATTTATGTTAAATATAAATATTATATCAGGCCCAGGAGGTGAAACCTAATGGCTGCATCCAGTGGTGGTTTGCGTAGGTCTCGGGTTCATGACTACTCAATTGCATGTCTAATTTGTTTTCTTTTTATTTGAGTCATTCCTGTAATAATAAATATTATATTGATGGGTATCACAGTTATAATTTTTTCATTTATGACTGACTCAATGTTGAACCAATGAATCAATTCTTTAATAATATATGTTCCCGGTATATTATGTAAATGACGATCAACTTAATTATTATGCACAATTAATGGAAAACAATTCAACAGTCATAACCATAAACATGTCTCCTTTTAATTTTTCAATTTCATAATTATTTATCAACATGTCTTCACGGTTTATATTATCATGTATATTTTTTATAATTTTAAGTGATATTATTAAAAATCTTATTCACGTCTAACATTTTGACAATGCAAAATTTGAATTTTTAAGTAATATAAAAACACTATATGTTTGTTTAAACAAGATTGAAGTAAGATAAACCTGGGGTAAGGGAATTCTAAGCCCAATTTAAATTCTTTGGGTTATCCTTCCACTTCATTGATTATATGGTACTAAGAATATTTGTGTAATTAATTTTTTTATATTATGTGTATTTAAATGTTTTACACATAATAATTTCATTCTATTAATTATCACTTCAATTATATGATATTTGTAAGTGACTTTCCTTTAAAAAGCCAATTTTCTTTTTTTTACAAAATTCAAAATAAATGTTTTTATGAAATTATACATGTATTATGATTATGTTCTGGATATTGGGAATTTTTTATGATAAAGGGTAGGACCTATATATCCCTCCAATTCATTGGGTATGTGTAAGTTGGAGGTCAGCCATATGGTTACTCCAAATGTAACTGCGATGGTTACACCATAAGGTAGTCATGAGGGTTACATTGAAAGGTAGCTATGAGGGTTATAAATCATAAGGTAGCCATGAGGGTTACAAAAATTAAGTAAGTAATTCCCCAAGATACCCTTATGCTCTATTTATGTTTTCTATGATTTATGTAAATCTCATGTTTCACAAAGTAAGTATATGATTCTTATGGGTGATGAGTATGTGTTTGTGAAAATGATTTCAAATATTTATAAGTATTCATGGACTAATGGTTTATTTCCTTCTTTTTATATAACTTAATGATATTTTTATGCTCATTCCATGTTTTTAAATTCTTTTCACAGGTTATAAGGATGTTTAAGAGAAATAAGGAAGTCAAGTTAAATGTTATGAATATTTTTCAAATAATTCATGTTGTTTTTTTGTTTAAAATTTTATGTCTTGGAAAAAATGGGTACTATTTTAATGGTACCGACTTTGTATGCTTGTGGGTTGATATGTATTAGTTATTTCCTAAATTTCTAAAACTCTAAACCAAAAATATCTTTTGGAATGTAAAGAAGTGAAATTTAGTTGAAATAATTAGAATATGTAATGTTTAAGGTTGGGACCTTATAGTTCATATCAGAGCATGGTTTAGATAACTTTAATGGTTAGGATGATGTTAATAGAATAACATAAATTATTATTACCTTATTTTTATGATAAAATGATAGAGAATTTAAAGATTACCATGTTTCTTCATCTAAGATATGTCTGTTCAGAATGGTTTTTCTTAGAAGAAACAGGGAATCTTACGTTGGAAGGAATCGAGAGGCTGATATCTTTCCGAATCTGTAATCGAGATTGGTGGGAATTGGAACCAAGAAGTTTGTGACAGTAATGGCTCAGTTGACACATGAAATAAATGAAAGTGGAATCCATGAAATAGAACAACCACAACTACCACAAAGGAACATGATGATAGTAGAAAATTTTATGAGGCAACACCCTCTTACTTTTAGTGGATCTTCTGACCTAGTAGCGGCTGAAGGATGGATTAAATGCCTTTAAAAGATATTAAATGTCATGGGATGTTCATAAAATCAAAAGTTAAGTCTTTCCATTTATCATTTTGAAGGTGAATTTGATCAGTGGTGGTCAATGGTCAAGAATATCAAGGAAAGAGAGGAGATTGATGTCTTAGAGTGGGATGAATTTAAAAGTCTTTTCCTTGAAAAATATTTTCCAAAGGTGGTTCGACTTAGGATAGAGAATAAATTACTTGAATTTAAGTAGAAGGAATAAGATTCAGTGGTCATGTATGAAGAAAAATTCACATGACTGGTGAGGTATGCTCCTAATCTTATTCTGGATCTTGATAAAAAAATAAATTGTTTTTACTCAGGATTGAAGTTAAGATATCTAAGAGAATTATCTTTTAGTGAGTTCAAAAGTTATTAGAAACTTGTCTGATATGTGGAGAGGGTAGAAATGGAGTTTTTTGATGACCATATGTACCTTGGAAACAAACATAAGAAGTGGTCCATATGGAAAGAGATGGATAAGAATCAATCAAAGAAATCTAATGGTAAGAAAGTTTAGTTTTTAGTTTGTGAAAAGTGTGGTAAAAAGCACCCTGGAAAATGCCTTACCAAAACTAGGAAGTGTTTTTGATGTGGTAATTTTGGACATATGGCCCGATATTTTAATGAAAATGATCCTAAGACTAACCCTGATAAGAAAATTGAAAAGTTTTTTAGATGTGGTGAGATGGTTCATTATGAAAATTCCTTCCCAAAGAGAGATCCAAATGATGCAAATAATACATACTATAAGCAGAAAGGTGTAGTGAGATCCTTTGTGACTACATCAGTAGATGTAGGTCTATATAATAAAGTTGTATCAGGTACCTTGTTTGTTTAATCAGATTTTTCTAAAGTTTTGTTTGATACGAGGTCAACACATTCCTTTATTTCTGAGAAATTTTCTGGTAAATTGAAAATATCACCTCAAAAAATGAGACCAGAACTTATTGTTAAAACACTAGGGGAAATATTATAGTAAATATAAATTATAAGAATCTTTCTATTGTGGTTTTTGGAAATAATTTACCTGCAAACCTTGTTGTCTTTTCCTTGGTAGAGTTTGATATTATTCTTGGTATGGATTGGCTTTCTGTTGATCATGATAAGATTGATTGTAGAGCTAAAGAAGTTGTTTTTGAAAAATAGTTTCAGTTTGTATACAATAATGAACCCATAAAATTGATAACATATCAATAATTTTAGAAACTATCGAAAGATGAAAATTAAATTTATCTTGCTCATATTGTTGAAAACAAGGTAACTGTTCAGATTAATGATGCCCCAATGTTAAATGAATACATTGATGTTTTTCTTGATGAGTTACCTAGTGTTATACCTGACTAGGAAGTTAAATTCACAATCACTACTAGAAAAAAGACCTATATCCATGGACTTATAGCCACATTTATATAGGTTCATGGCTATAGGCTAATTTATATACACACTTCAAATTAAACCCATAGCAGTAGGGTTTAATCGTGTTTACTCAACTCTGCGGTGTGCCCCTTCTTCCCTGATAGCCTTCGTGACCTCTCATCTTCGTAGCATGACCCTTCTTCCCTAAAGGCCTTTGTGACCTTCTCTCCCTGATCCTCATCCCCCGACGATTCCCCAAAGGCCTTTGCAAACTCTCCTCTACCCAATACACATCCCCTAGTGGTTCCCCAGAATCCTTGGCGATGCTACCCTATCCTCATCCACCTCACGACACTACCCCTCGCTTCCACCAAACAAGGAAAACCCACCACAAGATATCATCTCTGACCCTCCTCCCTAACGCTGCCGCCAAACGCGGGACACCTCACCTCCTCTACTGACGCTGCTCCTAGGTGGCCTCCCTACCTCATTCTCTCACGCACCTCTTACACGGACACCCCCCTCCCAGTGATCATCATCCTTATTGTGATTCCAATACATTCATTCATTTCATGTTAAATTATTACTGCGATTGGGTGAATATATCCATCTTTTTTGACCTATTTTGATGAATTATTGTGAGTATTTCTTCCTAAGTGTCGATAAAATAAATGGTGGGAGTTTTTTATTTTGGGGATTTGGTTCTAACTATGAAATTTCTTAGTCATACAGTCACTTCATACATGATGTTTTATTATGATAACACAATATGTTCCTCCAAATAATCGGTCAGCAATAAACCTCGTAGCCCAAATCCCATGCCTCTAGGATACATGGCATGTCTCTCCTATGAATACATCATGTATGACTCATGGATTTCTCAGTGTGTATTCAAATGAGACTTGAGTTGTTTAAATTATTGATACATAGTGTGTTAACCATGAACACATGGAATGTGAGTCCATAAAGGGTTAGTAGATGTGTACTACATGAGCTTGAGTCATGTGGACCCAAATTTCATGGCATGTAGACCTAGCCACTTGAAGTTTGGAACCTATATGAACACCCAACCACATAGCGTATGAAACCCAAATTTCTAGTGATCTAATATTCAATGATTAGAATATTTGTTGATGATTTCTCAATAAGTGTTATTATAGATTTTTTTTTCATATAAATCCTTACAATTTAGAAGGTAACAACTTAAGTACAATTCCCAAATATCATTTAGAAAATATTTGGTAGTTTCAAAAGTTTAAATTTATATTCTTTTTGACATGAATATTCTATTTTGAGTTAGTTAGGCCCATTAAATCTATTGATTTATTATCATTAAACATTTCATGCTTAATTAATTGTAACATATATTTTTCCAGATTCTGAGTGCAACTGTTAATCAATGAATATAAATGATCTGTCACTATTGAAATTTTTAACTAACTGTTTATGAAATTAATATAAAAAATATAATTATAGTAAACTATATTTTAATTCAGGTAGGTCACTAATATTATTATAATATATTAACAAAATTAAAATGTCTAGAAAAAGTACATCTCTACACAATAGAAAAATAATGATCTTAGGTTTCAAAATGAGTTGAATGTCTTCAAATGTAAAACAACACTGATCAATGTTGAAATTACTAAATTAAACATTACAAATAAACACAAAACTTATGAACAAAATAATTTTAACATTCATTTACTCTTGGAAAATATGTAATAAAACAGATATTTCAACAATTCTGTGAACCAAATGAATGTACAAACTCTATAAAAATTTACATTATTACATAGTATAGATTATGAATTTCAAATTATTATCATTGATACAATGACAACATAAATATATGTGGCATTTTTACCTGACTCATTTTTCCTTTATTTCCTTATAGGGAATTTCTTCTAATACAAGTTCACAAACAACTAACTTCAGAAAAATATCTTCAGTGTTTGTTAACATAACGATACATATTTTTTCACTCGAATATATCAGAAATTATAATTTTATATACATGTTTAATGAATTTTCTTTAATTTTTCCTTTCTATTATGAATTCGTTCAAATAAAGTTTACACATTTATCAATACTTTCTAATAAAAAAGTAAGTAGACTTGTGTTATACTTCACATATTAAATCCATATCATTATGTATTTCTAGATTTCTTTTTTAGTATATCCATTACACTTTTTCACTATATTATGTGTCATTTAGTATTTATTTTATAGTTTTCCAGTATTTCTAGTGAAATTTTACAGTGAAATTTGTATAACTACATATAATTATAAACTATCTACATATCAATTAATATTCCCATATCATTATTATGATTTCAATTACATTTGATATAAAATATATAATATCATGGTATAATTAAAAAAGGTTCAATATCACTATTTCTCAATTGTGACTGGAATGTAGAGTTTAAGGTAATACAAAAAGCTAAGTAAAAATATATTTAAGTATTTGTTTCTAAGTGCGTTTGATAACTATTTCTAATATTGCATATTTTAAAGACTATTTTCTAAGTCTTTTTAAACACACTTAAAAAATCATTGTTTCTAAGTTTGAATGATCACTAGTGGAAGATATCTAATTCTATGTGTGTTTGATAAAACTTTCATAAAATAAATAATTATATTTCACTTAATTAGAAACTAGTGAAAGAAGGAAATTTATTTGAACACATTTATAATTTTTACAGCTTCAATAGAAGAAATAATGTTATTTCACTTAGAAATCAGTTCATTTTTTCTATACCCATGGAATAAAATATCAATTTTTCTTTGATTGGAATTTTAAAAATATAGTTAGGTGGGTCTATAGGTGGTAAGGGGTGTCCGGGAGGGAGGGGTGTCTAGGGGGTGTCCAGGAGGGAGGGGGTGGGGTCTAGTGGGTGTCCAGAAGAGAGGGTGGGGGGTGTCCAGGGGGAGGGGGTGTCCAGGGGGGTGTCCAAGAGAGAGGGTGTGGGGGTGTCTAGGAGGGAGGGGGAGGGGTGTCTAGGAGAGAGGGGGTGTCCAGGGGGGTTCCCAGGAAGGTGTACAGGAGGGGGGTGTCCAGGAGGGGGGGTGTCCAGGAGGGCGGAGGGTGTCCATGAGGGAGGGGGTGTCCAGGAGGGAGGGTGAGGGGTGTCTAGGGGGAGGGGGTGTCTAGGGGGTGTCCAGGAGGGAGGGGGTTTCGGGGGGTGTCCAGGAGGGGGGTGTCCATCATAGAATTCTATAAAAAACATAATAGGTCATTTTCAAACATCTAAGTTTTAATATAGGTATTGTAAGTACACAAAAATAATCTTATGTGGTCATAGAAAGGTGTTTTAGCAATCAATAGACTATCCAGAAGGTTGAACTAATTAGAAGTATTTGGTAAACTGTTAATCATGTACACTTATATAGTAAAAAATTTTACTCAATAGGTTTTGGGACACTAAAAATATTTAAGGTATTTGTTAAATTTATATATATATTCATTTATTTATTTGAAAACGAGTTTTATTTATGTTAATGAAATTATATAATTATTTTTTTATAGGAGAAATCAGACAAAAATAAATAAAATAATAGTGGAATGAAACATGTTTATACTCGTGGACACACTTCACTCCCAGATCATGAGAAAACATAGTAATTTAACATTTAAAATATTTATCTTCATTTAGTGAAATTTTTTTGACTTCCAATTTTGATTTATTTCTTTTTTTTTCAGAAAAAGGCATTGAATATTGAGGGTCGCGTTCCTCACTCTACTTTGTTTTGTACAAGCAGAAAAAAGAAAGATGGTACTGTGCCAAATACTGACACCGAGAAGGTGATTGTAAGTATATTTCAATTTCTTTTATTTTGAATGAATTTAATTCCTTATATTATTTTATCATTTTAATTTATTTTATATATCAATCAAAAAAATTATTTGGAGGCATTGATAGAAAAAGAACCTGACAATTTGGGCTCGAGCTATCATCTACATCAGGTACTAAGAGATGAACATCAGGACATAGTGAATTTTTGACTTGGGAAGAAGATTTTACCATCTCGATACTGGTCTACTAACAATGTTTCTTTGAGTACCAGTTCTGGTTTGTTCATAGTGGAATAAATTAATGTCGCAATCAAAGAAGCAACTCAAAAAGTAGAAAAGGTGATAACTAAAATTATGATAAAAGTTATGTCTGCCATTTCTTCTACACTTCCACTAGAAGCAACTAAAATATTTGACGCTTGTTTGATGTCAATGCATTCTGCTAATGTAGATTCTTCTATTGGAGCTAGAGTCAGACCTGGACCCAGTGATGGTGCTGGTGTTGGTGTCAGTGCTAGTACCGATGCTGATGTTGATAATGATACTGGTGGTGTGGGAGGTGGTGATGGAGTTTCTGTAGGAGGTGTGGATGAGGGTTATCATGGATCTGATGATACTAATATTGAGGCTCACTATTGATATGAATTTTATTTTTGGATTGTTAATATGCATAATTTTATTATACAGTGAAGTTTGATTATTGTAATATTGAATTGTATTGTGGTGTTTCTGTATGTTTCAACATATATTGAATTATTCTATTATGATGTATGTTTGTTTATGTAGTAATTAAGTTTTATTATTATTATATTGAATTGTATCCTCCTCTTACATGACCATCGTACCTCCTCGTTGATGCTACTCTGAGGCATCCCCTATATCTCCTCTGGCACACCTTCAATACTATGTAGTCCAATTTTTCAATTTTTCCGTGAGGTGGCCCCTCTATTAGTTTCACTAAACATATTGTGAGTTTTATGTGAATATATGCAGGTGAAATAGATCAAAAGAGAGTTTGGGCCATTATCTGGGCATAGCCAATAGTACTGCACTGATGTTTTCCTATAAAGGTATTTAGTAGCTTGAAACTGGAATGTAGAGAAATCCAAGAAGATACTAGAGGAGTATCTCCAATAGAGATCAACCTATAAGCATGAGTAAATTCATTAGGTGAGTTAAAAATCCATTTGTTCTTCACGTTTCATTTTAATTTTACCCATTTAACATGTCCTCCATCAGAAAGAGGTTGCAGTTGAGGGTGATACTGGGAAAGACAAGATTGTTAAAACTATGTTTTTTTGGAAGGAAGGCTGAGAAAACATGTCACAATTAACAACATATGATTATCCACAAGTATTTTTTTTACTGTTTGAATTTTTCCATTCTTCTTATTCATTTTTAGCATGTTATACATTCTACATTTTTGAGCATATGTTTTTTTCATTTGTAGGAGGGAGGGGTGTCTAGGGGGTGTCTAAGAGGGGGGAGGGGGGGTTGTCCAGGGGGTGTCTAGGAGGGAGTAGATGTGTGAATGATGTGCCACCCATGTGGAATTGGTGATGATGGTAGTTCAAATATTTGTTTGATTTATGTTGTTGGGGTTTTGATTAACTCTAATTTTCTCTAATTTTCTTAGGAGGGAGGGGGTGTCTAGGAGGGAGGGGGTGTCCAGGAGGGAGGAGATGTGTGAGGGGGTTCCAAGAGGGAGGGGGTGTCCCGGAGGGGGGGGGGTTCTAGGGGGATATTCGATTTATGTTGTTGGGTTTTTTGTTAAAACTATGTTTTTATGGCTGACAGACTGAGAAAACATGTCACAATAAACAACATATGATTATCCATAGGGGATATCCAGGGGGTGTCCAGGAGGGAGGATATGTGTGAGTGATGTTCCTCCCATGTGGACTTGGTGACGATGGTAGTGAAAATCTTGGTTCGATTTATGTCGTTGGGGGTTTTTATTACCTCTAATTTTCTCAGGTATTCTTATTGATGCATATATTTTCATGTATTTAATCAGTACTAGGTTTTTATCTCAATAGAACATTAATCATTGAAATTGTTTTACGTCAAAATGATGTATTTCAAATTGTCATTTTGTCCACATTTCCTTTTCCAAAAAATAAAATATTGTTAAAACTATGTTTTTTTGGAAGGAATACTGAGAAAACAAGTCACAATTAACAACATATGATTATCCATAGGTATTTTTTTACTCTTTAGATTTTTCCATTATTCTTATTCATTTTTATCATGTTATACATTCTATATTTTCAAACTTATGTTTTTTCTATTTGCAGTGACATATGGATCAATTGGGTAGTAATTTTTTTTCTTTTGGTATTTTTATTGTAATTTCCTTCACCTATTTGCAGTGGTAGGTGCATCATGTGGGCATGCTTTTGTTGATCATGAAAATGAAAGATGGATTATGTGTCCTTAAAAGGTAATTATTTAGTGTTTTAATTGGATTTACCACATTAGGTTTAAATATAAATTATGATTACTAGTATGGAATGCATGAGTGCCTCAATGCAAAGAGTTTTTGTACCTATTAATCATGTAATACTTTCTATATTTTCAAACATATGTTTTCTCTATTTTCAATGACAGATGGGTAGTAATTTTTTATCTTTTGGAATTTTAGAATGAAATTTCCTCCACCTTTCATGAACCTATATTTCATGAATCGTCCTTAGTTAGATATAAACTGATTCATAAAATTTTATACATGACTACTCAGATTGATCATTATGTCATTTCATGGAGGAAAGTAATAGTAGAGAACCATGGAGCTGGGCCAAGTGAGAGAAATAATATCCCTAATATCTAATATTGGTGAACCTACTCAAGTAATATCAGAGGTATTATCCATTATATTTTTTTGTAGGGTTTGGGTTGTTGGATGATCATTTGATCTCAGTGGTTATATTTAATTCCCTAGAATTTTGGTTCAAAAGCTCACTAGAGTACATTCAGGTGGGGTTCAAGGGGGAAGGGGGTAGGGGGGTCTGGAGGGGTATGGGGAGGGGGGAGGGTGCAGGTAGGGTGTAAGGGTGGAGGGTTCAGGGGGTCTGCAGGGGTAGAGGGAGTGGGGATGGTGCATGGGGTCTATAGGGGCAGGGGGAGAGGGGCAGGGGCAGGGGGTCTGCAGGGGTAGGGGGAGGTGGGAGGGTGCAGGTGGGGTGAAAGGTGGGGGGTTTAGGGGGAGTGGGAGGGTGTGCAGGGGGTAGGGTAATTGGGAGGTGTGTAAGTGGGGTGTGTAGTGAGGTGGGGGCAGATGGTGAAAGGGTGGAGGGGGTGTAAGTGGGAGGGCAAGGGTGCAAGTGGGGCAGGGGGTGTGCAGGAGTAGGGGGTGGGGGTGGGGGTGCTGGTGCAGGGTGGGGGTGCTGGTGCAGGGTGGGGGATATGGGTGGGGGGATGGTGTAGGGGGGCTGTTTGAAGTGGGGATAGGGTTTTAATTCATGTTTTAAGTGGTTTAACCATGGGTTATTAGGTTTCTAGGGCTTATAGAGGATTCCACTTCAATGCATCTTTATTTATGATAAACCAATGATTTCTAAACTTGTATTCCATTATTATATAGCTGTTATTTATAATTAGGATTTATTCAATATCCACGTGAATTATTATATAGTAGATATTTGTGATTTAGATTTATTCAAGATCCCCTTCCAACTGTGTCTTGTGTATACATTTTATCACATATGCATTTTGTTATGCTTTCATCCCATCTTAGCATATGCTTATTCTTATTTATAGTGCTTTCATATTTATACATTTGATATCTTCTCAAAGTAGACTTGTTTCCTTATTCCACTATTATGGGCTTCATTCTTGATTTTAGATTTTAAACATACAGAACTAAATTAGAAAATCATTTATCACTCCTCTGACCACATTTATTAAAATTGTAACAGATGGTCTTCATGTTTTCAAAATGCAAGAGGCTAGATTTCTCATAACATCATATTAAATATAACAATCATTGAAAAAGGTCTAATTATCCTCTATTTATTATTTTTTAGTATGAAAGTTATGAATTATTGGCAATATTTTTCCCTACTTTCAGCAATCAAAGTGGGTTTCCACAAGAGCATTAAGTTTCTACAGCAAAAAACAATATTCTAGTGATATAATTATTCATAGGAAACAAGTATGTTGTAGTTTAGTTTTTATTTTATTTTCTTTATCACATCGTCCACTTCGTTCTTTTACCATTTCCTATGGATGGAGGGTAGTTATGTTCTACGTATTTTTTTTGCAAGGTAGGTAGATCGGGGTAGTGGAGAGATTAATTTGTATGTTTCATTTTTTTCTATCTTTATATTGTGTTTCTTCAATTTTCTTTTCCTTTGGTGTGGACGTCCAATGTATGAATGACTCATGCTGAAATAATACTATTGAACCATCCTTGCCTTTTGGATTCACACGTTTAGTTCAATTTCACTTAGCCTTTTTGAGGCCACTCATTTATTATCATATTTGTGTAAATCGTCATAGTGGGAAAGAAAATTTGGGATACACAGAGAAAATGTTTGTTTTTCTCCTTTTTAATAGTTCTTTTTTTTAGTTTTATGCACATACATCTTAGCACACTGACTTCCAAAGTTCAATAAAAATACAACAATGCATGAATTGGTACTTTATGACTAATTAAATACCCTTATTCTTGACAACATAGCATTGAGTGTGCATCCAACAAGGTACATCATGGCATGATATGATAGTTTCAAAAAACTGGTTACCTGCCAACTACTTGACTCCCAAGGGAATTGCGGTGTGATCAATATCCATTGCGACATGACCTCTCAAACCTCAACTCCTAAGGGGCATTTAATTTTCATGTCCAAATACTCTGTGACGTGACCATGAGTCAGTGCAATCATCTATCCACAACACAAATACCTTTTTCCCTTAATAACTTATTTTTCATGCGGTGTGGGAAAATTATGGTGTGATAAATGTCTTCCCTACACAATTTTATTCCCTCACAATGCAACCTACTGTCCCACACAAAACAATAAGAACTCAAAATTTCATGGCCAAACCATTTCAATGTGATCTTCATGTCTTGAAGGACTGACTCAAACATCTTCACATTTTAGAACCAAATCATGGCATGACTGTATGAATTTTAGTGTGATATGTTCTGACTTCACCAATATTTAATCTTATACAGGACTATCACGACTTGATGACTTCCCTTTCAATGTAATTGTCTATTCAGCACCAAAACTTCTTCAAAACTTTACCCTTCAATTATAATCTTCTTTAAATCTCTTCCAAACATCCAAATGGTCTTTACCTCTTTGATGTTTTACTGCTTCGTCTTATTCAAGCACCCCTACAAGGGATGATTCCTCTTCCTATTCATCATGGAAGATTTAAAACATTGGAAATCCATGAAAAAATCATCATTTTGGTTGACCTCAACTTTATCCTTTTTTGTGCAGTGTGTACAACACTTATCTAACTCCTTTAATTCTCTACATATTAGTTCACAAATAAACAAAAATAGGGAATAATGGGGGACCTCTTATTTCTTTAAAATAAACACTTGATGTGGGAGTTTCCTCTCATCCTTACTTTATTCTTCTTTCCAAGATCAACATGGGATATACACTCTTCTTTGTTGACAGATTTTATATATTATGAACATACTTTCCTCCCATGGATTGGAACCTCATGTAGATTTGTTTTCTAAATATCATTATTCAAGGTACCTCTTGTGGGTGAAATTTCAGTCACCTTTTTTCCTTGATTCTTAGCACTGACTGGTGCATCCTCAATTTGTTTAGTCTTGGAAAATTGTTCAGGACAAACCAAGCACTCTTTCTTTGGTTTTGAAGCTTCTTTGTTCTTCTCACATGTCTTATGGACATCATTATTATTGCATGAATGCTCCTTTTTAGTTTTCTGAATATTATTTTATTTCACAATATAAAAAGTCTTTCCTCGAAGTCTGGACATGAACTTCTCAACTTTGTGACCTTCTAGTCCACACTCGCTGCATACTTTTTTAAAAATATAATTTGGTTTGGGTTGAATAAATTTGGTGTAGATCTGGTCATGGGGGGATGGAATGGGTGGGGTAGAGGGGGTGGCATGGGAGATTAGAAGGGGGAATGGCAGGGGGAATGGCAGGGGAAACTGGTAGGGGGAGACTGGCAGGGGGTGGGGGAGGGGGATACTGGCAGGGATGCAAGGGGAAGGGAGGGGAAATAGGGTTCAAGGGGGAGGGTACAAGTAGGGTGAAAGGGGGGAGGTGGAGGGGGTGTTTAGGAGTAGGGGGGATGGGCAGGGGGAAGGGGAGAAAGGGGTAGGGAGGGGGTGAAAGGGGGAATTGTCAGGGGGGGAGACTGGAAGGGGTGGGGGGAGACTGGAAGGGGGTGCAAGGGGCAGGGATGGGGGAGGGGGTAAAAGGGGGAGGGTACAGGTGGGGTGAAAGGGGGTAGGGGTATGGGGTGTGCAGGAGCAGGGGGTTAGGGGGTAGGGTGGGGGGAAAGGGGTGCAGGGGGTAGGGAGGGGGTGCAAGGGGGGAGGGTGAAGGTGGGGTGTAGGGGGAGTAGGATAGGGATGCAAGGGGGGTGTGCAGTGAGGAGGGGGTGGGGCAGGGGGTGTGAAGTGAAGAGGGGGTGGGGTAAGGGGGTGTGCAAGAGAAGGGGGTGCAAGGGGGGAGGGGCATGGTGGGGTGCATGGTGGGGGTGCAGCTGGGCTGTAGGGGGGAAAGAGCATGGGTGTGTGTGGTGAGGAGGGGGTGGGGAAAGGGGGTGTGCAAGAATAGTGGGGGTGCAAGGGGTGGGGATGGGGGTGGGGGGGGGGGAGGGGGAAGAGTGATAGGGAGGTTAAAAGGGGAGATGTGAAAGTTTGAAGTTTCCTAAAAAAGAGCCAAGGGGTACACGACATTTGAGAGGACCCACACAATGTGTGGTTCCACTCCTTCACCTGGTCGTATCCATGGGGGTGCATGGATCACCTACCATGTAGGTATACATGTAGTATGGGGGATATACACAGTGTTCTTATGCCACTCTGGATCCCTCCTGTGTGTTTGGCCATGTCTGCGTACTTTACTCCCCCTGTGTTTGTGTACTCAGTACACGACCATGTGCTTAGTCGTGTACTCCCACATGGGATCCTGCCCCTATGATCCACCACATGTATCATCCACCCAGGGATGAGTTACATGGTGTGTATGAGGGCTACACATAGCACCATCCTTAAAAAATCCCAAAACCCTAGTTGCCACAACTAGGAAACAACACGTTGTGTGTTCTTCGAACTACATGGCATGTAGTGAGGTTTTTTTATAGAAATTAATATTTGTATACCACACTTTGAATATAACTATTCCGCTTTGATTTTAGCCTCATTTCAACCCATGATTTGTGGATATTTTCTCCATTCTTCATTTCCGACCATCCAATGGCTGGAATCTGATTCTATAGACTATGGGGTTTCATCGTATGCACCACACACCTCCAATCCTTCTGACATCAATGATTTGATTTTTGATCATCAAAATAATCATCCATAACCTGTAACCATCCCAGATCTATCCTTTATTCATTGATCTATCCCTTATTTATGAATCGTCCGTGATTTTTGGGGTCTAATCAGTCTCAGTACCACCCGGTAATATTGAACTGGGACTATGGGGTCCAATTAGTAATGAATGCAAAGCAATTAGGGATAAAAGAACTACAACAATAATTTAATCGGTCATTTTCAAGTATTCTTATCCAACGACCAAGAATAGGGATATTTGATGTTACAAAACAAGAATAACCAATTAAAATTCCAATACAGAAGCACATATGCAGGCAACAATTAGCGCATATAAATATAAAGGATTGATCTACTCAATCAATTTAATAAAAAAGGGCCTAAACCAAAAATTGATGAGTCCTACCTAGATATTGGATTGTTCATTATCAAATAACACCCTTTCCAATGATTGAAGGAGTTCATTTTTTTCATTGCGTCTTGATATTCTTTGATCAAGAGTTTTTCCATCATCTAATATTATCTTCCAATAGAAGGAGAGGAAGAACATCGCTTTCCAATTCCAAGGTTATGAGACTAACATTGGGAAAATTTCCATAACAATTGATTTATAGGAAAATTTTGTTAGGATAAATTAATGAATTAATTAATTCACTGAACATGATTCCAATGAGAGAGATATATGAACACCCCACGTCGACCTATTTTAGGTCGCTTCTAGGGTAAACAATGCGTTCCAGACTCAAACACAGTCTCAGGTTTCTGACCTGAGATTATATTTAATATTTTTCCATTTTCTTTCAAAAAATGCATGCAGTTAATACAAAATATATTTAATATTTTTATAAAATTTATTCTAGGCACACCATGCCTTAGAATCGCTCGTTGTCTCAGCGCATGTCTCTGGAAATATATGTAGAAATATTTTGAAGTCTTACAAGGAAAAACCTGGATCTCTACAACCATATTGTTAAGAATTTTAAGAAACTCCGCTCATACCATAGTGTAGAATATCTTAGTAAATACTTTTTTGATTACTTATGGGAGTTTGGGATCCTATCTCAACTCACTCCTCCTTATAAACCTTAGTGGAATAGTGTAAGTGAAAGGAGGAACTGCACCTTGTTGGAAATGATGAGACAAATGATGAGTCATGTGAGTCCTCCATTATCCTTTTGGGGAAACATGTTATATATAGCAACACAAATACTAAACCAAGTTACAATTAAAGAGGTAGATAGTATAACATACCATTCATGGAATGGAAAGAAACCTGTATTGTCATACATACATGTGTGGGGTTGTGAAGCATTTTTTTTCCTCTTTAGGTAACACACTTGCACCCCAGGCAAAAAAGTGTGCCTTTATAGGATACCCCAAAGAAATAAGGTTATATTACCTACATGAACCCTCAAAAAACAACATAATAGTGGTAAGACATTCCATATTCATTAAGAGGGATAATATATCTAAAAGAGATAGTATAAGTGATATAGTCTTTGATGAAGTTAAGGATCAAGGTATACAAGAGTTATCACTGGAACGGATTCCATACAGCCCTATAGAAGATGAAAATGTTCTAGAGACACAAGTACAATGTAGGAGTATAACAGAGGTCAGAGAAGCAGAATGGTATAGTTTTCTATTCACCAAGGATAGTGACTCATTACTAGTTGATAATAATTATCCTATAACCTATAGGGAAGAATTAAGTCTCTTAGGTGTTTCCAAGTGGTAAGAATCCGTGAATTTTGAGATGGATTCCATGTACCAAAACCAAGTTTGAATTTTGGTAGATCCTACTATGGATGTAAGTCCCATTGGTTGTAAATGGATATTCAAGAAGAAACTGGACATGAAAGGAAAATTAAACACCTATATGGCATGATTGGCTTCAAAAGGGTTTAAATAGCATCAGAACATTAACTGCGATAAATCCTTTTCACCAGTTGTAATGTTGAAATCCACAAGAATTATACTTTCTATTACAACTTACCATGACTATGAGATTTAAAAAATGGATGTCAAAACAGTCTTCATTAATAGGAACATTCAAAAATATGTCTATATGACACAAACCGAAGGGTTTTTGACTCCAAAGGATGACAATAAGATATGAAAATTGCAAAAATCCATTTATATATTAAATAAAGTATCTTGATCATGAAACATTTATTTTGATGAAGCAATAAAAGATTTTGGTTTCATAAATAATGAGTGTGAGCCTTGTGTATAAAAATGGATTTGTGGAGTGTAGTCAGTTTCTTATATGTTGATGACATATTACTCATTGGAAATAAAATATTAGTCTTACAGTATGTTAAGGAATGGTTGAATAAATGCTTCTCTGTGAAGGAATTGGGCAAGAGAACATATATTATTGGGATCAAGATCCATCATGATAGATCCCATAGGTTGCTCAGCCTAATTCAACATACAGACATGATAAGATATTTAATAGATTCTATATGGAACAATCCAAGAGGGGGTTATTTACAGCATCACATGGAATTAATATTTCTAGGAAAATGTGTCCTAAGACACATGAAGAAAGAAACAGAATGGAAAATATTTCATATGCATCAGTGATTAGGTTAGTTATGTATGTTATGCTATGTACTATAGGATATATGTTTCATTCTCATTAAGTGTGGTAGGTAAATAACAAGTTGAATTAGGTGACTACCATTGGATGGTAGTCAAGACTATCCTTAAGTATCTGAGGCATACTAAGGATATGTTCCTAGTTTATGGAGGAGATCAGAAACTACTCATTAGAGGATATGGAGATGCTATTTTACAAACTGATCAAGATGATGTGAAGTCACAAATAGGATACATATCCACTTTGAATGAAGGTGTTGTGAGTGGAAAATGCTCAAAGAAGATTGTGGAAACAAATTCTACAAGTAGAGTTTGAGTATATTGTGGCTTATGAGGTAGCTAAAGAAATGGTATTAATGCACAACTTCATCTAAGATCTTGATGTGGTACCTAGAAGTAAATATCCCATCACACTCTACTATGATAATACTATAGTGGTGGCTCTCGTAAAAGATCCAAGATCACATTAGTGGATGAAGCACATATTTTGGAAGTATCATCTCTTGAGGGATTTTTCTAAGATAGTTGAAGTTATAGCTAGTACTATTTACATTGATGAAAATATGGTGGAGCTCTTGAATAAATCCTTGACTCTATAGAAACATGAGTATCATGTGAGGTCTAGTGGACTGAAAGTCATAGGTTATTGGGTCTAGTCTAAGTGAGAGTTTGTTGGAGTTGGTGTCATTAGACCAGATATTTATACTTTGATTACAAGTATATTTCATGTATTGAATATCAATAAAAATTCTTATTACATATTGTTCATTGTTATACATGAATATAATGTAATAATGACCCAGAGTATATGTCGTATTGATAAGGTCATAATAGTTTCTGAATATGATGAGAACCTTAAAGTGCTATGACAGTATTCTTAAATATAGTTTTTGCGGTTGGATAACATACTATGATGGGACACATGGTATATATACTATCAGGTGTGAGTACTCATAAGAGGACGAGGCTTCTTCTCATGAAGTTCGCACTTGGTAATCTCTAAGACAAGAGATTATGAGAATAAACCTACTAGTAAGAATTCTGTAAGTTTTGGTGTCATCAGATATCCCTATTTGTGAGCATGTGTAATATTCATTAGACTTTAAGATTATCATTAATGCATGGAATGAATCATGCACTTAGATTTTCTGGCAAAAATCATGATTTCATATGTTTTTATTGAGGTATATTACATTGGGTGCATCACGATTGAAATGTCATTAAAGAACAATTCGAGGAAGAATTTATCCCTTCCATATTTATGGAAGATGATATCATGACCCTTTGATTAGAATAGAATCTTCATCCTAAATTCCAGTTTCATGGTGTAACAAAGTGTTTATTTCAGATATCCAAAGAAATATGTATCGATCATATAGGTTGGTGACATGAATGTGCAACCTTCATGATGAGATATTGCGAAAAAGGGATTATATTACACAGTGAGATTTCATATGTGGTTGTCATTGTTGTGACATTAAGTTCTTTATCTTGGGTTTCTCAACCCATTGTAAGATAGTAATATTGGACTTTAGGCAAGTCTACCTAATGCTAATGAGAAATAATGGTATGGGGTCAAACACTAAGTGTTTTTTATGATCTTGATTAAACTTTGTTAGAATTTAGTAAATTCAACAAATATTATTCTCAAGACCAAGAGATAATTTTATTCACGGTTTATCAATCAAAAATATTTATTGATGAATAAAATATTTATTTGAGTGTTTAATAAATGTTAGAAGAGTTAGAATAGACCAAGATCGTATCCAGTGACAAATATTAATTAACAAGATGGTTAAATAATATTTTTTATTGCGCATGTTGACATGCACCACTAAATAATAATAATAATATTATTATTATTATTACATGGAATGGGGTTTATTAAAGGTTATAATATTATTTAAGGGTCAACATGGAATTAAATAATTATTTTAAACTAAACCATGCTTCTATAAATTAAAGGTTATGTCTATTTTGTAGGGTGTGCAACTGAAACTATATAATTTTTACACACAATGAATTTTCTCTAGAATTCTAATTCTCTCTCCCTCTTAAGAATGATAAATTCAAGAGAGATTACTTCAATATCAAAGGATGAGCAATCAACATAAAAAAATTCAAGACATTCAATTTTTCGTACTAGCACCTGTAGATCTACTGTCATTACTTAGAGATCAAAGGAGAATGTGTGGATCACCGCAAGATGGATTCTATCCTTGGATCCTCATAGCGCAATGAAGGAAATCTGAAATAGTCTTATTGGACGATCAAGATTCACATTGAAGAAATATTATAAGCACATGTATTTGTTTCTTTGATATTAAAAAAAGTTATTTTAAATTTGACATGAAAAATCCTCACTTGGGGTTTCGGGCAACTCAATATTAAAAGAAATTTTAATATATCTCTCACCACTGCATGCTTTCACTGCACCCAAAACCAACACATCCTTCCCATGTTTATCTCATTCCACTTGTAGATTGTTGTTTTTTTATATCTTAATTTTCTTCAGTGTTGGGGTTCATATATCAGGATGTGTTTTTTTCTGCATTCGAGGGCCTCATTCAACCACATCACTACTCTTTTCACCTTTTTTATAATGTTATACCCCATATTTGGTCTAGCATGATCACTATTATAGAAACAAATTTTAAAAGTGCTAGAAAAATCCATCAACAGTGCTGAAAAGGATATGTTACTCTAAGTGTTGTTAAAAGGGGTTCCCTTTTATAAACACTAACAAAAACACTGATAAAGTCCCCTTTTATTAGTGCTAAAAAAGTGTTGATAAAAGGGGTATTTTATCACTTCTAACAAAAGCACTGATACAAAGGGCTTTTATCAAAACTTTTTTAGCGCTGATAAAAGACCCATTTTCTCAGTGCTATAATAAAATCACTGATAAAATTCAATCTTTTTTAAAAAAAAAAATTGAATTTTTTTTAAAAAAAATCTGAGGTGGGGGGACCACCCTTTTTTCAGCACTCGAAAACCCCTTTAACAATGCTACATGACCCACAAATCCCCCATCCCACACTTTTTAATAGTGCTAGGTGCACCCCCTTTAACAACACTACACACCCCCACACAACCCCCATCCCCCCTTTTAACAGCGCTAGGCACGCCCCCTTTAACAGCGTTGGGCACCAACATGTGCGCCCTTGCCTCCCTTTGGATTCGAACCCGAGACCTCTCCCTTTCATGTCTGGACCCTAACCACTCCTCCATGTTGCGTTTTTCTCCATTTTATGATATATTTATTTATTTAAATATATATCTAGTTATATTTTTTATCCATATATTAATTCAAATATTAATTTATATTTATATGATTGTTTTTAAATACATTTATAAAATATGTTCTGTGTGAGTGTGTATTTATAAATAAATAAATACATACATATATAAAAAATACATACATACATGTATTATTAATTTTATTATTATTTTGAGGAAAAGGAATAACTCATATATTAAAAAATTGAAGATTAGGTAAAACAGGAGAAGACAACCAACTAGGGAACAAATCCAACCAGACATGTGATCCATTCAAGAGGCTTTGAGTAGCTAAATGATGAGTTTCCATATTACCCTCACTTTTGGTAAAAGGGAAGAAGCAAGCCAAAAAGTAAAGCTGAAGTGATTGGATCTTTGAGATTAAAAGGCTAAAAGGATAGAGGCCTCTTGAGAAAAGATAGCATGAAATATAGTGAGGCAATATGATTCCAAAGTGATGGAATCTCACCCTTATTCCAAAGAAAATTCCTTAGCAAGCACAATTTCCTGTGCTTCTGCAACCACAAGTAAGAGTGATGCCATGAGAGAAGAATGAAAAATACACGATGATCTATCTATGAGAGTCACGAGTGATGGAACCAAAGCATGTGATTACTTTTTCCGAATGGGATGCATCAATGTTAATTTTCAAGGTGCCAACTGTTGTGGTGGAAGGATAGTGCAAACGGAACCAACAACCATAGAATAACAACAGACCGAATCTGGATTGTGGAGTTCGATAATGAAAATACCTGAACCGAATAAAAAATGAAAGAAAGTAAAAAAAGTAGTAAATGAACATGAGGATTTAACATGCTTCAGACCCTTAGGGGTCCTAATTCATGGCAAGAACACCACACACACACACACATTTTATTAAAATAAGAAGAGGAAACAAATTTACAACAAAAAGATGCAACGAAATCAACAGCAGAGGTAGAAAATTGAGATACTAGGAAAAAAATAAAGAAATTGTAAACAACTTACAACGTCAGGGTTAGAAACACTTAACAGTCTTGATCTATTTTTTTGCGTATGGATGGAATTCAAGGGGGGGGGGGGCTCAGTTCCTTTGTGTAATGCGGAAGAACTAGATGCACCCGGAAGAAATTTCCTGGATCAAATCATCTTCCACCAGGAACTCGAGCAAGCATCTTCTTGTTATAAGACTACTGACATCGATACTACACCATAAGTGATGCACAGATCAAGTACTAGGGAGATTGATAACTTTAGGGTATCACCACCAAGGAAGGAATGAGACTTAACTTAGGGTTAAAGAACCAGGGAACTGGGAGCACCATGATAAAAGAGAGCCAAATGACCACACCTCAAGAAGTAACGCGCAGGGGTGATGAAACCCCCTGCTGATGGTCTATTCCCCAGAGTCAAACACCCAATCCATGGGTTCCATGGTGTTAAGAACGTAACTGAAAAACTGAACAAACCAGAGGAACAAACATCTAGGAATACACATGGATGGTCGGATGTAGAGGGGTGGCCAAAATAATCAATGGTGGAGAATAAACAGTCAAAACAAACTAGATTGTTAGCATGTAACACGGTACAACAAACATGCCTCACAAACAGGCGGACCATGAGATGCAAGGCCCAACAGACAACCAGATCCAAGTATAAATAAATCTAGTAAGACTTTAAACTGTACAAATAAAAGCATGGGTGTAAAAAAAATTAAATTATAGCATTAATTAAATGGAAAATTCAATATGAAAATAAAAAAAATGATTACCCAATTTTCACAAATATTCATCATTTTCATTTTAAATTTGGCGATGTTTCTTCACATGAACTATCAATTTAATGAGGTAATCATGATAAAACAACCTAAAAAAAACAAAAATGACAATAAACAATGATATTCAAACTATACACAGCATATGTCCAAAATGTGTATCAATGTGATACACACTTTCCCTCTTCAATTACATCTAAGCTACAACTACAACATGCTTAGAATTAAAACTTCTAACACAAAATGTATAAACTGAACTTATCTTCACATACCCAAGTTTCCCATTTCACATACCTTAAATCCCTACTAGTCACATGTATACCAGAGGTTCCTGGGATAGCTTCAGTGCCTGCTGAACACCAATAAACCGATCAATAACCATCTTCAAAGCATAACAAAAATACAAGGTATGAACATAAACTCAACAAAAAAGTTCATATGCACATATTATAAGCAAAGAAAACAACCCATGAAAATGAAAACAAATAATAAAACAATGAAAAAACAATACGAGGCTTAGAGTAAACAAGTGACCCACTCCACTTGAATCTAAGACAGACCCAGAAAAGACTTTCCACCTAAGGAGAGGACACTACCTAAAACCATGAAATAGTGGAATCCATATCCTAACCTAGACCACTGTATAACCCATACAACCCTATTCCTAACAAACAACTTGTAACCATGAGAAAACAAACCCATCAAGTAAGGGTAGACCTCTACTGACCTAAGGAAAACCCCTCTTAAATCTATCCCACCAATGAAATCAAGCACCTAATTCCTAGGTAGCCATACAATGTCATTAAAGAGACACCAACAACACCATCATGAAGTTTGGTGATCATCCAAACATCTACCCATGAACCTGCTTCTCTAACCACTACCCAAGACTTCACTAACCTCACACCTAGTTACCTCCCAAGAAGACCAACCCTCCAAAGAAATGAAGAAGGAAACAAAACCCATAGTTGAACCCAGAACTTTTCCCCTATACGTCACACTAGAAAAACAACAGAACATCAGCATCATCGAAACTAGGATCAACTATATTGGATTGAGCCCCATTACCCTTTGAACCATTTCTTTCAGAAAAATCCCTTTTAAAGTGACCCGATTTACCACACTGATAGCAATTTAGAGTCTTAAACTGACTCATACCTTTCTTTTTACCTTTATCACTATTCTTCCCTTGACCCCTATTATCAACTCTACCCATGACATTGATCCATTTTCCCTCTGATCATAAGCTGTTCTTAGAATTAAATTCATTTGAAAGAATAGCGGACTTAACCTATTATAGGGTTAGTGAGTCCCTACCATACATCATAGTTTCAACTAAAGAACTATAATTGTTGTTAAGAGAAATTAAGATGATCGGTGTCTGATCCTCATCATCGACTGTTACGTTTATATTGGAAATATCTAACATTATTTTATTAAACTCATCAAGATGAGATTTAATAGAACTACTAGGTTTCATCTTAAATGTAAACATGCAATGTTTTTTATATAGTCTGTCAACTAATGATGCAATAATATAAAATTTCTCTAATTTTAACTAAATGTCGGTAGTAGTGGACTTAAAGTCAACCTCTCTAAAGACCTTATCTCCTAGGGAAAGTAGAAAAGGAGGTATGTGCCTTAACAAGCACATCAGGGGGACTTCTTGGTATTGAAAAATGGTTTGTCCAGTTTAATTAATAGTTGTAATGGGTTTCTTGGTCCCACATAGGGCATCAATTAAGCCTTGTTGTATGAGAAAGACCCTCATTTTAATTCACCAATGATTGAAATAATTGTCTCCATTGAATTTCTCTATTTTGTATCTCATATTAGACATGTTTATCCAGATGAGTAGATGTCGATTGGTTGGAGAAAATGTTAGGCATACACCCCCAAGAACCTACCAATCTCACTGGGTATACATGTACGATGGGATACAGAATACATAGACTTTCAATGAATATAATGGTTTTAATTAACAGACAAAAACCAATAAACAGGAAGGAATTAAACAGAGATGTAAAATGCTGAAAATAAAGGCAAGAAAACCCGAATTAATGAGATTGTGAAGAAAACACAAGAAACCAGATTTTTCAAAACTGTAAACAACGATCAAATTTAACATATAAGAATTTAAATAAAGAGATATATCCACTATGTAAGTAATAAAATGATTTTTAGAAGCTGTAAATAGAATCTAATGAACCAGATTATCGAAACTAAAGACCACAGTAAGCCAGAGAGGCTCTGATACCACTTGTTGTGGTGGAAGAGTAGTGAAAACAGAAAGAATAACTACAGAATAACAATGGACCGAATTTGAACCATAGAGTTTTATAATTCGATAACATAAATACCATAACCAAGTGCAAAATTCAATAAAGTAAACAAAGTTGTAAATGAACACAATGATTTAACGTGGTTTGGACCCTTAAGGGTCCTACTACATGGAAAGAACACCACAAATACACACACCTTTTATTAAACTCAAAATAGGAAGAAAAAAAAATTACAACAAACATATGCAACAGAATCAACAACAAAGGCAGACAATTGCAATACTATGAAAAGAAATCAATAAATTGTAAACTAATTAAAGCATTGGGGTTAGAAACACCCAGAAGTCCTCATATATTTAGTTGTGCACAGATGGAAGTCTAGGGGGGCCATCAGTTCCTTTGTGTGACATAGAATAACTGGATGCGTTTGGAAGAAAGCACCTATATCAAATTATCTTCCACTCAGATCTCAGGCAGGAGTCTTCTCATTATAAGACTGTTGACATTGACACTCCACCAGAAGTGATGCATGGATCAAGTGCTAGGAAGATCAACAGACGTGAAGAATCATCACCGAGGAAGGAATTAAACCAAAATTAGGGTTGAAGAACTAGGGAACTGGGAGCACCACATTGAAATAGAGTCAAATGAACATACCTCAGGAAGCAACATGCAGGGGTGATAAAACCCCCTACTGATGGTCAATTCCCCAAAACTGAATGCCCAATCCAGGGGTGTCATAGAGTCGAGCACATAATCGCACAACCGAACAAACCAGTAGCTCAAACATCTAGGAATAAACATTGAATACTGGATGCAAAGGGGCGGAAAAAATAATCAACGGTGGATCATAAAAAGCCAATACAAACCAGATTGCTAGCATGTCGCACGGTATAACAAATAGGCCTAAAAAACAGGTGGCCCATGAGATTCAAATCCCAACAAACAACCAATCCCAAGTATAAAGAAATCTAGAAAGACTTTGAATTGTACAAATAAAATAATGGGTGCAAAAAAACTTAAATTGAAGCATTAATTAAATGGAAAATTCAATATGAAAACAAGAAAAATGAATACCCAGTTTCCAGACCAACAATGGGGGGCTTCCAGGTACAAGGATGAGGCTTGATATTAGGGTTGTTAAGCATATTCTCATCGTGTTTCCACATTGATAACCAATGGGATGTCTTCTCAACCCAAAAGATGCATGGATTGGAGACCTGGTTAAAGAGAATGTCATTTCTCCTCATCCAAAAATGTGACTATCCCCCCCAATTGTTAGGACGTAGATCTCAACACAAACTTCTATTTGATATGCAGTATAGTCTAAACAGACACTTGAATCAAAAGTTTTGATCGTTTGAAGTTTGAGTTACTTTATCAACTTATTTTAGATCTTTTATTGATTTATTTATTTTTTTTATCTTCAAATTGTTATTAAATGACCATTACTCGATAATAATTAGAAAATTATTAACTAAAAATATTTTTTAATTATTTTATAAACCATTTTCACTAAATATCTTATATATTAAGTGTAAATATCTATTTAGAATTATCTAAAACATATTTAAAATATATATATTATATTTATAACAAGATAAATATATTTATATATTAACATATTATTTTTAATGAAATGATTTTTTTAAATATACCCTTTATCAGTGCTAGTAAAAAAGTGTTGATAAAGGGGGGTCTTTATCAGTGCTTCTAGAAAAGTGCTCATGTAGGGGGTACTTTTAACAACGTTAAAAAAATGATGATATAAGGGGGTACATTTATCAGTGCTAAAAAATGTTGATAAAGGGGTGCATTTAACAATGATTTTTTTAGCGGTGATAAAGGTAGCCCCTTTATCATCACTTTTTTTAGTACGGTTAAAGGGTGGCGCTTCATAAACTCGTTTCTATGGTAGTGGATGATGAACTTGGTGGATTTTGATTGTGAATTTGAGTTTTTCAAGTGTTTTGATGTCTCATATTCATGTGTGGCTTTTGTAGTTTGGTTCTTAATCATCACATGTTGTGGATTTCATTTGCTCCGCCGCTATTGCTGCCAGATTCACCACAATAACCCCATTTAGTTTGGTGCGATGATTCCCAATGGTGGTTTGGGAATGTGTTGGGGGGTATTTATATTTATAATTGTACGAATAGCATTTGCAGTGTTGTCTTTAAGTGGTATTGATGCTACTCAAGGTTGATGTTGGGTTGGTGTGATGGAGCTATCTCAAAGACCAGCGGTTCGACACGGGTTGCATCAACTTCATATTAGTGTTGTTTCGGGGGACTTATCATCATTTTGTGATCCTGTGATGTTTTGAATCTTACCCTGGTGATGATCCTACAATGTATGGTTGGTTTTTGAGCATTTTTTATGTAACAGGGTTTGTGGGTTAATGACGAAGAGGGTTTGTTGATGGAGATTTTAGCAGTGTTGGTCTAGTCGGCTTTATTTCTAGCAGGTTGCGATGGAGATGGTGTTTGAGGTAACAATTTTCTTCGATATTTGATGAGATGTCGTGGTCCAAAATGATGATACTAGGCTCAAGGTGTCTCCTATACCCTCACGGTTGAAATTTTAATTTTTCATTTTGAAACTTGAATTTGTTTTGGATTAAATTGGGTTTGAATTTGCATCTGTTTTTTATATTGTATTTGATCTCTGGCAGTTTGTAGAGTCTGGGTATATTGTTGCTTCTGAGGTAGATAAATAAATAGTATCGATATGAAACTTCATCCAGGAGCTTAACATGATACCTAGAAGTAAATATCATATTACACTCTACTATGATAATATTACAGCAATAGCTCTCGTAAAAGATCTAAAGAGCACATCAGCGAACAAAGCACATACTTTGGAAGTATCATCTCTTGAGAGATTTTTCTAAGATAGTTGAAGTTGTAATGAGCATTATTTCCATGGAAGAAAATGCAGCATAGCCCTTAACTAAAGCCTTGACTCAGTAGAAACATGACTATCATGTGAGGTCTAGGAGACTGAAAGTCGTATATTATTAGCTCTAGTCCAAGTGAGAGTTTTTTGGAGTTGGTTTCCTTAGAGAAGCCACAAAGTCAGCACGGGAAGCGAAAAACCATGGCAGCAGTGATGGTGCGGTGATGGGATGGCCGAAGGAGGGTGCTCGTATGAGTCAGGCGGTAGTGACAACATTGTCTGGACATACCGATGATGAGTGCTCGACCTCGACACGGGTGGCGGTGAGCCGTGGGAATGATGGCAATGTGCTGCGAAGTAGAAATAGTGAGTTCAAGATGGCCAAGTGACTGAGTCATACAGTGGTGATGTCATTGTCTGGACAGGATGATGGTGGGTGCTCGACTGGAGGTCAGGGTGCCACAGCAGGGATGATGGTGATCTAGGTAGGTGCACAGGGACCAAAGGGCGTAGGTCCTTCAAGTCTTGTAATGGGGATTTCATGCCTACTGGGCCTACGATCTATATAATGGGATCCATCTGCCAAGAAAAAGGAGAGGGGGTTTGTTCGGTTTAATAAAAAAGGGGGACTTCCCACAAAAAATATTAATAATACTTCTTATTACATATTTTTCATTGTTCTTTATAACTCTAAGTTAATAATGTCCTAGAATATATACCACATTAATAAGATCATAGTATTTCCCAGCTATGATGAGAACCTTATAGTGCTATGATGATATTCCAAAATATAGTTTTGCAGTCAGATAACATACTATGATGGGACACATAGTGTATATAATTTCACATGAAAGTACTCATAAGAGGATGATGCTTCTTCTCATGAAGTTCATATGTCTTGGTAATCTCCAAGATGATAGATTATGATAAGAGGCCCACCAGTGGGAATTTTACATGTTTTGGTGTCATCAGATATTTTTATCATCAAGTATGTGTAATGGTTCTTAGACGTTAAGATTTTCATTAATGCATGTCATGACTTGCGCACTTACATTTTCTAACAAAAATCATGACACCATATGTTTAAAGTGAGGTGTGGTACATTGGGTGCATCACAGTTGACATGTCATTAATGGATAAGTTAGATTTATCACTTCCATCTTTATGGTAGCTGATATCTCGTCCCTTTGATTGAAATAGAATCATCGTCCTAAATTTCAGGGCCATGATGTAACCTGCTTGATGAGATATTGTGAAAAAGGGGGTTATATTACATAGTGATATTTCATATGTGTTTTTCATCGTTGTGACATTAAGTTATTTCTCTTGGGTTCCTTGAACTATTAAAAAATAGTAATATTGGACTTAAGGCAAGTCTACCTAATACCAATGAGAAAGAATCCCAGAGATTCATACACTAAGTGTTTCTGATGATCTCGATTAAATTCTATTGGAATTTAGTTAATTGAAAAAATATTATTTTCAAGACCAAGAGAAAATTTTATTCACATTTTATCGATCACAAATATTTATTGATGAATGAAATATTTAAATTAAATATTTATTTTGGTGTTCAATAAATTCTAGAAGAGTTTGAGCGGACCAAAACTATATCCAGCGACAAATATTAATTAACAAGTTGGTTAAATAATATTTTTTATTGCGCAAGTTGGTGCGCACCCGTAAATAATGATATTATTATTATTATGTGGCATGCAATTTATTAATGGTTATAATATTATTTATGGGATAATATGAATTTAAATAGTTATTTTAACCTAAACTCAGGCTCTACAAATTGAAGGTTATGTCTCTTGTATAGGGTGTGCAATCAAAACTAAAGAATTGTTTCACACAATGAATTCTCTATCGACTCATCATTCTCTCTCCCTCTTAAGAATGAGAAATGCAAAAGAGATTCTTTCAAGACCAAAGTATGACTGATCAACATAAAAACCACAAAGACAATCGATTCTCCATGCGAGCACTTCAAGATTGATTGACATTCCTTGAAGATCAAAGGAGAACTTGTGGATCACCACTACATGAATTATATCCTTGGATCTTTATAGTGAAACGAAGGCAATCCAAAATGGTCTTGTCGGAAGATCAAGATTCATATTGAAGAAAGATCCTAAGCACAAGTATTTTTTTCTTTGATATTAAATAAATTAATTATAAATTTGACGTGCAATATCCTCACTTGGGGTTTTGAGTAACTCAATATAAAAGAAATTTTTATATATCACTCACCACTGCATGCTTTTGGTGCGCGCATAACCAACACATCCTTCTCGTGTTACTCTTCTTTCACTTGTGGATTGTTGTTTTATTTTTATGTCTTACCTTTCTTCTGTGTTAGGGTTCATATATCTGGAGGCGTTGTGTTACTGCAGTCGAGGGCCTCATTCTTCCCGATCACACCTCCTTTCGTCTTCTCGATCGTGCTAGACCCCATATTTGGTCTGGCATGGTGGTGTGTTTGGTAGACTGGGATTGTGAGTTGGAGTTTTTCAAGTGTTTGGATGTTTCATAATCATGTGTGGCACTTGTAGTTTGGTTCTTAATCATTGCATGGTGTGTATTTCATTTATTCTTCCTCTTCTCTTGCCACCAGATTCGCCGCACTAACCCCATTTGGTTTTGTGTGATGACCCTCAATGGTGGTTTGGGATTTTGTTGTGGGGGGGGGGGGGTGTTCGTCTTCATGATTGCGCGACCAGCGTTTGCGGTGCTGGCTTTCAGTGGTGTTGAATCTACTAAAGTTTGATGTCAGGATGGTGCACTGGAGCTATCTCAAAGACTGGTGGTCTGACTCGTGTTGAATCGACTTCATCTTGGTGTTGTCCTGGGGGACTTGCCAGCATTTTGTGATTCTGTGACGTTTTGGATCTTACTATGGTGATGATCCTATAATGAATGGTTGGTTTTTGAGTGGTTTTTGTGTAACAGGGTATGTGGGTCGATGATGAAGAGGGTTTGTTGATGGAGGTTTCATCGGTGTTGGTCTTGTCGGCTTTGTTTCCAGTGGGTTGCGGCAGCGATGGTGTTTGGGGTAACAGTCACCTTCGATAGTTGAGGAGATGTCATGGGCCAAAATGACGATGCTAGGCTCAAGGTGTCGCCTATACCCGATTAATTTTTTAATATGGGTTTTACGAAGAAAAAAAATCGAGAAAGGGGATTAGGGTTCCGATATTTTTAAAAATGGGTCTGGGATGCGTGAACAACATTCGCGCATCCTTCGCTGACCAGCTAAAGGATGCGTGAACGATGTTCACGCATCCGAGCAGTGGCAGGGATGCGTGAAAGCCGTTCACGCATCCGACCAGGAAAATTTATAAAAGGAGGGGTCCCCCCCTCAAAAACCATTGTTCTCCTCTGGTTTTTGTTGCGAAGACCTGCAGAAATTCTTTCTCAACAAATATTTGCTGCTTTTATTAAGGTAAAATTTCCATTTAACATTTTAATTGTTTTAATTGTGTTTATTTATTTCATTTGTATGTTTAATTTTGTGTATGGGTTATTTATTTCATATGTTATGCATGATGTGTAATGTTTTGTATGATTTAATTTTTTGGATGTAGAATGTTTGTATGATTTAATTTTTTGAATGTATGTTGTCTGAATATTGAATGTTTTATGTTATGTCTAAAATGTTGAATGTTTAGGAAATGTAATTAATGTTAGAGAAATTTATTTTAATGAACGGTTTTGATGTAAGTGTAAATTATATTACTTTTATTTACTAGTAATAATATTTTTAATCAATAAAGTAGAAAATATATTTACTTATATTTTGAAAAGTATAAGAATGACAAAAAAACATCACAATTTCATAAAATTTAAAATAAAAAAATTGTTTATTATGTAAATATCAATTATATCAGTTATAATAAAATTTATTAAATGTTATTAATAATTATATATATATATATAATAATTATACCAAAAAACGTGGTATGAGTGATGACTGATCTTGAGATGACCGACCATGCATAAGTGAAATTGCATGTTTTATTTTGTGTACGTTGTTATTCAATTTGTAATAATTTCATTTTTTCCGAACTGATGACCTGTGAGTCATCTCTCAGTAAGTGTAAGGACCTGCGTGTCCGCTTAAAAAAAATTTATGTATTTCATACCCCTAGACCCCCTCACATGCATGTGAGTAAATTTGTAATTAAATGACAGACGTCCCCGAAGAGGTGTCCCCGAACAGGCTTCCCCGAAGAGGTGTCCCCGAACAGGATTCCCCAAAGAGGTGTCCCTGAACAGGCTTCCCCGAAGAGGTGTCCACTAAGAGGCATTCGAGAACTCGTTCAAGAAGAGGAATTTCTGTTTGACAGGAGATTGGCGGTTGCTAAAATATTTGATAATATAGACAGAAGTCCACCCATAGGTTGTGGTTAGTTTATCAGATAATGATAAACTAATCGTAAGACTCAAGATCAAGTCATGATTATATATTTATAAGTAATTAAACTTTATGAAACATTATATTAAATTTGATTTTGTGCTAATATCACAATCGCTATACCTTAACAGTGATAAATCAATACATAAAAAAGTCTCAAGATAATCAATTATTCAAAACCAAATTAAGTAATTTAAAATTTTAAAGTAGTATATAATAATTTTTAAATTATTTTTTATAGGTAATTATGTCTGCTCAAATATATTGCAACGGTGAGGCAATTTATACCGAGCAGGGTTTTAGCTACAGTGTGCCACCTTCCAAAGTGGTAAATATCCATGGTTGTATGACATTGGATGCAGTTCGTAATAAGATTCATAGTCGGTTAAACTGAGGGCTGAACAAGAAATCACTTCAATTAGATACCGACATCTTCAATATCCTGAGCATCTGTGGAACAACGAGTACCCTATAGTTGATGATGAGGATTGGATGGAGGGTTATTAGTTATTCAGGAAACAGTGTATTAATGGTTTGATGGAATTATTTGTTGTCATTTCTGATATTGATGTGGTGCAATCGATTACTACAGAACCATGCTTTGTGAGCTCTATAGAAGCTGGTCCTTCACAACAGTCTTATTCATTGCCTCCTCCTCATATGACTCCCGTGGAAGAATGTTATGAGGAATATGATCAAAAATTGGAAAGAAATGTAGATGAAATCCCTTTGTGTGCTGATATAGTGCATGAAAGCTTATCTGAGGAAGAAGAATCTGGAGAGTCATCAGGAGATGATTTGGTTGGGAATGAACTTTATGAGGTTCCTTTGAGAGATAAACATACACTACATTCACCAGTTAGTGGTAATCAGCCTTCAGTTTTGAGTTCCTTAGTTGGAGGAATATCTCGTGAACAACATTTTGATTGGGATGTCATTACACCAGCTTCTGATTTCCCTGGCATTATAGGGAATAGTCCTGCATCAAATGATAATGCCATATATGTTGGGCAGGAGTTCGAAAGTAAACAGTCCATGAAAATGTGATAAAGCAATACCACATTGTGCGACATTTCACATTTGTGGTTGATGAGTCAAAGAAGACCAAATATCTCATTCGTTGTAAAAAATATGGGTCAGAATGTAAATTTCGATTAAGAGAAATATTTGATAAATATTATGGATGTTGGAAGATAACCAAATTAGAAGGCCCACACACTTTTCTTCATCCCAGTTTGGCACAAGATCACTCTTCCCTTGATGTAGAGTTTATATCTACTGTTATTTGTGAGATGATATGAACAAGTCAGGATGTTCCTGTCGCCCTTGTTCAGGAAAGAATTCAACAGTTATATAACTATAAGATATCATACAACAAAGCTTGGACTGCAAAACAGAAATCCATTGTAAAAGTGTATGGTGATTGGGATGAGTCTTATGCGATGTTGCCACAGCTTATGGAATTGTTGTCTCTCAATAATCAGATTGTTTATAATTTGGACAGTGTTGAGTATGTATCCCAGAATCATCGAGTTTATCGGTCAAAGGTGAAGTTCAATAGGATTTTTTGGGCATTCAGACCGTTCATTGTTGTGTTTCCCTATTGTAAACAATTTATTCAGGTAGATGGCACATTCCTTTTTGGAAAGTATAAAGGTGTTCTACTCATTGCTTCCACACAGGATGGTAATCGATCTCCTCTGCCACTTGATTTTTCCATTGTTTAAAAAGAAAATTGTGAATGCTGGAGTTGGTTCTTGGCATGTGTACGTGTTCAAATCACGCAAAAATAGGGCGTGTGTCTGATATCTGATCGTCATAGTGCGATTATAGAGGCCGTGAGTAGTGATGGGGTTTCTTGGACTGAGCCGAATGCTTATCACCATTATTGCATTAGACATATTTCAAATAATGTGCATAAGAATTTTAGAGATGAGGCCATAAAGAAGGTGATCCTCAAGTTGGGTATGGTTTTCTGAACTTGCTTTTTTTAACAAAATTTAATATTCATTTTAATACATTATTATCTTATGGTTTCAGCATATGAACCCCAACAAGAAAGGTTTGATCGATGTCTTGAAGAGATTCGAACAGTTAATGAGGAGGTATATGAATATATGATGGAAATTTCAAAGGAAAAATGGTTATTAGAATACAATGGTGGCATGAGATATGGGCATATGACCACTAATATAGTGGAGTGCATAAATGGGGTCCTCAAGGGTGTGCGCAAACTCCCAATCATAGGGTTAGTGAAAGAGACATTTTTTAGATGTGTTCACTACTTTGTTGACCGGTCCCAAAAGGCCTACCAGAGGATGGAAAATGGAATGCTTTTTTACTCAGCATTTTCAAAGTGATATTGACTGGATACAGAATGAGGCTTCAAGATGGAATGTTATAGCCTTTGACAGGGAAAAGAGGAGCTTTCGGGTAAGACAATGCTACGACCAGGGTACATGCACTAATGGTGGAGTGTTTTTCATGATGTTGGACAATAGGTACTGTGATTGCGGCAACTTTCAGGCATTGAGATATCCATGTGTACATGTTATCGCAGCTTGCGCTTCAGTAAATATATCATGGGAGACATATGTTGACCCTATGTATAACATGAGCACTTTGGTTAACTGTTATAGTGCTGCTTGGATGCCTGTTGGTGACTTCCATTCTATCACATTGCATGTTGATCAACCGACCATCATCCCTGATATTTCCAGGTATTCATAAGTTGGTTTTGGTTTCATTTATGATTTTTCAATGTCTTTCATTTTTAAAATTATCGGCTTCATGCTACCCGGTTGTGGCCCTGAGGAAGACCGAAGTCAACTCGCATCAGAAATGAGATGGATTGGCCTCGAGAACGAGGAGGGAGAATACGATGCAGTATTTGTCACGCAGAAGGACATACTCGTAAGAGATGTCCCCAAGTGACAGGACATAGTTCCACATCTTTTCATCCATGATCGAGTCTGCGTACCTGCTCCATTTTTTAGATGTTTGAATTTTGGTTTGTCTCATTTTTGGATTTTATCATAAATAATTTTATGATACTAAAACTGAAGTTCCAAGGATTGAATAACAACTGAGAAGGGGGGGGGGTTGAATCAGCCTTTCAAAAACTATTAAAAAAATAAACACCAAACGAAAATGAATATATCATGCTTCCACATATTAAAAAAAAATTAGTTGTAAACATATACAAAACTTTTTTAAAGAAAACACCACAAATGTTCTTCACAAACTATTAAAAAAATAAACACCAAACAAAAATGAATATATCATGCTTCCACATCTTAAAAAAAAGATTAGTTGTCAACATATACAAAACTTTTTTAAACAAAACACCACAAAGGTTCTTCACAAACTATTAAAAAAATAAACACCAAACGAAAATGAATATATCATGCTTCCACATCTTCAATGCATGTTTTTTATCACTGTTGCTTTATTTTATACCTTATTTTTCTTTTTTTAGTTTTTTTTAAATAAAAGTTTACAATTTTTATTCAATTCACTATTAAAAAGTAACGATGATATCATGTGTGCAGATGGCAGATTTTCCATTGCTTACATCTCAGGCTACTCATGCATCACAGTTGCTTTTAGAGGGACGTCATGTGCCTCCCTTGAGTGTATGTAGATCTCACCATTTCCATCATACTGCACCACCTCCCGTTATCATCCCCCATCTGCGTCGAGCTGGATTCTATGGAGTAGCGATGTGCAACTTCACATTTCTTGATCATCAGCTCATTGCTGCACTTGTAGAGAGATGGAGGCCAGAGTCGCATACTTTCCATTTCAGTGATGGGGAGATGACTATTACATTACATGATGTGGCCATTATGTTGGGCCTCCCTATCAACGGACATGCTTTGACAGGCCGAGTTCCATCAGATTTGCCTGAGCTTGTTCATAGACTACTGGGCATAGAGGTCCAGGATGATGGCAGGACCATCGTCGGTGGTAGATTGCGGATGCCTTGGTTAGACCAGCACTTCACACATTTACCAGATGATGCTGATGACGTCACCGTGCTGCGATTTTCACGCACATATATTTTGAGGCTGATCGGTGGCACGCTTTTTGTTGACCACTCTACTACTTTTGTGCACCTGATGTATTTATCTTTTTTGGAGGATTTGGACCAGGCAGGTCGATATAGCTGGGGGTCTACCTGCTTAGCATATACATACAGGGCCCTATGCAGCGCATGTCACATCGATAATATGAAAATCATAGGATGCATGGTTCTTCTGCAGATGTGGGTATGGGGGCACATCTCTCGTTTATCTCCACATGCTCGTGCACCATTACCCATTGAGATTGTAGCAAAGGATCCACGTGGACGTTGGTATGTTATTATTTCCTTATAATATCTAACTTAATTGTATAAGATTCTTTTATGAAATGTAAAAATAAAAATGTTATTTACAGGTGGATTCAGGCGCATCGACATTCAGATTCTCCCAGACATGATGTTCAATCCTACAGACTTATGTTAGACAACATTCGACCACTCTACTACTTTTGTGCACCTGATGTATTTATCTTTTTTGGAGGATTTGGACCAGGTAGGCCGATATAGCTGGGGGTCTGCCTGCTTAGCATATACATACAGGGCCCTATGCAGCGCATGTCGCATCGATAAGATGCAGATCATAGGATGCATGGTTCTTCTGCAGATGTGGGTATGGGAGCACATCCCTCGTTTAGCTCCACATGCTCGTGCGCCATTACCCGTTGAGATTGTAGCAGAGGCTTCACGTGGACGTTGGTATGTTATTATTTCCTTCTAATATCTAACTTAATTGTATAATATTCTTTTATGAAATGTAAAAATAAAAATGTTATCTACAGGTGGAGTCAGGCGCATCGACATTCAGATTCTCCCAGACATGATGTTCACGCCTACAGACTTATGTTAGAGAGCATTCGACCAGATGATGAAAGTGATTATTATTGATTTTGTTAAATATTTACTCTTTACTGTACATCTATTCATTTATTAATTGATTATTCATTTTTTCTTTCAGATTACATGGATGCCATATATAGATGATATCCTTCAGAGTCTACCGCCATACAGTACAGTGATGCTTGTTATCGGCTCCTTCAGGGTTCCACTGATTCATTTTCATATAGTCGAGTGGCATCATACGGATAGGGTTATGAGGTAGTTTGGATTCCTTCAGCCAGTTCCTGACCTACCTAGTCAGTTGGATTCATTGCATTCCCTGAAGATGTCAGGGAAGAGGGATTTTAATTGGAGGAGCTACCATGGCAGATATGTTGCATTATGGGACAGACGACGGGAGTCCCAATTGCAAGGGGCAGGGACAGTACGTTTTCATTTGATGGATCAGATGGATTATGCAGGCTGGTACATCAGGTCCCCAGTCAGATTTCTGACACGGCACGGACATGGATTTCATGACTTGGTATGCATTATTTCTTTCACTGTTCAACAGAATTTTTATTCATATTAGTTAACAACGGAATTTGTTTTCGCAGGATGCTTGTATTTATCATCTACTTCATATGTCTGATCCAGTGGAGAGAGATCCCTTTGACTCAGCATATTTTCACACCCTTGTGTGACAGATGCTACCGTCGATGGATGGGATTTATCATGGCATTTTCTTTTATCCACCACCTACTGCGGAGGCTGCGGAGCCTGCTGAGCCTCACATAGATGTACCTGGGGGTGACGACCCTGTTATGGATGTTGTTGTTCCACAGGAGGAGGCTTCCCAGCTCGCTCGACCACTTGTTATTGTTCCACTAGAGGAGGGTGTTCAGCATGATCAATCAGATGCTCCTCCAGCTTCTCAGGCACAGCCACAGGTACTTACAGATGATGACTGGACTGAGTTTGATGTTTTATTGCAGTCATCCGCATCACAGTAGCCATCTACTTCCTATGTTGGCGAGAGTTCCAGCCAGCATCCACTATCCTTAGATGCGGGCCAGGGTACAGGCGGTGAGACTATACATCCACCGCCTGTCACACAGGAGGATGTGGAGGTGGCTGTCGATGAGGATGCGCAGCGTACGCCAGAGCACAGACATAGATAGACATGGCGTGGGCACATCCAGTATACGTCTGGCTGTGGGACAGAGGAGCATCCACGCCAGAGGCATAGATTAGGTTGATATTTGACTTATGATACATTTTGTATGTGTCTTACTGTTATCAATTATAGACTTCTATTCTTTTTTTAATAAGTGTCTTACTGTTATCAAATTATCTACCAATATATATATATATATGTATAATAAATAATATGATTAAATTAAATAATAAATATTAATTATATTAACTATTTTTAAATCAAATAGATTCTGGATGAAAAGATGCGAAATCTTGAAAAATATTATTGATCTCAATGATTTAAAATTAGATGTAAAATCCAAGAATATCATGGAACACGATTATTTGTTTACAAAAATTAAATTGCATGAAGAAAAATTTGAATGAATAATGGATATTTGTGAAGAGTAGATGATTATGATTGAAGATCAGAATAACTACAATATGAATTAGAAGTTCATTTGGCCAATTTTGAGAAGATACATATTCATACTTTATAAAAGGAAACAATTTCTACTGGTACACAATCTAAAGAGTGAGATTATTGAGTATGCATCTCAAAACTTAGGTTTACAGTAAGTAAAGGACGAATGAAAGAGGTAAAAGAGGATGATTAAACTATTACCCATTAAAATATAAAACATCACCATGTAATTCATCATAGGTCTTATAAAGACCTACATTATAAATAATTCCATTCATTTTATAGTTGATCAACTTACAATGCTTTCTTACTTCATTACTATTTGAGAGTATTTCACACTCTATCAACATACCAATATATAAATAAAGAGGTAAGTTTACATGGATTAAATCTTTATATTATATCTAAGAGAGACCCAAGGATCTCTATGATATTTTTGGGAATTATTTAACAAGCATTGGATACAAAAATGAGATTTGAACTACTTACCACACTTAAACTAATAGTAAGTCTAAAAGGATCATTCATAGGCTTGTAGATCAGCTAATATATTTCTTGATCCATTTCAAGAGATATTGTGATTGACAACATTTATTAGTGGAATTCATATATAATAACAGTTTCCACTTCAGAATACAAATGGAACCATATGAGGATCTTTATAGAACTAGATGTTTAACTACAACATGTTGAGATAATGTGAGTGAGTGAAAGATGCTAAGATTATATATTTCTCAATATATGTTAGAGAATACTCAAGCCATTCTATTAATAATTATTTAATAAATATCTATTATTCATGAATATTTATTAATAATTATTAACATTATTTCAGTATTTTGTATTATTTAATTGATATTTATTAATATTTCTTAATTTTTACATTAAATGTATTAGTTTGTAATTACTAGTTATAAATATTGCCAAACATTTGAGCTCACTGTGAGATGTGTGAACCCCATTCACGCATCCCTCCTCTTGGGAGGATGTGTGAACGGGGTTCACGCATCTTCAGTGGGGGCGAAGATGCGTGAACGGCGTTCATGCATCCTTCACCGCGGAAGGATGCGTGAACGTGGTTCACGCATCCCAGACCCATTTTTAAAAATATCGGAACCCTAATCTCCCTTCCCGAATTTGTTTTCCGTAAAACCCATATTAAAAAATTACTCCCTATACCCGCGCTTGAAATTTGAAGTTTGCATTTTGAAATTGAATATGTTTTGGATTAAATTGGGTTTGAATTCGCAACTGTTTTTTATGTTGTATTTGATCTTTTGTGGTTTGTATGGGTTACCACTTAACCCCATAAAAGTGGCTTTTCTGAAAATACAAAAAAAAAAGAGTTTGGATGGATGTATATATAAATTATTTTATTCGCGGTGCCCTTTATCATCATTTTTTTAAGATGAACCTTTTATAAACTGCTGATTAAAGCGGTGATAAATGATAATATTTGTGAGAGTTAAAAAAATTGTTGATAAAAATGATACATTTTGTCACTGCCATTTTTAGCACACACAAATGGAGTTTTTTTTTACATTTTTTCAAAAAAAAATGTGAAAATACATCTAGTTAAAAAAAATTATTTTTTGACCCCTCAAAGGCGGCACCTGGTGTGCCGCCTTTGGGAGTTTTTTCGCCCAGGGCAAGGCGGCACATGGTGTGCCACCTTTGCCCGAAAATAAACCGCAAAGGTGGCACACCAGGTGCCGCCTTTGCATAAATATTTTTTTAAAAAAATTTTATTTTTATTTTTATTTGTTTTGTTATATATATATATATATAACAAAACTTTTCGGCAGAATTTTTCTGCTATTTAATATCCAGCAGCACTGTCATTACAGCAGTCTGGATTCTGACAGAAACTCTCACCCTGGACTCCCTTTTATAAGGGGGTTTGCCCTGGAAATCATACTGCATTTCCGATGTGGGATTCTGGTTCTTTTTTTTTTCTGCGCAGTATATTCTGTGTTTCTAATGTGGGATTCTGTTTCAAGTACGCGACTTTGAAAGACTATAAAACATAAAATATAAGACCAACATAAATGAAACTTTAAACATTGATTAAACATATAAAGAATAGTTGAAAACAAAAATAATTTCATAAAAAATGTTGATACAAATTAATTTATAAGCTTTCAAAACCACCTACTTGAAACTTAAACATATTTCAAGTACGTGACTTTGAAAGCTTATAAAAGATAAACTATAAGACCTATATAGATGAAACTTTAAACATTGATTAAGCATATAAGAAATAGTTGAAAACAAAAATAATTTCATAAAAAATGTTGACCAAAAACAATTTATAAGCTTTCAAAACATTCAACTTGAAACTTAAAAATGTTTCAAGTTCCCGAATTTGAAAGACTATAAAACACAAACTATAAGACCAATACAAATGAAACTTTAAACATTGATTAAACATATAAGAAATAGTTGAAAACAAAAAACTTCCTAAAAAATGTCCATAAAAATTAATTTATAATCTTTCAAAACCGTCTACTTGAAACTTAAAAATGTTTCAAGTATGCGAATTTGAAAGACTATAAAACATAAAATATAAGACCAACATAAATGAAACATTAAACATTGATTAAACATATAATAAATAGTTGAAAACCAAAAGAAGTTCCTATAAAATATTGATGAAAATTAATCTATAAGCTTTCAAAACCGCATACTTGAAACTTAAAAATGTTTCAAGTACGCGACTTTGAAATAATATAAAACATAAACTATAAGACCAATATAAATGAAACATTAAACATTGATTAAACATATAAGAAATAGTTGAAAACAATAATAATTTCATCAAAATTGTTGATTATAAATAATTTATATGCTTTCAAAAGCACCAGCTTGAAACTTAAAAAAGTTTCATGTATGCGAATTTGAAAGACTATAAAATATAAACTATAAAACGAATATAATTGAAACTTTAAACATTAGTTGAACAAATAATAAATAGTTGAAAACAAAAATAATTTCATAAAAAATGTTGATGAAAAATAATTTATAAGCTTTCAAAACCGTCTACTTGAAACTTAAAAATGTTTCCAGTGCGTGACTTTGAAAGACTATAATTATACTATTAATTAACTAATTAATTATTATATAATTAATAGTTATATTAATAATTAACTAAATAATTATTATATAAGTAATAATTATTGAGTAATAATTAATAATTAACAATTAATAATTAATAATTTAATGAATAATTATAATTAATATTTATATTACTAATTAACTAATTTATAATTAATAATTACTTATTAATAATTATTAATTACTAATTAATAATTATAATGAATAATTATAATGAATATTTATATTACTAATTAACTAATTAATAATTAATAATTAATAATTACTAATTAATTACTTATAATTATTAATTATATTACTAATTAACTAAATAATTATTATATATGTAATAATTATATTACTAATTAATTATTATATAATTAATAATAATATTACTAATTAACTAATTAATTATGACATATTTAATTATTAATAATTATATTTAATTATTATATTACTAATTAACTAATTAACTATTATATAATTAATAATTATATTACTTATTAACTAATTAATTATTATATAATTAATAGTTATATTAATAATTAACTAAATAATTATTATATAAGTAATAATTAATAAGTAAACATTAATAATTAATAAGTAATAATTAATAATTATAATTAATATTTATATTACTAATTAATAATTAATAATTAATAATTAATAATTAATAATTAATAATTATAATGAATATATGTAATTAAAAATTATATTACTAATTTACTAATTAATTGTTATATAATTAATAATTATATAACTAATGAACTAACTAACTATTATATATTTAATTATTAATAATTACTAATTAATAATTATAATGAATAATTATAATTAATATTTATATTACTAATTAACTAATTAACTAATTAATAATTAATAATTATAATGAATAAATGTAATTAAAAATTATATTACTATTTTAGTAATTTATTATTATATAATTAATAATAATATTACAAATTAACTAACTAATTTTTATATAATTAATTATTAACAATTACTAATTAATAATTATAAAGAATAATTATAATTAATAATTATATTACTAATGTACTAATTAACTATTATATAATTAATAATTATATTACTAATTAAGATAGCTTGCCCTAGAAATCATTCTGCATTTCCGATGTGGGATTCAGGTTCTCCCTTTCCTACGCAGTACATTTTGCATTTCCGATGTGTGATTCTGTTTCAAGTATGTGAATTCGAAAGACTATAAAATATAAAATATAACACTAATATAAATGAAACTTTAAACATTGATTAAACATATAAGAAATAATTGAAAACAAAAGGAATTTCCTAAAAAAAATTGATGAAAAATATTTTATAATAATTATATTACAAATTAACTATTATATAATTAATAATTATATTACTAATTAACTAATTAATTATTAACTATTTATTATATGTTTAATCAATATTTTAGGTTTCAATTATATTACTCATATATTTTATGTTTTATATTCTTTCAAATTCGCGTACTTGAAACTGTTTAAGTTTCAAGTAGACGGTTTTGAAAGCTTATAAATTATTTTTCATCGAAAGTTTTTAAAAAGTTATTTTTATTTTCAACTATTTCTTATATGTTTAATCATTGTTTAAAGTTTCATTTATATTGGTCTTATAATTTGTATTTTATAGTTTTTCAAAGGCATGTACTTGAAACATTTTTCAGTTTCAAGTAGGAGGTTTTGAAAGCTTATAAATTATTTTTCATGAATATTTTTTAAAATTTTTTTGTTGTTTTCAACTATTTCTTATATGTTTAATCAATTTTTAATGTTTCATTTATATTGGTCTTATAGTTTATATTTTATTGGCTTTCAAAGTCACGTACTTGAAATATGTTTAAGTTTCATGTAGGTGGTTTTGAAAGCTTGTAAATTATTTTTTATCCACATTTTTTATGAAATTATTTTTGTTTTGAACTATTTCTTTTGGTCTTATAGTTTATATTTTATAGGCTTTCAAAGTCACGTACTTGAAATATGTTTAAGTTTCAAGTAGGTGGTTTTGAAAGCTAATAAATTAATTTGTATCAACATTTTTTATGAAATTATTTTTGTTTTCAACTATTTCTTATAAGTTTAATCAGTGTTTAAAGTTTCATTTATATTGGTCTTATAGTTTATATTTTATAGTCTTTCAAAGTCGCGTACTTGAAACAGAATCACACATCGGAAACGCAGAATGCACTGCGCAGGAAAAGGAGAACCAGAATCCCACATCGGAAATGCAGTATGGTTTTCAGGGCAAACCCCCTTATAAAAGGGAGTCCTGGGTGAGAGTATCAGTCAGAATCCAGACTGCTGTAATGGAAGAACCGGGTGCCGCCTTTGGGAGGTAAAAAAATAATTTTTTTTACCCTGGTGGTATTAATTTTTTTTTTTTTTGAGAAAATGTAAAAAAAAAACACTCCACACAAATGACACCTTTATGAACACTTTTAATTGACTCCTTTATATGTGGTTTTTGAGCGATGATGAAAGACACGGCTAAATAAACACGAATCTATAATAATTAACTTATAATTCTGAAAATATTAATAATAATATAAAAAACCTTTTTAAGGTTACAAAATGAAGAAATATTAATAAAGAATCAGATTTCTAATAAATTAGATGCTTAAGAAGGTTTTCTCTAAAAAGGTGTCTTCTTCATAAATACTGTGAAATTAGCTCCGTTATAAATCATATTTCGTAGACTAAAAATGAATTCCCCTTGGGAAATTTATTTAAGCCACACAAATACATCATTAATTTGAAGATTAAGGGAAGCGGATAGACTAACAGAAAAGCTTGGCAGTCTGGCGGGACGAGCTCAAGCTCGGGGGGTACCCAATCCCGTGGCGTCTGTTGGGGAAAACCATAAACACTACAGTCGATATGACGCCGACAATCGGCGGCACCGCCATCAGCACCACCTCCCGATGCGACTCCCAATAGGGGTACAAGCACTCCACCGTGCGGGGGTCCGAAAGCGCCACAGCTCCGAACACCACCACCGACCAGACTGCGTGCACAAAGTCGCCGGCGCAGATCCTGTAAGCGGAAGCATCCACCCCCGGCGGCGGCGCCGGGAAGAGGCCGCCCGGGGTGGCTATGGCGTAGCGGGGGATGCCGTCGGCGCCGACGTAGCTGTCGGTGAAGGAGGCGAGAAAGCAGCAGACAGCGCAGGCGGTTATGAGCGCAGCGGTGGCGAATCGGAAGAGGGGGTGGGCGTCGCAGTGGCCATCGTTGGAGAGGAGGGGGGTGAGGAATTGGAAGAGGAAGACGGTGCCTGTGGGAAGGAGGTTGATGAGGTTTCCGATGCCGGCTAGGGTTCTGTCCTTCAGGGACCCTTTGTAGCCATTACTATAATCTTTATGAGCCATGGAAGCTGTTGGACTCATCGAAAACCAAAGTGGGAGGTGTTAATGCGTTTGCGAGAGGTGTTTTTTAAAACGGGGAGGACTTGCTTGTAAGGCAACTAGAACAAGGAGTGAAAGCCAGGATTAAGCATGTATGGCTCAGTCTTCTGGATGAAACATGCACAGTAGTGATGGATGCTTTGTATAGGGTTCGAATATTTTTAAAAATGGGTCGGGGATGCGTGAACGGCGTTCACGCATCCCGGACCCCGACGGTAATGCGTGAACGGCGTTCACGCGTCCTTTGATGACCAGCTAAAGGAAGCGTGAACGCCGTTCACGCATCCTTCGCGGACGAGCTGAAAGATGCGTGAACGGCGTTCACGCATCCGGCTGAGAAAAATTATAAAAGGAGGGGTCCCCCCCCCAATACCCATTGTTCTCCTCTGATTTTCGTTGCGAAGCTCTGCAGAAATTCTTTCTCAACAAATATTTGCTGCTTTTATTGAGGTAAAATTTCTATTTAATAATTTAATTGTTTATTTGTGTTTATTTATTTCATTTGTATGTTTAATTGTATTTATTTATTTCATTTGTATGTTTAATTGTATTTATTTATTTCATTTGTATGTTTAATTGTGTGTATGATTTATTTATTTCATATGTTATGCATGAAATGTTTTGTATGATTTAATTTTCTTGATGTTGAATGTTCGTATGATTTAATTTTTTGAATGTCTGTTGTCTAAATATTGAATGTTTTATGTTATGTCTAAAATTTTTAATGTTTAGAAAAAGTAATTTATGTTGGAGAAATTTATTTTAATGGATGGTTTTGATGTAAATGTAAATTAAATTACTTTTATTTACTAGTAATAATATTTTTAATCAATAAAGTATAAAATATATTTACTTATATTTTGAAAAGTAGAAGAATGCCCAAAAAACATTACAATTTCATAAAATTTAAAATAACAAAAGTGTTTATTATGTAAATCTCAATTAGATCAGTTATAATAAAATTTATTTAATGTTTTTAATAAATATATATATATATATATACACATGAAGTTAAATTTTTGTAAAAGAGGTGTAGTATTTAATATAGATTTTATATAATACGGATAATATAATAAATATACCAAAAAACACGGTATGAGTGATGACTGATCTTGAGATGACCGACCATGCATAATTGAAATTGCATGTTTTATTTTGTGTATGTTGTTATTCAATTTGTAATAATTGCATTTTTTCGGTATTGATGACCTGCGAGTCATCTCTCAGTAAGTGTAAGGACCTGCGTGTCCGTTTAAATTAATTTATGTATTTCATACCCCTAGACCCTCTCACATGCATGTGAGTAAATTTGTAATTAAAAGACTGACGCCCCAAAGAGGTGTCGACGAAGAGGCATCCCCGAAGAGGTGTCGACGAAGAGGCATTTGAGAACTCGTTCGAGAGGAGGCGTTGCTATTTGACAGGAGATTGGCGGTTGCTACAATATTTGATAATAGAGACAGGAGTTTACTCATATAAATTGTGGTTAGTTTATCAGATAATGATAAACTAATCGCAAGTCTCAAGATCAAGTCATGATTATATATTCATAAGTAATCAAACTTTATGAAACATTATATTAAATTTGCTTTTGTGCTAAAATCACAATCACTATACCTTAACAGTGATAAATCAATACATAAAAAAGTCTCAAGATAATCAATTATTCAAAACCAAATTAAATAATTTAAAATTTTAATGTAGTGTATAATATTTTTAAAATTTTTTTAATAGGTAATTATGTCTGCTCAAATATATTGCAACGGTGAGGTAATTTGTACCGAGCAGAGTTTTAGCTACAGTGTGCCACCTGTCAAAGTGGTAAATCTCCATGGTTGTATGACATTGGATGCAGTTCGTAATAAGATTCATAGTCGGTTAAAATTGAGTGCAGGACAAGCAATCACTTCAATTAGATACCGACATCTTCAATATCCTGAGCGTATGTGGCACAACGACTACCCTATAGTCGATGATGAGGATTGGATGGAGGCTTCTCAGTTATTCAGGCAACAGTGTATTAATGGTTTGATGGAATTATTTATTGTCATTTCTGATATTGATGTGGTGCAATCGATTACTACAGAACCATGCTTTGTGACCTCTATAGAAGTCGGTCCTTCACAACAGTCTTCTTTATTGCCTCCTTCTCATACGACTCCTGTGGAAGAATGTAATGAGGAAGATCATCAAAATTTGGAAGGAAATGTAGATGAAATCCCTTTCTGTGCTGATATAGTGCAAGAAAGTTTATCTGAGGAAGAAGAATCTGGGGAGTCAGCAGGAGATGATGTGGTTAGAAATGAACCTTCTGAGGTTCCTTTGAGAGACAAACATCCACTACATCCACCAGTTAGTGGTAATCAGCCTTCAGTTTTGAGTTCCTTAGTTGGAGGAATGTCTCGTGAACAACTTTTTGATTGGGATGTCATTACACCAGCTTCTGAATTCCCTGGCATTATAGGGAATATGCCTGCATCAAATGATAATGCCATATATGTTGGGCAGGAGTTCGAAAGTAAACAGGTCATGAAAAATGTGATAAAGCAATACCACATTGAGCGACATTTCACATTTGTGGTTTATGAGTCAAAGAAGACCAAATATCTCATTCGTTGTGAAAAATATGGGTCAGAATGTAAATTTCGATTAAGATCAGTATTTGATAAATGTTATGGATGTTGGAAGATAACCAAATTAGAAGGCCCACACACTTGTCTGCATCCCAGCTTGGCACAAGATCACTCTTCTCTTGATGCAGAGTTTATATCTACTGTTATTTGTGAGATGATACGAACAAGTCAGGATGTTCCTGTTGCCCTTATTCATGAAAGAATTCAACAGTTGTATAACTATAAGGTATCATACAACAAAGCTTGGAATGCAAAACAGAAAGCCATTGTAAAAGTGTATGGTGATTGGGATAAGTCTTATGCATTGTTGCCACAACTTATGGAATTGTTGTCTCTCAATAATCAGATTGTTTATCAGTTGGACACTGTTGAGTATGTATCCCAAAATTATCTAGTTGATCGGTCAAAGGTGAAGTTCAAGAGGATTTTTTGGGCATTCAGACCGTGCATTGCTGCATTTCCCTTTTGTAAACAATTTATTCAGGTAGATGGCACATTCCTTTATGGAAAGTATACAGGTGTTCTACTCATTGCTGCCACACAGGATGGTAATCGCGCTCCTCTGCCACTTGCTTTTGCTGTTGTTGAAAAAGAAAATTTTGAATGCTGGAGCTGGTTCTTGGCATGTGTACGTGTTCATGTCACGCAGAAACAGGGCGTGTGTCTGATATCTGATCGTCATCGAGCGATTATAGAGGCCGTGAGTAGTGATGGGGTTTCTTGGACTGAGCCTAATGCTTATCACCGTTATTGCATTAGACATATTGCAAGTAATGTGCATAAGCAGTTTAGAGATGAGGCCATAAAGAAGGCGATCCTCAAATTGGGTATGGTTTTCTAAACTTTCTTTTTTTAACAAAATTTACTATCCATTTTAATACATTATTATGTTATGCTTTCAGCATATGAACCCCAACAAGAAAGGTTTGATCGGCGTCTTGAAGAGATCCGAACAGTTAATGAGGAGGTATATGAATATATGGTACAAATTTCAAAGGAAAAATGGTCATTAGCATACAATGGTGGCATGAGATATGGGCATATGACCACTAATATAGTGGAGTGCATAAATGGGGTCCTCAAGGGTGTGCGCAAACTCCCAATCACAGGGTTAGTGCAAGAGACATTTTTTAGATGTGTTCACTACTTTGTTGACCGGTCCCAAAAGGCCTACCAGAGGATGGAAAATGGAATGCTTTTTACTTAGCATTTTCAAACTGATATTGACCGGATACGGAATGAGGCTTCACGATGGAATGTTATAGCCTTTGACAGGGAAAAGAGGAGTTTTCGGGTAAGAAAGTGCTACGACCAGGGTGCATGCACTAATGGTGGAGTGTTTGTCGTGATGTGGGATAACAGGTACTGTGATTGTGGCAGCTTTCAGGCATTGAGATATCCATGTGTACATGTTATTACAGCTTGCACTTCGGTAAATATATCGTGGGAGCCATATGTTGACCCGGTGTATCACATGAGCACTTTGGTTAACTGTTATAGTGCTGCTTGGATGCCTGTTGGTGACTTCCATTCTATCACATTGCCTGCTGATCAACCGACCATTGTCCCTGATATTTCCAGGTTTTCATAAGTCGGTTTTGGTATCATTTATAATTTTTTCAATGTGTGTCATTTTTAAAATTATTGGCTTCATGCTACTAGGTTGCGGCCTCGAGGAAGACCGAAGTCAACTCGCATCAGAAATGAGATGGATTGGCCTCAGCAACGAGGAGGGAGAATACGATGCAGTATCTGCCACGCAGAAGGACATACTCGTAAGAGATGTCCCCAAGTGGCAGGACAGAGTTCCAAATCTCATCATCCATGATCGAGTCTGTGTACCTGCTCTAAGAGGAAGAGGTTGTGGTTGGTGTCGATGATGAAGAAGAAGAATAAGAAATAGAGGATGAGGATGAGAAGAAGTAGAAGACTAAGAGGAAGAGGTTGTGGTTAAATAACCTATTGTGGAAGTTTCTATAGTTACTTAGGAACTTGATCTATTTGGAATAATGTTAATGGTTATCTAATGGATAATGGATAAATTAACAAACGTAATTCCACAAATAAGAAGAAATAATTAATTTTTCACTTTTTCCTCTTAATTTTTAATGTGGAATAATGTTAATGGTTATTTAATGGATAATGGATAAATTAACAAACGTAATTTCACAAATAAGAAGAAATAATTAATTTTTCACTTTTTCCTGTTAATTTTTAATGTGGAATAATGTTGATGGTTATTTAATGGATAATGGATGAATTAACAAACGTAATTTCACAAATAAGAAGAAATAATTAATTTTTCACTTTTTCCTGTTAATTTTTAATGTGGAATAATGTTGATGGTTATTTAATGGATAATGGATGAATTAACAAACATAATTTCACAAATAAAAAGAAATAATTAATTTTTCACTTTTTCCTGTTAATTTTTAATGTGGAATAATGTTGATGGTTATTTAATGGATAATTGATAAATTAAGTAACGATGATATCATGTGTGCAGATGGCAGGTTTTCCATTGCTTACATCTCAGGCTACTCATGTATCACGACTGCTTTTAGAGGGACGTCATGTGGCTCCCTTGAGTGTACGTAGATCTCACCATTTCCATCATACTGCACCACCTCCCGCTATCGTCCCACATCTTCGTCGAGCTGGATTTTATGGAGTAGCGATGTGCGACTTCACGTTTCTTGATCATCAGCTCATTGCCGCACTTGTCGAGAGATGGAGACCAGAGTCGCATACTTTCCATTTCAGTGAGGGAGAGATGACTATTACATTGCAGGATGTGGCTATTATGTTGGGCCTCCCTATCGACGGACATGCTTTGACAGGCCGAGTTCCATCAGATTTGCCTGAGCTTGTTCATAGACCTCTGGGCATAGAGGTCCAGGATGATGGCAGGACCATCGTCGGTGGTAGATTGCGGATTCCTTGGTTAGACCAGCACTTCACACATTTACCAGATGATGCTGATGACGTCACTGTGCTGCACTTTGCACGGGCATATATTTTGAGGCTGATCGGTGGCACGCTTTTTGTTGACCACTCTACTACTTTTGTGCACCTGATGTATCTATCTTTTTTAGAGGATTTGGACCAGGCAGGTCGATATAGTTGGGGGTCTGCCTGCCTAGCATATACATACAGAGCCCTATGCAGCGCATGTCGCATCGATAAGATGTAGATCACAGGATGCATGGTTCTTCTACAGATGTGGGTATGGGAGCACATACCTCGTTTAGCTCCACATGCTCGTGCGCCATTACCCGTAGATATTGTAGCAGAGGCTCCACGTGGACGTTGGTATGTTATTAATTCTTTCTAATATCTAACTTACTTGTATAAAATTCTTTTATGAAATGTAAAAAAAATGTTATCTACAGGTGGAGTCAGGCGCATCGACATTCAGATTCTCCCAGACATGATGTTCACGCCTACAGACTTATGCTAGACAGCATTCGACCAGACGATGTAAGTGATTATTATTTATATTGTTAAATATTTACTCTTTACTATAAATCTATTCATTTATTAATTGATTATTCATTTTTTCTTTCAGATTACATGGATGCCATATACAGATGCTATCCTTCAGAGTCTGCCCCCATACTGTACAGTGATGCTTGATATCGGCTCCTGCATGGTTCCACTGATTCATTTTCATATAGTCGAGTGGCATCAGACGGATAGGGTTATGAGACAGTTTGGATTCCTTCAGCCAGTTCCTGACCCGCCCAGTCAGTTGGATTCATTGCATTCCCTGAAGATGTCAGGGAAGAGAGATTTTGATTGGAGGAGCTACCATGCGAGATATGTTGCGTTATAGGACAGGCGACGGGAGTCCCAGTTGCGAGGGGCAGGGATAGTACGCTTTCATTTGGTGGATCAGATGGATTATGTAGGCTAGTACATCAGGTCTCCCGTCAGATTTCTGACACGGCACGGACGGGGCTTCCATGACTTGGTATGCATTCTTTCTTTCACAGTTCAACATATTTTTTATTCAAATTAGTTAACAACAGAATTTGTTTTCACAGGATGATCGTATTTGTCATCTACTGTATATGTCTGATCCAGTGGAGAGAGCTGCCTTTGACCCAGCATATTTTCACAGCCTTGTACAACAGATGCTACCGTCGATGGATGAGATTTATCATGGCATTTTCTTTGATCCACCACCTGCTGCGGAGGCCGCAGAGCCTGCTGCGGAGGCCGCGGAGCCTGCTGCGGAAGCCGCGGAGCCTGCTGTTGTTCCACAGGATGAGGCTGCTCATCTTGCTCAGCCACATGATATTATTCCACTGGAGGAGGGTGTTCAGCATGACCAGTCATATGCTCCTCCAGCTTCTCAGGCACAGCCACAGGTACTTACAAACGCTGACTGGATTGAGTTCGATGTTTTATTGCAGTCATCCGCAGCAGAGCAGCCATCTACTTCCTATATTGGTGAGAGTTCCAGCCAGCTTCCACTATCCTTAGATGCAGGCCAGGGTACAGGCGGTGAGACTGTACATCCACCGTCTGTCACACAGGAGGATGTGGAGGTGGTTGTCGATGAGGATGCGCAGCGTACGCCAGAGCACAAACGTAGACAGACACGGCATGGACGCATCCAGTATACGCCTGACTGTGGGACAGAGGAGCATCCACACCGGAGGCGTAGATTAGGTTGACATTTGATTTATGATACGTTTTGTATGTGTATTACTGTTATCTAGACTTCTATTATACCTTTAATAAGTGTCTTACTGTTATCAAATTATCTACCAATGTATATATATATATATATGTGTGTGTATAATAAATAATATGATTAGAAATTCCATAATACTCATATAAATTCAATAAGTTAAAGATAAAGGTTAAATAATAATCCAAGGCTATTTATTTTATGAATAACATATTAAAAGACCAAGTAAAATGTATTGAAGAACTTTAGGAGGATTTTGTTGGCCTACAATTAAATATAGGATCAAGAGAAACTCTTGACTCCTAATATGATATTAGGAAATTAGGTCACACAAGTGATGGAAAAAAGGGAAATTATGGTTCATAGGTCCAAAAAATAGTTAAAAAATGTTTAGGGAAGAAAATGATACATCGTAATGCCACAAATGGTATGGTTATTGTTCATAAACAGAAAGCAGTAATGATTGGTGTCAGAACACAAGAGCCTGTTATGTGGATAAAGATTTATTTTGGTATGAATTAGAATCAGAATATTTAGTGATCTTAAGGAATAATGAGTGGTGTATTAGTGATGCACATGAATAAACCATTTATCAAATATTATTTTTGTGGAAATATGGGGAATTCTTAGAATGCTCATTCCATAGCCTTGAGGGTCACTATGTGACTTTATCAAATATTATTTACAGGGTTATTTTGAAAATACTACTCATTTCTATATTGGTTATACCCCCCAACATGTATTATTCACTATCTCCACAAGTTAATACAATGACATATAATCCATTTTTCCTCTCTATAACAAAAAATAATCCACTATACACTCTCTTTCTCCATAATACATTGGAGATTCATTCTACTCTATAATCCAAAAGATACATCTACTTCCAAATTTAGGAAGAAGTTCTTATTCAAATAGACTTACTCTATAAGAAATCTAGTCACTCCTACCTTGTGTACTTTATCAATAATTTTAGAAATTATTATATTAAGACTCTTTTCAGATTTTGTGCAATCTAGATTCTCCTCAATATTCAAATACTCAAGAACTCATCAATTCATCTTTCTGTATTTACCTGATACATTATTGTACCGAGTTATCAGAAATAATATTTCAATTCAACACAGAGTCTTCATCACCTTCATACACACTTTATTCACAAAACAAACAATAATTGTTCATGGGTAATATATCATTATTACATGATTTAAAATCAATCATTTAAATCCTTATTTAAATTTGTTTAGTAATAACACATTTAATTACACATTTATATATGAATACTCATCAGTAGTGGTATCATATTTTCCTCATATTGAATGCCCCATTAATTTCTGTGGGTATTTTGTTTCATGCAACTCATAAAGAATACTAGAAGGATTAAGGTTCCCCTCTTTCTTCTTAATGTGGTGTCTATCTCTATGAATCATTATCTATATTCATACATGTAACTCATATTTAATTACATAATAAAATACAAAAACTCTTCAAAAATACCCAATGCTCGGGTCTTCTCCATTCTTCACATAAATGTTACAACTCACGTAAGAATCTGATTCACGTGGATTCATCAAAATATGATCTTCTAATCACCCGAATAATTATTGACATATTGATAAAACATACAACCATTTTTTCCAACAATCTCCCCCTTTATCTTCTGTTGTTAATATCCATTCATATCATAAAAGTTAATATGTGGTAACATCAATTATTCTCCCCCTTATTTAAAATAAAATGAAAAGGATAATTGGACAATTTTAAACTCATATTTCTTCTCAAAAAAATCTTCACATATATTTTAAATAAGGGGATGATATGACATGATACTTGGAACAAAGCCTTTAGTTAATAAACACTATATCTATATGATCCATCCTAGTGTAGAAAGAAATAATTAAATAACCAATATAATATAATCTACCTATAACACATACTCATATGTGATACTAAAATTAGATATTCTCAATTATCAGGATGAGTAATTTTAAGATAAGAAATACATGATCCTGCACACACTTCAAAAAACACATTAGAAAGTTCAAGTGCAAGAACAAATCCCCCTTTTCTCATTTTTTCATTAAATAAGTACTCAACCTTAATGAATATAATTAAGAAAAAATGTAAGATAATGTGATTGGAATACCTCAAATCTCTTATAAGATCCTCCTTAAGAGATGAACTCATTCTTCATCATGGGAATTTATGTACTCCATGATGAACAATACTTCTCCTTCAATTCCATTCAAGTAAACTCATAACACATAAAATAATAAGGAATAAGGAGGAACCTCTTGTATTCTATAGAGGAAACATTCAATGTGAGAGTTTTCTCTCATCCTTTATTTCTTCTTATTTATAAGCCAAGCATGGGATGTGATTTATTTCTTATTACATGCTTCATGGATTATGCACATATTTCCTTCCCATGAATTTCCTCTTTATTTGGAATACATTTTCCCCCTCCTCCACAGCTGGTACAACCTCATTATTTTTCTTCCAAATTTTTCATCTTCTCTTCCAAGATTCTTAATACGAGGGATTTGATTTTGGTTCTTTAAACACCATTTTTTGATACTCGTTTTTATCTTTAAAAACATTGAACTTATTTTCTATCTTAATATGACTTCTTTCAGGATACAAAAATTCCTTGTAAGTCATATGAGTAGAGTTTCTCCACATAGATTATTTACCCTTGCATGTTTTCCTCTAAGTGAAATACCTTTCCATATGATCTAGGTTAGAAAAAATGAATCATTTAGGTATTCTGTGAGATGCGTGAACGCCGTTCACGCATCTCTTCTCTCGGGAAGATGCGTGAACGGCGTTCACGCATCACGCCCGGGTCCGGGATGCGTGAACGCCGTTCACGCATCCCCGACCCATTTTTAAAAATATTCGAACCCTATACCCTTTTATCAAATTTTAATTCTTTAAAAACCCAAATAAAAAAATTATCCTTTGTATTTCCAAGAGTTGGGTGAGTTCAGTTTTTTTTAATCTTAAATGGGAATAATGTACCAAAACTTATAGATTTTCATAAAATTTGAAATTATTGAATATGTTAGAAGTTAATATTTTTGTGGGTTTCATTCCTCATGAATATGAATTATTAATTCCCATTTCCAACCTTTCATTTTGGAACTCTTTATATTACAATCTTTCATTGTCTAGTTAGGAGATATATCTAACCGTTGAATTTGACACTGAAGGTGTGGATTAATCTATACAATTAATCGTCATCTAATGTGACCAATGTATATATGTGATAATGTGATAATGAAATTAGACTTTTGATCCACGCACTTTCTCATTGTTTATTATCTACTTCTTTCACATTGTAATTGCAAGCTATGCTCACTCGACATCGTTTGCTTTCGTCTTCAATCGACATCCTAATTCATTTATAATTGTAGAATGATAAGAGAGGTGGACTCAATACCCAATATGCCTCTCTAAGGGGGGCCTTGAAGTTTATTAATAGAAAAATATAAAGATTACAAATCACTCACGTCCGATGTGGGACACAAACTCCAACACTCCCCCTCAAGCTAGACCTACCTAGCTTAGATGCATAAAGAAAAACAGACCAAAGCAAAGAAAAACAAAGCAAATAAGAAACACTACAAACACTCCCTCTCAAGCTGGACATACCCAACTTGATTAAAAAATAAGACGAAACAAAAAATAAATCATCCGCAATCACAACTCCCCCTCGAGATGAAAATGATGGACGATGGAAGATGTTGCTCAAATAGCCGGATTACATCAGTGACGCGACAAGTCGTCGAATCACAACGAAAGAAGCACGCAGGCGGGGTCAGTCGACGGGGCGTCGAGAAAGCCGCATAGGTAGGGCCGGCCGTCGGAGTGCTAGGAAAGCCGCACAGGCGGGGCCGGTTGACGGAGCGTTGGGAAATCCACACATACGGAATTGGTCGTCGGAGCGCCAGGAAAGCCGCACAGGCGGGGGGATCCATCCGATGAGCGATGGAGATCAACGACGATCTGTTGCGGAAGCAAGTCGTCGCAAGAGGCCACACAAGATGGGCGTTACGACTGCTAGAGAATGATGGTGCAGGGAACAGTTGGCGACAGAGCGCAGGAGCCATCGCACAGGGAGCGGCCGACGATGGGCGCATCGGAGGAGGAGAAAAAAAATTGGCGTGCAGGAAGAGAGTCAGCGCTGCAGGATGGAGGAGTTGAGTCTGGAGGAAGAGTGGTGTCGAGGTTGCACGTTGCGCAGAGAAGGGGAGGATTCGTCGGAGGGAGGCAACAGCAGAAGAGTGTCGCGCGAGGAGGCCGACGCCCTGAAAAGGGAAACCGGGAGGGTGCAGTGTGCCTGCTGGGAAGGCAACAGCGTGGGCAAGATGAGGCCGCGACTGCCACGCAGGTGGCCCGGCGACGAGGCGAGTGACACTGGGACGGACGTACGCTCAGAGGCAAATGACACAACAGCGCGGGAGGGGAACCGGCGACGAGCACTAACCAAAGGCTTGATCTTCATCGACTATCTTCAAGCACTATCAAGTTTCATCAATTCATTCTTTCTCTGTGACTTCTTATTATGTCTTCTACTTCTCTTGAGCCTTGTTACCTTTTTTTATAACCCCTTAGCTCTCTCTCTCAATTTTAACTCCTCTTTACTCTCTCTCACCTTCTTTATTTTTCATATCTTCTACTAAGAGTAGAGATCACTTTGTAATGGTTTTTCCACAAGGCTTGATGTCACTTTTCTTCCTCCATTTTCTCAATGGTTTCATACTTTTTTACATGCAAAAGAAAGGGTTCTTTTTGTTCCTGTATTTCTGTTAAATTGAGGTGTTCTTGGTTTATTTCTTTCTCTATTCAAAATAAATGGACTATTTTGGATCTTGGGTTTCTGTTATAACTAAGGAACGTCCAATTTTTATTTCTTGGATCTCCCTTAAAAACAAGGGGTTATAAAACCCTCTCAAGCCTTATTGAGGGGAGGAGACGTAGGGGTACCTTGTGTGCTATTGCAATTTTTATTCAGTCATTATCAAAGTATTCTTTATATTTTTTACTTTCAACATTTACTTTTCTGCTACGCTTTCACTTATGTATTTTATTTTCATTTTCGTTATGCTTTACATTGATAATATCACATGCTTGCATCTCATCATATCTTTTATAGCATCTTTTAATTTTATTGTTTAATTTTTAAAAAGAAATTCACCACCTCATTTCAGCTACTCTGACTAACAAGAACATCACTAATATGTGGAGTGTGCTTGTAATGACTGAATAAACAGTATTTAATGATTTAATAATCTTTAAAAATATGATATAGGGAGTCAAACCCAATCAAATCAACCTCAAAATTCTGTGAAATTGTAGGAAAACCAATTTATATTTATTTTTGAAATTTAGAAACTAAATCCATGTCCATATGAGTTATTGATAGAGCTCGGGACCACCCTGTTGATTGGATAGTCTACTCCAGGTGAGGGAAATCCAAGGTGGCAGGCGAGGGAGTAAACTGCAAACAAGATGATGAGGTGGAGAAAACGGTTAGAGGAGGAAGCTACCCACGTGCAGCTAAGGTGGAGTTTTTAGTGGAGGGAGTGCCCGAGGGTACATATGGAAATACAGTTGGGGGAGGCAGTTAGAGGGGGGAAACCGGATTGGTTATAAAGGGGGGGGGGGCACTTCTGACAGGGGGCATATTTTTCTCTTTCTGTTGGTTCGACTGGGGCTTGGGTGGGAAATCCTTAGTGAAAAGGATTCCCGATTGTACTTTCTTCATAGTTTTACATGTCATCTCTTCTGTAATTCCAATCATTTTTTTCTATGAAAGTGGAGTGAGTAGAGCCTACTTTGTTCTAGTGTGAGAGGTCTCTATCGGTTTGGTCCAACCTGCCTTTATTTTCCCTGATTGGAGCGGCCACTATGTTCTTCTTCAATGGAAACTCGCCATCAATTTCAGTTGGATCTTGTGGAACAATGCCTGGAATCGATAACAAAGCAATTCACTTCGTTATCTGCTTCCGTTACCAACCTATCCTTATGTCAAGATGAATGATGATATTATCTCTATTCTATGTCGCCTCGATAAACAACTTGTTTTGGCACATCCCCCTCTACTCAGCTCAAAACCAAATCGGCTATGGCCTCAGTCCCAACACTTGATCATGCTCCTTCCGAGGCTCCTCTTCCTCCACCTATTGTTGATCCTCTGTTTCCCAAAACTGCCTTGACCGCTCCTTGCCAACTTGATCTTCCTCTTTTTGATGGTGTCGATCCCTAGGGGTGGCTTTCTCATGCCAAATTATATTTTTGGGTCCATCATACACCTGAACCTATAAAGATTAGGCTCACTCAATTAAGTATGGAAGGTCGTGCGATTCACTGGTTTTTTATTTTGATTGAAGTTAATCCGTAAATATCATGGTCACTCTTCAAGGAAGAACTTTTGAAGCATTTTAGCAGCCTTCAATTTCAGAATCCTTACGAAGAGCTTGCTACTCTTTAGTAGTTGGGATTGCTTACAAATTATATATAGCAATTTGAATATCTAGTTTTATTTATCCCTCGACAACCATAGAAACGATATGTTGGTTATTTTCTCAACAGCCTTCAAGAAGATATTCGAGACTGGGTACGCATCCAAAATCTTATGACTCACATCCAGGCCATGCGTGTTGCTCGTCATATTGAACTTGCTTTTCGTAAGGGTGGTTCTACTCATCACCGTAACATTTTTATTTCCCCTATGAATACCCGCCCATCACCTTATTTCCATCGTTCTCCTTGCCCATCCTATGTCCCTACAACCATTCCTCCTTCCCGTCCTTGGTGCCCTGCTCCTCTCCCTTTGACTTCAAACGTTCCCCCACAACCGTCGCCCAATACCCGCACTGTTAAGCACTTTTCCCCTCAAGAATGGGAGGAGTGACTCAAGAAGGGTCTCTATTTTTGTTACAGGCTCTCTTATTCACCTATGCATAAATGTTATGATCCTAAATTGTAGGTACTTTTATTAGGCGAGGATGAAAACTCCCCTATGGATTTACCCTCCTTACCGGACACTCCCTACCCTCCAGACCATCCTCATGAAGTTGAATGTACTGTGCTAGAATATCTTAGTTTGGACTCCTCCTAATCTGAACCAATACCTAATCCCACATACTGTTCCTCTAGGAAATTGGCAGCTACCATTGGTGGAATACTAATTCTGGTTTTAATTGACAGTGGAGCTTATCATTATTACATTTCTCCCAAGTTGGCCAAATTGTTGAATACTTCCATCAATACCTCCGCACAACTGTGTATCAAATTAGGTGATGACCACAAGTTATGGTCTCAAGGTGTTTCCCACAACCTTCCTCTGACAATGGGTTCTTTCACCTCCTTATTATACATGTACTCGAAATTGGCAGTCTAGACCTCATCCTTGGCATGGCATGGCTCCGTACTTTGGGTGACATGCATATTAATTGGTGCACAATGACCATGCGATTTTATACTACTGTCCTGAAACATACCATCTATGGGGCTCGCTCCACTCCTCTTCCAACCCACCCACTCCCTGCTAATCCCCTCTGTGCAATCAGTTCAAGCAAACAATGCCTTATACTTGGCACTCGATACAGCGGTACTGGTTCAGAATTAAGAGCAACTCAAAGCAGTGCTCTACATAATGTTTTCACCACTTTTCAGCACATTTTTATAGATTACCCAAGTCTTCCCCCCCCCCCCCGTCACCACTACGACCACGCCATTTTCCTTTAGCCTAATCAAGGCCCTATTTCGGTTCGCCCTTACCGCTAACCCCACATCCAGATAAATGAAATTGAGAAACAAGTTCAATAATTGCTCTAAATGGGATTAATCAAAAATAGTAAAAGTGCTTTTTCCATTCTAGTACTTCTTGTTCAAAATAAATACAGTTCTTGGCGCATGTGTATTGATTATTGCGCCCTCAATAAATTCACAATTCCAGATAAATTTCCCATTCTGGTAGTCGATGAACTCTTGGATGAGCTTCATGGAGCCACTTATTTTTTCAAATTGGATCTAAAGTCTGGATACCATCAAATGAGTATGCTTGAGGATGATATTGATAAAATAGCATTCTGGACACACAATGACCACTATGAATTCTTGGTTATTCCCTTCTTCCTCACCAATGCTCCACCCACCTTCCAAGCGACAATGAATGATCTCTTTCATCCTTTCTTACGTACTTTTGTACACATTTCTTTGATGAAATCCTTATTTATATCCTGGATTTCCACACTCATATGACCAATTTGTAGGTTGTTTTTCAGGTGTTAACCACTAGAAATTTCTTTGTTAATAACAAAAAATGTCATTTCGTCCAACAAACAATTGAATACCTTGTTCAGTCATTTCTCGGGCTGGCGTCTATATGGATCCGGCAAAAATCCTGATGTTTTAGATTGGCCAACACCACATTTTGTCCAGGGCGTCCGCAGTTTTTTGGGCCTCACTGGCTATTACCACAAATTTATTCAAAATTATCGGATGGTGGAACAACCCCTCACTACCCTTACAAAGAAATATGGGTTCTCTTGGACACCTACGGCTCAGCATGCCTTTCAGCGGTTAAAACAGTTGATCACCACAACACCTGTCCTAGAACTTCCAGATTTTTTCAGCACTTTTACCCTTGAATGTGATGCTTTTGGTACTGGGGTGGGTGATATTCTTCTCCAGCATAATCATCCCGTTGCCTTTTTCAGCAAGGCTTTTCCCCTCAGACACTTGCCAAGTCCACTTATGAAAAGGACATCATGGCCTTAGTTTTGGCCATCCAACATTGACGCCCTTATCTTCTTAGTCGTTCCTTTATAGTTTTTTCTGATCACTAGAGTCTGAAATACCTCTTCCAGCAGTGTATTAACACAGCTAACCAACAATACTGGATCACCAAGATTCTTGGCTATCAGTTCCATATTAAATACAAACTAGGTTGCGAGAATTCTGTTGCTGATGCCTTGTACATAAAACAAGATTCCATGGAGCGATTGATGCACCATTCCTCTCCTGTTCGGCCAGCTACTTCTACACTTACAGAATGGATTCTCACCGACCCTTACCTCACCAAAATCATTTCAGCATTATAGAATCAACAACCTATTGCTACTATATTTTCTTACTCTCATGGTGTCCTTCTCTACAAGGGTCACCTCATCCTTCCAGTGGCTTCTCCTTGGATACACAGGCTGCTAACGGAATTCCATATAACCCCTCAAGGCGGTCACATAGAGTATTATAGAACTTACTGGATAATGGACAACAATATTTACTGGTTCAGTATGAAGAAATGGATTCAACAATTTTTCCAGCAATGTGATATTTGCCAATGATATAAATATTCTACACTTTCCCCAGCCAGTTTACTTCAACCATTGGACATCCATTCTATGGTTTGGTCTGACCTTTCTATGGACTTTATTACAGGTTTACCTAAATCACATGGTTATGAAGTCATTTTGGTGGTTGTGGATCGCTTCTCTAAGTACGCTCATTTCATCCTCCTCAAGCATCCTTTTACAACAAAGGAAATGACTAATGTTTTTATTTGGGAAGTTGTCTGCTTACATGAGATTTCCAATTCCATTATTAGTGGTTGGGACCCTCTATTTCTTAGTCATTTCTAGATAGATCTTTTCTACCTCCAGGGTACCACTCCCAAATTTAGTTCAGCCTACCATCCTTAAACGGATGGTCAAATGGAGGTCATTAATCAGTGTTTGGAAACCTATCTCCTTTGTTTTGTGGGAGAGCAGCCTTGGACTTGGACATACTAGTACCTCGCCTGTGCATTCACATATTGCTATAAATCAACTCTTATTTTCCATAATAAAATGGTATTTTACAAAGATAAAACTATTAATGAATATTAAAATATAAAAATTGAAATTTTGAATTTTAACATAAAAGAGATAGTGTGAATCCAAGATAAGATTAAAAAATGTTTGTTAAGCTATGAGGGTGGAGAACCGATGTAGGGGTGGATAAGAAAAAGCATAATGGAAACATTGGACTACAAAATAATTTTGAAATTGGTCACTTAGATCATGAAGTTGCATAATTACCTTTATAAATAAAATAATTTTCATTTTGAAGAACCTGTAGTCATGATAAACTTAACAATGTGGGTAACTATCTACTTTTGGATAACCAACTATTATCTTGTGATAGTAATAAATCAAAAGTAATGGGATTTATTGCATGGAAATAAAGTGGATGAATTAAAATTTATAAAAAATTGTTGAAAGAGTGGGATAAGAGTTGTGAGTAGACAATGTATTTTAAAGGAATATTATTAAATAAAGAAAACTAAAATTAAATATTAGCCCAAAACAAAATTAGATAAATGGAATATAATAAAATAATGCATAATAAATTTTTTCACAAAAAAGATTTTATAATAAATTGGATTGAAAAAAGGATCAACACATGAGACACCTCAATATAATGAAATAAGTCAAAAATGATGTATTTAATGAAAGAAGAAGTCATAAATGATATGAAAATGTTTGTCACTATAACACATGAGATGCAATGGGAAATTGGGTACTGATGAAGCAATGAAAGAATATAGGTAAAGAAAACATATTAGGAGGAGAAATTAAGGATAGGGTAAAATTGAAGATAAACTAGCCTTATTCTTCTTGTCACCTAACATCGGTACCATAGATGAAGATAATTTAATGAAGTTAGAAGAACAATGAACAACATAAATCATACGATAGGTAAAACGTATGAATACAATGGTAATGGATCGATAGAGGAGCGGTTAATGTAACCTGAAAAACTAACAAAAATAGTGGCATTTTCAATATGGATGGTTATATAGTTTAAAAATTAATAGATTCAATTTTGTCAAATTTTTCGGTAATGGTGTGTAGAAAACCATATTCATTTGTACTAATTTAAAAATAGAATAAAATACATAGTTGGGTATCATATTACAAAATAAAAATATTTTAACAGTGTTATGTATATGAAAGTAAGACTGTAGTTATAGTGCACATGGAATAGCAATAAAATATACCTTTTTATTATTATGGTTGGACAAAATAATATTACAAATATATAATTCTAAATTAGTAAAATATAAATTTTAAATGAATTAATTATCACATCATATGGAAATAACAATAATAACATTGTATCAAGCAATGGATGAACAAACAAAATATATGGATGAAAATTTAATCAGGTGTAGAAAACAATTATATTATACATGAAAAATTACCAAACAAGTATTTTTAATAGAAAACCACCCCAAATATTACAGAAAATATTAAGAAATTCATAGAATATGGTAATCCTGCATCAATAGGTAGTGTAGTCTAAAATTTAGTTTAGCCTACCATCCTCAAACAGATGGTCAAACGGAGGTTATTAATCGGTGTTTGGAAACCCATATCCATTGTTTTGCAAGAGAGCATCCCAGTACTTGGAAATATTGGATATCATGGGATGAATTTTCTTATAATACCTCATGGCATAGCTATATAAGCACAACACCCTTCAAAGTGGTTTATGGCTACAAGCCTCCTTCCCTACTCAGTTTTCTTCCCTCCCTCTAACCTCAAAGTGGTTGCTGTCACTACATCTCTTATAGACCACTAGGAGGCCTTAGGTCAACTTCTCTCCCAAGACCTCATGCATCATCAAACTGATCCCCATCGGTGTTCACTGTCCTTCAAAGTGTGTGATTCTGTTTACCTCAAGCTCCGACCTCATAAATAGCATTCATTAGGCCATCATATCAATCAGAAATTATCAATCTGTTACTATGACCCCTTATCCATTGTCAAAAAAATTACCACATCACCTATCAACTAGACTTACACCCCACAGCTTGTATATATCCCATCTTTCATGTTTCCCAGTTGAAACCGACGGTGGGACACCACCCCGTGCAATCACAGCTTCATCGTGACCTTCTCGAGGATCCGGTGGATTGGCCTCATATGGAGCACATTCTTTCTACTCAAACACTACTGCAACATGGTTTTTATCTACCTCAATTTTTTATTAAGTGGGATAGAAAACCACCCGAAGATGCCACTTGGGAAGATAAATTCACCCTCCAAAACCAATTCCCTACTTTCAGTCATGAGGACAAGACTGAATATTCAGGGGTGGGCAGTGATAGAGCTCAAGACCACCCCACTAACTGGGTAGTATACTCTAGGAGAGGGAAATTCAAGGTAGTAGTTGAGGGAGTAAACTTCCCATGAGATGTTGAGGTGGAGCAGTCAGTTAGAGAAGGAGGAAGCTGCCCATGTGCAGTTGAGGTGGAGCTATTAGTGGAGGGAGCGCCTGAGGGTACATCTGGAAATATAGTAGGGGGAGGTGATTATAGGGGGGAAACCAAATTGGTTATAAGGGGGGGGGGGACTTCTGAGAGGGGGAATCCTTTTCTCTTTTTTTGGTTCAGCTGGGGCTTGGGTGGGAAATCCTTAGTGAGAAGGATTCCCAATTATACTTTCTTCCTAGTTTCACCTGTCATCTCTTCTGTAATTCCAGTTGTTTTTTTCTATGAAAGTGGAGTGAGAAGAGCCTACTTTGTTCAAGTTTGATAGGTCTATATCAATTACTATTTGATGAGATGATTGAAAATTCATTTTTAATTTTTTAAAACACTAAAACATACATGTAATAGTCAAAATCGTAGAAATGGAACTTAGATTGACATGAAATCATATGATAATTGTATCTGAATTATATTTGATGTGTAAAAGTATATATACCATCAATATGACATGTAATGTGCTCAGACTGACTAAATATATATTTATTAAAGGGTTGATAGTCTTTAAAAACATGCGTTAGGGTCAAAATCAAGAAAATAACCTCAGATTGCTATGAAATAATAATACCACAATCTTAGACTATGTTTTCAAATGTAAGAGCTATCAAAACATTAATCTGAGTTTTTTTTTTCGAGATGATAGAAAACACATTTTTAGTGTTTTGAAACATGGGAATATACTTGTGATGAAGAAAACCATAAAAACAACCTTATATTGACGTGAAATCATCATAATATTGTATTTGAATTAATTATGACGTGTAAGAATATATGGATCATCAATTCGATGTGTGATATACTCATAAGAACTCAATATGCAGTTTATAAAGATATCAGTGTCTTTGAAAATTAATGTTAGAGGGTTATAACTAAGAAAATTGCCTCAAATTACTATAAAATCATAGGAAAAAATCTATAGATTTATTTGGGAAATGTTAGAACTTCATCCATGTCAATAAGAATTGTTGCTTTCCTGAGAAGAAATAATTTTTTTAGTGTTTTAAAAACTATGTAGGATGATACAATTCCCACCTCAAAGAGAGGTGAAACCTTTCATCTATAGATAGAGAAAAATAATTACAATTAGGATGAAACTAATGTGGGACTCAGAAATTCACATAACTGGAAAATAAAATTAACTGGGTCTAACACTCTCCCTCAAGCTAGAACATGTATAGCTTGGACGAAGAGTCCCACAAAAAAAATTAAGCACCAACAAAACTGACCACACACACTCCCCCTCAAGCTGGGTTACTGATGCTGTGGATGCCCAGCATGGTGCATAAGTATTCCAGTTGAGCTCCAGGTAACCCTTTGGTGAATATGTTGGCAAACTGATGAGCTGTTGGAATGTAGCTAAAACAGATATAGTGTTTCTTGAGGTGATGATGAAAAAAGTGATAGTCAACCTCGATATGATTTGTGCATTCATAAAAGACTAGATTTAAAGCAATCTTTATGGTCTCTAAATTATCACACCAAATATGAGAAAAAGTATGTGGCGGGAAACCAATTTCATGAAGAAGATGACGAAGCCAAAGAATTTCAGTAGTGACTGTGACCATCACACGATATTCATATTCAGCATTGGATATGGAGATGACAGTTTGTTTCTTGTTTCACCTTGAGATTAAGTTACCAGCCATGAAAACTGCAAACCCAGAAGTATACTTCTGGGTGGCTAAACAACTAGCATATTCAACATTATAAAAGACCTCAATATTCAGATAATCGTGATGTGAATACCAAAGACCGTGAGCATGATATTTTTTAATGTACTTCACAATGCGAATGAAAGCATCCCATTGAGATTTAGTTGGATTTTCCATGAATTGGATAACCTTGATGATGGTACAGACAATATTCGGATGAGTCTTGTTTGCCCACAAGATGGTGATACCACTCTGGGTGAGAATATGGGTCTGTGGTATTATGGAGAGATTGTACCTCGAGTTCAAGAGGAGTGTTAATGGTAGTTTCTTGATACAAGCCAATATCATTCAAGATATTCAATGTATATATTCATTGGGAAAGAAAGATATTGTTTTAAGAATGAGAGACTTCAATTCCAAGAAAATATGTCAACAAACCCAGGTCTTTGGATTGAAATTGTTGTTGAAGATAAACCTTGAGATGGATAATTCTATGTGAGTTGCTACCAGTAATAATGATATCATCAACATATGCAATCAAAGAGATGCAACCAGAGGACGTCATGTGGTAGAAGACAGTGTGGTCTTTCATACTTTGAGACAGACTAAATGGGGTGATAACAATGCATAATTTGCCAAACCATGCACAAGGAGACTGCTTGAGCCCATAAAATGAGTGATGAAACCAACAAACATGAGAACTGGCTCCTGAGGCCAAGAAGCCGGGAGGTTGTTGCAGATATACTTCATTAAGAAAACCATGTAGAAATTCATTATTGACATCAAGTTGATAAATAAATCAGTGATGAGCAGCTACAAGAGAGATGTATAATTGCACAGATTCCATTTTAGCAACCGAAGAGAAAGTATCGAAATATTATAACACCATATTTCTGGGTAAAGCCTTTTTCCACAAGACGAACTTTAAGGTGATGAAGAGTGACATCTGCATTGAGATGGATCATATAAATCCATTTTCTCCCAACAACCTGTTTACTTTCCTGAAGGGGGACCAGATCCCACATGTGATTGTCATCCAAGGCCTGTAATTCATCTTGCATTGCTTGAAGCCAACCAGGGTGAGATTTAGATTGGACAACTATACAAAAGGAACAAATACCACCTCCAACGTAGATAGGCCTTTGTATGAAGTTGTGTAGACAAGATTATTTTGGATAGAGTGAGTACCCTTTCATAAAGTAATTGATAAGTCTTTTGTTCCCAGAGCAAGAGTGTCTGACGAATTTGGAGAGATGGTGTCCTCGATCTAGATGGGAGGAACGTTTGATGGCCGATGAGAGTAGATAGAGTCAAAGAAGCGATCAACAAAGTGGGATAATGGAGGCAGGGGTGAGTGAATGGTGAGAGGGAGACAATCATCGATAGTGGTATCAGGGTGGGAAGAGGGTGGATGGAATGAAGAGTTCTCAATAAGAGACATCAATAGAGATTCTATAACGCCACAAGTCTGGAGAGAAATAGTGGTACCTGTGTTGAGTGTGAGTGTAACCCAGGAAGATGCAATAAAAGGATTTTAGAGAAAATTTAGATAATTGGAGATGAGTGTCACAAACATAACAAAGACACAAAAACACACGAAGTGGAAGATTGTGGAGAGGGAGAGAGGAAAATAGAACCCTAAAAGGAGTCTCCCCCTAAAATATAGAATAAAAAAGATAATTTATAAGGTAGGTAGCAATAAGAATAGCATCCCCCAAAATTGAAGAGGTACCCACATGTGAAATAAGAGGGCACGAACAGTCACCAGAATATGACGATGTTTACGCTCTGCCACTCCATTATGATAAGGTGTATCTGGGAAAGATGTTTGATGAATGATGTCATTATCCTTAAGAAAATGTTGAATGGAAGAAGATAAATATTCTCATCCATTGTCCTAGCAGAGACATTTTATTGGTGTGGAGAACTGAGTGTGAATTTCACGGTAAAAAGTCTGGAAAGTAGCAAGCATCTCAAAACGATCACGAAGTGGATCAAGCCATGTTATGAGAGAGAAATCATCAATAAAGGATACATAATATCGGTACCCTAACTGACTTGGGACAGCGTAGGTGATGAGGAAACACCGGGAGTCGCAATGACAAAACAATGATTCAAAGAAGAGTAAAAGGGGGAAAAAGAAACACTCATGACCCAGAGATTTACGTGGTTTGGGAATAATTCCTATTCCTACGGAGAGGAAGAATTCACTATATTTCGGGAGCACAAATTACAGAGATATTTCTCAGAGTTTCTAACTAGGGAATCCTAGCCCGAAATGAGCTACAAAAGGAGGAAGACGGTCCATTATTCGACCAACTGCATAGGAAGTCTGCAATGCTACAGTGAAAGGGGGCCACCCAAGTCAAAAGTGCTATAGTGGATGCCAACTGGAAGTCCAATGAGCTACAGTGAATGCTGGTTGGAATTCCACGTCGTTATAGTGTCCAGTCGGTGTCGGTCGTTCATCTCTTCTACAGTGTTAGCATTGATATAGTCCCCCAAATTTTGGGTCGGAGGCCGAAGGCCCCTGGACCCCTAGAGCAGGAGTGTGTTTCCCCCTGCCACCCCCAATGATCTCATTGTGGAGCTTGACCTATAAAGGTTTTGGCCTGGTGTACAGTATAGGTAGGAGGCATTCGACCCGAAAACATCTGAAAAGGATCAGGCTACACCAATTCCAATAGTAGGGACCTCATACATTAGATTGGACCAAATCAAAAGGTTTAGATGCCCGCATGATCAAATGAGGAACATAATACATGCGAATGTTTCGCAAACTTATAGGACTCGTAATGAAAAGAAAGATGCAGACTGAAATGAGGATAAAACTGATGTAGGGTGGAGGCAGGTGTATGTCCCAAGAGAAAATGGGGATCTAGAGCACGAATAGAGGTTTTTGAGTACGCAAGGTATGTCAAAGTGTCAAACATGTACACCCCACATGAAAAGATGAGCTCTACCAAGCTCCTGATTCGTTGACCGCTCCGGAAACACAACACCAGATGGTGTAAAAATAGCAACACAGTCTAAGTACTTTGTGAGCTTATTGATGGATAAGAGATTAAAAGGACTTTGAGGAACATGATCCACAAAAGGAAGATGAATATAAGGATTCAAGGAGAACGTTCAAAATCCCACAATAGGCATAGTGGAGCTGTCAACAACAGTAATGACATTGGTTCCAGTATATAGACGATAAGTAGTTAACATACCCACATGACCAGTGAGATGATTAGAAGCACCAAAATCAAGCATCCAAGCAGGCGAACGACAAGTGACACAAGCAGTGGGGCCACCGGTTTGAGAAACAAATGTCGAAGAGGAACCAAGTAGTGTAGTGGCCCGATGATAGTGTATCAAATTGATATAATCCATGGAGAGGTCCGGGTTGTGAGAGATATCAGATGGTGGTGGTGATTCATCGACGAGAGATATCTAAACCTGCTGAGGTAACTGATACAAGCGTCCATGAAGAACCCAACATCGATCAATGAGATGACCAGGCTTGCCACAGTGTTGGTAGAAAGGACGATTACGGCCACTACCATGACCACGACCACGAGTACCTAAAAAATGACCACCAACATAACTCAGTAGGTAAATATGATTTGTAGTGTCAGTGGGTGGGGAAATTACTCGATGAGATTTTCCAAGGAGATGATTAACTAGAGGAATCTCAAGAGAGGGGCTGACCAGCATTTCAGTGGCAGTTGTTGCATACTCTAAATCAAGGCCTTGAAGAAGACTGAGGGACATAACTGATCTCATCGGGCCAAAGCATCTATGGTGTATGAGAAAGGGGACAAAAATCAATTAACTCATCCTGGAGAGCTTTCCAGTCGGTGAAATATGCTGGAAAAGTACGGTGGTACTGGAGGACAGTGGAAAGGTGGTGAAGAACATATGTTACCCGAGCTAAATTATTGGTTTTGGAATACATTAAGGTCAAGGAGTCCCAGAGTTCTTTGACAGTGTTCCATGTCTGAGTCACATATTTAACGGACCGCTCCATAGAGTTAACAAGAAATTCAAAAAATGTACTGTCGGTAAGCTTTTAAAACTTGTACTTCGGGTCGGAAAGTGGTGGGGAAGGAGAAACCAGGTGCGAGTAGAGATCCATTCCGATGAGAGACATAAGACTGTCTTATGTCAGACAGATACGTTAGTGACATCAAGGTTCTCATCAACAATATGAGTGGATACAATGATCAACTGAAGAAGGAAAAAGGAATTTGGTGAGGAATCTTCCATGGTAGGAATGATAGAGGGAAGAGGCTACACGGTCCGACTGAGATGACAGTTAGGGTGCAGCAAGAGATCCAGCGGGAATGGATGGAAACAGAAAAACATGGCTCAACAGGAAGAGCAAGGCATCTGGTTACTGGGTGGGATAATCACAAAAGCGTGCAGGAGTAGCATAGAGGAAGTAGAAGGATGCAACATGAGGATTTCATGATCCCGTAGAGAGGTGACAACACTAGGAGCACCGCATAAGGGGGGGAGAAAAAGGCGCTACAACAAGATGGATCATAGGAGAGAGAGACTTTCATGGAATAAGCGCATGGAGGTCCGGTATTATCTAGGGCGACAATAGGGTGCGTTTGGGGAGGGTGATGCCATTAGGGGAGGTGTTTCATGTCGGGTAGGCGTGATGTGGTTGCGGCTAGAAGGGATCGGTTGGGGCTCATGTGTGGAGGAGGAAGGTGGGGCCAAGAGAGTTGGATGAGTGGGTTAATTTATTCTATCGTGGTTCCTAGAGAATAACCATAGGGGAAGCCATCACGTAGGGGGGAGGGCCCGGACCATCGCGTGGGTGGGGGGGGCTCAGAAGGATCCCTCGTGTAGGGTGTGGTCGATGATGGCGCGCAAATACCTCCATGAGGGGGGGGATGACGGTGCATGGGGGACACAACACGGGGGGGGGGGGAAGAGATGCATGGATCCACCGCGTGAGGCGTAGGGAGCAGACGATGACGGGGCATAGCGGAGGAGGGGGAAAATTGGGGTGGGGCATAGTGGGGAAAAGTTGGCGGATGTATCCCTTTGATACCATGTAGGATGGTACAATTCCTACCTCTAAGAGAGGTGGAACCTTTCATTTATAGATAGAGGAAAATAACTACATGCGGGAGGAAATCGATGTGGGACACAAAAATACACTTAACCCAAAAATACAATTAATTGGGTCTAAAAAACTAAAATGTTTATGTAATGGTCAAAACCATAGAAAATGACCTCAAAGTGATGTTTATATGACACCTATTTTTAAATTATTTGTGATGTTTATGATAATATGGAACAATAATATGATTTCTATTGTGCTTGGAATTATTGAATAATAAATTTTTAAAGATTTTATGGTTTTTAAAAACATGTGCCAGGGGGTCAAAATTAAGAAAACGAGCTCTGATTACCCTGGAATTATAGGAAAATAATCCTAAGTTGATTTTTGAAATGAAGGAATAATCACCATGTCAATCCAAGTTTCAGTTTACTCAGGATGGATAAAAACACATTTTTTGTGTTTTAAAAATATAAAATGTGTGTAAGGGACAAAAACGCAACAAACAGACTCGAAATGAAGTGAAATCGTAGGGAAAAAGACATTGAATTATTTGTGATGTCTAAAATTAGATGGTGCACCAATCCGATGTGCAGTATGGTTAGACTGAATGAGTAAGTAGTTTTTAAAGATTTGACCGTCTTTAAAAATATATATCATGCGGGAAAAACCAGTAAAATTATATTAGATTTCTTTTGAAATATAGGAATTGATGCCATGTCAATTTGTGCTATAGTTTTCTCAAAATGAATGAAAATACATTTTTAGTGTTTTAAAATATTAAAATGTTAATGAAACATTCAAAAATATAAAAAACAAACACAGATTGATGCGAGATCATTGAAAAAATATCTAAAAATTATTTTTGATGTTTAAGAGTAGATGAAATATCAATCCAATTGGTGATGTGCTTGAAATTACTCAATTAGTAGTTTTTAATATATAATTTTTTTTAAAAAACATTTATAAGATGGTCAAATCCAACAAACAACATGGAATTTCCATGATATCATAAGTCAATAACCATAGATTGATTTTTGAATTATATGAATCGACTTTACTTTAATATGAATCGTTTTCTATGGATGATCAAAAATACATTTTTAGTGTTTTAAAACACTAAAATATTTGAGTGATTGTCAAAACCCAAAAAAAACACCTTGGATTAATGTGAAATCATAGGAAAATTGTCTTTGAAATATTTCTGATGTGTATGAACATAAAATATGTCAAGCCAATGTGCAGTGTCCTTAAAATAATTAAAGAAATGGTTTTTAAAGAGTTGACTTTAAAATCGTTCATTTGGGGGGTCAAAACCAAGAAAATGACCACTGATTTCAATGAAACTATAGAGAAACAGCCATACAATGATTTTTGAAATGTGACAAGTAACGCCATGTCTATCCCATTTTTTGTTTTCTCAAGATGACGGAATCACATTTTTAGTGTTTTAAAACACTATAATATGAATGTAACAATCAAAACCATATAAAATGGACTCAAAATAATGTGAAATCATATGAAAACTATTTTTGAATTGATTTTGACATGAAAGAAATAGGCAGTGTGTAAATCCAATATGTGGTGTGGTCATATCGACTCAATAAATATTTTTTAAAGATCAATAAATCTTTAAAAATGGGCATGAGGGGGTCAAAACTAAGTAAATGACATCAGATTGCCGTAAAATCATAAGAAAAAAATAGTATGATTTTTAAAATTTAGGAAATTATTCCACATAAATCCGAGTTTTCATTTTCTTGGGATGATTGAAATTTAATTTTAGTTTTTTAATACACTATAAGGTGTGCATAACTATCAATATCATATCAAAAAATCTCATATTGATGTGAAATCACATGAAAATAGTTTTTGAATTATTTTTTTCACATGAATAGATGACGTGTCAATTTGATATGTGGTGTGCTTTGAATGATTGAATTGTAATATTTTAATGATTTAACACTCTTTAAAAACATGCATCGGGGGTAAAAGCGAAGAAAAGAACCTATGATTTCCATGAAATCACAGGAAAACTATTGTAGATTGAACTTTAAAATTTAGGATCTGGATCCACATCAATTCAAGAAACACTTTTCTTGAGATGACCAAAAACATATTGTTACTTTTTACAATTATAAAACATGCATGTAATGATAAAAACTCTAGAAAATGGTCTTAGAATGATGATAAATCATAAGAAAACTCTATTCAAATTATTTTTGACATGTGAAAGAGGTTGACACATAAATTTGATAATATGTGTGATCGAACTGGATGAATAATCAGTTTTAGATTAAAAAAAACAATTAAAAATATGTAATATGTTAAAAAAGTGGCCACAAATTTTTTATTGTAATAAATTTAAATTTAAATAATTAAGTGGGTTCTTTTTGCTAGGTTTTTTTGTCTTTTTAATAAAATATATTTTTTTAATTTATTTTGTTTTTAGTTATATGAGATGATGGGTATAGAGATTGGAAAAAAAATTGATGAAGTTTGTTGTGAGCTTATTAAATTATATATAATGTAGACAAAAATTAGATTTTTGAATTATGTTTGTTTTTGTTTTTTTTTAATATGAGTTTCAGATTTTATTAGTTATAATATTTTTTAAAAAAGTATATTACCTATAGAGACCGCCAAATGGTAATAATTTATTGCCAATAACGACTGACCAAAATTAGATGACCACAATAAGTCTTTAACACCACTTTGGGGGTTGCAAAAGGCCCTTTTTTAGTAGTGTATTAATTTTTCTCTCTTTATAACATTGAAAAAAATATGAATTATTTTATAAATATTTTTTACTGGGAAAATAAATATAAAACTCCTAAAGATCATTGATGAAAAGGAACTATCAAAATTCATTTCACCCCCTGAAGTGGTTTTCCCAGTATTATTTAGGGCATGTTTTCATGATTATATTAAATGTGATGTTCCTTCTTATTGGTTTCTCAACATATGATAGCATCGAATTTGTGCACAAGTGGAAACATTGGGTGAAGGGACACCTATCACTTGTAAGCCTCTTTGCAATGCACATGATTTCCCTTAATAAATCATCCCACCCCACCAGGTTTTCTATTGCACGCTTCACTTTCATCGAACCAAGATAGGCGGCCTCTTTATAAAAAAATAAACCAATTTAACAATAGGTCTACCTAAAAAATGCGATTAAATATTTTTGAAATTGTGTTAATAATTTGTGTGATATAGATCAAGAGAAACATCATTTTTTAAATTAAATGAAGAAATGATGCCACCAAAAGCTTTATAATATTTAACATCAATATTCATTTAAAACTATAAATGTGATACTAATTTTGAAATACTTTGTGGTTTCAATATCATGCATGTATATTAACCGGTAGAACAAAATTATTAAAAGTGTATCAAATAGGAAATATATGTATACTAGATGGTATAAAAAATTATTAATAAATAAATTATTTGAGAATAAATTTGTGGGTTTTCTTTCTATATTTGTATTATTTTAATTTATATATAACAAAATCAAATATATTAAACATGAAGTTTACTGATCCTAACACATTAATTGTATGATATTATTGTTTGAATCATCCAAGATTAATTTTTATCAGTAAATATATTCATGGGAATTGATTTATTAACAAAATAGTTTTCATCCATCAAGGAGAGATTTATGAACTTAATTAAGGAATGTATATATGTTTACTGAATTTTTGATAAAAGAGAATTTTTTATTCTCTTCATTATACTATGGATTTCCACATATGATTAAATATAATGACGTCAAATGAGTTACTTATCATGGGTTTCCTATTAAGGTAAATTATTTATATTATCACCAGCTATATTGGAAGTGAATTTCCAATATTTATATGAAATATTAAATATGGAATATATATGGCTACACTGGCTTACTAAGTGAACCAATTAACTATTTCATGAAAAAATCATTTATTAAATGGTCACTTGAATTATTATTTACTAGTGAGTATGCATTGCATGTTATGCATATCGATTAAAATAAATAACGAGCATCTCATTCTATGTATTAAATATTAAATTAGAATTATTTATAAAATGATTACAACATTTATATGAATAATTCAATGGTAAAGTTTTAAAAATAAATAGTCCGATAAGTACTAGAAACACAGTTGAACTGATTATATAAAATCGTTTTTCATCATGAGAAGAAAGAAATAAAAATATTTTCTTCTGAAGATGAAAATGAATATATCAACAACAATATATATATTTAGATATTTTTCTGGAAGTGATAATGGTAGCAGATAAATTATAAGATCTCACTAACTATTGTTAATGTTGTATTTAAATTTTTTAATTGTTTGAAAAATCATTTATAACAGTGTATTATTGAGAGATTTCAACATTAAAATAATTTTCCAAAAAGTATCGTTGAAGAAACATTTATTATTTTCAACTTATGATGTTTTGGTTGAGTTTTCAAAACTATTATGGCTATTGAATACAAATAATATTACTATAATAAATTTCCTTTCTTATGATTTTGGTTAAATATGTTAATTTGGATTTTTTTCTATTAGAGTTTTAAATGTTTATGTATATTCAAAAATGATTAAATCATCTATATTTGAATCTTTAAAGGGTTAAAAATGTCTAAATCATATTAAAAATTATAAAAGTTTCACCTAATATGATAAATTATTATACGGGGTGAACTGAATAAGATGTATTTCATGTATTCATCATAAAAAATATTTATATAATGAATAATATAAAATTAATTTTATCATCACATGGTTTTTATAAATTAATTTTCATTAATACATATGTTTTGTATTACATCAAAACTCGTGAAGAGTTTATAAAATCAATGGCATGTTTGATGTTAAAATTATCAAGAAACTTGTTTTATTTTGAATTGGACTTATAAAAGATGAAATCTTCATTTTTTGAATTATTTTAAATATTCATGAAAAATTCCTCTATAATTTTCCAACATAAGGGTTAGTGAACTCCCCAATCTTGTCTCCATTCAGCTGGGGGCTAGCGACTAGCACTGAGGTATTTGTATCATCATGGTAGGCATTAGGTCTTAATGAATCCTCCCAATTTCTATTATGAGACATCATCAACCAAGACATATATGAATCATATAATAACCAATGAAATAGATGAATATATATAACAACATTAGGATTCAATGTTGGACAATACAAATGAAATCACCAGATATAACAACACATCCCAAACAGATGCATTCCCAAACACTGATGACACAAAGGTGGTTGTCATAATGGGATCTTCACATGTACAACTATCAATATTTGCTCAATCACAACCAAGGAACCACCTATTAGTCATAAAATAATCTTTATAGAAATATAGTACTACATCATCCTCAACATAACCTTTAATTATTATCTCATTGAATGCTTCTAGTAATAATTCAATAATAGTTTCTTGCTTCCAAGAGTGATTTAATACATACATGAGGAGATGATAAAGAAATTATTTATCCTTAGAGGATTAAATATAAATATACATTTTATTTTTTCTTAAATGGTATGTATGATCATGTACATATATACTATATGATTAATACAGTCCCTTATTATAACAAATTTAATTCAAGGAAATATTTTTGTAATAACCATTTAGATTTAAATGGTCTACATGATTACCAATTTAAAAGTTTAGAAGAAAAATCGGATGATTATGATAAATCTGGATATTTATATAATCCAAAAAAAGATCTAAAACATATTTTTATTAACATGTAATGGAATTACAATATCATGAACAATTTCGGATTGACTATGAATAATTACATTCCCAACACATCATGTGAACATACTGTAGATTGTATAGCTGTTTTTATAAGCCCTTGTGCTTGTGCTTTTTTATGCCGGTGTAGACATGCTTTCTAAAGATATGTGGTCACTGGGTCATACCAGTGACACATTAGGTTGTACATTATCCAAGAATATGAGAGATCTGATCATCATTTGAGGGGTATTATTTCCCATTATGGGACTCTCATAGATTTAAGACAAAATCATTAACCTTTCACAATCAAAATAATGGGGCTGGTTACCTCCATGCAAGTGATCGATTGTTGACATGTTGACATTCATCGATGTAAAAATCATTTTATATTATAGTTTCTCCATTTTCTTCTATTACTATGTTTTAAAGATGCACAAATGGGAACTATGAAATTTATCACCATCCAAGGAGGTGTTAGGTATTGTGAGGTTGAGATCAGGCCCACTAAAGAGCCTTCCTATGTATCCCTATAAAGATAATCATAGCCCTTATAGTTCAGTTTCATTTAACAATACACATCATGCTTTTTATCTCAATGCCAGAAAAACTATTGTGTTAGCTTTTATAGTCGTGAAACCATAACCAACTAAAGTGCCTTTTATGGTCATGCATCTAGGACCTGAAAAAGTTCATTTTATGGTTGTCTGACTAGGACCAGTGGCGTTCCTTTTAAGGTCATGTGTCCAGGACCTATTCTAAGTCATTTAACATCATTATGAATGGAATTATGTATGCATTTTAGAGTAATAGAAATAGTACTAATAGATGAAAGGTGACTAGAAATTGTTGGTGTGGGGCTTACACATGGGTAGACCTTTCATTGAAAACCTGATAGATGACTTAACTGAAAGTAGGTCACATGACTTACACATAGTAGGAGGATTGTATAGGGATGTACACCTCTAATATGTTGGAAGCTAAATGAGTAATGAATACCAAACTCAGAAGGTATTTGGCCCTATGAGAACAGGTTGGGGCTTACACTAGATTAGAGGCCCATCTGATAGTATATGTAATGTTGAGTAGACTAGGTATGGGATCATTAATGTGGATATATTTAGGTATTACACTTTGTAGGATCCCCTTTTATATCCATTTATCAGTGGGTAGACCAAAGAAACCTCTCCAGATGGTTGAATACTATAGAGGCCTATGGGGAGGGGGGTTTCCAAGATGAGCATCACGAGGCAGGGGAGGTTTTTTTAATCAAATAATGATAAGTACCCTCATTTTCAATTGAATACATGGTTTTTATCACCCTTTGGATCCTATAAGTTAAAGAGAAAAACCTGTGAAAGGGTCTCCATGGGTGGCCCAATCCATCTTCTAATGAATACGTAATTTAACAAGAGAAATTTGGTGCAAGTATCATGAATATATATTTTAGGATTATGTGGATAAGGCTTTAGTGGTTACAAATCATTGATGGTTTGTTCTTTGATAACTAGTGTCCAAAAGGTATTTTAAGAACCTATTTTAGCCCATTTGAATGTATTAAGTGAATGAGGCTCCAGAGGTTGTTTCATATTGGCTTAATATTTGGATTCCTAAAAATGAAACCCTAGTGGGGGACTATGGAAAAGTGTCACTTGGGTAGGGTAATTGGGAAAAGTGTTTCCCTAGTAGGGGACTAGTGTGAAGTGTTGCCCTCATATGGAGGCTTGGATAATGTTTCTCCCTAGTATGGATGCTAGGGTGATGTTTCTACCTATTATTATTGTTAGGGAAATGTTTCTCCATTGTATAGAGGCATGGTAAAAGTATAACACTTCTATGGAGGACTGGGAAAAGTTTCTCCCAAGTGTGGAGGCTTGGGAGAAGTGTCAACCTAGTATAGAGGCTTGAGAAAAGTTTTACTCTGGTATGGGCCTCTTGGTATGACTAAGGCATGTGACACCCTACTATTGTTCTCCCAGGATGACTTGGGTATTGAAGAGTGCTGTCGTGGGTGATTTCAAATGATATTTGCTTTCGGGTTACTTAGGTGCAACAGAGTGGCTGACTAAGGTCGTATCTCAAAGGAGGAAGTAAATTAAAACAAATTCTTAAAGGTATTCAAAAAATAAAATACAATAGAATAAAAACACTACTTGAAAGGATGGTAGGGTTTTTTATCATCTATAAAACTAGAATAAGTTTGTAAGAAGAAGATTGCATTTTTTTGTTTTTAATTTTGAAATGAAATTTGACGCAACAAGAAGATTTTTTTTTGAAAATATTTTAAAAGATGTAATAAATCTAACTCTACCTCTTCACTCAATTATTTATCATTATCATTTAAATTAATATCCACTTAATTATGATCCCCTAACTTGTTAACCCCTGAACCCTACGAGAATTAACTTACCACAAAGATGAAGTGAATTAAACCCTAGGCTATCTTCAAAACATACAATCGCATCACCCTACTTTGATTGATGTTCTAAAGATAGCCTATGGACAGTGGTAAATTATGGAACATATTAATTCTGAAAAATGAGTATGAATTGTTTTTATGAATTATATTTGAACCCTACAAATTTATCCTGTGTGGTCTTTTATTACCGATTAAGATCGCGCTCTCACAATTCACACAATACTCGACCTCGCGTGTTTTTGTGTTAATTGTTCAATTACTTGATTAGTTTCTTATAATTTAAAAAATCAATTAATGGATCATATTAAGTGAATTACTATATCTCAATGATTCAAAATATGTAAATGAAGAGGGTAGAAGATATATTTATCACTAAAAAAACTACTCTTTCATGGGTGGTGTAGTCATTGTGGAGACGTTTTGCATGAGAAAAAGATTAAAAGAGTAGAACCCAATATCATATCCACTCTTGATTCTAACACAATTAGGAAGATTAAGAGAAGAATAAATTTGAACAAAACAGGAGAAAATATAAGAAATAAAAGAACAAATAATTTTATTACACAAATGAAAACATTACAACATGAAGAAGAGAATAAGGCTTCGATGAGGGGATCCTTGCTTCAAGAGCTACCCCTCTTACAATGGTTGGAGAATTTGGGTGAAACCAATTCCCCTCTGCCTTAAATCTCCTAATTCACGTCCCAAACCATCCAAATGAGAAAAAATCTAATTTATAGAGTGGAGGGGAGGCTAGGTTTAAAGAATTTTCAAGTGTGAATGGGGAATCTCGGCCTAATATTTTAATCCAAATAGAACCGCCCATTTGAACTCCAAAACTCGTAAACCAACTGTTCTTCCAGAATAATGATTTGTGAAAAATTTTGTTGGGGAGTTCCACTCAAAATTTGGTCCCCATGAAAGCTTGGATGAAGAATATATGGCCCAAATACAGAACTAATGTTCAATCTGGCGGGTCCAGCCCACCTTTGAGTTAATGGCTCATTTACTCCATCCAAATGCACTCTTTAGCTCTAGTGTCGTGAATAAAAGTTGTAGAAACTAAAGCGAGGAACATTGTTAAAAAAATTTAAGTTCAAATAATAAATATTAAAATAATTATGTGTGAAATACTATAGTGTATTTTAAAAGAGTAAAACTGGAATTTTCATCAAATTTTCAAATGAATGATCTAATCCCAAATATTTCATAAATGAACATATTTAGCACAATGTGAGGAAATTATGTCATTTATTATCAATAAAATATTAAAAAAATAGTTTTTTATCAACTCCCCCACACTTACCCTTTTGCACTCCTGTAAAAAACCTCATATCAATTAAATATCAATATCAAATCAAAAAAAATTAAAACACATATCCTTAAGATCCAACAATTCCACACAAAGAAACAAAAGATATCATGACTCATAAAAAACCATTATTTCAAGTTCTCCATTTATATCATTAAATATATTTGCACTTCATTTATCCTCCCATGCACAAAAACACTTACCTCACTTGAATTTTCTCTTATCACACAAATGCCAATTTTTTAGCAATGTATTTCTCATCCAAACTCATACAAGGGTCACCACAGGCTTGATAAATTACTACATCATCATCTGATATGAGTCAAGGACATATGTTTATCATGAGGAATTTTTAGGGTTTTTTGTGGCTTTCGGTTGGTAGGATTAAGATGTGAAAAAATCAGAGGCTGAATGAGGGGGGCTTGACTCTTTTTGAAGAAAAATTGCATTAATCTAATTTTCACTTAAACATGGTCTCCTCATCAATCCCCATATCATAAATTCATGTTAATAATCATGAAAAATAAAGGAATATGCACACCATTCAACATTTTAGCAGTAAAAATGTAAATATTCTCAAACATGATTTTCTTGAAAGCTCCAGATAGGCACAACTTTCTCCCTCTATTAGAAGCTCCAGAAAGGCACAACTTCACATACCATGAAAGCTAAAAAAAACACAACTTTCAATATAATGATTTTCTTCAGCATCAAACACATCTCTTCAGAATTTAATTTTCCACCCAAAGTATCATAGAATGTGGTAGCACAACACAAGACAGCTCCTCCCCCCCTTCACTTAAGTTCAACTAGATTAAGAAATTTCACTTCAAGAGTTGGTTGGATAGGGAAAAGCATCTTGTAATGTGGCTAACCTAATAGGTTGTTCATGTATTCTAAGGGATACAAGGATTAAATGTTCACGGTAGGCCATTATAAAAAGGATTCTTTGAAATAGGGGCTTTGATACCAAACAAATTCCTCAATCATTTAAAACATAAGTACCTAAAACCCTCAAGTTTTGATAGGAATAAATCCAATTAGTTTAAATCAAGCATGGTTTGGTTCTCTCAAGAAATGAGATAAATGTAAATAATATGAAAATAATGGTTCAGAAGCCTCACAGGAAAGAGATTTCAAATATAAAGACAATGTTATGTTGCATGGGATTCAAAATTTAGAGTACTTTTCATGAAATTACTAAAGATTTGAACTTGAAACAAAGTCATTATCAGCATTCATTTAATCTTAGTTTCAAGGGATAAATTTTTTCACTTATTGATATGGATTTCAAAATGGCGATGAGAATCATTTCAGATCAAAAGTTTCAAAAACATACAAAAAATTGAAAAATAAACACACAAAATTTGAAAAACACACAATTTTTTTGAAAATCATTGAAAAATAGAAAAACAATTGAAATTTATAAATTAAAAGGTTTCCTCCCCCACACTGAAAATATTGAATTGTCATCAATGTGAACCCATTCAATGATATATGCACATGAAATGTATAATTTTAAATAGGACAAATAATAAAAAGGTGAAAGGGTTAAGAACAACCTGATATGCTCAAGTGATGATGGGGTCATGCAGTGTGATGAAATCAACTACATCAGTAGGAAGTCCCTCAATGTATCTCTTCAAATATTGCTCGTTGACTGTAAATCTTCTTCCATTGTCCTCTTGTTTGATCTCCACTACACCATAAATAAAAAAATTAGATACAATATAAGGACCTAACCACCTGGAACGCAACTTACCAGGCATCAGCTTCAGTCATGAACTATAGATAAATACTTTCTCTCCAACTTGAAATTCTCTTTTCTAGATCATTTTGTTGTGATATACTTTTGATCATTCCTTATAGAGCCTTGAGTTCTAATATGAAGACAATCGAATCTCCTCAAGCTCCTTAATTTGCATCTTCCTTTGGATTCCAGCTTGGGCCAAATCCATGTTGCATTTCTTTATATCCCAATAAGCTGAATGCTCAACTTCCATGGGGAGATGACACGCTTTCCAAAAAACAATCTGAAATGGGGACATACTAATGGGTGTCTTGTATGCTATCTTATAATCCCACAATTCATCATCCAAGGGCTTTCTCCAATCCTTCCTATTTGGTTGCACGGTTTTCCCCAAAATTTGTTTCAACTCACGATTTGAAACCTCATCCTGGCCATTTGTTTGGGGGTGGTATGGTGTTGATGTTTTGTGTGTCACCCCATACTTCCAAAGGAGGGAAGCAAAATTCTGATTTTAGAAGTGTGTCCGTTGGTCACTAATGATGGCCTTCGGTACTCCAAACCTACAAAAAATCTGTTCTTTGATAAAGTCCACTACAATATGAGAATCATCAATCCTGGTGGCCTTAGCCTCTACCCATTTTCTCACATAATCAACAGAAACCAAAATATACAAAAAACAAAAGGAACTAGGAAAAGGACCCATAAAATCTATGCCCCACACATCAAAAATCTCACAGAATAATATGGGTTGTTGAGGCATCTCATGTCTCCTAGAAATGTTTCTTGTGTGTTGGAAATGTGAGCATGACTTAAAATACACATGAGAATCATGGAATAATCTAGTACAATATAATACAGTGTCTAAAACTTTCCTATCTATCCGTTGGGGTCCAAAGTGTCCACCACAAGAAAGTGTATGATAGAATTGTAGAACAGACTCAAAATCATGATCAGGAACACACCTTCTAATAACTTGGTCACTACACATGCGTCATAGGTATGGATCATCCCACACATAAAATATTGACTCACTCTTTAACTTTTGGACTTTATGTTTCTTTAAATTTGTAGGGATTTTAGATGCAACATGGTAGTTCACTAAATCAGCATACCAAGGATGCGTACCTGAGATGGAATAAAGATGATCAATAGGGAATGTGTCATGAAGTGGTACCTGGTCCAAGGTGTCATCCTCTGGTGTGTGAGTAAGCCTACTCATGTGGTACGACTCCAAATTTTCTGACCCCTTATTGTCCTTTATCTCAATATCAAATTCATGAAGAAAGAGCATCCATCAGATAAGTTGGGGATTTGCGTCTAGCTTCTTCAAGAGGTACCTCAAAGTTGCATAGTCAGAAAAAACAACTACTTCATAGCCCAATAAATATGAACGAAATTTATCTAAAGTGAATATGACAACAAGAAACTCCTTTTCCATGGTTGTGTAGTTTTATTGGGCTGAATCCAGTGTCCTCAATGCATAGGCAATCACCTGTGACCGTCCCTCCACCCTCTGAGATAAGACAGCTCCAACTGCAAAGTTGGAGGTGTCACACATAAGCTTGAAATAAATCTCCCACCGTGGGGGCTGTATGATCGGTGGAGTGGTCAGACACTTCTTTAGCTCATCAAAGGAAGTCCTGCAATAATCATCAAATACAAATTCAGAATCCTTTTGAAGTAATTGTGACATAGGAAGAGCAATCTTACTAAAATATTTGATGAAGCGCCGATAAAATTCTACATGCCCTAGGAAAGATCTAACATCATGAAAACATGAATGATAGGGTAGGGAATAATATCCACCTTAGATCGATCAACCTCTATCCCATGTTTTGACACTACATGCCCTAATACAATGCCATGCTCTACCATGAAATGACACTTTTCAAAGTTTAATACCAAATTCTTCTTAATACAACAATTCAAAACCTTTCCCAAACTAGAGATACAATCATCAAATGAAGACCCATACACTGTAAAATCATCCATGAATACCTCCATACAGGTCTCAATAAAATCAGAAAAAAAATACTCACCATGCATCTCTAGAAGGTACCTAGGGCATTGCAAAGTCCAAATGGCATCCTTCGGTAGGAAAATGCACCAAATGGACAAGTGAATGTTGTATTCTCCTGATCCTCCTGAGCAATAGGAACCTAAAAATATCTATAAAATCCATCCAAGAAACAATAGTGTGTTTTTCCAATAAGTCTCTCAAGCATATGATCAATAAATGGGAGGGGGAAATGGTCCTTGCGAGTAGATTGATTTAGTTTCCTATAATCAATACACAAACGCCAACTGTTTTTCACCCTCATTAGAACTATCTCATATTTCTCATTTTAACAACAGTAACACCACTTTTCTTAGGCACAACCTGAATAGGACTCACCCACTGATAATTTGAAATGGGATAGATTATGTTGAGTCAATAAGGTTTTCCTTATGACTTTTCCATTCCTTCTTGTTTTGAAAATCACAAACACCTTATCTTTAAGAAAATCTATTTTATAAGAAAATCGCTTTTATAAGGAAAATTGCTTTTATAAGGAAAGTTTATTTTATAAGGAAAATCTCTTTTGTAAGAAAAATTATCCTTATCATATTTTCATTCATATATTTCTTAAGTATAAGATTAAGATTCATTTCTATATTCTCGGAATCATTTGAAACTTTGATATGAAGCATTCTGTTTTAGGTTCTGAATTCTGGATGAGAACTGTAATGAAGTTTCACTCCGAATTCCAGATGAGAACTGTAATGAAGTTTCATTCTGAATTCCAGATACGAACTCTGATAAAGTTCTACTCCGAATTCTGAATACAAATTCTCATGAAATTCGACATCGATTTCTCATTACGAATTCTGATGAAGAATTCTCATTACGAATTCTCATTCTGAATTCACCTATTAAACAGAATCTGACCATCTTTGCTTTATACACTCCGAATTTATTTAGACTCTGAATATTATTTTTGGTTAGACTCTGAACTTTCATTTTGCTTAAACTTTCATAATTTGTCTACTCTTTGACATTTTTTTTACACTCCGAACCTTCACTCCGAACTTTTGTGTTAAACTTAAAACGATGTCGTACTTTCTGTTACACTTGTTTTGTTATAAAACGATGTCGTCTATTCTGTTATAAACTAACCATTGGTTAAGTTACACATGTACAGATCCCTCCGATTTTTAAGGAAAATATGACCGTTGGAAAGGAGGCCGACCTTACCTATAAATAGGAGCTCATTTGAAAGAGCTCCGAACAACTCTTCGACATTGTTCACACATGTTGTTGAAGTGATTTATAGAGAGAGGGGCTCTTATTAACTCTCAAAGCTTCGTGTGACTCCAAATGTTGGTGATTACATTCGAGGACTTCCGGGGATAGGAAGACATAGGTGCTGACTACCTTGAAGTTCGAGGGCTTCCTTGCTGAGGAAGACATAGGTTCCAACTACCTTGAAGTTGAGGGCTTGCGGGGATAGCAAGACAGAGATTCCGATATTCATATCGAGGGCTTACCCTGGTATGGATAAGATAGACTTTCTTGAAAGTATAAATCAAGGGACCTTTATCCAAGGTTGTTGGATACCCTTCTCTTTGGGTTAAAAGATTTATATCTTGTTACTTGTAGTTTCACTACTTGTTTTTCCACTGCATTTCGTATTATAAGGAAATTATAACTTTCTTATACTTCCTTACTTGTACTCTGTTTCATTTAGATTCTATACGCTTTAAGGTAGAATCTCATATTGTAATATTTAGTTAAGTTTCAACTTCCGAAACCATATTTCTGGAACCTACTTTCGGAATCTCTTTCTTATTTTAAGCAAGTTCATAGAACTTGAAGTTTATAACTTCATTCTTTATTCCAAGTTTTCATTTGGTGTTAGAGGTGTTGTGAATTTGTTTGGTTTAACATTGTTAAACTTAGCTTTTTCCTTTTCTTAAGGAAAACATAGTTATTTGTAACTAACTTTAAAGGTTCCAAAGGAATTTTTAAAGTATACAATTCACCCCCCCTCTTATATATTGAGCATCTACATCATTATTTCTATCCTACAGATTATACCTTCCTTGAGAAAATTTTCAACCTCTTTTTTAACAACCTCCAAAAGTGTTTGATTGAGTCTCCTTTATGGATGCCTAACTAGTTTATCCCCATCCTCCAAAATAATCCTATGCATGAAAATGAAGGGGTTAATACCTGATATGTCATCTAAGGTCCATCCGATCACCTTAATGTTCTCCCTCAAAAGATTCTAAAGTTTTTATTTATGTTCAAAAGAGAGATTGTTAGCAATGATAACATGTAATATTTTACTACTCAACAAGTATGAGTATTTGATATTAGGTGGAAATGGATTGAGTTCCAATATAGGTGGGTGTTGTATGGATGGAGATAGTGAAGGAACTAAAATATGTGCACAAAGAGCATCAATATCAGAATAGACATCATCAAAATCAAAGAATAGTTCATCAAATCCATCAGCATACTCAACAACCATGTCATAATCAGAGTTCACATGATCAAAATTAGAATATTAATTCATTTAAAAATCAAATATAAGAGAGTCTTGTACATTAGAAATAGGTGTGAATGTACTATTAAACATTAAACTATAACCAATACTCATAATCTTCCTAAGAATATGACAATAAAATTCCAGGGGGTTTTTATTTGGTGGTTCAAAATGGGAGATAACAAATGCAGAATGGTCCTCTAAGGGGTACTTCATGGATTCCATAACATTAAATATCACAACTTCATCCCCAAACTCCATGTAAAGTGTACCCTCATTGACATTTATGATAGTAATTGCAGTTTTGAGTAAGGGTCTACCTAAGATAATGGGAGCATGTGAACTTACCTGATCTTCCTCCATGTTAATCACATAGAAATCTGCTGGGAAGATCATGTCTCTTACCCAGACAAGTACGTCCTTAAGGACTCCCACTGGATATGTCGTAGCTCTATTCTCCAACTGCATCACTACTCTCATCGTCTTCAACTCACCAACCTATAAAGAAGAAAATATAGAGTGAGGCATTACATTTATGGAAGATTTTAAATCACAAAGTGAATCAGAAAAGTGTAACTCCCCTGTGGTGCATGGGATGGTGAATGTCCCTCGATCCTTGAACTTCATTGGAATTTCTAGAGTTAGTGTAATGAGTGCTAAAACATTTGTTCCAAGATTGATCCTCCCATTTCCCTTAAGCCCTCTTTGATTGGTACAAAGTTATTTTAAGAATTTTTCATACCTTTGGATTTTCTTGATGGCTTCAAGTAGAGGAATGTTGATCTCCACACGCTTGAATGTGTCCAAAACCTCCTTTTGCATTGCCTCTTTAGCCATCTTCTTGGTTTGAACAACCCTGTTTGGAAAAGGAAGGGGTTTAGGAGTAACATCATTAATCTTTTTCTTACCTTTATCTTTCTCCTTGGGTTTCTCATCAGCCAGTCTTGAATGGGGCTTCTTCGGAGTTGAGGTGAATTCCAGTGGAATGATAGGTGAAGTTGTATCAGTTGTTTTCTTCCCACTTCTCAATGTGATGGCACTGACATTCCCCTTGGGATTTGGAGTAGGTTGGGAAGGTAGATTTCTAGAATTCTTACTCACCAGTTCATGGAGGGTAGTGGCAATCTGACTCATTTGAGTCTTCAACTCCCTCAGCTCTGAACCTTGACTCTTCAGCTCATTCTGTTGATTAAGAACAATTTTCTTCAAAAGGTCATTAGTATTAGAATCTACCTTAGGTGAGGGATTCCCTTGTTGTTGTATTTTTTATGCTTGGGCTTCAAATCTCCTTTGGGGTTGTTGGAAATATTGCTGGTAAGGCAGAGGCTGCTGGAAGTTTTGTTGAAAGGGGGGACTTTGTTGTTGTCCAGAGTCATACCTCATGTCCAATTGATCCTTCCACCCTTGGTTGTATGTTTGAGCAAAGGAATCAAACTTTTTTTTAGTATGTGGCTTTTTCTACTACTAATATGGTCTCCCAGTAAACACTACCGCACAATCTTCTGTTTCTTGTAGTTGGGGGAAACAGTAAGTTGAGTGGTCGGTTTCAGTGCAAATGCCACATGACCTTGAGGAGGGGGTTGAGATGTTTTTTCTGCCAAAGAAATATGCCTCACCATAGTGTTCAATTCTTCCAAATTAGTATCAATCAAATGATTTTCAAGAGAGGAAGGACTTACCTGATGTACTCTCATGACATGTGGTATACCTCCATCACCAAAGTGTTGGGAGTTTTGGGCCACCTTGTCAATCAGTGCACATGAAACTACTGGTGTCTTGTCCACCAATAATCCTCTAGCCTCATCATCCACCATTCTCATCTTCATAGGTGTGAGTCCTTCATAGAAGTATTGGATGAGGAGTTTCTCATTGATTTGGTGATGTGGGCAGCTTGCGCACAACTTCTTGAATCGCTCCCAGTACTCATACATTGACTCCCTTTGTGCTTGGTTGATCCCAGAGATATCCTTATGAATAGAAGTGGTCCTTGATGCTGGAAAAATTCTCCACAAGAAAAGACGTTTCAAATTGTTCCAACAAGTTACATCTTCAGGTTGTAAATAATACATCCAATTCTTTGCAGCTCCATCAAATGAGAATGGGAATTCTCTTAGTTTGATTTGATCATCAGATAAATTTCTTGGTTTAAGGGTTTAGAAAACCACATTAAATTATTTAAGGTGTTTGTTTGGATCCTCACCAGATAATCCGTGAAATTTTGGAAGAAGGTGAATTAATCCAGATTTCAGTTCAAAGTCTGATTCGAGATTTGGGCATGCAATGCAATTTGGTTGATAGTTAATATCATGTGCAGCTAATTCTCGAATGGTTCTATTAAGTTCGTTGTTATTTTCTTCATCCATTGGTTATTGTTTTATGGTTGAATTTGAATTACTTCCAATTTCAATGTTCTAAGAGTGGAGGAATTATCCAACTGGTTGAATGTTGAAACTTCCCGTAGACCGAGGATATCTGATTCGAGCCCGAAGTCTACGTTCAATCTCAGGGTAAAGATATAAAAGATCTTCATGATTATTTCATGTCATAAATCAAATAAAAATGAAAAGAAGGAAATTGGACAATAGTAAAATAAAAATGAGAAGTTTGAGTTGATGGTCCAAAAAGAAGAAGAAAAAAATCAGATTGGGTAAAAAAGGAAGAAAGAAGAAGAAGAAAATAAAATGTAAAATAAAATAAATAACTCTAAATGGTTGAAATAATTACTTGAATCCCCAAAAATGATTCAAATTTTAATAGCGCTATCATGGTTGTTTTCAAATGATGTTTGGTTTCGGGTTACTTAGGTGCAGTAGAGTGGCTGACCAAGGTCGTCTCTCAAAAGAGGAAGTAAATTAAAACGACTTCTTAAAGGTATTAAAAAATAAAATAAAATAAAATAAAAACACTACTTGAAAGGATGGTGGGGGGTTATCATTTATAATACTAGAAGAAGTTTTCTGGAAGAAGATTTCATTTTTTTTTTAATTTTGAAATGAAATTCGACACAACAAGAAGATGTTATTTTTTTAAATATTTTAAAAGGAATAATCGATTTAACTCTACCTCTTCACTCAATTATTTATCATTATCATTTAAATTAACATCCACTTAATTAATATCCCCTAACTTTTTAACCCCCAAACCCTAAGAGAATTAACTTTACCACAAAGATGAAGTGAATTAAACCCTAGGCTATCTTCGAAACATACAATCGCAACACCCTGCTTTGATTGATCTTCTAAGGATAGATTATGGTCATTGGTAAATTAGGGCATATATAAATTCTGTAAAATGAGGATGAATTGTGTTTAGGGATTATATTTTAACTCTACAAATTTATCCTGTATGGTCTTGTATTATCGATTAAGATTGCCTCTCATAATTCACACAATACTCGACCTCGCGTGTTTTTGTGTTAATTGTTCAATTGCTTGATTAGTTTCTTATAATTTAAAAACTCAATTAATGGATAATATTAAGTGAATTACAGTATCTCAATGATTCAAAATAATTAAATTAAGAGGGTAGAAGATATATTGATCACTAATAAAACTACTCTTCCATGGGCAGTGTGGTCATCATGAAGACGTTTTGTATGAGCAAAGGATTGAAAGGGTAGAACCCAATATTGTCTGCAATCTTGATTACAACCCAATTAGGAAGATTAATAGAAGAAGAAATTTGAACAAAACAGAAGAAAATATAAGAAATAAAAGAATAACATTGAAGTTTATTACACAAATGAAAACATTACAACATGAAGAAGAGAAGAAGGCTTCAATGAGGGGATCCTTGCTTCAAGAGATACCCCTCTTAAAATGGTTGTATAATTTGTGTGAAACAAATTATACTATTCCTTAAATATCCTAATTCACATACCAACCCCTCCAAATGAGAAAAACACTAATTTATAGATTGAAGTGTAGCCTAGGTTTAAAGAGGTTTCAAGTGTGAATGGGGAATCTCGGACTAGTATTTTAATCTAACTTTTACCACCCATTTGACCTCAAAAACGCGAAAAAAATATGTTCTTCCAAACTAATGATTTGTTAAAAATTAGGTTTTTGAGTTCCTCTCAAAAGTTGGGCTCAATCCAAGCTATGATAAAGAAGATATTCCCCAAATACAGAACCAATGTCCAATCTGGTGGTTCCAGACCACCTTTGAGTTAATGGCCCATTTACTCCATCCAAATGCACTCTTTATCTCTAATGTCCTGAATAAAATTTGTATAAAATTAAGTGGGGAACACTGTTACAAAATTTTAAGTTCACATAATAAATATTATAATATTTATGTGCGAAATACTACAGTTTATTTTAAAAGGGTAAAACTGAAATTTTTATCAAATTTTCAAATGAATGATCTAATCCCAAATATTTCACAAATGAACATATTTAGCACAATGTAAGGAAATTATGTCATTTTTTATCAATAAAATATTCAAAAAAATAGTGTTTTATCAGGTACATGGATCCCTGGTATTTTTATCCCAGGGTGTCTTAGGAAAGTGACTCCCTAGTGTTGGACATCTATGGTTGGTTGGGAACATGACACCCTAGTATGAGATCTACCAGTATGGGGTAATTCATCTTAGTTTTAAAGGAATGTAGTGGTATTGTTCTTTCATGATTTTTTAATGGTGAAATCAATATATGATACAATTACCCCAAATTTCCCTTATTATCCATATATTTTGACTTAAGAAGCCATTTAAAATAGAGTATTGAGTCAAGGGTATGCGTGTAAGTATCTTAGATCATCATAGTTTCTCCTCTTGTATTATTTTTCCATAATGGGAGGAATAGTGTATATTTATAGGAAAAATGGAGTTAGGGAATTGATCCAGGTTGGTAACCAACCTTCACACTCTTATGAAGCTGAGGGCCTCACATAAGACAACTTGGGAGCATAGGGTGGGGAAAAAAGTGGTTTTTGTGAGGGAATCCAGGCACACATAGTATGGGTGTGTGAAGGATTCCAAGTATATAGAGGACGATCATGAAATGGAGGCTAGGTGTGTAAAGTATTGGTGCAAAAGGAGTCCAAACACATGGAGTATAGTCGCATGAAGTAGTGAATGTGCACAAAGGATATGGTTGTGAAGGGATACGAGATCCATAAACCTTCCTTTTAACATAAGAATTCCATGATATCTATCCCTTGAAAAATAGAGTGCAAACAAATGAACCCGCTATGAGAATTATATTTGATCAGCATAAAGAGGAAAAAATTCTAAGGTAAACATGAATTTGTGTTGGATTGGTGTAGCTCGATCTGGTTGGGCTGAATGCATGTGGTTCATACTGAGCACCAGCCCACAACTTTTGCGGGTTGAGCTCCGCGGTGAGCTTGTTGGGGGTTGTAGGGGGCAATGCGGCTCTACTCTGGGGGTCGAAGGCCCCCAGGACAATTTTTCGGGTATTGTGCATCTTTGACCACTATAGTAAAGCTGACCGAATGACACCGACAAATCACTGTAACAGTGTGGACTTTTGTAGCCCTTTGGACTTCCAGCCGGTGGCCACTATATCACTTTTGACTTGGGTGGTTGCCTTTCACTATAGTGATGTGTACTTCCTATGCGGTTGGTGGAACAATGTATCATCTTCCTCCATTTGTAGCCCATTTTGGGCTAGGGTTACCTGAAAAAACCTTTGTAATTGTGTTCCTGACATATAATGAATATTCTTCCTCTATGTGGATGTAGGGATTATTGCTTAAACTACGTAAATCATCGTATTCTTGTTCTTCTATTTTTTCCCTTTTACTCTTCTGTGTTTTTTTTTCTGTCATTGAAACTCCTAACATTTCTGTATCACTTTGGTATGAAGATAGCTTCAAAGCAGGGTGCTCGTGCTCAAGTTAGGGATAAGAGAATGGAAGGCACACTAAGAGTGTATTGCGTGCTTGTATTTGGGTGCTAGACACCTGTTCTAGGAGCTAGGAGAGGGAGGCGACTCCATGACTATAAATATTGGGGGTATACTTATCTTATAAACATCAAATGATTTTATAAAAATCTGAATACATACCACTCCCTTTTTTCTTGAGTCATGCACCCTGCTCTTGGTAAGATTTATGTGAATTTAAGGTGTTTTCAATTTGAATTCTCCTTGTTAATTACTTCTTCCATTTATACTTGTTTTTTTTACATGCATGTAAAGTGATTTTAATTTTCCTTTTCTTATTACACTCAAAGTTCTTAGATTTAGGATCTTAAGGGTTACCCTTATGTGAGATTTGTTTTGGTGACCTTATCTTTAAGTGGTTTCCTTTTCACCCTTACGTTTTTTCAAGTTCAGGGTTTACCTTTACGTAATGGTTCTATGAACCTTACGTATCCTGTGCTTTAATTATTTTACCCTTATATAGGTTTCCTTTACCTTTATCCTTACGTGAGACTCTTTGTACCCTTACGTGTGGGGTTACCCTTATGTAAGTACCCTTATGCGGGGTCTACCCTTCTTGGTTACCCTTACACGTGAATGAAACCTTTACGTAAGTACCCTTAAATGGTTCTGAACTTTACGAATGTACCCTTACATGATCGGTACTCTTATGAGGGTACCCTTATGAATTGGGATTTACCTTCCCATACCCTTGGTATACCTTTACATGCAGGCCTCTTGACCCTTATCCATGACCTTTACATGGATGTTACCCTTAAGGGTTTACCTTTACACGGGTATTGCCTATACACAGTTACCTTTATGTATCAAGGTAATTGGCTTGGTACCCTTACGCAATGAGTTTACTACCATTACACTGCACTGGTTTTACCCTTATGTCGGTTTACCCTCACATGGATATCATATAACCCATATATATCCCTTCATATATTGCTGTGGCATTTTGTTTTTCTATTTCTTAGGGATTCCTGACATGCTTTGATTTGGGGGTAGTTAGACTAGCCTGTGCAATTATCAAAGGATATGATGAAACTCAGTGACCTCCTTCTTTGATACTTGACTAAATATACCCTCTCAATTTTTCTCAAGTTCTTTGTGTGGAAAATCCCTAGTAGTTCTTTATCCAGTGATTTGAAGAATATCAGGTTTTCCAACCTGACATCGTCTGCTAGAGTTGTGGTTACTTTGTTTTTGGTGGGGATCATCAGCATCCCTTCACAGAGAAGAATTGTGGCCTCCAGTACCGATCTTGAAGACATCATTCCAGTATAAGGGAGTTTCAGAAGAAGTGTTCAAAGATCAATATGAGAAGTGATCCAAACAGCTGGGTATTAAACCTATCTATCATTGTAAGCTGTTTCAAATTTCTTCCATTTGATCTAGAATATTCTTGTATCATTGTTTGAGCTTAATAAAATGCATGTTTGTGGGTCTTTCCATGCATTTAGGCCTCAAAGGGACCGAATCACGTTAAATCCTACATTGTTTATTTCTTCCTTATTCCTTCTTTCTTTGTTCATGTTGTATCTGTTTTGTTTTAATTCTTTGATATTATTCATGTTCTGGCTTCTGTTTTAATTCATCAATCCTCTTAAATCATTATAGTTTCTTTCTATTTGTATTTAAAATTAGTATAACCTCAAAGGATCCTTTTGAATTCAAATACATAATTGAACATAAGTATATAACCTTTTATCTTTGCTTTTTTATTGGGGGTGTACGCTTAATGTCATCCCTGACAAAGTAGTATCATCACCTTAGGTTAAACATGGGTTTAACTAAGTATGAAATTGAAACTTTTGATGGTGATAATTATTTTAATTTGTGGTTAATTAAGATGAGGGATATATTAGTTTAAAAAGGTCTTATAGATTCCTTTCATAGCCCAAAAAACCAATTGTATCCATTACCATTGATGGCAATACATGTACTATTTATCAAGATGTCTGTTATGAGATTCTTGTTAAGGCCCATAGTTCTATATTTCTATCACTTGGTGACAAGATCCTTCAGAAAATTTCTTTTGAATCTAATGCTTCTGGTATATGGCTTAAATTATAAAAACATTACATGTCTAATTCACTTATTGGTATACTTTATGTGAAACATCACATGTTTATTTTAAAAATACGTTTTTTTGTTTCTTTTAAATCCCATTTGGATGAGTTTAATAAAATCATTCTTGATTTATCCAATATTAATGTAACCATTGATAATGAAGATAGATCTATGATTCTTTTAATTTATTTTGATAATTCCCACAACACATTAGTATGGTCGTGAATCTATTACCTTTTAAGATGTAAAATTTGCTTTGGTTTCTATGGAGTTTCATTCTAAACCCAAAAAAAGTTGAGGTCAAGAGTCTATTTTCTAGAGGGAGGCCACAATATAAGGTTAAAAAGAAAGAAAAGGGAGATTAAATAGGGAAGACCAATAAACAACCCAAACCCAGGCCAAAGTCCTGGGATAGAAAGGTTGTGTGTTACAACTATGGTAAGCCTGGGAACATTAAAACCAAGTATAGAAGACCTAAAAAACCCCAAGGTTAAAGAACTTATTAGTCAGTCCTTTTTAGTGTATTCTGGTTATGATATTGTAATGTTTTAAATGTTTCCATACATGCACTCACAAATGAGTAGGTTTTGGATTCAGGCTGCTATTTTAACATGTTCCCTTCTAGGGAGTATTTCCTTGAGTTGGTTGAGAGAGTAGTAGGAGATGTTATCTTAGTAAATAACAAGAAGTGTAAGGTTCAAGGAAGAGGTTTTTTCCTTATAGAATTAGATGATCATTCTGTCATCACCCTTATAGATGTTAGGTGGCTCCCAGAACATAATAGAAACCTTAATTCCCTTGCTATTCTAGATCAAAAAGGATATGTCTCTATGTCTGAATTAGCATGCCTTAAGAATTACAAGGGTTCTAGAACTATAGTAAAAGGATCCCTAGTTATTGGACTTTATGCATTGAATTAGAAGACCCATTCAAGGCAGCTAGGTGGTGTGTATGTGACTAATATTGATAAACCTTTGTAATATCATAGTATATTTGGGCATGTTAGCTCCAAGGGATTAGAGAATTTGAGTAAACAAGGGTTGTTAGAAAATGTTACACCAAGAAATCTCCCGTTTTGTGAAGATTGAATCTTTGGTAAGTCTAAGAGGGTTAGTTTTGGTAGGTGTTCCTCTAAGGATTCTTAACTATTAGAGTATATCCATTTGGATTTATGAGGGATTTCCAAAAGAACATTCCATGGTGGAGTGTCTTATTGAGTTACCATCATAGATGACTACTCTAGGAAAGTATGGATTTACATACTCAAAAAAATATGATGTTTTTGAAAATTTTAAAACATGGAAAACCCTTTTTTTATAACCAAGTTGGGAATAAGAATAAAGTCATGAGAATGGATAACGGTTTGGAGTACATATCTACTAATCTTATCTAATTCTGAAAAACTGAGGGTATAACAGGGAACCAGAATGTTAAGGAAACACCCCAATAGGATGGGCTTGTTGATAACATGAATAGAACCATTCTTGAGTGAGTTTTAAGCATGTTTTCATGCTTGAGACTGCTCAATTATTTATGGGAAGAAGCTTCCACTAGGACAGTCTACTTGATTAATAGGTTTCCATCCACTGCCAATCAATTTAAACCCTTGGAGGATATGTGCTATGGTAAAAAACCTTCTTATAACCATCCTTGAGTCTTTGGGTGTACTAATTTTTCCAACATTAAAATTGATAAGTTGGAACAAAGATATCTTAAGTGTTTTTGGGGTACCATGATGGTGTCAAAGGATATAAATTGTGGGTTGATAAACCTGGATACCAAAAGTGTATAATTAATAGGGATGTTGTCTTTCTTTAGCCCAGCTCCTCTAAATCCAAATCTGTCCCACATGACAGTCAAGGGAAAACCCATAATGAGGTTGTTGATCCTCATTCTTCAACTCAGTTTGAGGCTGCTGATGATCCTCCTCAACCTAATCCTTAAACAAAAATATGGAATGAGTCTATTTTAGATTTATATTCATATTATGTGCCTCCTAATGCTAATAATGATTATAATTTGAATCGAGATACAACTATGAGTTTTATTAGACCTCCTACTCAGTTTGAGCAATGTGATATAGGTTCCTTTTCCTTTCATGTTGCCTAGGATATCATTGATGATGATCTCCAAACCTATAAGCAAGCCTTGATAGAGATTTCAAAAAATGGATATCTTCTATGTATGAAGAGATGAAATCCTTGAGTAAAAACAATTATTGGTCTATTATAGATAGACCACATAATTACAAGGTCATTGGGTGTAAATGAACATAAAAAAGAAAGGAAGACAACACAGATGAAAAGAAAATCACATTTAAGGCCAGGTTAGTGGCAAAGGGTTACCTTCAAAGTGAGGGTATTGATTATGATGAGATTTTTTCACCTGTTGACATTTTTCTATTCGGATGCACTACTAGAAATCTCACTTATCCTAATGGTTCCAAACCATTGGGATAGCCCACTAAACCATTGGGATAGGATATCCCAATGATTTAGGAAACCGTTGGGTTGTCTGTCATTGCAGTAGCCCTATACCCACTCTATTCCAAAGGTTTTTCTTAAACTGTTGGTATATATATATACCAACGGTTCAAGAACCGTAACATCTCCTTGTGTACCAACGGTTCTTGAAACAGTAGCCCTACTACCCAGCAACCTTTTATACCAACGGTTCTTGAAACCATTGGTATATATATATACCAACGGTTCAAGAACCATAGCACCTACTGTCCAGCAGGCTTGTGTACCAACAATTCTTGAAACCGTTGGAATATATGGGGGTTGTACACTGTATACCAATGGTTTACAGAACCATTGGTATATCCTCTTCCACCCAAAAAAAAACATAGGTCTATACTCCTATGATATTAGCAGAAAAACATCCTACCTAAGGGAGGTGTAGTAGAAACAATGTACCTGCTCTGAGCAGATTCTGAGGCTAAACGAATTCCCTGCTGAAAAATTGATACAATAGGGGTATAAATTTTGTATAAAGTAGAAAAAAAAGACTTGTTTCCAAAAAATGCATGAATAAAACTTATAGACAAGTTATGGAAAATAACATTCTTGAAATTCATATCATAGTTTTACAATTTTGACAGCAATAATGTTGCAACAACAATATGAAAATCCCTACCATGGATGAATCGATAGGGACTTTCCGGACCTTATGTTTACCAATGTCCAAAGGTTGTACCATATAATTTAATAGATCTAACTCTGGTTGTTTACCCTGTAATTTGGTTTCCCTATCCTCTATATAAGTAGTGAGAGAGAGAATAACCCTTGAGTTTTTGTAATCCAATATTCTATATAAATAACCAATAGAAATTTTAATAGATTGAGTGTCATTAGACTGACATTCTTCATCTTTACCATTTTCTAGAGTAGAAATACACTTTCTAATTTCCGCCATTCAAGTGATGTTGGGGCCCTTTTGATTTTGGATTTCAATGAGGTGACTGCCTCAAGTTTGTATTTGCCTCCGCAAACCTTGGAGGCCTTCACTTTCTATTTCTTTCACATACTAAAATAAATATTATCTTTTATAGATATCTCCTTATCTACATAACTATCATCAGTTTCTTCATCAACATACTCATCCCCTGATCCATTCTGAAAATAATCTCTAAACTATCCAATATTATAAAGGTGGGACTCATTTACCAAGTCAGTACAAGACATATTAGGCTTATTATTTTTTTGCAGGTCAGGAGATTTCACTTACCTAACTTCATCACAATGATGGGTTGGACTAGTCTAAGGATTTCTCTTTGCACACCCATCCATCTTAGGGAAAAACTCACTATTAACACCTTCCTTTTCCTATTCCTCAGAAGGCCTATCTACAAATTCATGGTTTTCATCCTCCATAGGATTTTTGATTTTCATGTGCAGGCTGGATATCCCATATGTAATTCCTAATTCATCATCATGTGACTAAAATACCCATAAAATCATCCTTAAATGGAAATATTCATAATGTTATCCCCATTCTAATTGAGACCTATTCCTTGTGATCTACCCTTCCCAGTGTTCCATATTTCATTCAAGAAATCCTTCCTTGAAGGGAAATATCCCCCATGTTACATATCTCAATGGTCAATATTCCTAGAAATCCTTTACTTCCACAATAGTTCTTATTCCTTAAAAGCCATGGCAGGAGATGTATAAATTATCCCATGGTATCCCTTTACACTGAGTTTTAAATTTTTATATTTTTTATATGGTTTATCATTATCATAGTTTGTAGGTTTTTATTTGGAATTTCTATGATTATAGTACAATCTTTCATGAAATTTCATAATGGGTTATTTGATGGTAACCCTTACCCCAGAAAATTAATTCTTCTCATGCCACTTGTTTGAGTCATCCAAATGATATCCAAGATGAGGATAATGAAGTTAATTCATGCAAGGCCTAGGCCCATTTTTATGGTTCGATGGTAGAAAATACAAATCTTATAGGACACTGGTGTTACTACACCTATAGGGTTTATACATTCTTTTGGACGGTGAGTCAGCCAGAAGCGAGGTATTTTGTATACTTGAAGGCTGTAAAAACTAACCCAGTGATCATTTTGGATGGTTTGATTCAAAATAAATGAGACATGTTACTAGAAGGACATATTGGCAGTAAAGTCAAAGCCATGTAAAGTCGAGTCGAGGATAATCTTCTAGGACCAGAAGGTCCTTTCCTAGAAGGTACATTTTTTAGAGGTTCCATAAATTCCATAGGTGAGAGGGTTGGATATCAATACAACCAAGTGTTTTCTAACCCATATAAATTCATGTAATATTGACTATGGGGCTCTAGTCACCCAATTCCTAGAAGGGGATCAGATATATGATATAGAAAACTAAAGTTTGTAGGAGTGGTGGTTCTATCCGGTCATGGGACAAAAGTAGGAGTGTTTCATGATCCTAGTTCATCTAAATACAGCTTCGAGGATTATCTAAATAATGGAAGATGTGTCATAAATCATGGGACTCATGTTATGAGATTCATAATTATGGTTTAATGTGGAAAGGGTTTCTAGATCTTGAAGAATGGTTCAGAAGGGCAGTGCCATGTTGTAAAAGCATATTAACCATAAATAGAGTTAGTGGCATGGTTATCATGTGGATATGGAAGAGTGAAGGGAGAATAAAAACATGTACATGTTAGGTGGACTCGCAATATCCATTGTACAACTAATTAAATTCTTTAAAAAAAGTGGCACGCAAGTATAAGTGTTGTCCCTGAAACCACAAATCTAAGAAGCATCAAAACCTTTTGTCAACATAATCCATGAATGATGAAGTGGATCGTATGATGGTCCAATATATGAGAGGTTGTGGATTGATGGGTGTTTTGAAATATATGCTAGGTGAGATTGCCACTAGTTTGAGGATACTAGCCTAGAAACATCGGAATGGTATCGTACAAAAAATATCCATTTGGTTGGAATCTTTTATAGGATCTATAGGGTATCCATTTTGTTGAAACATAGCCCGATGATGCTTTCATGTAGAAAATTCCATAAATGGAGGATTATGATGTTTCTGTGTCAGGATTATCCATGTTTCAAGGATATTTCATTATGTTTGGGGAAAAAACTTCCAAAGATACTCTATAGTCCATAAAATGGACATTTATTATTCTCACATTAGTAAAGTCTTCAATGAAGTCAACCAAATCCATGATAAACCTGGAATATAGAAAAACCAAGTCTAGGTCGTTTGTTATCTTTCAGAGGTTGTTGATGAAGACTTTTCTAAATTCCAAATCTATGAAAAAATTATCAAAATATCATCAGAGAAATGGAAGGACCTTCAAAAAGTTATTGGGTCCCAAATGGACTAGAACCGAGGCTATATTTAGTGGTAGAAAAAGGTCATGTATATATTAGTGACGTTGAAGGAAGATTTCAATGGGATTATATTTCCAATGATGTCTGACATTCCAGTTGTTAAAGGTTCGAATGGAAGTTGGTTTTATTATTATGGCTAGAGTTTGATGTACCGTCTCTTGGAATCCATGGAAGCTCAGTGGAAGATTCTTCAGATGAAAATTTTACTAGGATTATAGCCATAGATATTGTACATAACACAATCACATGATTGGAATTAAATTATTTCCGACGTAACTCAGTCTTTTTTTCTTTGGGAGAAATTCCATGGAGGAAAGTAGCAACATTTGGTGGTAAGCAACAAAGATATACAACCAATAGGGGGGCGAGAGGCATGCACTCGGGATGTTGGACGTAACCGACCTAGATGAGTTTTTGTCAGCAAAGACAACTGAAAATGAGCAAGACAAGCCATTTGCAGATGTCATCAAAGTTAGTTGGTAGATTCAAAGTTACGGGATGACAAGGAAGGAGAAATCACAAATGGACCCAAATTAGGTACGAATTAACAAGGGAGGCACAGACAAAGAGGAGTCAAAGAACGAGTTATGAATTAGTATGAAGGGAGCTACAAACTTGATGTTTGCAAGAGATGAATTTTATTTTGATGTTGGGACTACTGGTGTGGAGCTGTATTTCAGCATTTGAAGGATTCATAGTAAGGAGCGAGTTCTAAGTGCCCAGTTCTATAGTTAAGGGTTGGCATTGCATGGGATGTGGTCTCGATTTTCGACTCAGCAACAATAGCCTCAGGATAAACCGTATAGAAAAATTGTAAGGGAGGATAAAAACTACAACATCAACACTAACACAATAATTACATCGAATGTATGGATTACCTACGGGATCCGTATTCAATACACACAGAAATTGTGTTTTAAAGCTTTTTCCTCAAATCATTACTTCCATCTATGGGTTTGTTGCGGCTTTTCCGGGGCTGTAAAAGGAATTCAACAGCTTGGGGAATTTAGGTGGGTTGCTACGCTATTAAAGGAGGCCTCTGAGGTTGCAAAGGCCATCATCTATTTAGTTGGAAATTTCTTATGTATCTGGAAGTTGAATGGTGATATTCAGCGTGCATATGCCGAAAGAGTATCATGGGGGGGAGAAGGAGTGAGGATCAAAATTGACGAGGATGCTTCAAAAAGTTCCATATGTTCATGAAAAGAGACTTGTTGTGTAGTTGTGGCTTTAGTCGGTAGTACTTACTAGTGGGTTGTGCAATTGGATTCTCGTCACACTAATCTACATGTTGAAATTACAACAACTTCAAAACTCATTTTCACAAGAATAATGAGTTACAAACCTACCCCAACAGGTTGGGGATTCCTGCCTGAAGGTGACAAGAGTAAGTTGTGGGTGGAGAATGAGAGTCTATCTCATAATCCGACCTTATCATGACATTCTTTTATCAGATCTTGGTAGTTGGATGCGTCCCTTGTTGATGTTTGGGAATTCCACGCTCACTGTTTTTCAAAAGAAGGGACCTAGCACATGATTCATCCTTTTGGGAAGAGTATGCAGCTGAACATACCTTGCAATGGCTATTTATCATAATTGTTATACATCAAGGGGGTGGCCAAAAATTCAAGCACGATGGGTAGCCACACATCATAAATGACAGACAGGGGTGGTCCTTACTGCTTGGGCTAGGAAGGCTACACTACTGTATGTGCCCCATGAGTGCAAATGTTCGTGTCACGTAGCTGGTGTCTTTTTGTCCAATGAATAAGGTGAAGCTGAATCTATTGGGCTGGGATGGAGAAGATTTGAATGATTTGGATATACCACACTTGATCAAGACAAATAATCAGTGGTGACATCGGTCTAAAAAACATCAGGAAGCAAGGGCTCCAAAGCTAAACAACTTGCAAAGGCGCCCTGGGGAAGCAATGATGTGGGAGGAAGTATTCACGAAATATAATCAGTTCTCCTCAGTCTTGAGGACAAGACTGATTCTCAAGGGGTGGAGAGTGATATAGTCTATTCCTGACCACAATAGACACAACTGTAATATTTTGTTAGGGGAAATATGATGGGTGGAATATTCCGGGGGCAGTTGGTCAAGCCTAACAAACTGGGGGAATTTGCTGGGGGAGATTAAGGTAGGGAAGGGGTCTGATGGGGCCCACAGGGCTGAAACAGATTATGTTAGGGGACCACAAGGGTTGAAATCGACTAAAGCTATTAGGGGTATAGGTGGAGGTCTATAACAGAAAAGGGGAAGTGGAAGTGGGGGCATGTGGCATGGGGCCTATTTGGTTATAACCGATTGAGAAATAAGAGAGGGGCAGGGGGAAGTGAGATGCATGCTTACTGCTGGAACTCCTGGAGGGAGGTGAGATTACGGCCTTGGGGCTTAGGCGGGTGAGCTAGGGGGCCTTCTGAGGATACTCAGAGTCTTATCCTTCTTCCCTCTCTTCTCCAAGTTTGTAATCCTTGGTACACAGTTAGTTCTTTCTATTATAAACTCCTATTTTTACTATTTTTGATTCAAGACCCCTATCAAGTATGATAATTCAATTAATATTATTCAAAGAGAACAAAAACTAACTAGCCACAAAACAAACACCAACAAGAGGCATATGGAAAACTCAAACCAAATCTAAACATGATACAAATAACTATCACTACTCTTTGGTTTAGAAGACAGCGCACCTCCGTTGGAGGGGTTTTATTATAAAATCATGGAATTGCTTCACAATTCATTTAATTATATTTAACATTTATTATAAAACTTATTCAGCACAAATCAAATGCAATAAGTTAAGCAACTAAATCAGCATAACTATCACTGTGAGTTTTTGAAGACAGCGCACCTCCGTTGGAGGGGTTTTATTATAAAACCATGAATTTATTTATCAAATGAAACAATTATATTAAAGAACACTTATTCAAGATATGAAATTCAATATAATTAAGAAGAATTAAAAAAGAAGCTAAATTCAATTTAAAGAATTCTTGAATTTAAAAGGTTAGGATAAGGACCCTACCTCAAGGTGGAACCAAGCCGTCCACTTCAAATCTTGGAGCTTTCAAACTAAAATTTGTTTCTCCCCAACTGGGTATACACACCTTCACACACATGCAAGGACACCTAGCCCCTATGCACACACCTGTATGGCCATGAGCATGTGCAAGGGGATCCTTACACATATGATTATATGCATATACCAGTCTCCACTCACCTGCATATGCATTTATATATATATATATATATGGGAACACCTAGCCACATACGTGCATAATCACCGCCATGGTTGACTACACACATAACAGGGGAACCCACATACATATACTTACTTACCTATGCACACGCAGGTGAGTCGCCCTTGACTTAGTGGCTCAAAACCAACGAGCAGGGATCAATGTACCATACAAAGGATACTAGGAACCTTAAAACACATAAAAGACGCTACATAACCAGTGAGAAACCAACCAACGACATTAAAGCCTTACCTCAGTTGGCAGCGGAGAACCAAATCCACCCAAACCAACATGAAATGATCCATTTCCCTACTGAAAACATAATATGGAGTCAAAAACACTGAAATCTCCAAATACACAAGGTGCGAGACAATTAGTAACCATAAAGTCTTACCTCAGATCAAAGCTGGTAGACTGAAACAATTTGAACCCCTTCTGGCCCCCTTCACATAATATAACTACCCTATGTCCATAGAAAGCAGTAAAAGACCCAAGTGTCCAATGCGATAAAGAAAATAAAATAAAAACTAAACTAAAACATACATGTCTCCTGTGACTATACACATCACAGCCCAACATATAAGAACCACAACGCCCCATGGGCCTCCCCTCTGCAGCAAGCATCATATAGCGACCTCCCCTCCTATGCAATTCCGACGGCCTCCCCTCTCCAATTCCAGTACTGCAATTCCAATAAGCAGCATATAGCTACCTCCACTCTATAATTATAGTAAAAACCTACAGAATAATGATGAATATAAAAAAACACTCATGCAAACAATATACAATGATGAGTACAACACCTGAAAATGTAGAATTTAAAAAATCACACATGTAGACAATACAATGTACAAAATTCAAAAAAAAACACTCATGAAATGGATTTTATGGTTGTGTGGTGATTTATTTGGGAATAAAATAAGACAAAAGAGAATGTATTCCCTTCTTCTCCTTCAGGAAACCACTTTTATCTAGAGAATCGTGGGAAATATTCCAAGATGTGGAGATTCCTCCCTTATTTTGAATTATCAACATAAAAAACATTTGAATTCCATGTGTATAAAGAAAGTAGTAAGAGCCTCTATAGACCCTTAAAAACTAAATCTCTAAGTATATAAGATATCGATTGGGATATGAGTGGTCTAACACATGTCTTATAATTGGGATGATATGTGTATGGACTAGATGAGGGTTTAGATCAAGTAAAATATTCCTAAGAGGATTGGGCCTTATAGTGATAGGTGTGGCAATTGTACGTCTAGCGTTTGATGAGGAAATACTTATGAGGATGGATTGAAATCTTGGTGAGTTCTGACTGATATGGTTCCTCTGAGTCTATAAAATGTATTATGAAAGATTTTACTCCATTTAATGATTCAAGAGTTCAACTAAAGAGATGAAGGATGAGATGCTAGTGTGGGTATTGGGTATTTTCAGATAGATTGGCATTATAATTCCAAGAGGCTTGGTGTGATTTAGCTTAGGATGGAACCTGGTTAGTGGGGCTGGGTTATAATACATGATTTTGATGAGGTTCTTGACCGGATTATTGAGAATATAATTAAGGAATGGTCGACATGCCGAGAGAAGACTATAGTGTGTGGGATGAGGATTATGGTCAGTGAGTAGCGACTAGGACGGGTCTGAGGGACCCTAGAGGATTCCCATGTGGATGAGATAAGAATGTAGATGGGTTCGACATAGTGTGATTTTGTGACTAGGACAATCATGAGGTAAATAATCCTCTTTGTCTAGTTCGATGATGAGATGTGCATCAATGCATGGGATAATCCTCAAGAGATGAGTTTAGACTATGTGACTGAGAGGATAGACTGGGATATGTTTGATAGGATTGGGTGAGTGTCCAACCCATATGAGGATGATACGATGTATGGAGACACTTGTAGACACTTGGAGTTATTTATGCTATCTCATGGAAACGCTTGGGGTTATTTCATGACTCCAACATACTCCAGAAATGTTCCCACACAATGTTTTAGAAAAACAATTCCATCTCACGGAAGACCCCAAGGCTACTCTAGATTCCAATGTTTACTTACACTCACACCTCATGGTATTACAGTATACAAGTGATCTACGTCAGCTAGTCAGGATAGCATCACTACCCTCTGTCCGTAGAAACCAGTAAAAGACCTAAGTGTCCAATGCGATAAAGAAAATAAAATAAAAACTAAACAAAAACATACATGTATCCTGTGACTATACATGTCACCACCCAATATATAATAACCACAACTCCCCATAAGTCAAATCATGTTCCTGAAAGCAAGGGGGAAACATATCCATTTGATAATCTCTTCATTTTTCATTATGTTCTTTATATAGCACGTTGTTGGAAACACTAGACTAGTACACTTAGACAATGAATATGCATCTATGCTACATTATTTGAGTTGAATATTGTGCACATAATCCTCTTCACTATGGAAATAACCTCACAGGGACCACAATCAATGTTTGGTAGTTGATCCTGCTCTTGAACCTGGTCGGGCACCGGTCCATGAACCAGATGGTCTACTTGGTCATGAGGGTGTGAACCATTTCATTATACTATACTAAGAATAAAGGTGTTGGTATATTTTCTACCAGAAATGGGAATTTATCAAGTCTTTAGTGCCAATCGAATTCAGTTCCTAAGTTAATGGCCCCTTAAATATCAGTAGATGTCAAGGGGTGTCTCCCATGGGTGTCTTGTGGTGTCTAGTGTCTATATATGATTTTTGTGGTGATTTTGTATTGTGGGAAATGTGTATTACATGGTCAATTTAATAAATACATTGGTCAATTGGAAAATACACCCATAGTCATTAGAGACATACCCACTTTTGATAGAGAATACCATCCAAATAACCAACTCGGAAATACGAGACCAACATTTTACTTTACCAATTCCAATTACTTAATATATGCAGCACTAAACTATGTTTTATGAACCAATCAATTAAACGGAAAGAATATTAATGACGATACAACCTCATTACATATATATCATGATTAACAAAAAAACCCAACACAATATCAAGTTTAACATGGGTCTATAGAGGAAAATATGAGGTTTTTAAAAAAATCATGAACTTTTTATTGAATGCATTGTTAGAATGAATGGTTTACAACCTGTGAATCTAACCCTACATTTCTGGAAGAATCTATTTTCAAAACAAATCACGATTTACCCAATAATTCAGCACACCGTGAGTTGGTTACTACCCAAAACTCTAGAAAATGCACGATTAATATGAATGGTTATCCTTACCTAGAAATACCGATCAAGAACCCTAAATAAATTTGGAATAAATAGCGGGAGGAGAGGGAGCCTAGAGGGGGGGACGTCACCCGGGGTGTTTGGCCATGGGGGGTCTCATGCGAGACTGGAGAAAGGGTCGGGGGATGTCGGAGGAGGAGAGGGGGCCGAGAGGGGAGGGGGTATGTCGCCAGGAGAGGGAGCTGAGAGGGGAGGGGGAAATGTCGCTGGGAGCCGAGAGGGGAGGGGGAAGTCGTCGTCGGAGAGGGAGTCGAGAGGGGAAGGGGGAATGTCACCGGAGGAGAGGGCGCCGAGAGGGGCTGGTGCTGGGAGGCGGAGGCGGAGGCAGTGGCTGGGAGGTTGAGGAGATCGAGGTCGGGGGGGGAGGAGAGTGCTGGGAGGCAGAGGTCGGGGAGGGTTCATGGGGGCGGGGGATGAAAAATCAGGAGGGATCCTAAAATCGAGTGTTTTTTTACCAATGGTTAATAAAAACCGTAGGTAAAATTTATCTTTCCCAGTAGTTTTGTTAAACCATTGGGGAAACCTAGCTAAAATTATCTACACCAGCAGTTATAATAGTGAATAACTTGTGTGCTGTTTTGTTTTAACAAAGTTTTGTATTTGTTGACAACTAATATTTTTGTTGAAAAATGTTTTTAAGTTACAGAAATTTAAAGTTGCTGGTTGATAAGGATTTCCTTAAAGAAGATTTTATTGAAGAATAAGAAGTCATAAGTTAAGAAAGTATCTCAAACTTTCTTAACAAAATCAGATGATGCTTTGCTGATCTTAAAGTTCTCACAAATCATGAAAAGTTTCATGATAAAACATATTGAAGAAATAGGTGAAGAAGATTGATGTTTTTCTCTAAGAAAAATTCTGAGAAATTTCAGAACCAGAAATTCAGAGTCTACTTCCTGAGCCATAAATTTGAAGTCTACTTCTTGAGGCAGAAATTTGGAGTCTACTTTCTGAGCCAGAAATTCAAAATGACAATCCTGAGCAACATGCTGAGAAATTCAGAATGACAATCCTGAGCAACATGCTGAGAAATTCGGAATGAAAATCTTGAGCAACATGCTAAGAAATTTGGAAAGAAAATCTTGAGCAACATGCTGAGAAATTTGGAATAACAATCCTGAGAAACATGCTGAGAAATTCGAAATGAAAATCCTGAGCAACATGCTGAGAAATTCGGAATGACAATCCTGAGCAACATGCTAAGAAATTCAGAATGATAATCCTAAGCAACATGCTGAGAAATTCGGAATGACAATCCTGAGCAACATGCTGAGAAATTCGGAATGACAAATCTGAGTTCAAGAAAACCAGAATTTCAACTTTGATTAAATCTTAGAGAAATTTAAGGAGATTTGAAGAAGTCAAATATTGAAGATTAAATGTGAGAGATTTTCAGAGTTTTTGAGATTTTACAAAGCGGGAAAGATTTTCAAGATTCCTGCCCTTGTTTTTTGAGTTGCCTATAAATATGTGCTCAGATCATTCTCTCATTTACAACTTTCATATAAGCGGAAAAGGCGGAGCACTGAAGAATTATGAGTGAAAAGTTTCTACCATCTTGAAGAAGTTTTCTTGAGTGTTTGAGAAGAAGAGAATCAGAATTATCTTATCTTTCTAAGGACAGTTTCGGAAAATCGGATTCAAGAAATCCGATTAAAGATTCAGAGTGATCTTTTTTGTAGAATCATTTGTGTGGAATCATCTTATTGGATTGAATATTTTGAGTGATCATTCAGAGTGAGAATTTGTGGAGCAGCTTAAAAAAGTTCTTATTCTTGTGTTCGGCTCATTTGTTCTTTAAGGAAACATTGTAAACTGACGGGAGTCGGTATAATCTTTCCTATTGGGAGATAGAAGGTGTCCAATAGGAGTTGGCACAAGTTTTATTCACTTCTTCATTATAGTGGATTTCCATAGACCCACGGGAGTGGCTATGGAAAAGACATAGGTTCTCTTATTGAGGCCGAACCTTATAGATCTTGTGTTCCTTTCTTGATTTACCTTTCTTGTATGCTTGAGTTGTTTGCTAAAGGTTGATAAAGAAATAAATCTTAACAGGTTTCAAGGGTTAAGTTTCTTAAAGTTTTGAAATTTATAAAAGTTAAACAACTGATTCAACCCCCCCCCCCCTTCTCAGTTATTATTTGATCCTTGGAACTTCAAGTGGTATCAGAGGCAGGTTCCCTTGTTTAATCCTTATCATGGAGAATATCAATTCTGTCAACAGTAGAGGAATTCTTATGTTCGATGGAAAGAATTATTATGGATGGAAAAATAGGATGATTCCTTATCTCCTATCTCTTGGACTTGAAGTTATTGATGTTGCTACTATTGGCTTTCCACCTATTGAGAAAAATTCTCCTATGACGTTTGCTGATAAGAGAAACATAGAAGTTGATGGAAAGTCTAGAAATGATATTGTCATGTCTTTATTAGAAAATGTTTATCAGAAGGTGATGGGTCTCACAACATCAAAAGGCATGTGGGACAAGTTGGAAAGTGTTTTCAAAGGAAATACAAAAGTCAAGGAGGCTAAGCTACAAATATGGCATAGTAAGTTTGAAGACATTAAGATGAGAGATGATGAAACGATTGATGAATACTTCACCAGAGTTAATGAAATTGTATGCAACATCATAGGATTCAGAGAAGACCTGGAAGATTCTAAAATTGTGAAGAAACTTATGAGAAACTTTCCAGACATGTTTGATTCTAAAATTTCAGCTTTAGAAGATAAGGATGATTTATCTCTTGATGAACTACATAACTTTCTTATTGCTTATGAAATGAGGAAAGCTCCAATCTTTAAGAAGAATATGAAAGATGAAATGGCTTTTGAAGCTATGAGAAAGATGAAAATCCAAGATGATGATGAAGCTGATCCTTGTGAGTCTGTTGATAAGGAAGATGAAGAGTTGAATGAAAAAATCATGTCTCTCATATCCAAGAACTATCGAAGAGGAAGAGGAAATTGTGGAGGAAAACTTCCTCTCAAATGTTTTGAGTGTGGCGGAATTGGACACTTTTCTATGAATTTCCCTAAGAAGAAAGTTGGAGAATATCAAGATGTTTCTAATGAGAATCCTCAGTGGAAGAAGTATAACAATAATGAAAAAGAAGAGAAGACTTCAAAAGAATTCAAGAAGAAGTTTATAGGAAAGAAAAGAAGTATGTTTAGCAAGAAGGTTGAATCGGAATCATCTGACAATGATTCCTCAGAATATGAAAGTAAAGAAAGATTCAGAACCTTCATTGAAAAAGTTGAGAAAACAAATGTTTCCTCAAAGAGTGAAGAAGGTGGTGAAGAGTCTTATAGAGAATATCAACTAAGATTCGAACTTCTTGCATGTCTTGAGCAAAAAAATCTCTCAAGAAAGAAATTCATGTGATGAATAAAAATCATGAAGAAGTTCATGATGAAAGTAAAGATGTAACCAAGAAGGAAGATGAATACATTCAAGAAATTTTAAGTTACAAACTTAGAATTGTTGAACAAGGAAAGATGATTGAAGATCTTAGTAAGAAGTTGGAAGCTAAGTAAGAAGAAGTAAACAATGTTAAATCAAAACTTATTGATTCCGAAAATACCCTGAGGAAGATGAATGAAAACTTCAACAAAGCTACAGAAGTAAAAGCTGAGGCCTCTAAAAATGTTGTGAAGGCTCATTAAGAGAATCAGGTGAAATATTCTCTTACCAAAAATAATGTTTCATCTGATTCTTCTAACATTTCAGGTTTTGGAATAATTACAAGGAAATCTTGTGTAGAGAAAGGATGTAAGAAACCTATCAATTCTACAAAAGTAGAATACTTACTCAAAAGAAGAGATGGCCTACATCCTGAGTTTTCTAGAGCTGAAAGAAGTTATCAACCTCAACAACGTTTCTATAATGAAAGATCATTCATCAATAGAAAATCAAGATTTGAGGGATATTACTGGTGATGTGGAATATATGGGCATAGAACTTATTATTGTTGGAACAATTTATCTCTACCCGGAAGAAGGTTTGAGCAAAGTGGAAGAAATAGTGAAAGAGGGATGAGTGACTTTCCGTACTCACAGAAAGTTGAAAAGGTAAATTCTCAAGATGTTAGAAACATTCCAACAAAGAATCAATTTGAAAGTTTGGAAGAAGTTTGTGGAAGATGTGATCAGGTTGGTCATCATGTCGAACGATGTATGACACTCCTTCCAGAACAAGTTTCTTATGATAAGAAAGAAAAGAAAGCTGAAAATAAGAAGATTGATGAGAGAGATTTTGTTGTTAAGATAGCTTTGAAAGCAAGTAAGAGGAACAAACCATGTATTCTTGATAGTGGTTGTTCTTCACACATGACAAGTGATATAAAAATCTTGGAACATGTTGAAATTCATGATAGAGGAGCGGTTACGTTTGGCAATGATAGTTCCCTAAAAATTAAGGGAATCAGAACGGTAGAGATTGAAGCAGAGAAACTGAAATCTAAGGAAGTCTTGCTTGTTGATGGGCTAAAACATAACTTACATAGTGTAAGTCAACTTCGTGATGGTGGAAAATAAGTTATCTTCAGAAAGGATTCTTGTATCATCAAAAGTGTGAAAAATGGAAAAGTAATTACAAAAGGAGAAAGAACCAGTGGGAATCTCTTTAAAATTGGAAAATCCAATAACTCTTGTTATTTGAGTGCTGAAGATGAAAATAAGTTGTGGCACCGAAGACTTGGCCACCTTGGGCAGAAGAACATGAGTAATCTTTCTAAAGTCGATGTTGTTCGGAATTTTCCAGAACTGAAAATAAGAGATGAAAATGTTTGTATTACTTTCCAGAAAGGAAAGATGACTAACAAAGGTCATAAAAGAGTTGAGATTCAATCTAACAAACTACTTGAGCTTATTCATTCCGATCTATGTGGGCCAATGAGACATAAATCAACAAAATGAGATTTATACTTTATCACTTTTATTGTTGACTTCACTTGGATGACAAACATCATGTTCATGAAGCATAAGTCAGAGGCTATTGAAATGTTTAAATTATTCAGAAGAGATGTTGAGAAATAATTGGGGGCTTCCATAAAGAAGTTGAGAACATACAATGGTACTGAATTCACAAACAATGCTTTTGAAACTTATCTAAGGAAGCATGGTATCAAACATCAGTATAGTGCTCCCTATACTCCACAACAAAATAGAGTAGCAGAAAGGAAAAATAGAAGCTTGGTGGAAATGGGAAGAAGTACGTTATCAGAATACAAACTTTCAAAATTATTTTGGAGAGAAGCTGTTAGCACTGCTGTACATGTTCAAAATAGATGCTTGTTGAGACCAGAAACCAATATGACTCCTTAAGATATGTGGTATAACAAAAAAAATTCTTTTAATTACTTCAAAGTTTTTGGAAGTCCATGCTTGCTCAAAATTAAAAATCCGGACTTAGGAATGTTTGATGAGAAAGCTGAAGAAGGAATATTTATGTGTTATTCACCAAATAGAAGAAGTTAAAAATGCTAGAACAAACATTTACAGAAGTTGGTGGACTCATATGATGTCAAGGTAATTGAAAATCCATGTTCCTTCACAAAATTTGTTAAGAATACTGAAGAATACAAATCAGAAAATCCCCACCATAGTGAAAGTGACTCAGATAAGTCACATGGGGAAGAAAGTGATGCTAGGAAAAGAAATGTCAGTTTTCTTACCTTAAAAAAGCATATTGAATTTGAAAATATTATTGGGGATCATAAGGCTCCGGTTCAGACAAGAAGGAAGTTAAGATTAGAAAATCAGACTTCCCTTATCTCAAAAGTTGAACCAGAATCAGTTTCAGAAGCTATTCAACATAAATAATGGGTGGATGCTATGAATGAAGAACTGGATCAGATTGAGAAGAATGACACATGGGAACTTGTTCCAAGGCCAACAAATAAGAATGTTATCGGAACCAAGTGGGTTTATAGAAATAAATTGAATGAGCATGGAGAAGTTACAAGAAACAAATCAAGGCTTGTGTGCAAAGGATATAAACAAGTGGAAGGTGTGGATTTTGATGAAATCTTTGACCCTGTAGCAAGGTTGGAAACTATCCGAATGTTTCTTGCAGTGGCTGCTCATCGGAATTACAAGGTTTATCAGATGGATGTAAAGTCAACTTTCTTAAATGGTGAGATTGAGGAAGAAGTTTACATTGAACAACCTTGTGGGTTTTTTCTTGATGAGGATGAAAAAAAAGTTTGCAAATTGAAGAAAGCCTTGTGTGGGATGAAACAAGCTCCACGAGTATGGTATTAAAAGATTGACAATTCTTTGAGAAAGATGAACTTTTCTAAAGGAAAGGTTGATAGAAACTTGAATGTTAAAGATGTCGACTTCGGAACTTTAATTGTAATTGTTTATATGGATTATATAATTTTTGCTGGGGATGAAGAAAAGGTCTGTGAAAAGTTTTCTGAAGATATGAAGAAATTTTTTGAAATGTCAATGTTGGGAGAATTAACTTTCTTCCTTGGATTACAAGTTCAACAACAAGAAAACTACATTTTCTTATCCCAAGAAAAGTATGTCAAGGAATTTTTAAAGAAGTTTGGGATGGAAGAATCAAAGGAAGTTTCAACTCTTAACTCAGTGAGCACAAAGTTGAGCAAAGATGAGTCAGGGAACAGTGTGAATCAGAAAGAATTTCGAAAGTTGATAGGAAGTCTTCTTTATCTTACAACTTCAAGGCCTGATATTTCTTATGTTGTGACTCTCTGTTCCTGATATCAAAGTAATCCAAAAGAACCACACATGTTGGAAGTTAAAAGGATTCTGAGATATGTTAAAGGAAAAACTTCACATGGGTTGTTATACAAGAGAAATAATGAGATGAAGTTTCATGGTTACACTGATGTTGATTGGGCTGGTGATTGTAATGATAGAAAATCAACATCAGAAGTAACATTTTTCTTAGGGGAATGTTGTGTGAGTTGGCACAGTAAGAAACAAAGTTTAGTAACTTTAAGTACAGCTGAATCCGAATATGTTGCAACTACTCAGGCTTGTACTCAAATGATGTGGATGAAGGTTCAGCTGGAAGATTTGAAGGTGAAATTTCTAAACCTTTGAAGATACTCTGTGATAATCAAAGTGTCGTTGATCTTTCCAAAAATCTTGTTCAACATTCAAGATCAAAACACATTGATATAAAGTATCACTTTTTAAAGGAGAAAGCTGCTGCTGAAGATGTCTTGCTGGAATATATTTCAACAAAGTATCAGATTGCTGATATTTTTACAAAAGCAATTTCAAAGGATAGGTTTGTTGAATTAAGGCTACAACTCCATGTTCAGCCTCCACCCATGACTTCCTAAAACTCATAAGGAAGATCCCCCATCGTGCTTTGGATTATGTTGACAAAGGGGGAGAGTAAGTTTTCTTTTATGAATCTAAATCTATGGTTATCATATAATGGGGGAGAGTAAGTTTTATTTTATGAATCTAAAGATGTGGTTATCATATAATGGGGGAGAGAGAAAGAAAAATGATAGAAAAATGAGAAAGAGAAAGATAAAAGTTGAGGGGGAGTTTGAGTAAGTTGAAGTTTATCCTTACATGGCTGCAAAATTGCTTGTCACCGAGGGATGGAAATCCTTAAAAAACATTACTTTATCCAGTAGTGTGGTGTCAGGAAACTCTCTTTTTGAGAAAGGCTATGTTTTGGTAAAGTTCAAAAAGTTGAGATGTGAAAATGTTTTTTGAGAGGTGAAAACTTCTTATCAGGGGTTGCCAAAAAATCCAAAGGGGGATATTGAAGAACCTGTGTGGTGTTTTGTTTTAACAAAGTTTTGTATTTGTTGACAACTAATCTTTTTGTTGAAGAATGTTTTTGAGTTACAGAAAGTTGAAGTTGCTGGTTGCTGAGGATTTCCTTAAAGAATATTTTATTGAATAATATGAAATCATAAGTTAAGAAAGTATCTCAAACTTTCTTAACAAAATCAGACGATGCTTTGCTGATCTTAAAGTTCTCACAAATCATAAAAAGTTTCATGATAAAATCTGTTAAAGAAATAGGTGAAGAAGATTGATGTTTTTCTCTAAGAAAAATTCTGAGAAAGTTCGGAACCAGAAATTCGGAGTCTACTTCCTGAGCCAGAAATTCGGAATGAAAATCCTGAGCAACATGCTGAGAAATTCGGAATGACAATCCTGAGCAACATGCTGAGAAATTTGGAATGAAAATCCTGAGAAACGTGCTGAGAAATTAGGAATGAAAATCCTGAGCAACATGCTGAGAAATTCGGAATGACAATCCTAAGCAACATGCTGAGAAATTCAGAATGACAATCCTGAGCAACATGCTGAGAAATTCGGAATGACAATTCTAAGTTCAAGAAAACCAGAATTTCAACTTTGCTTAAATCTTGGAGAAATTTAAGGAGATTTGAAGAAGTCAAAGATTAAATATTAAATGCGAGAGATTTACGAAGTTTTTGAGATTTGAGGAAGCGGGAAAGATTTTCAAGATTCCCGCCCTTGTTTTCTGAGTTGCCTATAAATATGTGCTCAGATCATTCGCTCATTTACAACTTTTATATACGCGGAAAAGGCGGAGCGCTGAAGAATTATGAGTGAAAAGTTCCTACCATCTTGAAGAAGTTTTCTTGAGTGTTTGAGAAGAAGAGAATCAGAATTATCTTATCTTACTGATAAGGACGGTTTCAGAAAATCAGATTCAAGAAATCGTATTGAAGATTCAGAGTGATCTTTTTTGTGGAATCATTTGTGCGGAATCATCTTATCAGATTGAATATTTGGAGTGATCATTCAGAGTGAGCATTTGTGGAGCAGCTTAACAAAGTTCTTATTCTTGTGTTTGGCTCATTTGTTCTTTAAGGAAACATTGTAAACTGACGGGAGTCAGTATAATCTTTTTTATCGAGATATATAAGGTGTCCAATGGGAGTTGGCACAAGTTGTATTCACTTCTTCATTATAGTGGATTTCCATAGACCCACGGGAGTGGCTATGGCAAGGACGTAGGTTCTCTTATTGAGGCTGAACCTTGTAAATCTTGTGTGCCTTTCTTGATTTACCTTTCTTGCATGCTTGAGTTTCTTGCTAAAGGTTGATAAGGAAATAAATCTTAACAAGTTGCAAGGGTTAAGTTTCTTAAAGTTTTGAAACTTATAAAAGTTAAACTGATTCAACCCCCCCTTCTCAGTTGTTATTCGATCCTTGGAACTTCAAATAGAACCATTGGTATAAGTTGTTTTTTCCAACGATTTCAGCAAACCTTTGGGAAATAAGTGTTGATATAAGTTGGTTTTCCACTAGTGATGCTTCTTGCCTTTTCTTCTTTTAATGATTTTTAGATAGAACAATTGGACATGAAACAACTTTCTTACTTGGTGACCTTAATTAAAAATTGTATATAAAACCTCACAATGGTTATCAAAAGGAATTCAAACCCGAACCAAGTTTGTCTTTTAAATAAATCGCTTTATGGTTTAAAATTGGCCTCTAGACAATGATATAGCAAATTTGACTCTTATGCTTGATAACCAATTTAATAGGATCTAAGATGATGCATGTGTTTACTTTTAATGTGTTAAAAATTGTATGCTTTACCTACTACTTATGTAGATGTTATGATGCTTATTTGAAATAATATGCAGCTCAATAATTCCATCAAGTCTCAATTAAAAACTATTTTTGAGATATTGGATTTAGAAGAAGAAGAAAAATAGCAGGGATGAAAATTATAAGGGACAAACCTAATAAACTGTTGTATTTGTCCCAAAATGCTAATATCTTAACAATCCTAAAGTTGTACTTGCTTGAGACATTGAAGCCAGTTAATGTTCCTTTTGGTCAATAATTTAAACTTCCTTTGGCTCAAGCCACTACTTTTGCTATAAATATTGAATATATGTAAAAAATCTCTTATGCCAATATTGTTGGCAGCTTAATGTACTCTATGGTTTGCACTAGGCCTAACATGGATTTTTCAGTTTGCACTCCCAGCAAATTCATGGCCAATCCAAGGAAACCCCATTGGAAAACATTGAAATGGATACATAGATATGTTTCAAATATTCTAACCTGACTCTGTGTTTTGGTAGAAATGTAAATAATAATGAACTAATTACTGGATATGTAGATACTAATTATAATGTGAATACCTGAAAGTCACTCACTAGATATGTCTTCGCTGCTTGTGGCAGACCCATGTCCTGAAAATACAATATGCAATCTATGGTTGCACTTTTAACCACAAAAGTTGAGTATATTCCCTTGACTGAGGCTTTCAAGGAGGGTTTATGGTTGAAGGGTTTGGTTTCTGAACTCAATTTACACATTCTTTTATTTCGGTTTATTATGATAGTCATTCAACTTTTCATTTATCTAAAAATTTATTTTTTCATGGGGAATCCAACACAGAGACATTAGGTTACATTTTATTAGAGATGTCATTGAATTTAGAACTGTACGTCACAAAGATATATGCTGATAATATCTGGAATGATAGTTTGACTAAATATGTGGTTTTATCAAAATTCATGTTTTATTTAGGTAAAATAAATTTGGTTCATATTCAATCATAATAGGTGCAAGAACATCACCAATTTCAAATGAAAATGGCGAAATATGTGAATTTAAAGTGTTTAATTTGAATTTACCTTATTAATTGCTTCTTCTATTTATACTTTGTTTTGTTACATTCATGAAAAGTGATTTAAAATTTCATTTTATTATTAGGATCAAATTGCTTGGATTCTATATTTTAAGGGTTACTCTTATATGGGCTTTCTTTTGGTGACCATACCCTTATGTGGTTTCCTCTGCGTACCCTTACAAAACTTTCTGCTTCCATGTTTACCTTTACGTAATGGTTCTATGACCCTTATGCAGCTAGTGTCTCAAATGGTTCACCTTTACATTGGTTTCCGTTATCTTTATGTAACTTGGTTTACCCTTAGGTGAGACACCTTGTACCCTTACGTGTGGGTTTACCCTTACACAAGTACCCTTATGTGGGTTTTACCCTTACATGAGTCAGATCCTTCCATAGGTACCCTTGTGCGACCGATACGATTACGCGATTACCCTTACACCAGTTTACCTTTACACAAGTACCCTTACATGAGTCCGACCCTTCCATAGGTACCCTTGTGTGATCGGTAAGGTTATGCGAGTACCCTTACACATCAGGCATGATCTTTATATAACCATGGTAAAACATTATGTGCGGGCCTCTTGACCTTTACACGCGACCTTTATCGGGGTGTTACCCTTACGAATTTACTTTTATATGGAGATTAAAGTTACCTTTACATATCAGGGAAACCAGCATGGCACCTTTATAAAGTGGGTTTATTTTCCTTTTTCCGAACTGGTTTCACCCTTACGCCAGTTTACCCTCATGTGGGTGTCGCCTAACCCTTATGTATCCATTCATATATTTTTTCACGGTTTTGTTTTTTTGTTTCATAGGGATTCATGTAATGCTCTGATTCACGGTATAGTTAGACTAACCTGTGCGATTTTCAGAGGATATGATGACCTTCCGCAGCCTCCTTTCTTCAACACCTGACCAAATCTCTCCTCTTGGTTTTGATCTGGTTCTCGGCGTGGAAAATCCCTAGCAGTTATTCATTTAGTGCTTCAAAGAAGATCGGGTTTTCCGGCTTGTCATCATCCGCCAGAGTTGTGGTTGATCCATTCGTGGTTGAGATCATCAGTGTTCCTTCATAGAGAATAAGTGTGGCCTCCTGTTCTAGATCTTGAAACCACCGATCCAGTACTAGGGAGTTTCAGAATAAGTATTTAAAGATCTATATGAGAAGTGATCTTGACTACTGGGTAGAAATCCTATCCGTCATTGTTAGTTCTTTCGGATTTCTTTCATTCGACCCGCAATGTTCTTGTATCTTTGTTTGAGCTTAATAAAATTAGTTTGTGTATGGGTAGTGTTAATGTCATTCATACAGGCTCCAACCTATTTTTTTCTTTCTTCCTTCTTCCTTTTTTTTCGAGCCGTATCTATTTTATTCGAATTCATTTGAATATTATTGAAGTTATGGTTTTTATTTAAATTTTGTATTCCTCTTAAATCATCACAGTTTCTTTCTATTTGTAATTGAAATTATTATAACCTCAAATGATCCTTCCAAATTCATAGATTTAATTGAACAGAAACGTAGAACCAATGTTGTCCCCAAAACTACACACCACTCCCTCTTTTACTTTGGCCTTGGTGAGCTATGACTGGGAATTATTGAGCTTAGCACGCTCCCACACGGGATAAAATAGCTGGGGAAAAGGGGTCTGAGTGAAGTGACTTGGGAAATGTGAGCTGGGAGAGGAGACCTGGGTGAATTATTCCACTTTCAATTTTTTTCCTGATGGTATTTTCTTCTCCGCTTCTTTTAGCTCTTAAAGGCACTTCTGACTTTACCCCTTATCCAACTAACACCTGTTTTAATTATCTTTTACATGAAATGGCTTGTCCCATCAATACCATCCCAGAATCTGATGTTACCCCCCCACATCAATCAACTGAATCGAGATATCTAATAAGGAAAAACTGGGACATGAAGGCCGCATCTGCTGGCTCTCGTAGAAGTTATGCAAGTGCATCGCAAGTGGTTCTTGGGATAATATTTCCTCGAGTTATATGGACACTGAATTCTAGCAGACATAGATATTCCAAGGCCATATCCTGAACTCCTAGACTCCTGGTTCACATAGTATGCTAATTTGGGGAATACTATCATATCATCGAGGGGTTCGTATATCAATTAGGGGGAGGCAACCCCTGCATATATAGTACATCACTCTAAGGGAAATCCAGACAGCTGCACATAAAAATCAGAGTCCCAAATACACTGTTATTCCACTATATTTCATATATCAGCTGTGTACCAACTCCGGGGCTTGATAGAGGATTGAGACCTATGTCTCAGAGGTGGTGTTAATCCTTAGTCAATGTGGGAATATTGGGATTAATAAAAATGTGCCGAGTTCAAGAATCAGCTGAAGGTAGAAGTGATCTATGAAGCTGAATTGGTCTCACATTCATACATATTCAAGATTTCCGGTCTCATTCTATAACTGTTCCAACTATTTGATTCAACAAACCAATATATTCCACCTAATACACCAAGAAGTGAAGATCAGTCTACGTGAAATATATATGATTTCCGGGGCATCTATCCTCAAATTCATGTATGATGAATTCCTTTCCCTAAAGGCCTCCTGGGGAGATCTCGGATGAATGCCTTAATTAGCTTAAGAATTTTTAAGAGAAGCCATTAATTAAGCAGAGAAAGAGCCACACCCATGAATATAGATCAACATAGAAATATGGATGATGAAATTTTTGGTTTCACATAGATTTGGGCCAACTTCAGAATGCCCAAAAAGGTGCCCATCCATTAAGAAAAGTGGAATCTCGGGCAAGGGATAACCTGAATTAGAATGGGCCCTTTATAAAGAATGGGGCTATACGTCACCCAGACATCCCTCCTCAATACTGACTCACCAAATTCCTTGACATGTGGCTGAGTAGTTATATGCTCCCATTTCATGAATTGTACAGCTGAGCACTTTCATGATGGCGACCTAGTTGGCATAAGGGAGGCCCATCAACCTGGAAGTACTGGTTCTAGCCAATATCCTCTAGTTTTTATTACACATGTAGAATGAGAAACCTCCATTTCATATCTGGGGGCCATTCCAAGTGATATGGGGCTGGATAGCTACACAAATCAACACATATGAGCTGTATAGTGAAGTCTAAAACTTGAGTTATTGATTCAAACAGTTTATCTAATTAATTTCCAGCATCATACTTTTCTTGTTAAAGGGGGAAAAGGCCCTATGGCTTATGACTCTACACATAGAATTCCAATTCATTCTATACAGAGACCCCCACCGGAATGATCCTGTATGATGTCTGTGAAAACTATGAAGTGTGGTAATTCAATATTTCCATAAGGGACCACATCCAGGTATCTCAGATTGACCGTTACATCGTTTTCGAGGCTCACACATCATATAAATTCCAACAATAACTCCGATGTGTTCAACATTTAGTGATGACACTGTTGACATATTTCTAGATGGAGAATCATCCAATGGTGGCATGCTAACTACGGATAATGATGGCCTAAGAGAGAACTCTGGAAGAGATCAAGCTTCCCTCTCTGAACTCATTCATTGGACAAGCAACCAGGTATTCCCAAGCATTTATGTCATCAATCCCTCATAGGATTATTGTGAGTTTCGTTCCCAAGGTTATTGAATCTTCATCCCTAGAGAGAGGGAAAAGGTCCAATAGGAAGTCTCATAAAAAGTGCATAATGAATGGGGGAGAACCAAAGGCAATCAAGCTGGTGACATCTGAGTGATGCTCTATTTGAAGCTAAGAGGTTGGGTAAGCAACTGTAGTTAATGGGGCTTGACTATTCTGCAATACCTGGAGCGGAGTCTGCTGGCATCTCTTTAGACCACCTCTACCTTGAGGCTGTTAACTTCTAGTTGGGGTGGCCATTAACTGTAGATATTGAAATTCCCCAACTTGGAAATTTTATGGCACCTATAGACCTTGACATCGAGACAAATCCAACTGAGTTTGGAAAGTACCTAGAGTTGGAGATGTTGATATATGCACCCAACCACAAGATCTTGGTCATGAGATGGGTTTAGGATATAAAGGATCGAGGCACCACCAAAGAGAAAACTAACCAGTCCACCGACAAGGAGTGAAATATTCTCCTCAACCACAGGGATGTATGGAAATATCCTTAGAAATATTATCTTTAATATGAAATTTATTCTGCAATGTTCAACTTTACCCTACTTGTAGTGAATTGAAGTGGTGCATACACTAGTGGAGTCTCCCCAGTAAGTATGCAGAGAGTGGCTCTCCGATTGGAAGTGCTGTGGGATTGTCAATCCTGGAGGAAGGGGAGTCATCACCTAGCCATCAAATGATGCTGTAGGTGGAGGTATGAGACCCACTTTATACCTTCCCACCCCCAGGACCCACGCACTTGGAGGTGAGGTTGGATTGTCCCCTGCCTTTGATTGGACACCGGTGGGATGCAAAAATATTAACCATGAACATTCCCACCAGTGAAAGAATGTCTCTCTCCAAGTATTATTCTATATTCTCATTTAGATACTGTTAGAATACTCCTTTATTATAGTCTCAATTTTCAAAGAGGTATCTTTATGAGACGGGCTTAGTATATGATTAAAGAAAACATCAAGATGATCTCTTACCCTCCGTTGAAGTAGGAGCCGCCCTAATGGCAGAGGGGATATCAACAATGACCATTCCTACTACCACTTATAGTGGAGGACTGGTTAGCATAGGTATAACCATTTAGTGAAATATTGTATTCCGTACTGCTTCCCATTTTGTTTTTTTGAAATGGAATATTATTGTTGGTTTGTTGCAACCCGATCCGTTCTGAATGTTGTTGGACTGAATGCTTCGGGCCCATACTACGCACCAGACCGCAACTTTCGCGGGTTGAGCTCTGCGGTGAGCTTGTTAGGGGTTGAAGGGGGCAACACACCCCTGCTTCGGGAGTTCGGGGGTCGAAGGTCTCCGGCCCAAATTTTGGGGCACTGTAGCATCTCTGACCACTGTAGCAGAATTGACCGACCGACACTGATAAGACATTGTAGCAGTGTAGACTTTGGAGTCAAAAGTACTGTAGCCCATTGGACTTCCAGCTGTCGGACACTGTAGCACTTTTGACTTGGGTGACCACCTTTCACTCCAGCAATGCAGACTTCCTGTGAAGTTGGTGGAACAATGAATCGTCTTCCTCCTTTTGTATCTCATTTTGGGCTAGGGTTTTATTGTAAGAAACTCTGAGAGATCTCCTGTAAATTGTGCTCTCAAATCGTAGTGAAAATTCCGCCTCTCTGTGGACGTAGGGATTATTCCCGAACCACGTAAACCTCTCTGTTTTCGTCCTTTTTCCCCTTTCACTCTTCTGTGATCTGTTTTTTCGCTTCGTTGCTTACGATGTTTTCCGTAACAATTATGTATATCGAATCCATGATCATAGTGTAGGATATCTTATCATAGATCAACATCCTCTCCCCATAATTTGATTTTTAGAGAATTCAATAAGGAATTAGGACATAAGTTTCCTTTCCTTATGCATGCTTAATTATTTTCCTATATGGAAGGATTATTTTACTCCCATCTTATCCATCTTTTTCTATATAAAATATATCCAAGTTGATCCACTGACGAGAGATTAAAACCATGTATCTTATTCAGGTAGAGCAATCAACAGCCTAAGAATTGGAAATTCTGGATCCACTCAACCCACCTAGAGTGGGTCACGAGAGTCCCACTGAAGGTTTACCTCTTTAGGATATCCCTTCCCCATAAATCGATGAGGAACTCATCATGGGATGGGGTCAAGATTCACAACCTGATCAGACCATGGAAGGAAGTGAGGATGTTCCCATAGTGCCAACTGATGGGATGCTGATAATGAATGAAGTCCTTGTTGGGGAAGGAGAGGAAACACCCACTGAAGGAAATTTCTATACAAAACCATTAGATGGAGTGTCATCAGTTGAAGTAGTTAATGCTATGATGGAGCTGGGTGAGTATCTTTAATGAATTCCATTGACTCTGGAATTTAGTAGCTAATTCATGTAATTTCCATACTCCTGTAATAAATCCGTCTTAAGTGGAGGGATGAGTGGAGTAGGCTGCCATCCCAATACACCATCCCTCAAAGTGCAGAGAGATTGAAGTTTTTTTCGGTACCCATGATCTCAGTGGGTGGTAAACGTATAATCTATCTTAGTGATCTTGTCCCAGAATATATATCGGTCTCTGGTAGTGACTCAGATCTTGAAATGGATTCCCTCAATTTCTAATGCACTTCATGACATCACATGTGGAAAGATATCATGAAGTTGATCCAAAAAACTACAATGGAGGGTGACACAAGAAATTATATAGGCTCCTCCATATGTTCATGACTTTTGGGTATGGTGGGTTCATCTATTGGATTATCCATGCTGCCATGAAGGAAATAATCCATGAGTGGGTGTACGAAAAAATTCCCAAACTGTGTATTTATTGAGAAAAATTCAGCACATTCCATAAATCTCTAAGTTGAAGCTCTTTAAGAAAAATCTCATAATGCACAGGTGGTGTTAGAGAAACAATGCTTAGCCAATGAGGAGGAAAATCTAGTAAACCGCCTCTGTCAAGAACTAAGTGCACCCAATGGGAGATTGGTGGACATCAAAGGATTCTTGAAGATCTCAATAGTGGTGAAGTGAACACTGCTTCCATAACGGAGAGGTTATGCCCTGGTGTGGAATTTGAAGCTACATATGTTTTTCAACTCAAATGAAATATACATGAATCCTAGAGATCCATCAATGAACTCTGAGCCTTGGTAGACCATCATCTGTAGCACGTCACCACTTGAAGCATCCCCCTCTATTTTTTTAAAAGACAAAGCGAGATTCCAATCTTTAGATGTTTCTCTTCCTCTTTCTTGATGGATGATAAAATTTTGTAAGCTATTTTTTTTTTCAATTTCTCGACTTAATCGTCTCGAACATCAATTCAAGACAATCTATACAATGGTTGAAGAGTAATATCAAAATAACTAAATCCACTTGAACATTTTTTAGAAATGAATCAAGTAAACCATATTATTCAAATTCCTGAGTAACTTATGACATGTATGAATCAATCCGATAACTTTCAAACACTTTCCTTTAAAAGGATATCGGTGGACCGGATTTGGCACTATATATACCGTCACCACAAACTGGGGAATAATCGTGAGATAAAAGACTGCATGATCGATTTCTTCAGGAATGTGTTCTCTTTGATAGACATAGGAAGGGCTGAATATAGAAGCACATATACCATTATCATGAGACATTGTTGATCCATTCAATTGACTTCCTCTTGAACATATGACCTCAAATGGATATAAGCGGGACAAATATGGTGACACATTTTCTATTACCGTAAGACAAGGTTAATCAATTCATGTTTGAATTCCCCTTGAATGTGTGATCACAAACGATTATAGGTGGGTTGAATATAGTCACATTTTCCATTTCTTTAAGGTGAGGTTAGTATATTCAGATATGAGAGAGGTAGTTGACTCAACATCCTAAAAATAATGAAGGGGAGATTTATATGAGCATTCAAAAGCTAAAAAGGGCTAAGGTACCTTGGAATTTCAATTATTCAATTTCATGAAAATCATTTGAACAAATATATTGAGGAACATAAGGGTTATCTATGTTTTTTCCTAGGTTGACGGACCTAGAAAGCATGGATTGACTTTCTAGGGTTATATAAAGGACCCCATAAGCCTCATTTCTTGTTATTTGTCTTAAATTTGTACTAATATTTAAATAAAGAAATGTTTAGTGGGTATGAATATAGATTTTTGTAAGGCCTCCCTTTTTCGGTTTTTAATTAGAAATGTTTTACACCTTTTCCTTACTGAACTTTAGATTTCTAACCTAAGCAATGCAAGGTGCATACCAAGTGAGTGAAGACCTGAATTTCTCCCTAGATTTCTATTGTGTGGTTTCATCTTGGTGAGTGCTAAGTCTCTTTATTAGGGAAATTGAAGGTTAGTAAGTCAGACCAATGAGAATGATATTCAAGATCAAATAGCCTTGACGAATAATGGTCGGTGTTTAAGGTCATACAACATTGACCAAAGGGTCAGGTGATCTATATATCAAGGGAAAATATAAATCAACATGAATGGAGAACCCAATACTAGTATAGACTACCTTGGGAATAAGGTGTGATTTGAAAACCCAAATTTAGCTCTAATGATAGAAGTTCCCTAAATTTTTTGAAGAAAGGGTGAAAATGAAGTGTTTGAAATCCTGAGGTATCTGTGTCAAGAAATAATAATATAGAGCACACTGAGGATGAAAACTAATAAAATTAGAGTGATCGGTTCTGCTGTAGTGTTGTTAAGGGCACATGGGATTAAATGTCCTTGGGAAAAAACTTACCTCTGGTTGGTAGGTCGAATATGGAGGCATTGATATCATTACCAAGCAGAGGTGTCCTTCAAGAGTCGAATACGCTTGTAACTAGTATCCATGGAATGGATATAGTGACTCAAAAACTTCAGGAATGGAGTGTGGTATACGAGAATGAGGGTATATGAATGTTATCAGAACACTCCTGTAAAAAAAAAGACCATAGTTGGGTTATTATGGCACATTGAAAGGGAGTGGAAGTGGATGATGGTATATGGCTTGGTCCAATGTGTACATGGATCAAAAGTCACTATGTATCCAATGATAATAAGAATCAAGTCATGCTTAGTTCTTATATGGATTCTTTGTGTATATCTAAACCATGTGCGATGAAAATTGGGATGGTTTCATTGTAGTTCCAGGCCATTGGAGAAGACCCAGAGTGAATGAGGAGAAACAATACACTAGGATGGAGTGAGAATAAGATCATCAATTTGGTCCTAATATAAGAGATCTATATATCACTATGTATCCAATGATAATATGGATCAATCCACACATAGTTATGGTATAGTTTCTAAGAGGATTATCTTAACACATGAAATTTTTCTCTTCATAGAAAATTTATAACTACATATGAAGAGGTGAAAACATAGGATTTCATAATCTTTCTTTGAAAATGGGTATGATATAGAATTGGGTAACATTGAGGGTATTTGAATCCACTCGAATAGTTGGATTATTAGATGTGTAAATCATAACTTAGGACATTTTAATTGTGAAATTATGGATTGGAAAAAGTATGTTGTGTTGGTTCCGGGCGCAGCGGAAGTGTTGCGGTGGAGGGCGATATATTAAATTTTCTTTTAATTATCGTTGCTCGAAACCAAGAGCGAAGATCTTACACGTCAAATTTATAATTAATTTATTCAATATCTGAAGAAATAAATACATGGGCTTAGGAACTTTTTTCATTGATGATTGTTGATCGTCTGAAAAGGCCCTTCAGATTGCCTTCGGTGCGCTTGTGAGGATCCAAGGGTAGAATCTCTTTAGCAGTTATCCACACGTGCTCCAATGGTCTCCAAGCAACACAACTCGTTCTTCGAGTGCTAGCGGTGAATCAAATGTCTTGCATTTTTCCTTCTTGATCGCTCGTGCTTCGGTCTTGAAGAAATTCTCTCTTGGGTTTCTCGTTCTTGGGAGGGAGAGAGGAGGATGAGTCGAGAGAGAATTCATTGTGCGCAACAATTCTCTATTCCTAAACTTGGAATTAGTTTCGAATGCTTTACACAAAAGACATAGTCGTCTATTTATAGAGCTGAGATTTTAGTTACAAAAATTCAATTGCATAACGACCATTAAATATAATTATAACCATTAATGAAATCTAATGCCACATAATAATAATAATAATATTATTTTGTGGTGCGCCAACTTGTGCAAAATGGATAAATAATATTTATCGGCTTGTAAATAATTATTCTATCACCGAACACGGTCTTGGTCCGTTCAAACTCCTCTTACATTTATTGAACATCCAAATAAATTATTTATTCTCTTAAATAAATATTTTATATAAAAACTTGTAAATGAAAATTTATTAAATATTCAATAAAATAAAGAAATATATTTTATTCACAATCCGATGAATAAATATTTATTTAATTTATGCAATCAATAAAACTTGAACAAAATTATTCCTTAGTCTTGAGAATAATATTTATTCCATTAATTAAATTCAAATAGAATTTAATCGAGGCCAACAGAAACACTTAGTGTGTGACCCTCTAGGATTCTTTCTCATTGGCATCAGACGGACTTGCCTAAAGTCCAAGATTACTGCCTAGCAACGAGTCAAGGCACTCAAGAGAAAAAACTTATAGTCGCAACGACGACAACAATATACGAACGCTCACCGTGTAATATAATCCCTTTATCACAACATCTCATCAAGCAGGTTGCATGACAGGGTCATCAACCTATATGCTTGATACATCATTCTTTGACTATCTGAAATAAACTCGTCATTACACCATGACAATGGAATTTAGGACGACTGTTCTATTTCAATCAAAGGGTCGAGATATCAACTTCCATAAAGATAGAAGAGACAAATCCTTGCTCGACTTATCCATTAATAACATGTCACTCGTGACGCACCCAACACACCATACTTCCTGCCAATATATGGCATGACAGTTTTCGTCAGCAAATCTAAGTGTGCGAGTCGTGACATGCATTAATGATAATCTTAAAGTCTAAGGATCATTACACACGCTTGCAGATAGGAATATCCGATGACACCAAAACATGCGGAATTCCTACTGGTGGGTCTGTTCTTATAATCTCTCATCTTGGAAATCACCAAGTGCGAACTTAATGAGAAGAAGTCCCATCTTCTTACGAGTACTCGCACCTGACAGTCTATATACTATGTGTCCCATCATAGTATGTTATCCAACCACAGAACTATATTAAGAATATTGTCATAGCACTTCAAGGTTCTCATCATAGCGGAGAACTACTATGACCTTATCAATGCGACAAATACTCTAGGATATTATTACATTAAAGTCATGCAGAACAATGAACAATATGTAATGAGATGTTAATATTTAATACATCAAATATTCATGTAATCAAAGTGAAAACAGTTGGTTCTTCGACACCAACTCTAACAAACTCCCACTTGGACTAGACCCAACTGCCTATGACTTTCAGTCCACTAGACCTCACATGATAATCATGTTTCTGCTGATTCAAAGCTTTAGTCAAGGGGTCCACCACATTGTCTTCTGTGGAAATACTGCTAACTACAACCTTACCTCTCTGAGAAAAATCCCTTAAGAGATGATACTTTCGAAGTATGTGCTTCGTCCGCTGATGTGATATTGGCTCTTTTACGAGAGCCACCACTACAATATTATCACTATAGAGTGTGATGAGATCTTTACTGTCAGGTACCAAATCAAGCTCTTGGATGAAATTGCGCATCCAAATTGATTCTTTAGCTGCCTCAGAAGGTGCAATATACTCGGACTTCGCTATAGAATTTGTGACCACAACCTGCTTTGAGCTCTTCTAGCTCACAACAACTCCATTCAAAGTGAAGATGTATCCCGGTTGTGACTTCATGTCATCTTGATCTGTTTGGAAACTAGCATATGCATATCCTCTGATGACTAGTTCCTCATCTCCTCTATAAACCAGGAACATATTCTTAGTACGCCTTAGATATTTAAGGGTAGTCTTGACTACTATCCAATGACGGTCACCTGGATCAGCTTGATATCTGCTTACCGCACTTAATGCGTAGGTGACATCTAGTCTAGTACATAACATAACATACACGACTGACCTAATTGCTGATGCGTATGGAATCCTTGCCATTCTATTTCTTTCCTCATGGGACCGAGGACACATTTTCTTGGAAATATGAATGTCATGTGACACTGACAACAATCCCCTCTTGGATTGTTCCATACTAAATCTTTTCAGTATCTTGGCAATGTATGTACTTTGACTTAGGCTGAACAATCTCTTAGATCTATCAGGATGGATCTTAATCCCAAGAATATATGTTGTCTCTCCCAAGTCTTTCATGGAAAAACATTTATTCAACCACGCCTTAACAAACTGTAAGACTGGTATTTCATTTTCAATAAGTAATATGCCATCAACATATACTATTAAGAAAACAACTGCACTCCCACTAAACTGTTTGTAGACACAAGATTTACATTCATTCTTTATAAAACCAAATTTCATTATGGCTTCATCAAAATGAATGTTCTATGACCTGGATGCTTTCTTTAATCCATAAAATGTATTTTTGCAACTTGTATATCTCATTGGCATCTTTTTGAGTCACAAACCCTTCAGGTTGTGTCATGTAGACATCTTCCTAAAGGTTTCTGTTAAGGAAGGATGTTTTGACCATTAAGGAAAGATATTTTGACCTCCATTTTTCAAATATCATCGTCATGGTAAACCGTAATGACAAGTAGAATTCTGATGGATTTCAGCATTGCAACTAGTGAAAAGGTTTTTTCGTAGTCAATGCTTTGACGTTGTTTAAACCCTTTTGCAACCAGTCACGCCTTATATGTACTGACTTGTCCTTTCATGTCTAGTTTCTTCTTGAATACCCATTTGCAACCAACGGGCTTTACATCCACTGGAGTATCTATCAAAATCCAAATTTGGTTTTGGTACATGGAATCTATTTCATAATTCATGACTTCTTTCCACTTGGCAACTTCTGTGCCACTTACTGCTTCCTTGTAGGTTAGAGGATCATTATTATCAACTAATAATGAGTCACTATCATCAGTAACTAGAAAACCATACCGTTCTGTTTCTCTAACCTCTTCTGAACTCCTACACAGTACTTGTGTCTCTGGAACACTTTCTTCTTCCACGAGGCTTTGTTGAATATGATCTTGTACCAACTCTTGTGTGTCTTGAGTTTCAACTTCATCAAAGTTTATCTCACTCCCACTATCTCTTTTGGAGATGTGCTCCCTCTCAAGGAATATGGCGTGTCTTTCCACTGTAACTTTTTGTTCAAGGGGTCGTATAGGTAATATCCCTTTGTTTCCTTAGGGTATCCTATAAAGGTACACTTTGTACCTCAGGGTGCAAGTTTGTTACCTGAAGAGGCCTTAACAAACGCTTTGCTTCCCCACACATGTAAATTTGATAACATGGTTTTTCTTTCACTCCAAAATTCGTATGAAATACCATTTATTGATTTAGTTGGTACTTGGTTTAGTATGTGTTCCGTTATTTGTAACGCATATCCACAAAAGGATAATAGAAGACTCACATGACTCATCATTGATCTCTATTGCGGAAACGTCGGGAGCAATGAAGCAAAGAATGGATCACAGAAGAGTAAAAGGGAAAAAAGGAACAATGACATAAGGATTTACGTGGTTCGGGAATAATCCCTATGTCCACGGAGAGACAGAATAACTTCACTATGAAAAATCTGGGAGCACAATTTACAGGAGTTTCTCACACACATACCAAAACTCTAGCCAAAAAATGGGCTAATGTAGAGAACAAATCACTATTCCACCAATCGTCAGAAAGTCCGCACCACTATAGTGAAAGGTGGCCACCCAAGTCAAAAGTTCTATAGTGGCTCCCGGTTGGAAGTCCAAATAGCTACAGTGAATGGTGGCTGGAAGTCCATGTCGCTTCAGTGCCTGTCGGTTTCGGTTGATCAACTCTGTTACAGTGGTGAACATTGCTACAGTTGCCCAAAAAATTGGGCCGGAGGCCGAAGGCCCCCGGATCCCCGGAGTAGGGGCGCGTTTCCCCTTGTCTAAGCGGAGTTTTTTAATCTTCATACCAAGCTGTTTCTCAACTTTAGTCTTGTATTCCTTGAATATATCAAAAGAATCCGACTTATATCTCATTAAGTAAATATATCCATATATACTAAAATCATCAATAAAAGTTATGAAGTATGAGTACCCACTCCTTGTTTCAACAGGAAATGGCCCACACGCATCGGTATGAACTAATTCAAGAAACTCTTTAGCCCTTTCACCTTTCCCACTAAATAAGGCTTTGGTCATTTTTCCTTGTAAACACGCGTGATACACCAAGTGGTTTTAGTTCGAAAGAATCTAAATATCCATTTTGATGTAATTTTGTCAAGCGTTTTTCATTTACATGACCTAGCCAGTGATGCCAAAGTTGTGTGTGGTATGAGTCATGTGAAGTAACTTCGTTATCGATTTCCATTACTTGGTTCATGTAATCCAACACGCAAAGACCATTATGTAAATGTGTCTTACCTTAACAAATGCTATCTTTATAAAAGAAGCAACATTTATTTCCAAATTTGAAAATAATTTCATCCGTATCTAGTCTAGATACAAAAATAATGTTTTTGGTAACTGAAGGCACACAATAACTACCATTTAATACCAAGATCATTCCAGTTGGCAATGTGAGGTGGTAATCTCTGATAGCTACAACAACAAGTTTAGCTCCATTGACTGCTCATAGATCTACCTCCCCTCAGCCAATTTTTCCGAATCTACTTGGTTCTTGTATTTGACTACATGTGTGAGCACCACAAGCTGTATCTAATACCCAATTTGTAAAAATAGATAAATTGCACTCGATAACAAACACACATGAAGCTTCCCCTTGCTTCTTTAGCTGGGTGCAATTTTTCTTCCAGTGGCCCTTCTTGCCACATGCAAAATAGACAACATCATGTTCCCTTGCTTCCCATTTGATCTTCTTCTTCGTGGAAGGCCGTGAAGATGTTTTGGTCTTAAATATCTTTGTTTTCCCTTTCTGTTTGTTCACTATAAGGACATAAGGCTTTTCACGTTTCATATCTTTATCTACTTGACGAAGGAGGATAAAAAGATCTGACATAGACTTCTCAATGTTGTTCATATTAAAATTCACAACAAAACTAGAGAAGCTATGAGGGAGTGAAGCCAGAATGAGATCGGTGCCCAGTTCTTTAGGGATTCTAAACCCTAGAACCTCTAGGCGCTCAATGTATCCAATGAGTTTGACTACGTGAGGCCTAGCTGGAGCACCCTCTCCAAGATTACTATGAAAAAGCGCCTTGGAAATCTCAAACCATTTCTGTCTAGCTCTCTTCTGGTAAAGACCACATAGGTGCTCAAGCATCCTATACACATCCATGTTTTCGTGAGACTTCATAAATTTACTAGATATAGATGAAAACATCAAACACTGAACATCGATTGCGTTGTTCATATGTTTTTCGTAGACTTGTAACTCTTCAGTACTCGCCTTATGAGCAGGCAGATCAGGCATTGAGGATTCTAGCACTTATGATTTTCAATCATGGCGTAGAACAACCCGAAGACGTATAAACCACTCCTTGAAGTTACTGTCAGTGATGAGATTGTCTTTATCCAATATTGATCGTAGGGATAGTGTGGATGATGAGCTTGTCATTTTATTCTACAATTAATAGAGCAGATTATTAGTACTTTAATTGATTACAAATTTTGTGAGAAATAATAAATTAATTGATTTTATTAAATCTCCCAGTATTTTATCAAGTCCCAATAGACATCACCATTGAACTTGGAATGTCTAGTTGCTAGGAAATTCTAGTGGCAATGATCCATATCCCCATTCGCTTAACCCCAATAAGGGTTGTCCAAGCCATTTTGAAGGTATTTAAGGAGACACATCTTTGCCAACTGTGGGCTTGCAACCTCTTGATCCGTTGGGTGGACTCCCCAATCCAAAAATCCTGACTTTGATTTTCTAAACACTTGCCTCCAAATTACACAAAGTCTAGTAAGGGCTACTTTTCTTGATGTAAAATGGTTAAGCCAACCCGAAACCTTCATAAGACTTTCCCTTATAAAAGTAAGTGTCACAACAAGGGTTGATCAAACACATAGTTCTATCGAGTTTTGTTCTTAATCAAGTAACATAAGGCTTAGTCTGAATTAATATTATATTGAGAAATTTTATTTTATTATGCATAAATTTTTATCACGTTTTATCCTTCATATGTCTTGTTAGTATTTAAGTGGATGTTCACTTAATTAATTAACCATGTTTGGATAGAACATTTACACATAATCAATTTTATTTAAATTTTGACTTTGCATGTTAATTCATTTATGCAATCCTGGTCTTTCATCAATAAATATAATTTTAATGCATTAGACAATAAATAAATAAATAATTAAATGACCCCATCGAAAGTTTATCTAATGGTTGATTTAATGAGTGGACATTAAATCAACCTATGACCTAGGGTAAATAACTCCTTATGTCGGACTTGGCATGAGCTACAACATTCCACATGTACACCTATGTATCACCGAGTTAGCGCCATTATGGTTCCGTCTTGAACCGTCTCTATGCGTCTTGGGATGATCCATTAATTACAAATATTTATTACTCACACGCAGATGAGGGAAAACAAATGACTGGTTAAAGGGAATTACATTAACATCCTTGGACACACAGGTCCTACATAATAATAATGGAGGGAGGGATGGCTCGTGGGCCATCTTTTAATTTAATATTAAATAATTACAAAACCATGCATTAAATTTAATTAAATAAATTCCAAAACATACATAGGTCTTGGTCAAACTCATGATCGGTCGTACATGTAACTAATACACAAAAATTAACTGGCCAACATTCATTCCTTTATTCATTCTTTATTATTAAGATAAACACACTTGTATTAATTAATTAATAAATTAATTAATCCCTTTCATCTTAACGATCATCCAAACTTAATTGGAGATACCAATCAATTTGGCATTCATGGAAAATAAATGGTAGAACCATTAATGACATATTTATTATAGTAAATTAATTGAACTTTTAATTTTTTTTAAAACCATTATTAAATTTTCAAACACACAATGGTGTTCCAATCAATAAAATAAGGTTTTAATGCTGCAATTTTTCAAATTTAATATAATTTTAATTTTTATCCATTAATGAGAGACTACATGGTGTGTACATCTAGCTACACGCCATGTACCTTGGTTTCCGTATATCCAAGTTACACGCCTGTGGCTTCGGCGTGTTAACTCGGACAGACTACACGATGTGTACATGCTAGCTACACACCTTGTATCCACTTTTCATGTTCCAAGTTGGCCCGGTCAACACATGGTGTGCAATAAAAACACCGCATGCTTTTAATTACCCGACACATCTAGATACAATGCACATGGGTATACGACGTGTGCTCTGGCCGCACGCTATGTAACCCAGCTTTATCGGCCAAAGATTTGACACTTCCTGATGGCATCTTCGGTCATTCTTCATTTGTTATTAAATCTTTAAGAAAATGAAACACTGAACAAACAAGATTAATATGTTGATAACATGTTAATTCAAATTGGATTAAAGAAAGAGTAACATGAAATGAAATTCTAACCACGATTGCGCATAGATTAACAATCAAATAAATAATTATAAATTTAAACGTGACCGCTCTGATACCATTTGTTGGTTCCGGGGGAAACGGAAGCGTTGCGGTGGAGGGAGATATATTAAAATTTCTTTTAATTATCGTTGCCTGAAACCAAAAGTGAAGATCTTGCATGTCAAATTTATAATTAATTTATTCAATATCTGAAGAAATAAATACTTGGACTTAGGAACTTTCTTCATTGATGATTGTTGATCGTCCAAAAAGGCTGTTCGGATTGTCTTCGTCACGCTTGTGAGGATCCAAGGGTAGAATCCCTCTAGCGGCGATCCACACATGCTTCAATGGTCTTCGAGCAACATCACTCATTCTTCGGGTGCTAGTGCGGTGAATCGAATGTCTTGCATTGTTCGTTCTTAAGCGCTCGTTCTTTAGTTTTGAAGAAATTCTCTCATAGTTTTCTCATTCTTGAGAGGGAGAGAGGAGGAGTCGAGAGAGAATTTGTTGTGCGCAACAATTCTCTATTCCCAAACTTGAAATTGGTTTCAAATGTTTTACATAAAAGACATAGCCATCTATTTATAGAGCTAGGATTTTGGTTGCAAAATTCAATTATATAACCATTAAATATAATTATAACCATTAATGAAATCCCATGCCACATAATAATAATAATAATAATATTATTTTGTGGTGCGTCAACTTGCGCAAAATGGATAAGTAATATTTACCGGCTCATAAATAATTATTTTATCACCAAACATGGTCTTGGTCCGTTCGAACTCCTGCATTTATTGAACACTTGAATAAATATTTTATTCTATTAAATAAATATTTTATTCACAAACTAGTAAATAAATATTTACTAAATATTCAATAAAATAAATAAATATTTCTTATTCACAATCCTGTGAAAAAATATTTATTTAATTTATGCGATCAATATAATTTGAATAAAATTATTCCCCATTATTGAGAATATTATTTATTCTATTAATTAAATTCAAATAGAAACACTTAGTGTGTGACCCTTTAGAATTCTTTCTCATTGGCATTAGACGTGCTTTCCTAAAGTCTAAGATTACTGTCTAGCAATGGGTCAAGGCACCCATCACAACGATGACAACCACATACGAACACTCACTGTGTAATATAATCCATTTATCACAATATCTCATCAAGCAAGTTTCATGAAAATTTCATCAATATATATGCTCGATACACCATTCTTTGACTATTTGAAATAAACTCATCATTACACCATGACCATGGAATTTAGGGAGACAGTTCTATTTTAATCAAAGGGCCGAGATTTCAACTTCCATAAAGATGGAAGAGACAAATACTTCCTCAACTTATCCACTAATAACATGTCATTCATGACGCATCCAACGTACCTTACTTCCCATCAATTTATGGCATGACGGTTTTCATTTGCAAATCTAAGTGCGCGAGTCGTGACATGCATTAATGATAATCTTAAATTCTAAGGACCATTACACACACTCACAAATAGGAATATCTGATGACACCAAAACATGTGGAATTCCTACTGGCGTGTCTATTCTCATAATCTCCCATCTTGGAGATTACCAAGTGCGAACTTCATGAGAAGTAGTCTCATATGCTTATGAGTACTCACACCTGACGGTCTATATACTATGTATCCCATCATAGTATGTTATTAAACCGTAGAACCATGTTAAGAATATTGTCATAGAATTTCAAGGTTCTCATAATAGCAGGGAACTACTATGAACTTATCAATACGACAAATACTCTAGGACATTATTACATTAAAGTCATGCAGAAAAATGAACAATATGTAATAAGATGTTTAATATTTAATAGATCAAATATTCATGTAATCAAAGTACAAACAGTTGGTTCTAAGACACCAACTCTAACATGTTGATAATGACTATTAATGAAATTCAAATAACGGGTTCAATGATAATAATTTTAAGGGAACCTCAGATGAAATATTCCTCTGGTCTTAAATATAGATATGATAGAATATATATCATTACCATACAGTGGTGTTCTAAATTTGAATACAATCGTAACCAATGACCATTAATGATTTGTGATTATTGAAATGCTTAAGGAATGGAGTATGTTTTTTAGAGAATAAGATATTCAAGAAGGGTTCGATCACCCCAAAGGTTACACCACTATGCATTGAACACAATCTCAGGCCAAAGGGATGCGATGGAAGATGGATTGAGAATATGATCACCTTAATGAGATAATTTGTTTCATGTGATGAAATAAAATTTTATAAAACAAAATTGTGCCTATGGAACAATTTAAGACCATGTATAGGGGGAAAATAGATTTTCTCTAACTTCTTCTTGGACCAATGGGTCTAGTTAGCCTAGATAGAAATTTTCTAGGTTTATAAGGTGGAACCCATAATCATTGTGTCATCTTTATTTTATGCTCCATATTTTTCCTAATCCATGAAAGGAAATGTCTTAACAAGGGTAGACTCGAATTTTACTCAGGACACCCATTACAACATTTTGACCTGATAAGCTTTTATGTCTCGTTTACTTATTATTTAAAATCATGAAGTATGGAAGATAAAGGGATGAAGTTTACATTCATACATCTCTGACCAATAATGGATAATGTTTATGGTCATATAACATTAAAAAAAAATAGAATAAGTTTAAGGATGTATAGATTTGACAAAAAATGGATGAAGTCTATGGTCATATAACTTTGACCATCTATAAGATGACATATCTAGTGATAAGGGAGAAACTGACCCTACATGGATGAGGAATTCAATGCTTGACATGAAACATGGCCGCATTGGAAGAGATAACCTGATATGAATGATATTACCCATGCCAGTGTGAGTGATTTTGAAGTGGAGGAAACAACATATCCTATGATAATAGGAATGAATCCATACAAAGTTTTCCTTAAGGATATGTTATCCCAACCTATATTATAATACATAAATACTTAACATGAATGAGGAGGCCATACATTGGGAGAGGGGTTTGAATCTAATGAAATTTATAGCTGGTCCTAAGATAGATAATTCAGGCATCACTATGTATTTTGAAATAGAAAGAATCCAGTCACACATAGCTATTAAGGAGAAATCTTAGGACAGACTTGACTCATATACAGTGGAGTAGTATGATGGTCCTTACCCAAAAGTAAGTCATGGAAGGGGAACGTTCAATATGGTTGATAGAGACCCAATCCATTGAATATGGTTCTTGAGAATGAGGACGATTTTACCCTATCATGGGGTTAATGAAAATGGATCCACACATTGAGGACTCTATCATGGATTTGGATCTCATGTAGGGTGATTAGGTTATAAAAAATTGATTTCTTCCCGCACATTAAAGGAAATGTGGGGGGTTTGCATGTTGTGCAACTAGAACTCAACTATTCTATAGTTCAAGGTTATATGATAAGGACCTTTATATAGTGATTTATGAAAAGAACTAACACATTCATGAAATGAAATGGATTCATTTTATTATCAAGTTAGCATAGAAAACCTAGTGTGGAGTTGTGAAGTTTCAACAACCTAGATGAAGTGGGGTTTGGGAAGTGTGGAACTTTTTGATGAGTCCAAAATAGAAAATATGAAGGTTAGAATGTATCATGTAATAACACAAATCAATCTACTCATAGTTCATAGAAGGGAATATGTTGTCCTTGTGTAGGTTTAAATATAAGAATACCTAATGTGAATGAATAGACCATATTCTTATAGGGGTTTGTTGTTGATAAAATTTATGGCTAAGTCCAAGGTAGGTGACAAACATCACTACGTATCCTAGAATAATGGGAATATATCCACACATAGTTCTTATAGGTTCTTCTACATAGATCCACCTCAAGATCACGAGAGAAAGATAATAATGGCTTCATCCTAATGTTAGGTTTTTGTGATCAACCCAACATGAATTAATAAGAGCTTGAACACCAAGTTTAAAACTAATAGGATTTGTGTCTAGAACCAGGTTGATACATTTGGGTGTAATTATTTATCAAAAGATAATATAAATCAAGTCACATATAGTTATTTATAAATGGGTATTTTTTCTTGAAAATATGTCTCATATATAGGTGGAACATGAAAATGATAGTTATCTTTGTGTGAGAAGGGAGGAAACCTGAGATGCATGATGTATTGACAACAAGATAAACTAAAATGGTTCCTTATAAATTCATGGCGATGGAAAGACCTGATGGAAGATCGTACAGGTCACATCACCTTGGAAAAGTCGGACATGAAGATGGAATTTGCAGTTTTTCTTGGGCTTGGAGATCCACACATCTATACATATCCCGAGTAAACATTAATCATGGAAAACATATTTCTAGTAAGGGAATTTTTGTTCCATGTTAGGTGAATCCCGACATTATGATCAACCATTTAGCCATAGACACAAAATTCATAAGGAAAGAAAACCTTCATCTAGATTAAGGTCACACCTGGGGGTATTTATTTGTAAGGTTCCATTATGTAGAACTCTCCATGATATTTATGGTCATATGGTATGGAATAATCTTAATAGTTCAAATTCATATAGGATTGACTTCTAAGTTATGCATTTTAACATCCCGTGATAAGGAGTAACATGTCATGCATTTTATAGTCATGCATCAAGGACATTGTTGTCTTGTGGTTTGTGGATACATGGTGAGGACCTTATATATCTTGCATGAAACTATGAGAATTATTTCTTGGGAAACCTTTTATTAATATCATGTGTTATATTCTATCCATGCATGGTAATCAAGAAGTAATCCCCATTGGAGTAGACTTTACATATGACATAAAGTCCCTCCCATTTTGGTTATAACATTGAAGGTATCTTCCTAGTTATCATGGGAGTTCTCAGAGACAACACCAATTCTCCTTGGAAGAATGATCAGAGGTGAACCTTCTTATTGAATGGTCACATGAGTTGATTCTGGTTAACCTCTATGTTGTGAAATGTGTATAAACTTCTCTCTTAGAGTCATCCAAACTCATCCAATTATATTTGAGATCGCTTATCTCAGTCAACTGATTGTATAAATTGTTGTGAAGCTAGGGAAAAGAAAACTCAACAAGTAGGACTACCTCTATCCCATATACAATAAAATAAGGGGTCTCATGGGTTGTTATTTTATTGTCCCATAGAGTATGCATGAGTTTGTCTAGACCATAATACTAATTTTTCCACTATCTTATGATTTATATTAGGTAGTGTTTTATGGATATACTCTATCTATCCAATCACCACTTCCTAATAGCATGATGAATTATCTGACTGGATATTATACTACTCTTATTTCCTAATCACTTTGAAATCATAAAAATTAGTTCCATTGTTCATCAAAATTGTGTGAAGGACACCAAAACCAATAATGATATTAGACTTCTCAAAATTGATTATATCCCTTGTATCATATTCTTTAAAAGGCACAAGTTTGACCCATTTAGAGAAGAAATCAATGGTGATAAGGATAAACATGAATTCCATGGTTGTGGACGGGGTTATGAACCCTTGACATATATTCCTTATATGATAAATGGTCAGGAGTATTTAGTATTATAAAATAACTTCAGGGATCGATGAATGAATTTTAAATGATTATGAAAAGAAACACTTCTTGTTGAAATCCATGTAGTCCTGCATCATTGATGGCTAGGCATATCCATGCCTCATTATTTAACAGGAGAGCATTGTTCATGACTTGTGGGTTTTATAGGCACTAAAAAAACTACTATATATATATATTAGAGAGAATTAATCTTCCTTTAATGCATATGAGGATGAATCCGTTGTACCCTCATTTCTGGAGGACTTAGGAATTTATGCTGTCGTATAGGGTAAAATTTTATACCCATCAATAGATTTATTCCTTCTTGGTTTGATCTGATGAGAGGGACCTATTTTGGTGGTAGTATGATATATGAGACATACTCCCAATTGTGTAATTAGTTTGTGAGGATAATGCCTCACATAGATCTAAGGTTGTGTCGATTTAATTGATTTCATACATATCATTGCTGATGAATGGAGAGACCATCCTATGATGTGTGATGTGAATGAGTGTTTCTTTCTGAACTTTATCTGCTAATGTTGTTGTTTCATTGGCCAGTGTATCTGATTGGGTTCTCTATGAACATATCATATGGGCCACTATTGGTTCTGAGGGGAAATCATACATTATCCCTCATACATGATCAAGAAAGGGAATCAAGTCTTTTGTTTTGATTTCATATTCACTATTGATTTTCTTAACCACAAACTTCGAGTCACCATTAATGTTTAATTGGAAAACTGGTAACTTTAGGGCTAGTTCCAAGCCCACAATGAGGGCCTACTATTTTACCTCACTGTTGGTACATCCTTTTGACAGTAGGAAGGAGTAAAGAAAAAATGATTTCATTTTAAAAACAAGTATAATCCCTAGGAAGACCCTATTAAACTTCAAAATTTTCATTCGTTGACATTTTGGGACCTTAAAGGAACCATTGATGTACATCTCCCATGATCAGTAGGTTTTGTGGATGAAAAAAATTCTTTTTCATGGAGTTTTGTGTCCAGTAATAACTTTTTTTATAGGATTCATTGTGGGAACTGTATTAGTTATTTTCATTTCATTACATTCTGAGACACATTGTCAAGACCCGTCCCCCGGGGCCCATGCCGTGACTACCCCAAGCCCACCTTCCATAGGCCAGGGGCTGGTGACAAGCACCAAAAGGTGTATCCCCTAAAACGGGAAGGCGTTGCCTTTATAAACTGTAAACTCACACAAACCAAGTACACAACTAGATACAAGCACAAAGTAAACTATATAGTAAATAGGGTGCGTACAGAAAGTAAAGGGGCTAGAATACAAGCCCAACTGGAAAGTACAAGAAAAACTGGAAAGTAAAAGTAAAACTGAGTATAGCTCCTGTGAACACCTGCCTAGGTTCCTACCTGAAGGGTAGGTACAACTCTCGAACGATCGTCTCTGCAGATCACCTCGTCAAAGGTCCACCTCTGAGCAGTCTCTAGTCTAGGTACCCTCGTCCTCAGTCAGCGCTGTCCGTCGTCTCCACCAGACACAACAAGGTGTGGGCGTAGCCTGTGCAGGGGTGAGTACAACAATACTCAGTAGGGACCCCGAGACCTCCGAAGGTCTCTCAAATACACAAAGGATAAACCACCTTAACATAGAAACAACAGTCAACCCTACTTAGGTATATGCCCATACATATACCTAAATTATCAGAATATACCCACCTCACACAGGAGGGAAGAATACCACACGGGTATCACCAAGAAGATAAAGAATCAGCTTAAACCAGGTATACAACTTTGAGAAAAAATATTTTGATGCTGACCCACATAGGATTGCTATGAAAGATGATAGCCAGCCACATGATTCTCTAGGGATAATAACAAGTAACATCCCTAGTCACAACGTCGAACACCTCGGCTATTAGAGAAATCCTCCTCTATCGAGTACAGTGGGCCTGCTGCGTCACACAGAGGCGCTTCCCACTAACCTTGGACTACTAAGGCACTCATTCTGTCGAGTACCATGGGTCTTCCATGTCTCACAGAGCCACTCCCCACCGCAGGTCTACCACGTCACACAGAGGCACTCCCCCTCGTGGCCTGCTGAGGTACTCCTGTTGTCGAGTACCGTGGGTCTTCCGCATCACACATAGGTTCTCCCCACCATGGGTCTTCCGCGTCACATAGAGGCGCTCCCCACTGGGCCTGTTGAGTCACTCCAAGTCGAAAAGGCCAACAATTGTCAAGTCTCAGCCAGTTGTAGGGTTCCGTACGTAGCACGCTTGGGAGAATCGCTCCCCAAGCCATAGGTCATAACTCAACCACCCCAAATTCCCACAAATAAGTATCCCAAAGGTCCGTCATGTCATAAGGGACCCAACACAAAAAATGGCGCGTCAATCAGATGCCTGGTTTGTAAGTTATTAGCGTTTCCGCTCCGAGGGCCCGGTTGACTTCGGGGTCTGATCCAACCCGATCGTACCCCAACCTTATCTAATAATAACACGGAGTATACCAAAAGGACCGTCTCAATCCAAGGATTCCAGTGCCTCAGAATATTCATCAAACAGACGTCTGGTTCTAAAGATATGGTTATAAAGGTGAAAATGAGTCTGGATGGGCCTGGGTCCGGTCCGACCCAGCCGGACCGACCCGACCCGACCCAGTCGGACCGACCCGGTCTGGGCCGACCCGACTGGTTTGGGTCGACCTGGCTTGACATGGGTCTGGCCTGGATGGATTGGGCCTTGGCGGGCCCGACCCGCAAAGGGGACGGTCCGGTCCGGCCCGCGCTGGGCGTGGCCCGGTGGTGTGGCCGGGTGGCGTGGTCCTCTAGAGATGGCGCCGAAGGGGGGGGGAGAGAATCCCCCCTTTCGTTGGGAACACCAAAGGGGAGCGCCTTTGGGTGCTGCCACATCACCCGCGGGACCGAAGCGGGTCCCGCCGAACTGCAACGGCCAGCCAGTGTTCCAGCCGGTCCTCCTCCCAGCGGTGCAGTTGTGTGCTGCTGCTCCACCGCGTCCGGTAAGGCCAGCCGCTCTTCGGCCTCCGCCATGGCCAAGCGGCAGCGATCTCCTGCTCCTCCGGTGGCCTGGACGCGCGCCGCTGCTCCGCATTGCGGCCGACCGGATGCTGGCCGCCACCTTGCCCCGCCGTGACCGATGGGCCGTGACTTCCTCATCATCCGGCGGCGCGGACGTGCGCCACCCTTCCTCCCTCGCGGTCGGCCGGGTGCTGGCCACCACCTCCTTCCGCGAGCCATTGCGACTTCGTTCCAAGCCTGAAAAATAAAACGATTGCATATTCGCGATCCTTGGGTCAAGGGCTCCGCGTCCATATGTCGCGCTCAACAAAATATTGCGTTTCCGACATCATTAAATATTTGGTGTTGAAGAACACATGAAGAACACATGAAGAACGCGCGAAGAATCAAAGATAAGAGGCAAGGTATATGCGCAGGAAAATGGCCATATTAGTTTGTCCATCGTCATTGTGAAAACCAGAATATGAAGAATCTATAAATAAATTCAATCATATATAAATAAATCCTCTACCTCGATTTTCTGATGGAGGTGGCGCGAGGAAGAAGACTAAGTCGTTGAAGTTTGACGTCGGCGTTCGTCACACCCGCAAGACTCTCCAAGGTCGTTCCTCATTCTTTGATTCCGGAAGTCGTTCTTCTTTGGAGGGTTTCCTTTATTGGAGAAAGTTCTTTCCAACTCTCCAAAGCTCTCCTCTTTTGCCAACGATTCTCCCACGAGAGGTGTGGTTCCAAAATTAATAAAATTAATTTTACTAATTAATCAATTGATTTGTTGGCACATTAATTGGGGAATTCCAAGGGTTACCCCATATTAAAGAGGGAGTTCAAGGGTCAGGTGGTCCCCACCACTAATTTCAAATGGGAGGTTTTAAGCTCGGGTGGTCCCCACCTCTAAACCCAAAAATGGAGGTTTCAAACAAAATAAAATAAAAGTTTTTTTATTTTATTTTATTTTTATACTCCCACAAAAAGCCGAAAAACCAACTTCCACCCTCGACCTACTACAGTCGAGGTGAAGGTCTCCTTAAGAGAATACCGACGCTGCAAGTTCAACGGTGTCCTCAGATTTCAATTTCGAGCACCGGTTCAAAAGTTACAAAAACCTGCTCGCATGTTTACTGAACGTACCCAAAAAAAGTTCAGAAATTCATTTCGGGCACTCCAGGCCTCAGAATCATGTGTCGTCAATTTTCTTGGACTCGTAATATTTTCATATAATTAAAAAAAATTTACATGAAAAAATATGGGTCTTTAAATTCTTCCCGCCTCATGGATTTGCATCCCCGAAAGCCACAACATAATCTAGGGAAAACAGTGGGGGTACTGAGCACAAATCTGAGCCTCCTGCTCCCACATTCTCTCTTGGAGGTTCATGTGCTGCCAACGAACGCGCACCAGAGGTATCGACCACCCATGAAGGACTCTCTCCTATCGATCCTCAATCTCCACTGGAACCTCCGAAAACGTCGCCCCATCGTCGATGTCCAACTCGCCCCAATCAATGATGTGCGAAGGATCATGTACGTATCTCTTTAGCTGGGATACATGGAAAACGTCGTGCACCCGGTGAAACTGAGGTGGAAGAGCTAAGCGGTAAGCCACCTCGCCAACTCTGTTGAGGACCTAAAAGGGTCCGATGAACCTTGGAGATAACTTGTCGCGTCGGCCAAATATCTACAAACCTCGTCAAGGTGAGACCCGTATAAAGACATGGTCACCATCCTCGAACTCAAGAGGTCTCCATCTCCTATCAGCATAGGATTTATGCCTACTCTGTGTAGTCTTCATCCGCTCCTGGATGAGCTGCACCTTCTTTGTGGTAGCCCATACTATCTCTGATCCCACGAGTGCTGACTCCCCTGGGTCATTCCAGCACAGTGGTGATCTGCAAGGTCGCCCGTACAACGCCTCGAATGGTGCCATACCGATTGTGGAGTGATATCTGTTGTTGTACGCAAACTCCACCAAAGGCAAGTGATCCTCCCTGCTGCTGCCAAAATGAAGGATGCAAGCACGTAGCATGTCCTTGAGGGTCTGAATGGTCCACTCTGTCTATCCATCCATCTGAGGATGGAAGGCGGTGCTCAACCGAAGCTGTGTCCCGAACGCATCCTGCAACCCCTTCCATAGCTAAGAAGTAAAAAATGCATCACGATCGGAGACAATCGTAGATGGAACTCCATGAAACCATACAATCTCCTGCACGTAGAGGAATTTCAAGCTCTCTACTGATCCCTGCTCTCTGATAGGCAGGAAGTGGGCCGACTTGGTGAGTCAGTCAATGATCACCCAGATAGAATCATGACTCCTGGACATGCGTGGAAGTCCTGTCATAATGTCCATGTATATTCCATCCCACTTCCATTCTGGCACCTCTAGTGGCTAAACTAAGCCTGCTGGAACCTGATGCTCTACCTTCACTTGCTAACAAGTGAGGCACTGTGAGACAAACTATGCCAATGCTTTCTTTATTCCCGGCCACCAGTGCTGACGCCGAAGGTCCTGGTATATCTTTTCCACTCCTGGATGTACTTCTAGAGGGGATATATGGAACTCTCTCAACACTTCCTCCCTAAGCGCCATCGGTACCATAGTACGCCCTCTAAAGAGTATGATGTGCTCCACACCTTCAGAAAATCCATTAGGTGCCTGTCCTGTGTATATCTGAGCACATCGAGCCTCGCAGTCAGCGTCCCCAAGCTACGCCTCCCTGACTCGCTGAGGGAGCGGGGGAGTGACTGTCAGAGACTGAAGATAAGCTGCTCCATCTCGATCCACGTAGGATATCTGGAAAGTGGCTAGCTACTCCGTTGCCTCACTCAGCAACTGTATACCAGATCTCCTGTTGAGTGCATCTTCTACTACATTCCCTCTTCCAGAAGTATAGACTATCTCGAAGTCATAGTCCTGGAGGAACTCAAGCCAATGCCGCTGTCTCAGGTTCAGGTCCTTCGGAGAGAAGATATACCTGATACTCTTGTGATCAGAGTAGAATGTAAAATGTTCACCCATCAAGTAGTGTCGCCAAATTTTCAAGGCGAAGACTACTACTGTTAGCTCCAGGTCATGGGTAATGTAGTTATGTTCATGCTGTCTCAGCTGTCGAGAACTATATGTGATTACTGCTCGCTCCTGCATCAGGACACATCTTAGATCGGTCCCTGATGCGTCACAGTAGACTACATACCCAACGCCCTCCTCCAGTAGCCTCAAGATGGGGGCACTCATCAGTCTATGCCTCAGCTCTTGAAAAAGTCAGGCACAAACCTCCGGTAGTAATCAGCCAAACCTAGAAAACTCCGCACCTCCGTCACACTCCTGGGTGGATCCCAAGCAAGAACAACCTCAATATTCGCTGGATCCACCACAACTCCAACCTCCGAGATAACATGTCATAGAAAGTGGAATTCTCGTATCCAGAACTGGCACTTCGAGAGATTACCATAAAGATGGTGCTCTCGGAGTGTGTCCATAACTATCTCCAGATGATAGGCATGCTCCTCCTCCGTTGCTGAGTATATCAGGATGTCATCGATGAAGACTACCACAAAGTGATTGAGGTATGGCTGAAAGATCCTGTTCATGAGTCCCATGAACACTGCCAGGGCATTAGTCATGCCGAAAGGCATAACCAAGAACTCACAGTGGCCATACCGACATCTGAAGTCCGTCTTCTGCACATCCTCATCTCGTACCCTAAGTTGATGATAGCTTGATCTGAGTTCTATCTTTGAAAACCATCATGCTCCCTTTATCTGATCAAGGAGATCATCAATCCTCGGTAGTGGGTACTTGTTCTTCACGGTCACTTGGTTCAGGCACCGATAGTCTACACAGAGTCTCAAACTCACATCTGCCTTCTTGGTGATCAAAATCAGGGCTACCCAAGGAGAAACACTAGGACTAATGAACCCCTTTCTCTACAAGTCCTATAGCTGTACCCGCAGCTCTCGAAGCTCCACAAGAGCCATCCGATATGCTGGTGTAGATATCGGTGCTGTCCCGGGGTACCAGTGAATGTAAAAGTCTACCTCTCTGTGAGGAGGTAGACTCGGAACATCACCAGGAAAAACATCAGCATATTGGTCCACCACTACAGGATAGCTCGGAATCTAAACATCAATCGCTCCGAGGGTAAGGCTTGACAACTAATGTGTGATTGGATTCACCCTCCTTCGGGTAAGTCCATCCCGTGCTGCAAAGGTTCCCTTCTCACCGGTGAAGGAAAACCTGGTCCCATCCATGCGGACACACCGCACTTTGCGCCTAATATAGTCGATCTGAGCATGGACTGTGGATAACCAGTCCATACCCAAGATGATGTCGTAAGGCCTCGACGCCGCTACTAAAAGATCCCAGCCAAATATCCTACCTCCTAGAGTAAGCTCACACTGCCGGCACCAGTGCGTAATCATCGAATCTACTCCCGTAGGAGTCTCTAGCCGTAAGGATCGAGCCAACGACTCTATCAGAATCTCTGAGCTCCGAACGAGGGCCATGGCAATAAAAGAATGACTGGAACCTGAGTCTATAAGTACTGCAGCTAGGGTGTAGTAGACACATATCGTTCCTCATATCATCTTCAGAGCGCCATGGTCATAGGCCTCAACTGCCTGGAGTAAAGCTCGTCCCTATCCACCTACTCCCTGTGGTCGGGGTGGACCTCCTGGTGGTGGTGGCGGTAGAACCTCAAATTGGTTCCAACCGCCTGCTGCATGGCCTGCTCCTCTGCCACGCCCACTTCCTGCCTGCAGACCTCCTCGTTCAAATCTTCGCCTCTACCCAGGTGGTCTTTTGACTGTCTGCTGGTCGTTTGTATGACGGGTCGGGCAGTCACGAGCCATGTGACCCTGCCCGCCGCACGAGTAACACTATATGATCCTCTCCTGTCCTGCTCTGCCTTGAGAGCCTCGCATCAACGACCCTACATCTTGCAGTCATCCACCTATAGGTCTGGTTCTCTTGGACCTCTGCGTCATCTGTCTGCTGCTAGCTACCGATGACTATGCTACGTGTCGTCCGGTGGTGGGTCTCGCTACCAGTGAATGCTCAGCAAGCAAACTCTCCACTAAGGGTGCTCTCTCTAACAACCCCGCCTATGTCGGGATGCTGAGAGAAACCATTGAAGATCTAATATCTTGTCTAAGCCCCTGCTCGAAGGTCTGGACCCTGAAGAAAGGGTCTTGCACCGTATCAGTGGAGTAGCGCGAGAGGTCGGTGAACCTCACTGAATATCGAACCACATTCATGCTACCCTGTTGCAATTGGAGAAGCTCCTGTATACGCACTGAGCATAGGGTCGCTGGGACAAACTCTGCCCTGAAAAGGCTCTCGAAGTCCGCCCAGACGAGAGTCACCTCGTCGTGAACCTTGAGCATCAAGCCCCACCATCTGCCTGCTGCTGCCTGAAGAAGACTGGTGGAAAGGATCACCATGAGATTGGATGGTGTCCCTACCTATCTAAAGACTCTAACCACGACCTCCAGCCAATCCTTAGCCACCTGTGGATCTGTCTCTCCCTGGATCCTCGGTGGCCTCTGGCGCTGGAACTCATGCAATGCGCTCAAGCGACGTGCACCCTCTGCTGCTGGGGCTGGTGGCATCGGCTGCCCAATGGGTAGTGGTGCTGCTGGTACACCACCCGATGGTACAACTACCGTAAGGGGGACCTGTATCGAATCCTCGTCGCTCGGTGGGTTGTCATCACGTACTCTACCCGGAACCCTAGCTGGATGTCTGTGCAGAGGCATCCTGAAAGGAATAGGTGCGCCACAATTAATAAGTTATACTAGGTGAGATGACTCAAAGAGATCACAAAAGAAACTTTTCAAAAATATATATGCATTCATTGTTTTCATGAACTGAGTCGGAAATCAGAGGTTAGGGCCCTGGTGTATGGATACATCGGCCGCCACACCAACACTGGACTCCCCGAACTGAAAACCACACTCAAAAAACTTAACACTATTTCTCCACACAGAAAAGATTAGAGTCATAGTTCTTTGGTAGAACCAAACTCCTCTGATACCAATTTTTCATGACCCGTCCCCCGGGGCCCGTGCCGTGACTACCCCAAGCCCACCTTTCATGTGACAGGGGATGGCAACATGCACCAAAATACGTATCCCCTAAAATGGGAAGGTGTTGACTTTATAAACTTTAAACTCACGCAAACCAAGCACACATCCAGATACAAGCACAAAGTAAACTATATAGTAAACAGGGTGTCTACAGAAAGTAAAGGGTCCAAAATACAATCCCAACTGGAAAGTACAAGAAAAACTAGAAAGTACAAGTAAAATTGAGTACAACTCCTGTAAACACCCACCTAGGATCCTACCTGAAGGTTAGATACAACTCTCGAATGATCATCTCTACAGATCACCTCGTCAAAGGTCCACCTCTGAGTAGTCTCCAGTCCAGGTACCCTCGTCCTCAGTCAGCGTTGTCCGTCGTCTACACCAGACACAACAAGGTACGGGCGTAGCCCGGGCAAGGGTGAGTATAACAATACTCAGTAGGGACCCCAAGACCTCCGAAGGTCTCTCAAATTCACAAAGGATAAACCAAAAAAACATAGAAACAACAGTCAACCCTACTTAGGTATATCCCCATACATATACTTAAGTTATCAGAATATACCCACCTCACACAGGAGGGAAGAATACCATGTAGGTATCACCATGAAGATAAAGACTCAACTCAAACTAGGTATATAACTCTGAGAAATAGGATTTTGATGCTGACCCACACAGGATCTCTATGAAAGCTGATAGCTAGCTACATGATTCTATATGGATAATAACAAGTAACATCCCTAGTCACAACGTCGAACACCTCGGCTGCTGGAGAAATCCTCCTCTATCGAGTACAGTGGGTCTGCCGCATCACCCATAGGCGCTTCCCACTAATCATGGATTGCTAAGGTACTCCTCCTGTCGAGTACCGTGGGTCTGCCGCATCACACAGAGGCGCTCCCCTCCGTGGGTCTACCACGTCACATAGAGGCGCTCCCCACTAGACATGTCAAGTCACTCCGAGTCGAAAAGGTCAGCAGTCGTCAAGTCTTAGCCAGTCGTAGGGTTCTGTACATAGCGCGCTTGGGAGAACCGCTCCCTAAGCCATCAGTCATACCTTAACCACCCCTAAGTCCCACAAAGAAGTATTCCAAAGGTCCGTCACATCATAAGGGACCCAATGCAACAAACATCGCGTCAATCGGATGCCCGGTCTGTAAGTTATTAGCATTTCTGCTCAGAGGGCACGATTGGATTCGAGGTCCGATCCAACCCGGCCATACCCCAATCTTATCCAAAACTCAAGTGGAGTATACTAAAAGGAACGTTTCGATCCAAAAATTCCGGTGCCGTAGACAGTTCGTCAAACGGATGTCCGGTTCTCAAGATATGGCCATAAAGGTGAAAATGAGTCTGGATGGGCCCGGGTCCAGACCGACCCGGTCAAACCAACCCGGTCAGACCGACCCGGCCTGGGCCGACCCAAACGGTTCGGGTCAACCCGGAGACCAACATGGGTCTGGCCTAGATAGCCTGGTCCTTGGTTGGCCTGGCCCGCTGGGCATAGCCCGGCCCACGCTGGGCGTGGCCCGGTGGCGCGGCCCCGGTGGCGCTGCCCGGTGGTGCGACCCAATGGTGCAGCCGGGGGGCGTGGTCCACCCGAGCTGGCACCGAAGGGGGGGGGAGCGCCCCCCATTCCATTCAGAACACCAAAGGGAAGCACCTTTAGGCACTACCACGTCACCCGTAGGACCTGTGCAGGTCCCACCGAACTGCAACGGCCAACCGGTGTTCTAGACGGTCCTCCTCCCAGCGGCGCGGTCGCGCGCCGCTGCTCCACTGCGGTCGGCATGGCCGGTCGCTCTTCGGCCTCCACTGTGGCCAAGCAGCCGTGACCTCCTGCTCCTCCGGCGGCGCGGATTCGTGCCGCCACTCCGCATCACGGCCGGCCGGATGCCGACCGCCACCCTGCCCCGCCGCGGCTGACGGTCCGCAGCTTCCTCATCATCCGACAGCGCGGTTGTGCGCCGCCCTTCCCTCCTCACGGTCGGCCGGTGCCAGCCACCACCTCCTTTCGTGAGCCATTATAGCTTCGTTCCAAGCTTGAAAAATAAAATGACTGCATATTCGCGATCCTTGGGTCAAGGGCTCCGCATCCATATATCACGCTCAACAAAATATTGCGTTTCCAGCTTCATTAAATATTTGATGTTAAAGAACACATAAAGAACACATGCAAAAAGCACATAGAATCAAAGATTAGAGGCAAGGTATATGCGCGGGATGATGGCCATATTAGTTTGGCCACCGTCGTTGTGAAAACCAGAATATGAAGAGTCGATAAATAAATTCAATCATATATAAATAAATCCCCTCACTTAATTTTCTGATGGAGGTGGCGCGAGGAAGAAGACAAAGTTGTTGAAGTTTGATGTCGGCGTTCGTCACCCCCGCAAGACGCTCCAAGGTCGTTCCTCGTTCTTTGATTCCGGAAGTCGTTCTTCGCTGGAGGGTTTCCTTTGTTGGAGAAAGTTCTTTCCAACTCTCCAAATCTATCCTCTTTTGCCAACGATTCTCCCGCGAGAGGTGTGGTGCCAAAATTAATAATATTAAGTTTACTAATTAATCAATTGATTTGTTGGAACATTAATTAGGGAATTCCAAGTGTTACCCCATATTAAAGAGGGAGTTCAAAGGTCGGGTGGTCCCCACCACTAATTTCAAATGGGAGGTTTCAATTTCAGGTGGTGCCCACCTCTAAACTCAAAAATGGAGGTTTCAAACAAAATAAAATAAAAGTTATTTTATTTTATTTTATTTTTATTCTCCCACAAAAATCCGAAAAACCAACTTCCACCCTCGACCTACTATGGTCGAGGTGAAAGTCTCCTTAAGAGAATACCAGCACTGTGAGTTCAACGATGTCTTCAGATTTCAATTCCAAGCACCGGTTCAAAAGTTACAAAAACCCGTTCGCACGTTTGCTGAACGTACCCGAAAAAAAGTTCATAAATTCATTCTGGGCACTCCGGGCCTCAGAATCTTGCACCGTCAATTTTTGCGGACTCATAATATTTCCATATAATAAAAAAAATTACATGGAAAAATCAGGGTCTTTACACACATACTAGATATCAAACCACTCAATGTGACAATACATCATGATATATGTATAATTAGAATCTAATGACTGAGGAGATATTTGAACGAATCTGTAACACCCATTAAATGAACTACCTGTTAAATTGGTGGTATGAACTATAATATAATATACCATTTTAACTTACCTGTTAAATTGGTGTTATGAATAGTACTAACCACATTTAAAAAAATATGTATAAATGTTTTATATAATTCAAATATATTGATAAATAAGTAACCAATTTTTAGTTAAGACATCTTATGCTTCAAAAATATGTTTTCTTCAAAAATGGTTATTATTGTATTTTGTGTCCAGAATTTATAATTAATTTATAACATTTTTATAAATTTTATTTGACAAAATGAACTTAAATTTTGAAATCATAAAACAAAAATTATCTTAGGGTGAATTTTTAGGAATTTTCTGAAAAAGTTGAGTTTTGGATGAATAGTGAAAATAGTTTTTTCTAAAAGAATACTGTATTTTTTTCTAGTATTTTCCAACATCCATTTTGATTTGGATTATTTTTAAAATGTTAGTAGTTTATTTTTGTTAAAAAATTTATCAACATTATACTTGATCTTGGTATAAAAATACTATTAGACTTGAAAATGCATTTTTCAAAAAACCATTTTTAGTTGCGTTTTTCATTTTTATATTAAATTAATTACTATCATTTATAGATATTGAATCTTGAATAATAGATTCCAAATTTGGAAACATCATTTCCAAATTTATTAATGAGGGAAATTTTATTTTTGATCATTATGAATAGTAACTATGGTAAAAATATTACTGCCTTAGTAAAATTGATAAAATGGGTAAATAAAGGTTAAACTACCTGATATGACCGCAATTTTTCACCTCAATTCATTTTGGATTAATTTATTTTGACCCTTATAACCTTAAGATCAAAATTTAATTGTTTATGGTATACTTTTCCATGAATATGACTTAATAATATTTCAATCCTTAAAAAAATTCAAGGTTTGTCCCTCCCCCCATATAAAAGGACACCCCCTATCTCTTATTGACACCACTTTGAGCTACATATATTGAAAAAAATCCTTCTCAATTATCTTCTAAACTTCTCCTTGTATGAATTATATATTATGGAATTATTAAAATACCACTCCAAAGATCCTTAAGAAGGGATCTAAATGAGGTATACTGAATAAGAGGTTATCGTCTAACCCACCCGCATTCAATTTATATATTCTTATAAATTCTCTAAATCTATGGTATCCATTCTAAAACAATTTATTAAGTATCATATATATACTAAATTTTTATTATGATGATATATCAACCATTTTCCACATCCTTTCCATCAAATGGTCAATGAAAAGTATCACTCGTGCCTACATGTGGACTACAACCATTGCATAATGATATGATTCATTCTACATCACCATAATTCATGGTTAGTTATTATAATGAATTTTATGTTTATATTTGATATTTATGAAATAATTATACCTATATAATTATAATACATTATCTACCTTCTTACCTTTCCATCCATTAAAAAATGATGACATCACTCGTCCATACGCGTGGACAACCACCTCTACAAACTGATGTTATTTGTTTTTCAGTTATTATTTACATGGAAGGTAATAAAGATAAATTTAATGAATATAAATCATATATATGATATAATTACGATTCTATAAAGTTGAATTATTATTACCTTTCTTTCTTTCAAACTATAAAAAAGTGGAAACATCACTCGTGCGTACAAACTATTGTCTCCACTAAGTGATGTTAATCAATTTTCATCCCCGTTTTATATGAATAATTATAAAAGTGTATATGATGAATAAATATGACACTTATTACTTTATTAAGATTCTATATACGATTAAACCCTAACCAAGGTGTAGGTACCAGAACCATCTAACTGAAACATACATGAAAAACGAACTAGTTATCAACCAGAATAGTGATTTTAATAAAGAATTTTTAATAAACGGGTGATAAGATGTTATAAGTAAATCATATATTATAATATATGTATGAATATGGTTCTAAAATATATGTATAATAAATCTATATTTATTATACAGGATATTTGAACATGTATGAAGCAATAAAAGACTCGAGGTAATGGGTTTATGTTTCAATCCCATTTTAATTGATATTGTTTATTCTTGAATTTCAATTGAGGAAATTATATAATCCTTATTTGATAAACCCCTTTCATTTATCTTATAAACTAGTTATTTCTGGAATTTTGAAGTTTTAGTACCATTTTTCTCTATTTGTCACTCAAAATGGGTCAGAAAATGTTTTTAAGAAAAGATGACATTATTTCTCCTCTTTTAGTTCAAAAACCATTTTATTTCATATCAATGTTTTCTAAAAGTTTTTCAAGAATTTTTTCAAATATTATTCAATAATTTTTTAAATCCAATTTTACCCATGTTTTAATTTTTACAATTTGTTTTAAAAATAATATTCTCTTTATTTTCTAAACAAATTACTTTTTACCGAAGGAGTGAACACAATCAATTTTTTAACAATTATGACATGAAAACAATTTCCTACCATCATGACCACTTAATGACTTGAAGATTTATTTAAAATATTCCATTTCACTTATTAAAGATATTTTTCCCATAATATTTTGGTAATATTTTTATTTTAACTAAGTGATTTGAAAATGAAAAGATTATTTTCCTTAAGAAATATTCTAACAACCTCTTAAAGAAAATTTTCATCTATGATAACATCCATTAATGTTAATTATGCTATACATGGGATATGATCAAATGATACCATCTTTATTCTTTATCTATATGGTTTATGATTATTATGATGATGTTTTTATGACATATATTTATTTTCCATGGGTTATGATATAATAAAATGTTTATGAAATCCATTTCCTTTCCATGGGATATTATATGATGATATGATTATCATTTTATGATGTTATGGCATAGAAATGTGTGGTTTTCATTTTGTGATAGATGAGCCTAAAATTATATTTCCCTCTAATGAATTTGGTAATGATAGATATATCATGAGATAATAAGAAATAGAATTGGGAGTGAACCTAGTTCAATAAGGGAATCAGTTCACAATGATAGTCTTGGGTATGAAACTTGACTAAGGATATGATGGAACATGGAGTGAACCCAATCCACTATGAGAGTCTTGGAAGTGATCCTTGACTTAGGTAATAATTTTATCTACTTATGTGTATGACAACAACTTTTTACTTATTCTTATGACGTGTTATCATGACTTTTGATTGAAAATTAATGATTCTACTCACTTATGAATTTTCTATTTTTCCATGAAGAATCCTTATGTCATGATTTCTGATTAAGGATCTTTGACTGATTTGTTATTATTATTTCAATTTATGATCATTTTATCATTTATTTACAATTATATTATTCTATTTTATGATCATTGATTGATATCTCTTATGTTTATCCTTACCGAGAATCCAAACTCACTCTTTCTTTTGTTTCTTTTCCCTAAGTTATGAAGAAAGGTTTTAGGTAGGGTATGTCTAAGAAGTGTAGTATGTGAGAAGATATTTGTGGTACATGTTGAAGACCATTCATGAAATAAGATGATTATGTATCTAGTCTCTAAATACACTAAACCATTATGGTTATGGCATGGATTGTAATGTTATATAATGAATATTCATCTAAAATGATGTAATATCTATGTCTGTTGTTAGGGCCAATAGGGGCCTATATACCCTGAGAGGGGGGGTGAATCAGGGTATGGATATTCTTTTTCAAAGTTCTTTCTACCCCACTGGATCTTGACCTCTTTGTTACAAGGGTCACTTTGTTTGCATTTGTGTGGTTACTGTGATCACTTGTCTCCTTTACCTGATGACGATGCTTTGAATGCAATGCAGGGAAGTAAGAAGGCAGACACAAATATTTTTACTTGGTTCACCGCTAAGGGCCACGTCCAAGGAGAATATGCCGACAAGTTGCCGGTTCGTACCAAATTCCACTAGACTTCACTAGCTGTGGATTACAATGTTCGGGCTAGATCACTTCTATGCCCAGGCTCACTACCTTTACAAGTTTAGGGTCAGCTCACTGCTTTCCAAAGGGTCACTCCCTGTTTCTCTCTCTCTGGATCACTGCCGGTGGAGAGGATCACCTTCTTCCTCTTCCTAATCTCACTGCTCTTGGAAGGAATCCATTCACAGTTTATAGACCTGTAGGTCTCTTCATTTGCATGAATGCATCTTTCTCTGTGTGTAGATGCTCTGTTGAAGTACAACTTTCACCCGAAGATGAATATATCTTTGCACCGAAGGTATCGGGCAAACTTCCAGCTTCCACGTAGTCCGAAAAACACTGCTGGAACACAACCTTACTTGGCGCGCAAGTCTACCTCGACGTGCAAGTATCGGCGCGCAAGTCACAACGGGCGCGCAAGTCCTCCTCTGACACTTGCGCGACTCAATCTTCCTTAACCCCAAACTTGCGCGACTCTCTTCCTTTTATGCCCAAACCAATATTGGTGCGCAACTGCCAACCGGCATGCAACTTCTAACACCGATGCACAACTTCAACTTCTGGCGTGCAAGTCCCACCTGCGCAACCACACACACCACTTGCGCAACCACCACACCTGCGCGACGGGAGCTCTGATTTCTCAAAGTGTTGAACTCCGTTAAAGAATGAGGAGGGGTGGTACAGTATTTATAGGCAATCTGACCACCCTGCGCGGTGGCGCGCAAGTCACCTACGTGACCCAGTTGCGGCGCGCAAGTCTTCTGTCCTTTTGGACACTTGCGCGACCAACTCCCAAACTTGTGCGAACCTACTTCCTTTTCCATATTTTGATCTTATGATCTTGAAAAACATATGGCGCGCAAGTTTTATATTCTCCAAGTCCTCAGCGCGCAAGTCCCTTTGCCAAAAACACTTTTCTTCATTTGCCGATTTTCAGGCCCAAAAATTTGGCAAACACTGGAAAACGGCGCCACCTTGTATCTGTTCTTTTGTACCACCTCCAGATCATCCATTCCTTTTATCTAAATTCTTGAATCAAACATGGATCGTTGAACTTAGCTCTTGAACTCGACATTCCACCATGAAATCCTCTTTGTCAACAAAGTTGTATGTCATCTTTTTGCTTTGTCAACAATCACTACTCAGATGTCCACTTTGTCAACAAACACAATCACCTCAAAAATGCTTCAATGATACCTTGAGGTATTTTTTCCCAACAATATCCCCCTTTGGGTTTGTTGACAACTATTCCAAAACAAAGATACTTCATTGATTCTTCATCCTCCATTCGCCTCATTGCGATTCTGATAGCGATCAAGGATTTACTCAACACATACTCTAAGCCCACATGAGCAATGCTCGGCGTGAGAAACAAGAGTAAATGAAAAGTTCATCAATGAATCACTTTATCTCTGACATCCACTGTTGACACCAAACTGATACCAATTTGTACTAAACTGATACCAATTGTTGATGAGCTTGTTGGAAGACCAATGTTTGGTTTGGAAATATTCTTACCACTGTCCAACACCACTCTTCTGCTTTTATCACGATCCTCAGCTGTCGTGATATCTATTATTTGATCGATCACTTCTAGCATCGGCAGATTTAATACACTCCCCCTTTCTCATTGCTCCCCCTTTCTGGCTGCTCCACCTGTCAGCTTCTTCCTGTATCTGTCATGATTTCTCAAATAGTCACACTGTCTCCCCCTTGAACAATCACTATTTTCTCCTCCTTTAACAAACACTTTTCACCCCCTTTGTCAACGAACCCAAAGGACACTCCTTTGTAGTCTGTAACATAGTAGAGAACACATATCAGCATATTAGGGAAAACACATCATACCGCAGGGAGAGGGGGAGGATCCCATATCCACACTATTTCAAGTGCGGGGAATCGACTAAACTCCCAGAGCCAGTCGATGCCTTTCAAATGCTTCCTTAGGTAAGGCCTTTGTCATAATGTCTGCAACCTGTAATTCTGTAGGCACATACTCCAACTTCACAATGACCTGCTCAACCTTCTCCTTGATGAAATGATACTTGATCTCAATGTGCTTTGTCCTGGAATGATGGACAGGATTTTTGCTAAGATTTATAGCACTTGAGTTGTCACACTGGATTCCAATCAGAGACTTCACTTCAACTCCCATATCTTCAAGCTGCTGCTTCATCCACAATAACTGTGTGCATGCTTGAGTGGCTGCAATATACTCAGCTTCTGCGGTGCTTAATGAAATGCAATCCTGCTTCTTGCTCAACCAAGAAATACATAGTCCGCCAAGATAAAATGCACCTACAGATGTTGATTTCCTGTCATCTGCTGAACCGGCCCAGTCTGCATCAGTATATCCCAATAATTCTGTCTGAGACTTGTCGTTATATGTCAGCCCGAAGTCCACTGTGCCCTTGATATACCGAAGTATTCTTTTCACTGTGATCATGTGACTTTACTTGGGATTACTTTGATATCTCGCTGCTTGGCATGTGGCGAAAACAATATCAGGCCTTGTTGCAGTTAAGTACAACAGACTTCCAATGATTTGCCTGTATTCGGTGATATTAACTGCCTTGCCATCCTCTTCTTTTGATTAATTCAGCCGGGTAGCAACCAGAGTCTTCATTTCTTTGGAATTCTCCATTCCAAATCATTCCAAAACCCCATTCACATATTCGGATTGAGAAATGAATGTTCCATTCTTTCCCTGTGTCACATGTAGAAAAATTATACTGCAACGACTAGGAATAATTTGATTGTCTCCAGCATTGCAACCAGTGCAAATGTCTCATAAGCTTCAATATCTTCTTTCTGAGAGTATCCTTTGCACACTAGCTGTGCTTTGTTTCGAATCACTGTGCCATCTTCAGTCATATTCTTTGAAAATACCCATTTAGTCACGATGACATCCTTATCAGCTGGCCTCGAAACAATCTCCCACGTCTGATTCTTCTCAATCTGTTTAAGCTCTTCATTCATAGCCTGAACCCAGTTTTCATTTCCAGCTGCATCAGAAAAACATTTCAGCTCAACCTGGGATGTAAAAGTTGTTTTCTGCAGTGATTCCAATCTCCTTGTCTGAGCTAGAGCTGACAAATCACCAATGATATTCTGCATGTCAATTTCAGCTCATCTCGTTGACTATTGTGCAGATGAGGATTTTTCTTTTCTAAATCAGCATTAGTCACTTATGCTCCCCCTTTGTTGCTTTCCTCCTCATCACGTTTATCAGAAAATTTCTCACTGTTTCATTGTTCAGTGGAATCATTCCTTTCAACTACTTCTCACAGCTTCTTGGTATCCTGAAAACAGTCAGCTGATACCATAATGTTAGATCAAAATAAATAAGCATGAAATGATTGATTATTGCTGCTTCACCTTCAACATATCTTCCCTCCATAGATGACACCTGGTTCGAGTCATTCAATCATTGCATTGATGGATCTTGAATCTGATTTTCTTATTGAATTCTCCTCAATGTTATGCAACACTTCCTGGGGTTAGGCCCACTTTTTAGACCCATAACCATTCTTCTTCTGCTGCATCATTTACTCTCATATAGCACTCGACATTGATCTCTCAACAAAACCTCTAAGCCTACTGAGTTAGAAACTCGGTGTAGGAAACAAGAGATAGAGTTAGTAACACAATTAATTTATATTGCGCTCTGTTGCTCCCTTTCTTCTTCAACTTTGATACCTTATTTGAGTCAATCAAAACACTAAAGCATATTACATTTCCACTTTGCATCTTTAGATGCCACTTCCCCTTGGATCGTATCTCCCTAAAACCTGAAACAGATCAATCATCAGTTAATAGCATTTATATACATAGGGAGAGGGGTTTGTTTTCTTCTAGACTCCTCAAGATGAGGATTTCGGTTGATCCTGACGGGTCAACCATTTGATTATTTCTTGGAGGGCATCACACTCCTTTCTTGCTTCCTCCAACTGCCTAACCAACTTCAACTGTTCTGGCCATATGACTAGGCATTCATTGCCTACATTCTGAGCCTTTTTCTGATATGTAGATTTGGTAGGCTCGGCCTTTCTCACCGCTTGGGGTATAAACCCGCTAGTACACATTTCCTTCTTTGAGGTTCTACCAAAATTCCATTTTCCTTGATTATTTCTCTGAGTAGGAACCTCTCTATTTGGCATCTTCCCTTTATTCTTCTCCCATCTTAGGGGTCTTCCTCTTTCCTTCACTTCTCGCTAAGAAACACGACATGTGGATTTCTTGATGCATTCTTCATTCATCTTTCTTTTATCAGATGTCTGAGTCACCACACTCTTTTTCACTAGTGGTGAGTCCTCTATTGAACATTCATTCTTCTTCATCACAGCTGGAGTAGATCTCCCATTAATCTTCCAGGTTTGTTCACATTCTCTCCTTGAGAGTGGTTGTAAGTATGAGAGAGGAGGTGATTGATACACCTTTCGTTCATCTCCATGTGATTCCCCTGAGGCTCTAAGCCTATTTTTCACCTTACCACTTTGTCTCCCAGTGTTTAATTTATCATTATGTACCACTGGAGTTGGTAATATCTTTCTCGGGTCTTTTTCCATCCCCGTTTTCTTCTTGCTGCACTGTCTGGCCAAATGCCCATGATCAGAACATATGAAACATTTTCTATTAAAGTCATACCTCATTTCATCACTTCTCTGCTGAGATGTTGATGCAATTTGTTTTCTTCTTCTAGCATCAATCTCCTGAGCATCCTGACACATACGCATGGTGTGTCCCATCCTTCCACAGTAATAGCATCTAATGAATGTTCTCCTCTTAGAAACTCTGCTCTCTGATTTATCATGATGCTTCTTCTTGTTCTCATATTTAGTAATGTCTCTGTTTTCACAGCCTGAAATGTATTCCAGAGCCTCTGAACAGAATCTTGATGTGTGTCCATGAATCCCACAGAAATAGCACATGTCATCACTACTTTTTTTAACTGTCCTTTTAGGCCTATCTCCAGCACCTATAGGATTTCTTTCACATCTGGAACTGTTCACAGCTCTCTTTCTATCTTGCACGGGAGGGGATTCATCAAATCTGATACCGGCTTTTCCGAAACTTGCTGGTCTTTGAGCTGAGAAAATATTCTATTGTTTCTCTTCAGAAATAGCATATTTGTTCTTCATTTCATCATCACTTGTCGAAGGATGATCAAATAGAAAGTGTAGGGCATCCTTCATTTTTGGCATTCCTCTAGCATTGGATTTCTCCAATTTATTCTTTACTGATTCTAGCTCTTCTTCCAAATTTTGATTCTTCATATCCCTTGATTCAAGTTGGACATCATGTTCTCCCTTGAGAAGTTTCCCTCTACCCATCTCATCTTCCAACTCACGTGTCATCTTATCCAACATGTCACTCTGCTCCTTTACTTTCAATTTTTCTTGAGAAATAGAATCAGAACAACATGCATTCTATTTTTGTAGAATTTTATTCTTCTGATGTAGTTCGGATAGCTCTGTAGTTAGATCTGCATTTTTAGATTTCAAATTCTGAATCTCATATGAGTTCAGATTCTTCTCCTTGTCACCAGCTTTTGATTTTTCCACCTTTTCAGATTTCTTTTTCAATTCTTCATCTTGAGAATCATTTTTCTCCCTCAGATTAGTAGCTACATCAATAAGCCTTTGATTCAAGCCTCTTAGCTTGTTGATCTCAGTTCTCAGTGCTTGGATCAGAATATCTTTAGATTTAACTTCTTTGGTGTTTCCAACGTCACTTGGAATATTAGGTTCTTCGATGCACTAGAATTGATCTTTCTCTTTTCTATTCAAGCTATCGATCTCCATTTTCTGTTCTTCAATCTTAAGATTATACTCACCAACTATTTCTGAGTTTTCTGGTGCTGATAACTTGAGTTCCTCAATTTTATTCATCAACTCAGACTTCTCTTATTCTTGCTGCTACATATAGAGTTTGGCATCACGAACAACTTTGTTAGCATTCTTGATTTTGGATCTCCAAACATCTATCTATTCAAGAGCAACCTCTAACTCAGCTCGCATATCTATTCTTCCTTCAATTTCTTCTTCTGTTTCAGTATCACTCTGATGCTCATGTACTTTACTCATTCCAACATCATGATTGAGTGAATCAATATTTTCCCTTTCTGATTCATCTAAGCCTTCCTTCAGCAAGCTGTTTGATTCCTTTAGTTGAATCACACATTTTCCATATACACTTCCACACTGAGGAGTACCACCTGACTTCTTCTTATTCTTGGATGTTTTTCCCTTTTCCATGGCAGATTGAGATAAGAGCAGACTGATTCCTTATCCACACAGATTGACTACACCAAGTTGGAGCAAACAAATATGATAACAGCAACCTTCCCTCTGATACCAATTGTTAGGGCCAATAGGGGACTATATACCCTGAGAGGGGGGGGGGGTGAATCAGGGTATGGATATTATTTTTCAAAGTTCTTTCTGCCCCACTGGATCTTGACCTCTTTGTTACAAGGGTCACTTTGTTTGCATTTGTGTGGTTACTGTGATCACTTGTCTCCTTTACCTGATGATGATGCTTTGAATGCAATGCAGGGAAGTAAGCAGACAGACACAGAGATTTTTACTTGGTTCACCGCTAAGGGCTACGTCCAAGGACCATACGCCGACAAGTTTCTGGTTCGTACCAAATTCCACTAGACTTCACTAGCTGTGGATTACAATGTTCGGTCTAGATCACTTCTATGCCCAGGCTCACTGCCTTTACAAGTTTAGGGTCATCTCACTGCTTTCCCAAGGGTCACTCCCTGTTTCTCTCTCTCTGGCTCACTGCCGGTGGAGAGGATCACCTTCTTCCTCTTCCTAAGCTCACTGCTCTTGGAAGGAATCCACTCACAGTTTATAGACCTGTAGGTCTCTTCATTTGCATGAATGCATCTTTCTCTGTGTGTAGATGCTCTGTTGAAGTACAACTTTCACCCGAAGATGAATATCTCTTTGCACCGAAGGTATCGGGCAAACTTCCAGCTTCCACGTAGTCCGAAAAACACTGCTGGAACACAACCTTACTTGGCGTGCAAGTCTACCTCAACGCGCAAGTATCGGCGCGCAAGTCACAACGGGCGCACAAGTCCTCCTCTGACACTTGCGTGACTCAAGCTTCCTCAACCCCAAACTTGCACGACTCTCTTCCTTTTATGCCCAAACCAATATTGGCGCGCAACTGCCAACCGGCACGCAACTTCTAACCCCGGCGCACAACTTCAACTTCTGGCGTGCAAGTCCCACCTGCGCGACCACACACACCACTTGCACGACCACCACACCTGCGGGACGGGAGCTCTGATTTCTAAAAGTGTTGAACTCCGTTAAAGAATGAGGAGGGGTGGTCCAGTATTTATAGGCAATCTGACCACCCTGCGCGATGGCGCGCAAGTCACCTGCGTGACCCAGTTGCGGCGCGCAAGTGTTCTGTCCTTTTGGACACTTGCGCGACCAACTCCCAAACTTGCGCGAACCTACTTCCTTTGCCATATTTTGATCTTTTGATCTTGAAAAACATATGGCGCCCAAGTTTTCTATTCTCCAAGTCCTCGGTGCGCAAGTCCCTTTGCCAAAAACACTTTTCTTCATTTACCGATTTTTAGGCCCAAAAATTTGGCAAACACTGGAAAACGGCGCCACCTTGTATCTATTCTTTTGTACCGCCTCCAGATCATCCATTCCTTTTATCGACGTTCTTGAATCAAACATGGATCGTTGAACTTAGATCTTGAACTCGACATTCCACCATGAAATCCTCTTTGTCAACAAAGTTGTATGTCACCGTTTTGCTTTGTCAACAATCACTACTTAGATGTCCACTTTGTCAACAAACACAATCACCTCAAAAATGCTTCAATGATACCTTGAGGGATTTTTTCCCAACATCTGTTTTTCTTGGGTTTCCACTGGATCCACACAAGAGGCTAGGTGGAACTCATGGTGCTACAAATTATGTTTCAAAATTTGCACCACATGATCAATTCAATTCAATTCTTCTCAAAATTAAAATATTGAATATCAACATCAAGGATTATCTTATTGGAATAATATAGGCTATTCTTTTTACCCTCATCATTCTATTGAGTAAGGAAGGAATTGAGGGATCGCCCCAAGGTTACCACATAGTGGATGAGAGGTTTCCCTTCTACCAATAACATTAAAAATGATTGTTGTAGAAGTCATTGTTTAAGATCATCAAAGGCCATTTAAAAGTCTTTATTCCACTAAAAGGTAAACCCTTTTATTATCAACTTTATAAAGGTAAAACATTTTCTGATGAGGTTATCTATGGAATATATGATATAAGAAAGATACCCCAGATTCATCTCAATTAATTTAGTTTTCTAGGAGGGATCATACCATGTATCACCTTGATCTTATCTGGGTTGAAATTCATACCATGATGGAATACTATAAATTTGAGGAATTACCTTGATGTTACTCTGAATGTGAATTTCAAGGGGCTCATTTTCAAACTTTTTTGACACAATTTATTGAAAAACATCTCAGGAATGTAAGAATTATCAAAAAATTATTGAAATTTGACCACAAGATCATCAACCTATCACTCCATAGTCTTCACTAGAAAGGAATTGAAGATATGATGAATGATTCAATGGTATGTGGAACAATAATTATTTATGAAGAAGGAAAATACATGATAATCATATACACCTTGTGGTGTCCTGAATGTGTCTTCCTCCCCAACATTGGTGGCCATTTAGATTTTTTATAGCTTGAATACCCTTACATGAGTGAGAGGCTCTGGAATCTGGCCATTACTTTATTTAGTAAACCCATGAATGGTACTAGTAAATCATCCTTTGAAAAATTCTAGTTGATATCCCCAAATTCAATTAATACACTAATTTTCCCATTCTTATTATTGATATGAATGATTTAAGCTATCCATTATGGATATTAGACCTCATATATGATGTTAGATTTGATGAGTTTATATACTTCAGCCTCCACTTTATCATCATGAATTGGATGCATTCCCTTTTCCACTTACTTATAACCAAAGTGGAAATCAATTAGTCCCAAATGATGGGATCCAACCCAAGTATCTCTGGGTAGTTTAGTATGAACATGTATTAGTGTTTCTTGAGGAAGGAGATATACTTATCCAGTTCTTTAGGAGTCATAGTGACACAAATCAATGGTGGAAATTGATCTTATTTCAGACCCATATTTACCTATCTGAGTTCATCAACGGTAGTCGAGACCCCCTCCTCATATGTCAGAAGAGAATCCTTAATATCATCATCCTCTTCATCATCGATAATAGTACAAAAAGGAATATCATCCTGAGATATGGGAGATGATATAAGGGCCTTATTATCATCATTGGGATAACACCCTTTATAAAACCCCAGAATTCCTTATTTTAAAAAAATTAAATGGGATTATTTTGAGACCAAGTGATGAGATGACGTGCGATTATGAGGCCTGGAGTGACCGAAATGATCCATGAAAAAATGTTAAGTTTTAAATAGTGCACGTGAGCAGTTTTCTTGAAAAAGTGGAATAAATCTTAAATGGGTTTCTGAATCAGAAATCTGAGGGAACCATTGCATTCAGGATGGTAGATTTACTATAGGTGTGACTTAAGTTTAGTCGGTGCAGACCACTAGTGAGAAAACTCGAAAATGGAATAACCGTAAATGAAATTATTAAATAAAATTATTTCATTTTTCAAATGCTTATAACTCACGAACGTTGACTCTGATTGGAAATCCAAGACCACTGTTGATCTCATGAGGGTATGCTTTCCTTAGGCAGAATCTAATGTTGGCCAGTGCGGGCCAACAATGGAAGTTAGTTTTTGGCCATAAATAAAATAATTAAGTAACAATTATTTTATTTTCAAATACTTATAACTCCTAAATGGTAACTCAGATTGGAAATCTGAGAGTAACATTGAGCTCGTGAGAACGTGTTACCCTTAGGAGGAGCTTAACCTCAACCGGCACATGTCGAGGGTGAAAGATAGTTTTTGAATTGCGAATTAAAATGGAGTGCATGCGTGGTTTTGGAAACTTCTAAACGGGTTCCCAGATTAAATATACAAGGGAACCATTGCATTCATAATGATGAAATTACCTAAGATTGGACCTAACGTCGACTGGCACGGGAAGAGGGAAGAATATAATTTTTGGACGTTTTAAGAAAAAAATAAAATAAACTCAAAAATTTTATTTTATTCAAAATAATTATTTCACTGCAACACAGTGATAAGCCAACTTTTTAATTCCATAAATGAAACAACATAGTGACTCTTTAACTAAAGCATAACAGATACGTTGTTTTATAAATGAAACAACGTAACGATGCAATGACTCAGCGTAACAGAAACTCTGCGGAACATTTTCTCTTTTAATGAGATAATGAGTTGGAGAATTAGAGATGGAATTTCTCTGATAGAAGGATAAGGATTTCTCTTCAATGAAGAACACTGAAAAATCAGAAATCAGTGATGATGCCTTGGAGAATGGATTTTGGATCATAGATCGATGAACACCAACGACTTCGAACAGACCGACACCAACGATGGACCTTCTCCAGGTAGGGGTTATTTTTGTTTTGACTTTCCCCATTCTTCATTTTAAAACAATGAACGCAGATCAACCCACGAACTGGTTGATCCGTGGATCTATTGTTCTTGTGGCAGGGTGCTTATACTTAGGGTTTACATCGGGGTTACCTTGTTGTTATAATCTTGAACCTCCCCCTTGTTTTAAACCTCTAACACGGAGGGTGTGGGCCGACATAAACAAGGTTCAGACCCTTCGCCTTTGTGCATTCTTGTGCATTCTTCATGGGTGCACCTTTAAAATGGCACCGAAGGAGGTGCTGCGGTTAGAAGTCCACGTCCCGCCTCCTCCAACCGTCGGCCCGAGCATTGCAGATCTTGTTTCTCTACCTCGAATGGGTGGAAACGTGCCACGATGGAATGCCGAAGGAGGTGTCATGGTCGGATCAGGCCGTGGTGGAGCAGTAGGAGCCTCCAGTACTCGGGGCGGCAGTTGGAGGAGGTGGGACGCGACCATTCGATCATGTCAGAAGAGTGGCCCACAATGTGTTGGCACGCGGTCCAGTAGGGACCATGTGAAGAAGGAAGGGCGGCCGGCTGCTTCCGGCCGTGTGCAGGCAAACCGGGCTGCAGAGCGGCCCAAGATGGAGAAGACCGACCGACCATGCGGGCTGGGCTGCAGCGCGCTGGAACCAGATGCCTCTTTGGGCATCCGGGCGAGCCAGATTGGGGCGCACAAACAGGGCCACTATGCGGCCCGTGTTGGAAATGAATCCATCCCTCTTATGCAGACCGGGATGGCAAATTAACATTGGTCTGTTGAGCGGCCTAGGTTGGGAACAAACCGACCCGCCGATTGCGTGCTGGGCCGGATGGGACCGGGTCGTCAGGCGACCCGGGCTGGATGGACCCCTTACCAAACTGGGCCACCCCAAACCCAAACCTGGTTGAGTTGGGTCAGTTTAACTGGTCTGGGTCATATGGACCCATGAGCCGGGTAAGTCGGGTCGGTCCGACCGGGCCTAGACGCAACCAGCCCCTGTTTACTAAAACACCAATATCTCTCAAACCGGGCATACAATTGATGATCCATTTATGACGTTGGAACCCTTGCAGTGAGGAGAATCTTTTGAAATACTTTAAGGAGGATTTAATAGAAGTTGGAATATAAATAATGTCTTGAGGATCTGTTTCTCCCAGAATCAAGCGCACTATGTGCAGAGATCCTACGACCGACTGAGACTTGAAGACTGCTGACAAGAGACCCTGTGTGGATCGACTAAATGTCCTGGTGGGAAGAGGCTCTGTGTGACTCAGCAGGCCCATGGTGGGGAGTGACTCTGTGTGACCCGACAGACCCACTGTACTCATCGGGAAGGAGTACCTCAGTATGATGGCCAAAGTGGGAAGCGACTATGTGTGACCCGACAAGCCCATGGTGGGGAACAACTCTATATGACCCAACATACCCATGATACTCATTAGGGATGAGTAACACAATAGTACCAGGCTAGTGGGAAGTGACTCTATATGACCCGACATTCCCACGGTGGGGAGCGGCTCTGTGTGACCCGACATACCCACGATACTCATCAGGGAGGAGTACCCCAGTAGCCTAAGGTGTTCAGTTTTGCGACTGATGGTCTTTCTTTCTATACTCTAGAGTATACCTGCATGAGATGACTCTTAGTGTACTTGACATACTCTCCTCAGTGGTGGACTTAGTTTACTTAGCGTACTCTCCTCAGTGGTGTACTTAGTGTACTTGTCGTATTCTCATCAATGGTGTACTTAGTGGACTCTTTTTAGTGGTGTACTGATAGTACCTTTCTCATACTCTCCTTTGTGGTCTTTACTTTGTGGTTTGGGGTCCCTACTGAGTATTGTGTTACTCACCCCTGCATGAGCTTCAACCTCACGTGTCGTGTCCCATGCAGGTGATCGATGCTTCGACAGAGACCTTGGTGGTCCAGGACCAGGTGGTGCTCTCTGAGACAGGAGGGACAGTTGCTTCAATGGAGACCTTGGTGGTCAAGGACGAGGTGGTTCTCAGTGAGATGGGGTAGACAAATGATTTTATGGAGACCTTGGTGGTCTGGGACCAGGTGGTTCTCAATGAGACAAGACGAACAAGTGTACTACTACGACTACAGGAAGCTAACCTTCACCTACCCTTCAGGCAGGGTCTCGAGCAGACAAACTAGGTCTATTATACTTTCCTTTGTGGTCTTGGGCTTGTATTCTATCCCCTTTGTTCTTTCCTTTGTGGTTTTAGGATTTTATTTTGGACCCTTTGTACTTTCCGTAGTTTGAGATTTGTGCATGTGTACAAGTTAAATGGAAAATGACTTCCCTTTTTGGGATATGCCTATTCGGTGCTAGTTTCCAACCCCTAGCTTATGGAAGGCGGGCTTAGGGTAGTCACGGAACGGGTCCTGGGGGACAGTTTGTGACAAAGTGGTAGAAAAGGTGGTCGATTATACCTCAAATACTAGGAGTCTGTTGTTTTGTTTTTGGGATAGAGTGTAAAATGTTTCGAGTTTGACTTTCAGATTCAGGTAGTCTAGTGTTGGTGAGGTGGCTGACGTATCCATACACCATGATATTGAATTCTTATTTTTGAATCTATACATAAAAACACCAGTGCATGCATCATTTAGGAATTGAGTGTTTCCTCATGTTCTTCTTGAGTCATAGTTAGCTCACTAGGTATAATAAATTAACCGTGGATTATCTTTATTCTCTTTCAAGATGCCTCCACACAGACAACCATCCAGGATTCCAGTGCGTGACCATGAGTATGGCCCACCGAGTGATGAGCCTTCGGTATATGGACCGTTGCTTGAGATGGCACCTTCAGGAAGTGTCCCAGCTTTTCCACCGCCTGTTGGTCAGCAGTTACGACTGGTGCTACTGGTAGAGGATGCATATAGACTCAGTGCCTTACATGAGTTTCAGTGATAGAGACCCCTCAGGTTCTGAGGCAAGACTAACCCAAAAGTGGCTAAGGACTGGCTTGAGGTGGTGAATGAGTTTTCCATATAGTCAGAGTACCATTAGATTAAATGGTAGTCCTGACAGCGCGCCTCCTACATGGCTCAGCAGGGCGATGACGGGGTTTAGATTACCCGATCTTACAATGAGGTGAATTTTCCATGGACAGAGCTTGAGAAAATATCTTTTAGAAGGGGATATTTCCATGAAATCTAAGGTCTATGTGTGCCCAAGATCTTATAAAACTTTAGCAGAATGACATGTCAATAGATGAGTATTCATCGAGGTGTATCGACCGTTCCAGGTACTCAATGAATACGATATGATCAGTGCTTCAGGGCTTGGACCTCTGAGCGATATTTTTTTAGGTAAATCTGAGATATCATTATTCCTTTGTAAATTCCTACTTATTCTAGGGTGCTATAGAGAACCATTGTGGTTTAAAGTTATTTGGATGAGCAGATACAAGCAGTGGATGTCAGCCGTGGGAAATTAGGAAACTGACATCAGTCTCAGAGACTTGGATGAGTATGAGGACATCTTTCCAGAGGATGTTCCAAGACTACCTCATTGTATATTGGTGGATTTATGCTTTGATATATACCCTGGGATGACATCTATATCTACACTTTCATATCAGATGGATCCCGCAGATCTCCGAGAGCTGAGGGTATAGTTAGAGGACTTGCAGAGGAAGGGGTTTGTAAGGCCCAGTGTTTCGCCATGGGCAGCCCCAGTTTTGTTCTCCAAGAAGGTAGATTGAAGCTTGAGGATATGTGTGGACTTCCAGCACCTGAACCAGGTGACCTTGAAGAACAAGTATACTCTACCAAGGATTGATGACCTCTTCGATCAGCTGAAGGGAGTATGATGGTTCTCAAAGATAGACCTCAGATCAGGCTATCACTAGCTTCTATTGCGAGATGAGGACATATCGAAGACGAATTTTACACATCGTTACAGCCAATATGTGTACTTAGTGATTCCGCTTGGAATGACTAACTCCCCAGCTGTGTTCATGGGACTCATGAACAAGATCTTCCATCCATACATAGACTGGTTTGTAGTGGTATTCATTGATGACATCTTAGTGTATTCGGCGTTAGAGGAGGAGTACGAGATACACCTAAGGATGGTTTTGGACACACTTTGAGAGAACCAACTCTACGATAATCTCTCAAAGTGTGAGTTCTGGATACAAAAGGTCCACTTCATGGGACATTTCATCTCAGAAGCTGGAGTTACGGTGGATCTAGAAAATATAGAGACGATGCTTTCTTGGGAGCCACCTAAGAGAATTACCGAGGTGAGGAGTTTCCTTGGGTTAATTGGGTACTATCAGAGTTTTGTACCCAACTTCTCCAGAGTAGCAGCACCCATAAAGACATTAAAGAATAAGGGAAAACCCTTTGTGTGGATAGAAAGATGCCAATAGAGCTTTCAGCTGCTGAGGTAGAGCTTGACGAGTGCTCCTATCATGAGGCTTCCAAAGGAGGGTACCGACTACATGGTGTTCTATGACGCATTAGGAACTAGGATTGGTTGTTTCCTAATACAGGGGCATGTAGTTATTTCTTATGGATTGTGACAATTGAGACCGCATGAGCAGAACTATGAAACTCGTGACCTTGAGTTAGTAGCAGTAGTCTTTGGCCTGATGATGTGGCGACACTACCTTATGGCTGAACGATTCATCATCTACTATGACCATAAGAGTCTCAAGTATATCTTTTCTCAAAAGGATTTGAATCTGAGACATTGAAATTGGATAGTGTTCCTCTAGGACTATGACTTTGAGATAGTCCATACTCCTGGAAAGGGGAACGTGGTGGCAGATACTATTAGTAAAAGATCAAGTTCACAACTACTGAATGAGGCCTCAGAGAAGTTTTCCTCACTTCAAATATCCTTTTTGGATAGAGATGAGGTAGCTTATCTTCAATCGATGGTGGTTTCCCCTCCACTCTTATAGTGAGTTAGGGAGGTGCAACTCAGAGATTCCAACTATGAGACCACACGTGCCTAGATTTCCATAGGGCATGCCCCTGATGGATATTTGAAAGGTGGAGAGCACGTCATCCTTTTAGAGGACACACTGTTGTACCAGTGGTGTTACGAGATGAGGTGTTGAGGGAGTTCCATACATTCCCCTTTTGGCAGTGCATCCAGGTGAGACGAAGATGTACCAAGACCTCTGACGTCCGTACTGGTGGCTGAGGATGAAGAAGGCAGTGGAAGAGTTTGTTTCTAGATTCCTCACTTGTCAACAAGTGAAGGCTTGGCACCAGGTTCCATCATATTTAACACAACCCCTCGGGGTACCAGAGTGGATGTGGAATGGAATATCGATGTACTTTGTGATGGGTTTACCACGTACGTCTAGGAGACACAATACCATATGGGTTATCATTGAACGACTCACCAAGTCGTCCAACTTCATAACTACCCAGAAGCATAGTTTAGTAGAGGGATCGAGATACCTCTTTGTGGATGGTTGATTCCTCTGGTGCGTGTTCGTTGGAAGCATGAGAATCTATATGACAACACATGGGAGTGGGAGACTCAGATTTGTTCCCAGTAACCCATTTTGTTTGATTAGCCCTTGTTTTGGTTTACGAGGACATAAATACCTAAAGGGGGGAGTTATTTAATACCCCATAATTCCATGATTTTTTTTAAATTCAATGGGATTATTTCAAGAGTAGGCACTGAGACGACGTGCGATTCTGAGACCCAGAGTGACAAGAATGATCTGTAAAAAAATGTTAAGTTTTAAATAGCGTACATGAGTAGTATTCCTAAAAAAGTGGAATAAATATTAAATGAGTACCAGGATCAGAAATCTGAGAGCACCATTGTGTTTAGGATGACAGGTTTACCCTAGGCGTGACTTAAGTTTAGTCGGTGCATGCCTCTAGTGAGAAAACACTAAAATGACATAACTGTAAATAAAATAATTAAATAAAATTATTTTATTTTTCAAATTCTCATAACTCATGAACTCTGACTCATATTGGAAATTTGAGACCACCATTGAGCTCGTGAGGGTAATCTTTCTTTAGGCAGAGCCCAACGTTGGCCGGCACGGGCCAATAGTGGAAGTTAGTTTTTGGTCACAAATAAAATAATTAATCAACAATTATTTTATTTTAAAATCCTTTTAACTTATAAACGGTAACTCAGATTGGAAATATGAGAGTACCATTGAGCTTGTTAGGGAGTGTTACCCTTAGGAGGGGCTTAACCTTGACCGGCACGGGTCGAGGGTGAAAGATAGTTTTTGAAATTTTTTAAGAGAATTAAAATGGCACACGTGCGGGGTTTTGGAAACTTCTAAATGGGTTCCTGGATTGAAAATCCAAGGGAACCATTGAGTCTGGAACGAAGACATTACCTAAGAATAGACCTAACCTCAACGGGTACGGGTCGAGGGAAAAAGTTAATTTTCAGACGTTTTAAGAAAAAAATAAAATAAAATTAAAAAGTTTATTTTATTCAATAGAATTGTTTTGCTACAGCGTAGTGATGATCTGATTGTTTCATTCCAAAAATGAAATAGTGCATCAACTATTTAACTAAATTGTAATAGATATATTGTTTCATAAATGAAAAAATGTAGCGACGCAATGACACAACGTAATAGAAACACTGCGACACGTTTTCTATTTTAATGAGATAACGAGTTGGAGAATCAGAGATGAAATTTATTTGAAATATGGTGAAGGATTTCTCTCCAATGAAGAAAACTATGGAATCAGAAAGTGATGACGATGCCTTGGAGAACAAATTTGGGACCGGAGATCGATGAACGCCAACAACTTCGAATGGATCGACACCAACGATGAACCCTCTCCAGGCATGGGTTATTTTTGTTTTGAGTTTCCCTATTATTCATTCTAAAACAATGAACACAGATCAACCCATGAATAGGTTGATCCACAGATCACTTTTTCTTATAGGAGGGTTCTTATACTCAGGGTTTACATCAGGGTTACCTTGTTGTTATAATCTTGAACCTCCCATTGTTTTAAAACTCTAACGCGGAGGGTGAGGGCCGACATGAACAAATCCTGGGCCCCTACGGCTTTGTGCATTCTTGTGCGTTCTTCATGGATGCACCTTCAAAATGGAGGCAAGGATGTTTTGAGGCCTTAACAAGGAAGGTGGTATCCCATGGAAGCCGGAGGCATAGGCGACATGAGGAATAGACCACCAGAGCGAACTCGGTAGTCCGCAGAAGGCTCTTCCGGCGACCGACGACAGTGGTCCATGGTGGCGGCGTGCCATGACGGCACACCGAAGGAGGTGCTGCGGTCGACTCAGGCTATGACAGAGCAGTAGGAGCCGCCGACACTTGGGCCGATGACTAGAAGAGGGAAGACGTGACCATCTGGTCGTGTCGGAAGGGCGACCTGCACCTTGCGGGTCGCGGTTCACTAGCACGCGGTCCAACTGGGACTGCGTGTAGGAGGAAGGGCAGTCGGATGCTGCCGGACACGTGCAGCCAAACTGGGCCGCGACACGCTAGAACCGAATGCCTCACTGGGCGTTTAGGCTGGATATGTCTGGAACACCGGGCGATCCGGACCGGGGTGCGCAAATGGGGCCTCTATGTGGCTTGGGCTAGAAATGAATCCCACCCGCTTCTTCAGGCTGGGCCAAAATATTAACACCAAGCCACTGAGTGGCCCGGGCTAGGAACAAACTGGCCTGCCGGTTTCGGGTCGGGCCAGATGGGACCGAGTCGCTAGGCGACCCAGCGGGCTGGACCCCCTGTCGAACTAGGCTTGGTTCAACAAGGCCCAATGGGCATGGCCTGCTGGTTAGGTCGGACCAGGGTAACCTAGACTCAAACCGGGTCGGGTCGGGTTAGTCGAATCGATTTGGGTCATGCGGGACCCATGGGCCGGGTTGGTCGGGTCAGTCCAACCGGGTCAGACTGGGCCTGGATGCAACCGAACCCTGTTTACGAAAATGCTAATATCTCTCAAATTGGGCATCTTATTGATGATAATTTTGCGGCGTTTCAACCCTCATGATGAGACAAATATTTTGGCATACTCTAAAGAGGATTTCATGGATGTTGGAATACAACGAATGGCTTGAGGAGTGGTTTCTCCTGGAATCAAGCACACTACATGCAAAGATCTCGTGGATGACTGAGACCCGGAGAATACTAACAAGTGATCATGTGTGGATCAGCTACGATGGACCAGTGGGAAGTGGATATGTGTGACCCAGTAGGCCTACAGTGGGTAGTGGCTTTGTGTGACCTGGAAGACCCATGGTACTCATCGGGAAGGAGTACTTCAATATGATGACCAAAGTGGGAGGTGACTCTGTGTGACCTAGTAGGCCCACAGTGAGGAGATGCTATGTGTGACCCAACATACCCACGATACTCATGAGGGATGAGTACCACATCAGTCCAAGGCTAGTGGGAAGCGACTCTGTGTGACCCGATAGGCCCACGGTGGGGAGCGACTCTGTGTGACCCGAAATACCCACGATACTCATCAGGGAGGAGTACCCTAGCAACCCAAGATGTTTAGTGTTGTGACAGATGGACTTTCTTTCTATACTCTAGATTATACCTGCGTGATATGACTCTTAGTGTACTTAGCGTACTCTTCTCAGTGGTATACTTAGTATACTCTCCTCAGTGGTGTACTTAGTTTACTTGGCGTTCTCTCCTTAGTGGTGTAATTAGTGTACTTGGTGTCCTATCCTCAGTAGTGTACTTAGTGCACTTGTTGTACTCTCCTCGGTGGTGTTCTAATAGTACCTTGTGCATACTGTCCTTTGTGGTCCTTCCTTTGTGGTTTGGGGTCCCTACTGAGTATTATGTTACTCACCCCTGCACAGGCTTTGCCCGCACGTGTCGTGTCCTGTGCAGGTGATCGATGCTTTGATAGAGACATTGGTGGTCTAGGACCAGGTGGTGCTCAGTGAGATGGGACATACATATGCTTCAACAAAGACCTTGGTGGTCCAGGACGAGGTGGTGCTCAGTGAGACGGGATAGACGAACGCTTTGACCGAGACCTTGGTGGTCCGAGACCAGGTGGTTCTCAGTGAGACGAGATGGATGGGCGTACTACTATGGATATATGTAGCTACCCTTCACCTACCCTTAACTTACCCTTAAGGTATGGTCTTGAGAGGATAGATTTGGGTATTTTTAATTTCCTTTGTGGTTTTGGGCTTGTATTCTGGCCCCTTTATACTTTCTGCTGTTTGAGCTTTGTGCATGTGTACAGGTTTAAAGGAAAATGCCTCCCCTTTTCAGGATATGCCTATTCAGTGCTAGTTAGTAGCCCCTGGCCTATTGAAGGTGGGCTTGGGGTAGTCATATAATGAGCCCTGGGGGATGGGTCATGACACCCTTCGTAAGAATGTTCATGTTCATCTAATTTGGATGATGCTATTAGGATGGGATAGAAAGTTTCTAGGGCCTTTAATCTTCTCCCATGATTCATGACTAGATGATTAAAGATCCCTGGCTACATTTTGCAGATATCAGTCAAACATTCCCTCGAGTAAATATGCTTAGGGGAGAGATTGATTCCTAATTTATACAAAATGATATTCACATCTCTCAGTAGTGTGTTATCAATAAGAATATTTACTTGACCAGTATATGAAAAGGTAGGTAACCATATGATTCAAACCACTAGCCAATGTAACCCACATGACCCAATGGCCCTTGGATATGCAATATTTAACTCAAAAAATTTATAAGTAGTTAACACATAGTTTTCATCGAGTTTTCTCCCTGTATTTGAAAGGGAAACTTCTTGGATGTCTAGAGAAGTAGTATAAATTAAATTATTTACCATTAGGCACTTAACCTCCATTTATATACTGAGACTAACAAGATGTATATGAGAAATATTACCCTAAAATACCTGAATTTCCCATTAATAGTGTATTTAGGGATTTTTTGATATGAAGAGGGTACTACCACATTCACAAAGAGCCACAACCTCCCCAGCAAGACATTGAAATATTTGTCTTGGTGGAACACCATGAATTAGAATTTAAAAATTAGGTCTTTGAACTAGGATCTATTCCTAATATTCCCTAGGGGACCCTTTTTACTCTTTTCATATCTATAGACTATCAAGTTTGAAGGGGAAGAAGTCAATTTTATTGTATTCCAAGAATATAATGGTTTGGATCAGGATGATATTGATCCATGAACCATTATCAACCAAGTATTGATGGATATTGATTTCATCAATATTGTTGGATACATATATGATCCTAATATATACCTATATAGAAACATTAATGTCTTATTCTATTAAGAAAATGACTATATGGTATTCAGTAGTACTGGTAGTTTCATGATATTTCTTTTCTATAATAAATTTATTCTCAAACACTTAGGGGATTCAGAGAGCCTAAAAAAGAGATTCCCTAACCTCATTTGATAGGTGAATGGAATCCAATATAGATATCCAAGAACGGGTGATATAAATATTCTCCAAAATATCATAATTTTTGAATAACCTCCTGTGCTTCAGACCTTGAGGCTTGGAGGTCGAAGATGATAATACAAATAAGCCCTTCCCTTTTCTAAAAATTGGGGACTTTTTGTGGTCTGTAGGTTGGGATAAGACAAACTTCATAGATTCCAATATTTACTAGAGAACCAAATGTTTTCTAGTCAGTATTCTAGTATGATTACATTTGAATGAAACATGAAGAATTTAGGATCTGATCGATGTTCCTGTAGAGCTCGTTAGAGCACCTTCCTCTAGATTTTAGTAGTTTATATAGCCTCAATGGAAACAATGCCTAACCTTTGAGGTCCAAAATGGTTTTTTATTCCCTAAACACTATGCCCTATTCCCTGATTATGGGTGGGTATATTGGTTTCATATCATCCATCTTCATCAGTGAAATAATCTATCAATTAAATAACATTGATATATCCATATCATGACTCTTCATTTGATGATGGACCCATCTAGGGGGGGTGTTGCCCATCCTCCCAAAGATGAGGGTAAGAAGTATAGAAGAGTTTTATATTTGATTGATTACGAATAAGGGATCTTATTCCCATGAATTATTCATCCAGTATAGGTTATGTTGAATATCATAAGACTGAGATGATCAATATATCACTTCAAGATTTTCAAAGGGAGATGGGTCTACAATAATCTAATTTAGTTATTCCCTGATTTTGGAGTGTGCCTGGATGACTAATTTCCTAATCATCTACTCATCAAATTTATGTGTAAATTTTTCTAGAACTTCTTTCCAATCCCTTTCTTCTTATAGTATACTTTTAGAAACATAGGTGACATATTATGGTGGTTTAACTAAATTTACCTTCTTAAAAGAAACTATAATCTTGAGTATATCCATGAAGATGAAACAATCTTGGTTGTTATTCCCTAATATACAATGGGAGGAGTAGTATTCTAGAAAATCATTTAGGATAAACTCATTTGGTTTCTCAACCTAGGTTAATTTGATCAAGTCCTTATTTATGGTTCCTATGAAAATCTATAGGACTTATTCTATTCAAATAAAATATAAATTATTCATGGAGTATTTGAATTGCAGGCTACATTCCACCTTTTTCCCTCTAAAAAAGGAAATAGACAGTACTGATTTTGTTCATGAGGAGGCTCTATATGATAGTGGGCATAGGAATTGGAGATAGAATCAATTTTGTCTTGATTATAACGATTATAGTCTCTACTCTACTAGTATTCTTTACAAATGCTAAGTGTTTTGGAATATATTTAGATTTATATTTATAGATAAAATCTTCTAGTCACTATGTAGCCACTGAAAACTCTTGGAAACCACAGGGGTAGATAAAGGGAATAAGAACTATTTTAAGAACATATAAGTGATTTTGTGTGCATATATTCAATAGTTTCACTTGTGGAAGCTTCACGTTCAAAGAGTATGTTAAGCCTTTACATAGGGTGATGAAATCCAAAACCCTCACATTTTCACATTACATGTAATTAGAGTGTTCAAGGATAATTGTATTCCATTGAATAAAATTGAATTGATATAGGAATTGTGACACCTGACATGCCAATTTTGTTTTATTTATTTATTTAATTAATATAATTTTATATTATTTTGTGTCATCATGAGATTCTGAGAGTTTCAGGCCAGAATATTAAATTTATTTAAAGTTTTGTAGGGTTTTACGATTACCTTGAATAGTTAGTAAACCATGTGGTTCCCTTTCATTTGGATATTTCCTAGGGAAGTACCATTACACATGGTTGGTGCACGATCTATTAAATTGTGTGGACTCATAGGAGTAATCGTGTGAGGATGTTTTATATAGGTAGTTATAACCACACAATCACTACACAATTTAGTAGACTCTATAGGAAGACTATATGAATTTCACGAGTTTTTATATATTTTATATTTTATATTTTATTTCTATTAATTTATTTTATTCTTTCTCTCTCTCACTTATTCTCACCCGTGTGACCCCCTACAGAGTAGCTTCCTCCCCATCATGATTCCCCTTCCCCAATTGATCTCCCTTGCATGAACCCTCCTCACAAACGGTGTCCCCTCTACCTCACGCGTGACACCACACGTTGAGCCCCCATGGATGCACACCTCCCCTCCCTTAAGCACACCCTTCCTATGGTGATTTACTCATGTATTCTAAGTGATCCATGGTTGAACACCATAGGTATGGTCTATGCTTCCCACTCTTCCTTATTTTCTTATTATTTATTATTTCCCATCACCATGATTTGGTTTATCTAAACCCTAGGGTTGCTAATATTTTCCAATTTTTGGGGTATTTATGATTATAGGGTTTGTGTGGTTTCTTTCTTCCATGTTTGGGTTTACACCATTGAAGGAGCCATGTTCCGATCCATTTTCCATTGATTCCATGTGTGTTTTCCCTATGTCAGGGCTATTAATTTTAGAACTTTAGGTTACTTCCTTTCTAAAATTTAGTTTTAATTTTATATGATTGTATTATACATGTTTATTTTATTTTAACATTGTATTCAAAGGAAGCTATGGGTTTTAAAATTTTAAAGAAATATATAAATATATTTTTATTAAACTATACCCACCCATTATTTATTAAAATTCTAAAATGGATTTTAATATTTTTAATTGATAATCATAACAAATATTTAGAGTTTTCAAGTTGTTTTCTTAAAGGTTTTACATTAAATTTAATTTGTTAAAATAAATGATAAGCATGTATACATTATTTAAAGGAACATTTTAAATAAATTGGATGGTTTAAACATAATTCGACCCCATTTGGGTCATATGTTTAATTAAAGAATTATTTTTTACCTTTAAAAGGCTTTATAAATTTAGGGTTTTCTTCTATATGGATTTACAAGTTTGAATTTCAAAATGATGTTTTAAAGGGTTGTTTTAGAAATAGTTTTAAATATTTAAAAAAGGATCAGTATCTTGAGTGGATTTCCAAAAGGCCTGTTTTTCAAATTTTAATGGTTATCAAAAGGTGATCATATGTGCAACCATCGTTATTCTCTCTTTAATTGACTCACCTTCCATGTGAGGTTTTTGATGAAGTGGATATATAGGAGATTTCTTGTGCCTGGTTATGTACTTGTTTTGATTTATTTCCATCTCTTTTATTTCTTGGGTGTTGTTCATATAAATTATAGGCCACTGAGTTGATTCCTAGATGAGTGAAAAATATATTTTATCTTGCGTGTCTAGCTAGAGAGTGACTGGGTTGCTGAATGAACCTTGATGGTTCCCCATGGTAGCTTTGAGCTCTTGGGTTGATGTTGGTGTCCAACTAGTTTGACAGAACTAATGGGACAAACACTTTCTTGTAGGTTGAACTATGTTACTTGTCTCTAGTTTAGGATAAATTATTTTAGTTCCTATTTTATAGACAATGAAACATACCACTTGTTTTTTTTGTTTTTCTAGGGGATTCTTACTTTGTACTTTATTTTATTCCCTATTGGTTATGTGTATTGTGAAATCATTATCCTACTTTCATTTATTATTTATATTTCTTAACTTATGGTTACCATTAATTTATATCATTATTTGACCATGTGTTTAGATTTTTTCATCAAAAATAGTTTTTAAAGAGTAAATGGAAATGTGTTTAAGTTAAAGGATTTTATCTTGGGTTTTAAAATTGAATTTCAGAATGTGTTTTTTGGAATGAAAAATAAAAATGGAAAATAATTTTTTGACTTGTATTTCATATGATATTGAGAATGGGTTTTATAATTAAAATATTCAACATGTGGTGAGTTGGGTGGTAGTATACTAGGTATTTTTATGCTCATGCCTTTTATGATGACCCATTATTTCATGTAGTTTTAAAAAAAATTCCTTAATAAAATTATTACACTGATCATTCCTCAAGACATTTTGAGGTGTAGGGTCATAGAAACTTGAACATAATACATGGAATATGTAGATCATATAATAAAAGTTATTATTTTTTAACTCTCTCAAAATAATTCTTTATTATGCCATCATAGATCACCTCACTACATAGGATTTCTTGGGGACATTTTTCTGAAGAAAGGGGTGAGCATAAATCCAAGTAGAGCATAAAAAATAAAAAAGGGCATAAATGAACATCATGGGTAAAAAATGTGGCATAATAGAAGACTTAGAACATAATGTGAATATTCATAACATGATTATAAGAACATGAGGTATAAAATGATCAAAATCACATGAGACATAACTTGGAAATGTGGCTGCAATATAAACATGACACATTCATATTCATATCATGAAAGTTCATCACTAAGGTTTCATAAAAGAAAATTACCAAGGTTATTCAACAAAGGTATCATAAAACATTATGAAGGTATACTGAAAAGGTATCATAGACATGTAATATCTAGAGATCACTTCTTTACCCAATGCATTGTAGTGTTTTTAGGGAACATCCTTCATATAAATATAATTATGCATGTCGTATCAATCAAATATCATTTTAACATACAAGTGGGGAATGTGGGTATAAAAAAGAATGTCCCAAATAAACCAAATAATGTTACATATATATGGATACCCTTGAATGATATTAGAGTTGGGTATTTACAACATAAAAATATGACATGGAAAATAAAGGAATGACTTTGATTGCATGAGGGATATACAAAAGGAAATATGAAATCTTATAAATAAGAGTGAAAGATAGTATATCATTAATAGGGAAATATTTTTATATTAAATGGGTCTATTATGAACACATGGAAGTATATTAACATGGAATTTTAAAGGCTTGCAATATTAAAATATTAAATAGAAAATCAAGGATTGATTTTGATAACATGAAGAGTATACAAAAGGATTATGGAAACTGGTTTTAATGAGAGAGAATGAAAGTATCTAATCAAAATGGAATCATTTGAAGATTAAATTGGTTTATTATATAATTATAATCATATATAATTCAAAAATATTAAAACATTAAATTATTACATTATAAATCATGGTGTGATTTTGATAGCATGATAACTATACAAAAGGATTGTGGAAATGGTTTAATGAGAGTGAATAATAGTATCTCATCAATAAGAAAACATTTCTATAGTAAATTTCCTGATTATGGAAGCAAAATAAAATGGAATTCAAAATGTTTATACTAATAAATATTACATGTAAAATCATGGAGTGATTTTGGAAGCATGATGCCCATAAAAAACATTATGTAAATGGTTCAATGAGAGATAAATAGAGTCTTTAATTAATAAGAAGTCATTTGGATAATTAAGGTGTTGATTATGAACACATTGAAACATAATCACATGTAATTAAAAATTTCAACTACATGAAAATATTACATAGAAATTCAAGTAGTGGTTTCAATAGCATGATGATTGTACAAAAGGATTATATAAATAGTTTAATGCGAGAGGATGATGGTATATAATAAATAGGGAATAATTTAGACAATAAAGTGGTTGATTATAAAAATATGGAAGTATAATAATATGAAATGTAAATGTTATTTAAAAAAAATAAGTACATGAATCAAAAGGAGGAGGAGAATAACCCTTAATTTTCTATGTAGCTTCTCAATGCTTGGGGAGGACTCCTTAGAAACTTAAGAACTCATTGGGAGGGATTTAGAGAGTTACAAGGAGGGGATATTCCTAATAAACACCTTTGGGATGGAGAGATATGAGAGAATTGTGGGGGGAGTGAGCTCCTTTTATAGGTGAAAAGATGGGTTTTTATGGAAACTAAAGATAGGTGATGGGTAAGAATTAAATCACACGGGTGTTAGGTGGATTAGGTAAGTTAAGTGAAGAATTGGTAGGTGAGACATGTGGGTATGAAATTCACACCCAAAATTTATTTCTATAAGGTGTATTAATTATTATGTATTCAAGATACTCCCTTTACCCGTTTTTACCCTTATTCATCTTGATTAAAAATTAATCATGGTAATTATATTACTACTAAAAAAAGATGACACTTCTTGAAAAATTTCAACATACTAAATTAGAATTTGGGATCTATTTATCCTAATTCAATTTCTAATATGAAGTCATTAACATTTAAATTAAAACATATAATGTCTAGAAAAACCATTTTTCCAGAAAACGACTCTTTAATTATTAAGTTTTATTAATATTAATTAACATTAAATTCCAATGAGTGTTAATTTAATTGAATGTAATTTTAAACATCATTTTAGTGTCATAATTTAAAAGGGATTAATTTAAAATAATTTTTAAAAATTATACAATAATAATATATATATCCATGCATTTTTTATTATGAAAATAATATATTCCAAGAATAAAATAAATTTATTACATGGTTAGTAAATACTATTGAATAGATTTTAATTTATTTTATTGTCTATTTTATTAAAAAATTTCATTAAAAAAATTATTTAGTTATAATATAATAAAATAAATAGTATATAAAAATGGATTTTTTGGGAAAAACTTATTTTACGTGTAAAATGATTTATTAGTTATTTAGCTATACCAATTGAATTTGATTAATGGATTGCCAATATTTTTATTTGTATATAAATTTAAAAAGATCTAGTTACAATTATTTTAACATGCTAATCCTACAACTAATTTACAATTATTATATTAATTTTAATAAAACATGTTCCTGTTCATCTTCATTCAGTTATGCATGTGGAGAATGATAATGTACACATTAAATTTATTTAATTTCAAGATATATATATATATATATATGGTAAAATCTTATGGAGTTACATTAACGCCCTTAAAAAATTTCACCCTTGAAATTTGTATCATACTTCAAAATAAATGGGGATATCTTTCTTTCATTGATTTTTCAAGCTCCCAAATTTCTTTCTAAATCTTGTGATTTCTCCACAAAACATTCATAAGTTGGGTAGTCTTGTTACTCAATTATTTTTCCCTTTCATCAAGAATCTATATTGGTTATTCTTCATAAAAAAGGTTACGTTCTAGTCACACTCCATTAATTTCAAGTATATGCATTGATTCTGACATATAATTTCATAGTAGGGACACATGGAAGAAGTCCTGGACATTTGAAAGATTTTGAGGCTATTCCAGTAGATATGAAACTACTACGGTGCACCCTAGAATCTCAAATGGTCTAATGTAACTTGGACTTAGCTTTACATTCTTCTTAAATATCAAAAAACATTTACATTGTGATTCTCTAAGAAATAAATGATCCCCAACATGAAATTATACGTGCTTCTATTGGTTATCAACATAATTATTCTGAAAACTCTGAGTAGTCTTTGAATATCTCTGGATTACTTTTATCTTATACATGGTTTATTTTATAAGCTCTTTTCCCAATACTATTCCTTCTCTAATATAATCCCAACATGTTAGAGTTCTGTACCTTTTCCCATAAAGTGCTTTAACAAGTGTAAAATGTTGGTCCAACTCCCTTGAAAATAATGTGAGATGGTCCTTAATATGTCCTACATTGTTTGAATAGTCCTCTCAAAATTCCCATTAGTTTGATGATGATAGGTTGTGATTATGTTAACTTCTATATTCACAGCCTTTTGGAGGATCCTCAAGGACCTAGAAGTAAATCTTAGATCACATCAGAGATAATTGATAATAGAGTACCATAGAGTCTCATGACTTATTAAATGTACAAGTGAGAAAGGTGCTCAAGGTAAAAATAAGCTCATATAGTGATGAAATGAAAATTATTGGCCAATCTATCAATGATCACACTTATGGTATTTTAACCCTTGGATATATTTGGAAGGCCAATATCGAAGTCCATAGTGATGTTTTACCACTTCTATAAAGGTATATCTAGTGGTTGAAACGCTCCCTTAGGATGTTGAATCTCTTTCTTCACTTGATGACGTATGAAACATCTATCCATACAATCAATTATTTCCTTTTTATTGTCATCCCACCAATAATGGTCACACAAATTTCTATTAATTTTGGTGATTATTAGATATATATATATAATTCAGAGCTTTGAGTTTAATAAAAAAATTCATTATTTAATTCTAGAATAGATGAGATAAATAGACTTTTTTTAACCTTAGTTCACCCACTTTATCAAGATAGAAATTTGGAAAATTCCCATTTTTTCATTGCTTTTATCTTCTATTATATCAGAAGTTTACCTCTTAATTTCTTAATACTCTATAATAATGATAACTAGGAAATAATTTGAGATAGTATTGTGGACATCCCTTATCTTATAAATTCTATGTTCATCCTTACAATTTTATTAACCAATGTATGTCCTTTAATTCTCATCATTTCAAGAACTTTGCGGTATTTCTTACTCAGTGCATCAATGACCCTTTTTGATTTACTAAGGTGATAATTAATTGAACAATCATAGTCCTTTTAAATCTCTAACTATCTCTATTGTCACATGTTTATTCTATGAGAATATGTACTTCAAACATTGGTGGTATGTGTATATATTACACTTTTCTCTATAAAGATAGTGTCTTCATATCATTAAATCAAAAAAAGAAAAAACTATGGCTAACTATAAATCATGGGTAGGATAGTTCTTATAATGAGGATTCAATTTTCAAGATGTATAAGAAATCAAATTTTCATTTTGTATGAGAACAATTCTAATTCATTCCACTAATACATAAATATAAATGAAAAATCCTTCTCAATTAGAAGGTAATATTATCACAGGTGTGATAACCAGCCTATTATTCAGTTTCTAGAAGATTTATTCACATTACATCATCCGATTAAAATTAAATACCTTTCTCGTTAACTTTGTTAGTGGGATAGAAATCCATGAAACCATTTTCAAATTCCTTACTATGAATGTTTATTAAAACGGAATTCCACCTTTTTAATACATAAATATTTCATTACATATTATAAAATTTAATAGTATATAGTATATTTTGAGTTTTATTTTCATAGAAATTAGGAATGTAAGACATGGAAACATAAAATTTCTCCTAATAAACTTTAAAGGCTTATCCATAGATTCACCCTAGGTTACTTTGACTACATCTTATATCCTAGAGACATACATCAAAATAATGAGGTGAGAATAAAGCCTAGTAATGGAATAAACAAAGGGAATACCTTGCATGTGATCATGAGGAAAAATAATAGGGCATGGACATAAGAACATGAGGCATATCATAATATAATAATAACGATGAATAACATGTAAATGTGTCTACAATATAAATATGAGAAATTCCTAAGAATATAACCTAGTTTTTTTGGATTTGGTGTATCCCAATTCCCTTCGGATGCTGTTGGGCCGAATTCCTTTATCCCATACTATGCACCAGGTCATCAACTCCAACCGACACTAACTGGGAACTGTAGCAGTGTGGACTTTGAATGACATTGATAGGGCAATGTAGCACTTTTGACTTGGGTGGCCGTGACACTACAACAACACGGGCTTCCAACCACATTTAACTATAGTGATGTAGACTTCCTATGTGGTTAGTGGAACAGTGGGTCATCTTCCTACTTTTATAGCCCATTTTGGGCTAGGGTTTAAGTGTGAGAAACTTTGAGATACTCCCTGTAAATTGTGCTCCCAGATTTTTTGTAGTGAAGTTATTCCACCACTCCGTGGATGTAGGGATCATTTCTAGAACCACATAAATATCTGTGTTCCATGTGTTTCTTTTTTATGTCTTTTCTTCATCTTCAAACCATTTCTATCACTACGACTCCCATCATTTCCACATCAGTTTTATCACCAAGGATTCATAAAACATAATTACCAAGGTTATTCACCATGGTATCATAAAACATTTCATATCCAATGATTAATTATTTAACCAATGGATTGAAGCACTATCAGGGCACACCCTTCATAGGTCTAAATTCACATGTGAAATATAGATCATAAGAAAAAATTTCATTAATAACCCATGGGAAATAATTAATGGGTTTAATGTAAAATTCATTAAATTCATAAATTCTTAAAGACATGAGTATTACATCATTTTTAACCAATAAGGTATGAATATGGTTTTTATATTTAGAATTCCCTAATAAATTAATCATGGTTACATCTAGTTTAATACCCAAAAATAGAGAAATGGTTTTGATATTCACAACATAAGGATAGTTCCTGGAAATAAATGAAAATTAAAGGGCTGGTTTCAACAACATAACAAGTTCACAAAAAGGATTATTGAATAGGATTAATTAAAGGGTAGGTAGGTATCTTATTAATGGTACACAATTTGGACAATAATGGAATCATTTAAATGCATGAAATCATAATAATATGAAAAGAAATTAGTATAAAGGAAGTACTTGAATGTAAAGGAGGAAAGAGGAAGAGAATTCCCTTACTTTATTAATAAATTTTCCAAATATTGGAGAGGTAAATTCTTAGGAGCTTAGATACACCTTGGAGGGAATTTAGAGTGGGGAAATAAAAATAATTTTATTCCTAAGGGATTTATAGTGGAGAGGAATGGTGGGACTGGTGGGTATTTATAGTGAAAGGGGAGGAATTGTTTAATAATTTATAAATATATGTCTTGAAATTCTAGGTAATGGGAAAAGAAAAACTATTAGATTAAACATGGTTTATTCTCAGGGTTTTATACATTTAAGGTTGGTTTTATAATATTTTAATGCATTAGAACCGAAATCCCTTTTTATAATATCAATTTGGCCATGAAAAATTAAAATTTCCATAATATATATATATATATATTTACAATCTTAATTTCCATTTCAGACTTTGGAAAGTCATTTATAGGTTTGGAAATTGATTTAAATTAATTGAAATACATAATATCAATAAAATAATCTATTTTTTTCAATAAAGTATTTAACTTAATTATTAAATCAATTTTATATATTTATGATGTCATAATACTTATCGTATAATATACCGTATTTTATATTTTACCAAAATATTTAATTGTCTTCAAAAATTATGAAAAACTAACCATTGGATGATTTTTATATGTTGGTTTCAAAAATTCCATCCATTTTATAAATAAAATTTTACAAAAATCTAAAATTTAAATTTTAATGATAAGATATATATTTACAAAAAACTAAAAATTTTAATTGTAATTTTTTTCTATACCTTATAAAAAATGTATATAATATTGGAAAAATATTTTATAAATAAATATTTTTGTTTAAAACCTTTTATATAATTTCTTTTTTAATGTATTTTAATATAAATAAAATATATATACTTTCCAGAAATATGAAATCACAGTATATTTGTATAAAAATCTATTTTATTATATTCTCTAATAATATTCATTTTATATAAGGGTGTAACACAAAATAAGCATGTGGAATCGATAAAACTATTAACAAATTTATAAAATAATTAAAACTTAATACTAATATGGCTTAAATACATAGCCCCTTATTACATTAGCATATTCTCTACATGTAAGGTGTGCAATGGTGGTAGTTTGTGAGGTGGTTCAACTAACATTGATATAATGGTGATCTATAGTTTCTGAAACTTATCTCATAGGTTATATCAGTTTTAGCATTAATTTTTGAATCTCTACTTGGGTTCGATCAAGAGAAAATCCCAATGATGATACCTCCATCCTAATTTCTAACAAATGAGATTCATAAGGCATTATAACAACCCAAAATTTAGTAACTCAAAGTCAGGGTTTACATTATTACATTGGAATAAGATCACGGGACCACATCACAAAGGATTGATAAACTTATTAGTCTTGAAGAATCGATACATACATGATTCCCATATTACATTAGAAATAAAATATAAAAAAATAGTGGAAGTAAATATTGCGCATCCTTGAACTCATTCAAAGATTCCTTCTTCATGTCATGGGGAAAGGAAACAAAATAAGGGTGATATAAAATGCCCAGTAAGTGTTATGTAGAGTGGAATATATTAGATGTAAATAATAAATAATAAATATATAATGGTAAATAAATAAAAACACATACCATTTAATCAATAACTTGATCATGTTATGCATCCATGGATAATATCAATGAAATATTCTCATGGATAATAATAAATTAATTCTCAGTGAACATAATACATGTTGTTGGACATTAAGATATCATACATCATGATATATCTACCACCAAGTCCTTGCACTAATACATTTTAAACTATGGGTAAGTGTACACCAAAACACCCTTTATAAGGGCATCTAATTGGTTTGTCTCATGAGATATGTTTATGTATCGAGGGAATACATAATTCACCCCCCATCAATGAATTTCCAATGTATTCCTTATATATTTAATGATCACTTTAATTCATAAAAAATGTGACTTATCAATAAATATCCACATTGCGTAAAGGATATGGAATATCAAGATTTCCCTAGTGAATCAAATAACTTTCATAGTAAAATTCCGCATGTTGAAATGGTATATGGTTTTGGCTATAAGCATATCTATGATGCAAAGAATGTGGATATTTAATAGAAATAAAATTTACAATGAATTATGATCATAATAAAGTTATTTTTTCAATATAAATATAATGAATATAAAATTAATAAGATATAAAATACTACCATCAATTCATTAGAAATATAGGTTTTGTAATAAATTCATGTATGTTGGAGATTAAAATAAAATGTAAGAGAAACATTAAAATAAATTTTCCTTAAAGAGTATTATTTTTAAAACCATTGAAAACTTATATAAGAAGCTAAATATTAGAAAATTATTATGGTGGTGGGAAAATTCGTTAATGTCGTATATGTTAAAAAGAAACATTACTTTTGAATTTTTATAATGTAAAAAATGAAACTTTCAAAAAATATTATAAGGGTTCCTTAAAAACATTTTAAAAATTCAATTATAACATTAAATTTCCTAAATAAATAATTTTAGTAAATAAAAATGACTTTTTGGAGCAATTTTTAAAAATATGGACATTTAAGAGAAATATACATTATTAAAATGATAAATAAGATCAGTTTTTATTTAAAACATTTTATTGATCGATTAAATTTACAAAGAGAATAAAATTTAGAATAAAATAATTAAATTCCTTAAATATCTATAGTATAAGAAAATATATGGAGTTTATTAAGGATAGATTATAAGATTTCTTTAACAAAAATAAAAGTAATCCTAGAAAAATGAGATTGTAAAAAAAATTATCACCTCTTTGATAAATTTTAAATTGTAACCACTTGAAAGAGTAAAAAAGAATTGAATCATTAATTATCATTGATAAGAATATATTCATGTTTAATACATCAAAGGTACATTATAGACACTATATAAAAGTAAATAGGTGTATAATACCAAATATGTCTCAATGGAGTTCAAATTGAGACAAAATCCCTTACCTCCACCTCCACTTAGTTAAACTTGCTTTATAATAATATATAATTGTTTTAAAAATGTTATTAATTTATACCAAAACAATATTAATATTTAAAATATCATATATAATCTAATTATAACATCTTATCATCCATTCATTGATAATATTTCATAATTATCAATGTTTCGTGTGTTAACCACTAAGTTTTCTCATGTATGTTTCGTCATGAATGTTATGGTTATTTCATATAGGTAATAGTTTAATTATCACTCTAATTATATTAATTTTATAAATATAATATTTATTCAATAGATACATTTTTATAATCATTCTTGAAAGGTGGACATGGAAAATGAATCACATCGCTTCATGGAGACAATAGGTATACTTATGCATGAGTAATATTGTCATTTTTAATGGGTGAAAGGGTAAGAAATTAGATTATATATTAAATTTAAAGAATAAATATTATGTCATAATTATCATATATATTCATTAGTTCCATCATTATGACTATCCATGTGAGACAGTTATGAAAAAAAATTACATCGATTCGTGAGGTGGTAGTCCGCCGTACACAAGGGAAATGGTTTTTTCCCATTTAATAAAAAATGAGATGGTTAAAAATTATACCATGAACATAATAAAATCTTAGTATAAGGTAGATACTAGTGTTATTATATTGGAATTTTTAGGACATAATTTATGCTGGTAAAAGGAGAATTAAAAATGAAAGATCTTGGTTAAGACGTTACCTTCACTTAGAGAAAACACCTTTGGATATATTATTAGGGACCATAGGGTTGATCTTTTAAAAATACAAATACCTATATAACATGTATACAAATTCTGTGAAGTGATTTTAGAATATTTTAGTTGAGCTAAATGTTGATCCCAAAAGGTTCTATGATGTTTATTATGATTTGTGAGAGTAGAGTTTTAGATATGAGGATATGATTAAGTATGCTTCATTTTATTGTCAGTAGATAAATCATATTCTAAGTGATTAAATAATATAATTCTAAGTGATTTTTTCTTAGTTCCTATATATCATGAATTAATTTCATGATTCGAGAAAAATTTAAGGGGAAAGTGGAGTTGCAAAGAAGTGGTGGACCACAAAACATGAGGAGGACCACACCACTGTATTACTGACCAAAACGTAGAATGTGTGTACACACCATAGAGGAGAAGTATTCTATAATCCATATAATGACCATGATGAATTAAATAAAGTATTGGTTTTTGGTTCCTATGGATTTATTGATACCTCCATGCCACAACACTGATACCATGCCCATATTCAGGAGTTGGATGGATTTTTATGGTTCTAGAAATTTATGAATCTCTAAGCCATAGAACCAAGACCCCATAATAGTATAGTGTTTGTATAAAAGGATATTCCATTGGGATTAGTCCACACTATAGTATTTATATTTATATTTTTAGTGGTTTTGGATATTTTGGACTCTCCATGCTTTAATGTCTAGACCAAACCACAACAATGTATATAGGTTTGTTATAAACCACTGAAAACTGAAGGGGTGTGCTATAATGCCCAAGGACACACAATATAAGTTATTTATATGAATATTCAAGATGAATACTAATCTAAATTTAGTTGTTATTTCACTCTTAAATAACAACTAATTTAAAATTGATGATTAGGATCTATTGAAACAAATACTCTAAAGGATGAGATTGAAAAAAAGTTAATGGTTTGAATTTGAATTTGAAATTAAAATTTAAACAATAAAAAATGTTTGTGTTTCTTTTATTTTTAGGGGAATGTAAAGAAAATATATAGAAGAGTTTTGTAGAGGACGATAAGAAGAAGTTGCTGTGAATATTATCTTAGAGTGAAGAGATCATTCCTGTGTTATTACTAGATGAAGAAGAAGATGAAGAAGAGGATAACTACTTTTACATTTTAAGGCTATGATTAAAAAGATTTCTTAATGTTGATACCCAAAATAATGTATTCATTATTATAGTGTGGGATGCACTATCATAGACAAGAAACTTGATTCAATATGTATTCAAGGATAAACCCTTCTTGTTATACCTACATATTGAAACTAATGGGTCATATGATATCATAGGAATCCAGAACATAAAAAGGAAAATCCTTCTTGTTTTTGATAGGTGAACCTTATAAATTTATTGTCCGCATATTTTTTTTTGTGTTGAACAATGATCAAGATTCACTTTAACTGATGAATATGGCTGTTTCTCCAAGAAAAATATAAAATATTTTAATCACTTATTCACTCCCCCTCTTAGTTATTCCTCATTGGCCCAGGAGGATCCCATTTAAGTGGTATTAGAGAAAAAGTTCCCATCATTAGTGAATTTATTCATGAAGTTTGAGAAGAGGTTTTCATATGTTAAAAGTGGTTTGTTTTGAATATCTAGTGTTTTTCATGGATAATAATAATTCAGTGAATAACAAGGGGATTACCACCTTTGATAGGGAAAATTTTCATATCTGGAAGGGAATGATGTTGCCTTATCTTATGTCAATCAATTTTGATGTTTTTGATGCTGCAAAATTTGGGTTTCCACATTATACTGAGAATATTTATTTGACAGTAGTATATAAAATAAATATTGAGAATGATGGTCATGACCATAATTCTTTATTTTCATCATTATTTGAGAAATAATTTCTCAAAGTGAGAGGTATCAAAACAACTAAATGCATTTGGGACAAACATTTAAATATCTATGCAGGAAATAAAAAGGTGAAGCAGGCTAAGAAATATATTTAGATATTGAAAAATAAAGATCTAAAAATGAAATATGATGAAACTATATATGATTTATTCACAAGATTTAATGATATTGTGAGTATTATCAGAATCTATGGTGATAAATTGGAAGATACTATAGTGGTTGAAATGTACATTTTATATTACTAGAATGGTTTGATGCTAAAGTTTTTACTCACGAATACAAGGATATAGAATCACTTCTTATAGATGATTTTCACAATATTTTCATTACATATGAGATGAGGAAGGAATGTGTTATCAAGAAGATGTGTAAGGATAAAAATGAAATCTCTTTTAAGGAATAAAATAAAGAGAAGAATAAGAATAAGTTTGATGAAGAAGATTTTGATCATTCTAATTTTGATTCTGATTTGAGTCAGAACTTTTTTATAATTATATCTCTAATCTCTAGAAATTTGAGAAGATGCAAGAGATGTTTTAAAGTTAAACTCCCAATTAACTACTTTGGGTGCTGTGTAGTTGGAAATTTTGCTATAAATTTTCCTAATATAAAATAATATGAATTTAGTGATGAAGAAGAATAAGCACCAAGGATAATCTTTAAAAGGAGATCAACAAAGTTTAAAAAATCAGGGGTCTATTCTAAAGGTAAGAAGTAAAATTTCACGAAACTCAAAATGGTAATTTTTTACCTAAATGAGAAAGTATTAAAATTAGTGATAGATTAGAGAAAATAGACATTTCAAGAGATATTGATGAAGAAATTCTCATTGAAAATGTGAATGAAGAGGAATTTACTAGTGAAATTTGTATTGAATTTGAAGACAATAAAGAAAATAAAATACAATTCCTCATGAAAAGAGAAATTGAGGAAGATCTATAAAAGATATCTATATTGGAAAAATTGATAATAAATTTTAAGAAGGAAAATCAATATTCTAGAAGAAATGAATCAGTTCTTATTGAAGAAAAAATAAAGTTGTTGGAAGAAGGTGATAAATTGGAATATATTGTTGTTTAACTGAAGAATTTAAGAGTCAATATGGAAGAAGAATTAAAAGAAAAAGAAAGAGAGTTCTAACTTTTAAAACAAATATTTATGAGTATGGAAAAATTGATTGAATAATTTAAGCTATAATTTCATAACTCATTCATGAAGTTGGGCAATGCTCAAGTATAGTACATGATCATAAAAATCATCAAAGGTTAGTCTCAAATGAAAATAAAAACATTGATGAAACTTATACTATGTCTAAGAAGAAGAATCAAATCAATAAGACCAATATTCTAGAAAAATAATATGTTTTTCGAGATTATGAAAATTTTGAGTGTATATGCATGAATGTAAAAACTGCTACAAATGGTGAAGGTAAAAGGGATAAGGATAAATTTTTTTTATTAATAACGAAGAGTTATGTGTTCATAATAGAATTTATTTTCATAAATGATTCAAAATTAATGGTGGTAATAAGGTCAAAAGATAGGTTCAAATTTTTGGAAAGCAAAACATCTATAAAGGAAATTATGATTTTTATGGATATTGTGGGCACTATGAAGGTTTTGGGAATATGGAGAGGATATGTTGGTTTAATTACTAATACAATGATGAATCTAGATGGTTTCAAATAAAATAATGATGGGAGAGTAATCTCACTAAAAAGGGAACAATTCAGAGGTATCCTATGAAATATGAATTGAAAATTTCAAATAGATTTAAACCATTGGAGGATTTTTTTGAATGGTGTGAGAAACCAGGTCATCTTTTAAAAGGGTTTCTTGTTATTCTACCAACTAAAATGTTCTCAAGATAGAATGCTGATATGTTTCTAAATAATAAGGAGAAAGTAACATAAAAAGATCTCGTTTGTGATACTTCCTACAAAGCACCCAAAGGAAAATTTCCATGGATTTTGGATAGAGATTGTTCCTCTCATATGGTAGGATATCAAAATATTCTCAAGGATTTTTAAAATTGTAAATAAGTATTGTTTAACTTTGGTAATGAGGGTTCACTCTAAATCAAAGTTGTTGGATCCATATTTATTCATAAATATTAATTGAATTAAAAAAACATAGTGTATTAAAGGATTGAAACAAAATATTCTTAGTGCGTGTTAGTTATAAAATGAAGGGAATAAGGTGATATTTTATAAAGATGGGTTTTTTTTAAAGATATTGAAAGAGGGATGTATCTTGACAAGATGATAGTGAATAAGATGTAATTTGTTTCAGATTGGTGATACCACAAGTTCTTGTTATTTAAGCATGAAAGAAGAAAATCAACTGTGGCATTGAAGAATTTATCATCTTGGAAAAAAGAAAATGTGTAAAATCATTATGAATAAAATGTTCATGATATTATTATGTGGATAATAGAGAGGAATTGGGTGTGTTCCTATTTTCAAAAAGAAAATATTATGAGTACTCTATACAAGAGGGTTGAAATGCAAACCACTCATAATTTGGAGCTAATTCATTATGAAAGTTAGAGGTCTATGAGGAAGAAGTCAACAAATGAAGATAAGTATTTTATTTCTTTTATTTATAACTTTAATCACATTACATGTAATATGTTTATGAAATACAGATCATAGGATTTGAAAAGTTTTAAAATTTTTAGGATAAGTGAAGAAAATGAGTTTGGTTACTCTTTGAAGAATATACAAACTAATAATGGTGTTGAGTATACCAATGGAAGATTTGAATTTTACCTTAAAAAATATGGAATTCAACATGAAATCAGTGATCCATACACACCACCAAAAAATGGTGTGTCTGAAAAAAATAATAGAAGTCTTATGGAGATGTCTCAAACTATGTTTCTAGAATATGACACATCACATTTTTTCTAGAGACAATCCATTGGAGAAGTGGTTAATATCCAAAATAATTTTATTTATAGAAAATATTCTGACATGTAATCATATGAGATGTATTATAATAAATATCCATGTTTTAAGTATCTAAGACTTTTTTGAATCCCATGAATTATCAACATGAAATTTGAAAAGTTGGGAAATTTTGAAAAAATAGGGGTGGATGGAATCTTCCTTAGTTATCCACTAAGTATAAGTGGATATCATTGTTATAACAAAGATACATGGAATATTATTGATACCATTGATGTGTAAGTGATGGAACACATAAATGATGTGAAATCTCATGAAATAACAATATTCAAAAGTGACGATGATGTATATGTTCTTATCAAATAGCGATGTGAAATTTTAAAAAATTATGAGATTAATAAGGTGGTTACAGATAAAGAAGTTAATTCAGAAAATTCAAGTGATGAAGAATAATCTTGTTCACATTATCCTAGGTTGATAAAGCATCACATGTACAAAATATAATTGTAAATCATGGAAAATAGATTCAAACTAGATAAACTTTGGGGAAAAATATAATATATCATTATTATCTCAATTTGAACCTAAATATGTGGAATAAGTAATGAAATATAAATTGTGGGTTGATGAAATGAATGTAGAGATAGATCAATTTGAAAAGTATGAAACTTGGGAGTTAGCACCCTATCCCAAATAAAATAACATTATTATGACAAAGTGGGTGTTCTGAAACAAGATGAATAAAAAAGGTGAAGTATCGAGAAATAAATCAATATTGGTGTGCAAAGGATATTCCTAGTTTGAAGGGGAGGACATCAATGAAGCCTTTTAACTAATTTCAAGACTTGAAACCATAATAATGTTTCTTGATATTTCAACACAAAGGCATTTAATTATATTTAAAATGGATTTCAAGTCATCCTTCCTTAATGATGAATTGGAAGAGGAGGTATATATTGAACAGACATATGGTTTCTTTCTTAGTGAGGATGAGAATTATTTTTTCAGGTTAAAGAAGGATTTATATGGGCTAAAATATTCCCCAAGAGCTTTGTATTCTAATCTAGATACCTACCTAAAGTAGTTGAATTTCATAAAAGGAAGAGTTAAAAACAATATCTATATTAAATATGATAATGAGGTATTTCTCATTGTCATTATATATGTATATGGCATTATTTTTTATAAAAATTATGAAATAGTTTATGAATAATTTTAAAAAGTAATGAATAATCTTTTTGAAATGTTTGTTCTTGGTGGGATGAGATACTTTCTTATCTTACAAATTTCTCAAGATAAGGATTATATTTTTATGTCTTAAGAGAATTATTCTAATGAGACATTAAACAAATTTAGCATGGATAATTATAAGACTATTTATACACTAATTTATATATGAATGAAGTTAAAAAAAATATAAAAATGGAAAGGAAGTTGAATTAAGGGAATTACAAATATTGATGGGAAGTTTACTTTATTTGACAACATCAAGTCCATATATATTTTTATGTTGTTACAATTTGTTCTAGGTATCAAAGTGAACCAAAAGAGTCTCATTTTTTGGATGGGAAGATAATAGTTTAATGCATCAGAGGCACTACAAAATTCAGGTTAAAATATTATAGAAAATTAAGCTTGATCTATTTAGTTTTTTAGATGTAGATTGGTCAGGCTGTGTTAAAGATAGGATGTCTACATTTTGTGGAGTTTTTTTTCATGAATAAAGATGCATTTTTTTAATTTAAGAATGAAAAATTTAGTAACCTTGAGAACTTATAAGGATGAATATGAGCTACCACTCATTCCTCAACACAACTTATATGGATTAAGACTCAACCATAAGATCTGAAATTTTATGTTTTGTTGCTATTACTCTTGGGATGTGATAATCAAAGTGAAATTAACATTTCAAAAAATTTAGTTCAAAATTCAATGTCCAAGAAAATTTATATAAAATATCACTTCATCAAAGTGATAGTGGAGAAGAATGAGTTAAAATTGTAATCTTTTTCTACAATGGATAAAATTGTGGCTATGTTCACCAAGCCACTAACAAAGGAAAATTTCCATAATTTGAGGATAAAATTAGGTGTTTAACCTCACTCTTTATAGGGATCAGGTATTGTGTAGTTTTCCCATATCTCATCTTGCATTTGGATATTTTTCTAAAAGGTGGAGAATAATTTACAACATTAATCTTACCTTTATATTTATCATTCTATTGTTTGTTAAAGGGGGTATACAATGTAGGGGGAGTATCTATTGATACACGATACCTTTGGGGGAAACATACATTTAGAGAGAGTTATTAAAATGGTTAAGATATGATTTCAGCATGTATGAAATATTTTAAAAGTTTATTGTAAGTGGTTGTAGTAATTATTCAGGTGTGAAAGAATTCTTTTCCTACTGATGAAGCTCAGTTTGAAGGTTGAGAAGTTTGTGTTTAAGTATGCTACATATAGGCCACTATCCTATGGAAAACATGGTATTATTTATTCAATGTTATTGTTTCCTATATGTATATTTATTATATAGGATTATAATTATTTAATGGTGATCCATTACTACGTTTTAAAAGTATAATAGTGATTAATGTTCCTTGGTTTCCTACAAAATACCAAGGGGGAGATTGTTGATCCCAATAGGTGATTTGATGTTTGTTTTGATTGTGAGAGTGAATTTTTGGAGTATAGGATATTATTAAATTTGTTGGATTTCATTTTCAATAAATATATCATATTCTAATTGATTAAATCATATGATTCTACGTGACATGTTCTCAGTACCTATATATCACAAATGATGTTCATGATGCAAAAAAATTATAGGAGATAGTGGATTTGGCAAGAAGTGTTGGACCACAGTTCAGGAAAAATACTACACTACTATATTAGTGATGATGAAAAAAATTGTTTTTATATTCCATAGAGGAGAAGTCATCCATGCTACCTGGAAGGACAATGGAACTGTAAAGAAATGATTGAATTTTGGTGCCTCTATATTTATCTGTACTTTTATACAGTAGCACCGAGACCATGCCACAGTCATGAGTTGGATATATTTTAGAGATTCTTAGAAATTTTTTTATCTCTACTATTCAACACTAAGATAATTACATAGTATAGTGTTTTTATGAAAGTCTATGCCATATGTATTAGTCTATTCTATAGTGAAGAGATTACTATTTATTAGTGGCTCTAGATATTTCATAATCTCCACACCATAACAATTATACCATGCTGTAAAAATGTATATAATTTTCTTGTAAAACATAAAAATATAAAGGCATGCACTATAATTCCTAAAGTCATTCTATAGAAGTTATTTCTAGTAGATTCACATAGAATAATGATGTGGAATTTTTTGGTTATTTTAGTCTAAAATAAATACCAATTTAAAATGGATGATTAAGGTTTATTGGTACAAAATATCCAAAGTCTAAGTTTGAAAAATATGATGATGGTTTTAATTTGAATTTGAAATTCAAATTTAAACAATAAAATAAAGTGTGTTCTGTTGTGAAATTATAAGGAAAATGTGAAGGTTACAAACCATTTATAACCTACAATCATGAATAATGAAATATTTAAATCCTTGAACCTATCATATTATTTCACCATGAATCCTCTAAATTATCTTCATATGATAATAAATTGAACATGAATCCTTAGAGTAGGACAAGAAGATGAAGCCATGTGATATCACATATCATGTGAAGCTACCATGAACAACACTATAAAGTTGCGAAATTCACTAGAACATAGTATATACTAGAGTAGAAAATGATGTTTTAAAAATAAAAGTATCATGGTAAATCTTTTAGTCTACATTTAAATAAATTTTCCACTTTCACATAAAACCTTATAGACTTAACAAACGCTCACCTTATGTTACTTATTATGAAAATAATTGAGAAACTATATCTAATAATGATTTTCTATATCTTCTGAAACTCCTTTTGGGAATATTTCAAACTAATTTTTGAAAATCTATCATTAATTTTCACCACATATTAAATCATAGGTATCAACTTGTGAAAAAACATCTAAAATTTACTTTATATATCCACTAGAAAATTTTTTTGGTGAAACTCATACGGTTTTGAACAAACAAAATTAAAAAAAACTTAATTCTACAAAGGGATCCACTATGATCTATATCAAACATATACATCTCCATGACTATGTCCATCAACTAAATCATATATAAGAATAAATAATCATATAATCTATTTTTCCAAGATACTATGTAACGACCCAAAATTTTATCAATGAAAAATTCATTTTGATCTAATTAAATGTCTTATTATGTAAAATGGTTATATAACATATGCACTTCTAGGGTTTTATGATTTTGGATTTTAAAATACCATTAAGAATTGTGACTGTTGCTAATATATCCATTGAAAAGTGATCACGTGATTAGTATAAATATAGGGTTTTAACAAATCCAATTTACCCAGACAAAGGAAGTGATGGCCTCATCCTGTAGAATTGCTCCGTATGAGGCCCATTTTTTGGAGCTCGGAAAGGAGGTGGAATCATTGAGATTCTCTCTTGACCAATCCCAAGACAAGCTTCAACACGTTAAGCTTGAACGGAACCGCCTACGGGAGAAGTGGAAGTTGATAGAGATTACCACCCGAGCGATGTTATCTGCACCACCCCAAGAGTATGTCACCATCGCACACCTTACCCTTTGGTCTTATGTGGGTTTTATAAGGGGTTATGTAAAAATACCCTAGCACTATGATTATTTACACTATTTTTTATAGATAATATACATTCATTTTATTATTATTACTTTGTAAATAGTTTTTAAAGAACAAATAATATTTTTTAATTAATATTCAATTAAGAAATCTATTTTGATGAATTAATAGATTTTTGAATTAAATAATATTTTAATAAAATATTATTACTAAATTAATTTTTATTAAATATAAATGACCGTATAATTTTTATGAATACAATTGTAATTTTTATTAAGATTTGAAAGCCATTTATGTCAAAACCCATGAATTTTTGATAAATGTAAGCTTTTATTTTGGAAGTAAACATTCAAATATTTAGAAAATTATTTATATAAAATTAATATTATCTTTGGAATCAGGATGTCAAAATTATCCAATAGTGAATTTTTCATAATTTTCCGAGACAGTCGAACTTTTGGGTAAAAATTAAATACTGTTTAAATATTTAATGTGTTTTATGACATCATAATGACCCAATAGTGAAGTAATAAAATACTATAAACATTATGTTCGTCCAATATATTCTTTACTATTAAATTAATGCAATTTTAGGTTTATTTGATTTATTTTACAAAGCCTTAGTGGACCCTCCAAGACTTATAAAACATTTTAACTTTTTAAATTGATTTCCTTAAGAGTGTGACTCACCTCCACATAAGAAAACCTATTATTTTAAGAGTTTTGGCCATTGGCCTTAAAAAATAATGGTTTCGAATCTCCTTTGGAAAAAACCATGGGTGAAAACCATGGGATGGTTTTTGGTTTTGATTAGTTTAATGTGTGGTGTCCAAAACCTAAATAATAAAGAATTCCCTCCCCTTTCCTTTATAAACCCACCCAAGCTCCCACTTTATCTTCACTCAAAGCCTTTGGAGGTCAACCAACCTCTACCCTCATCTATCTATAATCCTCCCAAGGCACCCCAAGCTCCCAAGAATCATTTCTCAAGCCTCTCCCAAGTCTTTGGGATCACACTTCCATGTAAGAGATTTCTTTCTTCCTTATTTATGTCCAAGTTTATTACTATTTTTATGCCCATTTATTTTCAATTATAAATGTTGGGGTATGATTTCACACCTCCCCCATACTTATATCCTTATTCTTGAAGGATTAGAGGCACCTTTCTCTCTCATTAATTCCTCCCATGTACACTTGTTACCATGCCGAAATTCTGAAAGGAATTTCTCTCTCCTCATTTACATTTAAGAAATTATTTTGTATTATGAATCTAAATTACATGACATATGTTGGGACATGTTTCTATATGACCCCCTTACTGTACATTTCATTTAAATATGACGAGACACCCCTTTATCTCTCATCAACCGTTTTTTTGAATTCTTATGTCACGCCGTTATGCTGGAAAAATTGCACTATGATTTTCCAAGCCAAAGTAATTGTGTAGTTAATACCATGCCCATTTCTCTGTCAAGGGTATTCAAATTTATGCACATTTACTTATTGATTATGAAGTTTCATGTATGAATTCTACATTCCTTTATCATTGAATAAATGATTATGTTTAACGAATCCATGTTATATGATCCATGTGGCACACCTATGCATGAAATGAAATGTTTAAGAAGGGTGCGTCCTGATAGCACTCCAATGCATTGGGTAAAGATTAGTATCATGATACATCAAGTGAAATGAGGGTTTACTCATGATAATTAAAGTGAAATGAGCATTTAATCATGCTCTATGTGCAATGATCCTTGGCTCATGCTAATACCATGTTAAGTATTGTCGCCACATTTCCATGTTATGATAATCATGCTATATCTTGCCTTTATGTTCATGTTTCTCTTATGATACATTGATATACCTATTTCCTCACATGTACTATATTATTCATGTTATTCCTTTTTTATTTATTTATTGGGATTTATAGATCACCCTTTTTTATTCATGTCCTTAGGTTATCCCTTGCAATTCTAAGTAAAAGGGAATGTAGTGGTCATGTAAAGGAAGTTTTCAATAAAGATGTTGTGTTTTATATTCTAAGTTGTTATGTAATGTTCTTAATTTCCCAAGAAACTATACCTCTTTATCCTAAGAGTTGTCTTAAGTGCAATTTTATGTAATAAATCATGTTTAAGTGTGTTATAAAGATTAGGGTTGTTATATACTAGGTGACCACGAGACCCCGAGTATGTTAATCCTAGAAATCCAACTCAAATAATATTTATTACCAGATTATAGACTAACCAGAAAAATAAAAAGATCTCATGTCATTCACCCAAGTGATGGAGCACATCCCTCACACCATATCTAAATAAATAATAAGATCATGTATATATTATCTAGGTATGCATACACACTTCCTCAGTTTATATAAATCTAGGTCCTAGATTTCATACACATCATATAAGAGGAAAAATATCATCTTGGTTAAGTCCTAACTGAAATCATGATCAATAATATACCAAAATACCCCATTATTAGATTATCCGCAATACTAGAATAAGAAAGGAATCAAAGCATAATAGTTTTCATGTTATGAATCTTTCCAACCTATGGTATTGGTATTTATTGTGAAACATTCAAACCTATAATACCGGACATATTTTATGACACTCTATGTGGTATACTTACTGAGTTATCTAGTAAACAAAACTTATTTGGTGCCTCATGATAATATTATATATCTATATATTAAATCATAACCATGATAACCATAAACTTTAATCACAATATATAATACACTATGAAAAACAATAGTTAGGTATAACTTAAATTCTTAATTTGAGAGGTAAATTATCATTTCACTTCAAGAATATATGCAACCAATATGAAAGAATGATAAAGTGGATACTAAATTCTATATAACATGATACATTATATATTCTTAAACTCTATTAGTAATACTTAAAAAAATATACATAAGTGCTAGTAATATCACATATTATATGATTGAAAACTAGAGTGACCTTATGTTCAAGGTACTTTTAGGGTTTTCTTAATCTCATAAATTTATATACAATTCCCATCACATATCTTTGTGAACATCGGATAAAACCTATTAATTACCTATTTTAGAGAGTAAAAAAAAATGGATAATTTTTTCCTAAATAATTATGATAATTTTTAATTGTATTCCTAATGTTTAAGTATTTTAACATGGTATCCAAAAATCTCTACTTCACAATAGAAAATGGTATGATGTTAATAAATTATAATTTCTATTTAGAAATATTTTTAAGTTCATAATTATCATCATGGAACCTTTATAAATATGATTTCCTTTAGATAATTTAGTAAAAATATTTAACACTTTACATTATATTTATTTACTAACATAGATTAAAAACATTTAGAATATCAAGAAGAATTTACTTTGCAATAGACTAGTTTAATCATTTATTTGTAATGTTTTTGAACTTATCTAAGTCCAAACATACCCCCATTAGAATCTTAGAAACTATATGCTCTCAAGAATATCATGATATGATAAAAAAAATCTATTGTGTTATAAATATAATTTATTTCCTTTAGTGGGATTTTTTAGCAATTAAATGGTTAAAACTCATATCTTATATGATATTTAATGACACTGGATCAATATTATTACAAATAATGTTTTATTTTATAAAATATATCATGATAAGTAGTGAAACTCTTTCCCTCATTTTTTAAATATACTGGATAAACACTTTTATACTTAATAAAACTTCATTTTGTCTATATCTCCTTTCTAATCATATTAAATAATCTAATGAATCATAAAACATGTTTATCAGAACCACCATCCCATTTTGTTCATTACAAATATTTGTTCACAAAAAAATTATTTTACCATATAATGGAAAAAAATATGAAAACAATCTATCTAGGTTATTTATTAATATAATCTTGAAATATTCTTTTACATTTAACTTTATGATATATCAACCCTTTTCTTCATCACTTGAATTATTACTAAAAATAAAAAAACGACCCTTTTTATTCATAAACTCATTTAATTGTTTAGAGCACCAATATATTTTATGGTTGGTATCATATATACTTTGAAATAGAAAAATTAATTTCTATAACATTAATGGATTATGTGTAATCTCTATGAAGTTTCAAAAACCCATCCAAATATTATATATTATTCTATATCAAATGGAAACAATTATCCCCCTTCCTGAAATCTTTATTTGCTTCTAATGGATAAAGTTAACTATTGGACCATCCAATATTCATTATATGTCATAAAAATTTGATCATATATATATTCAATGAAGCATAAGATTCTATTCATCCCATGTCATGATTATTTATTCTCAATACTTTTAGGGGATCAGGTAAATATTTTTTAAACTCATTTAGATCATTATAACTATGCTAGAAATAATTCCATAATAAATTCCATAGCTAGGTCAAGACTTAAAGTATATGTGAATTCTTATTAAGTTGTTTCAATACTCAATCAAATTAAGTATATTAATATAGATAAAAAAATTTAGTCATCTTAAATCTAACCAATGCCTTAGAAACCACAAGTGTGTTGATCTTTTCTTCTCATAAGAATCTAGATCTTTTTGTTGATCAACATAAAACTTTGGTTTCCTAGGAAGGTATTTCTCTAACATACAGAATTTTACCTCTTTATTAATAATTATTTTTATGTATCTATACCAATATAGGGTGTTTATTTTATTAATATTCTCTTTCACAGGGAATACACTCGAATTTAAGTTTGATGATGACGATGTCATTTAATCTTTAATAGAATCTTTTATCAGATGGGTTTAATATTTTATATTCATTTCATAAATACTTTTATTAAATATTAAAACAATAAAATGATGATTCATTTTAATATAAATCATGTTCATTAGTGTCCCATGATCAATATTTCACCATTATTTGGTATAAAATTAATGTTTTTACCATTAGATAATTATTCAGGTATGTTGTAATGCCAATCCTACCATATATGACCCTTGGATAGTTGATTGGAAAACTCCTTTCCAAAATCATCATATGATAAAAAATTGTATTCCTCAGGTTTCATATATCATAGGGTTTTTTCACTCCACGATCTTGAATTTTCCTCTTATTTTATATTTTTAACGTCTTTTTATCTTGTTCCCAAGGTTGAGGTTGAAATATGATGAAATTGTGAAGATTTGGAATGTCATAACATGTGCATTGTTGATGCACAGTTAGTATAAAACGTGAGAGAAATGGGAATATATTTCTATAAACTTAAAATAGGATTTTCTAATTATTATCTCACTATTTCCCTAACTGTATGACCAAATCATTCTGGTGCTTAGGTGAGTCTAGTAGGAGGTGCATAGTTGGCACATGATTTGGTAAACTATGTAGCCAAACCATGTAGCCTACATAATCATTAAAAATCCTGAAATTACCTTTCTACCCTAAATTTATTTTAACATATATACTTCTTATTACTCTCCCATTCATCACACACACCTTTTGGACCTCCTATCCTTTGATTATCTTCTTTTCTATTTTGGTTTCTTGAGATTTCTTCATGGATTAATGAATTTTCTTTAATGTAAAATCCCACCATCCTCTATTTCTTCCTCCTATCTTCCTTTATTCTTAATTTTATATTCTCCATTTATGGTATTCTATCTTGTATGAACCCTAGGGTGATGGATTGACCTTGTTCATTATGTCGCTTTAGGTATTGGGTATGTGGATTTTATTATAGGTTCCATTCATCTCATGTTAAATGTTTTTGATAGTTCACCTTCGGTTTGAGGTAGGTTTCCCCTAGAATTAGGATTTAAACTCTAGAACCATAATTTCAGGAAATTTTAAATGTATGTTTTGGATATTGTCTAATGTTTTTAAGGATTTTTTAAAAAGAAAATGAGGAGTTTATTGGGTTTTCCTTGATACAATGGGAATTTCCATTTTAAAACAAATTATGGACCTTTTTTTGCCAAAACCTCATACACCAACCATTAGAAAAATTTATCGAATAGTCTTTATTGATGAAGTTCTATATTTTAAGGGATGTTTTGGATTTTTAACGTATTTTTAATTATATCTTAATGTTATAAAGTGTTTTTTTGATCCTTCGAAAAGGAGTTTTTAAAATTTTATAATAATTCAAGCATCTAAATTTATTAGAAATCGATTTCAATGTTTTTTTATTTTAATTAAAATAAATGATTATGAGGCATGGATTGATTATTGAAGAATATTTTCATAAAAAAATTCACCTATGAAACATGCCATCGAATTGGAGATTTTAAAAAGAAGTAGCATGTCCATGGTAGAAGAAAATTTTATTATATATTTTTTATTGACGAGTAAGGGGGTAAGGGGTCATTCCTTGAGGGGTGATTTAGGCTGAGTCCATATTTACATTTTATATCTCATTTAAATATCCATATATATTTGTATATGTAAACATGTAATTATGTTTTTACAATGGTTTTTTTATATTTTATTGGCACCCATCAATTTTATGTATTTCATGGAAACCAAGAGTAGCTTGTGGAACTTATAAGAAAACATGATATACTAGTTTAATATCACACTATGAGTAATATCCCCTAGTATGGTTCTTTCCCATATCTCGGATTTTCCCCTTAGTTAGGCCTCTAGAAAAATAACAAGTATTAGGGTAGTAAATTACATGAAATGTGCTGATATAATGCTTCATGTTTTAGTATGTCATATACTTTACCCTCAGCTCCTAAGTACTCCCATAATCATTTGTTCTTGATATTTTATAGTAGTTAAAATATTTTCATTATTATGATAGTATAATAGATATTGTTTTCTGTTTCCCTTTATTTATTTCTATTGATGTTATTCTTATTTTATATTCTCATTATTTCTATTGTACTATTTTTTAAAAGGAAAATAATGATTTAATGTTCTATAATTTTTTTGGAACTATTTATATCAAATCATCAGAGGACCATCTCTTTTAAAGTTCTTTAATCCCCATGTTTTATAAGTGATTTTTTTAAAAAGGGAAATGTTTTATTATTGGATTTTAAAACATATATAAAAAACCCATGTTTTGTGAACTATATTTAAAACCATATTTAATTTTATCTACCATTAAAAGGAAATTTATGGGGGGTGGTTTCATTTGGCATGTTAACTAATATTTCATGCTCACTCTTATTATCATTTTAGTTTTAGGACCATGCTCGACTTGAGTCACCTTGTAGAAACATTGGTTATGAGGTTTTATGGTGACTTATGGTGGTATGCGAATATTGGTTTAGGTATTGTTTGGTATCCTTTTACTTTATAGTCATATTTTATAAGGAGTTCCTTTAAGATCTTCTTCTTCTTTAGGTGTTTTTTCTTATGATATAGTCATTTTATTTCTTTATTATGATCTCTTTGGTTCTCATATATTTTCAAATATATTTTTCTAATTTCATGTGTACATCCATTATTTGGATGGGTCATTCCAAACTTCTTGTAGGATTATACTACTATTTAATTCTTGTTTATTGGTCTAAATCATTTCCAATGGCTCTACTTTGATTCCCAACCACTAGTTTCTTTCTCAAGTTATTGAGAAATCACCTTAGTTATGTCATGGGTTGTCTCAGTTTCCTATACTATGAGTCAGTCTAGGTTAGATCATAAAAAAATTTAATCATATCCTATGTTATTAAGAGGGACTAGGTTTCAGAGTACCCTGTAGTTATTTGGGTAGTAATGTTAGATTGTAGATTGGACTGTTAAAACATTTGTGGTATGTGTGTAAAGAGTCTGGATTGCTATTTCATGTTCACAACCTCGATTTTCCATGGGAAATCCGGTATTGAGTCTTGGATCTTGTGTTGTTTTCATTTATTTCCAAAGTATTCTGAAATTGGTTAATGGTGTTTTAAATATGATTAATACTATAATTTTACTATATATTTTATGTTTTAGGGATAAAAATAAGAGTGAACTGATGGTAATTAGAGAGTTTATAGGGCCTGGTAGGCTATGTGGTTGTTGAGTACAAGGTTTGAAATAAATCTAAATGAAAGTTTTATGATTAGAACATAGTTTTACAAGCCATGAAATGGGGATACACACATACACCAGTCCCCCATTTAATTTTGTGATGAACTTCCATTATTTTTAATTCATTTTTGATCATGAAATGATCATGTTGTTTGAATAAAACTATAGTTTTAATTTTAAAATATTAGTTTTAAATAGTATGGTTTTAGTTTTAAAAATAATAAACAGTATTTCTAAAATAAGCGAATATAAACTTGTTATTGGGATTTCTAATAAAATGGTTTTGATGAAAAGGGGATTTTTTATAAAATATTTCTATTCCGTATCCCCTATTTTAACAGTTGGTGTGTTTCATTTTAATGGTTTTTTAAAAAATATTTTTAAATGGAATGTTTGTTTAAATAAGGAATTATAGGTTTTTCAAATAATTTTTTTGGCTTCCTTAGGATAATATTTTTTTTATGTTTGGATGTTTATGGTATCAAAAATGATTATTTGAAGTAAAATTAATATGGGTGTGAGTGGAATTATTTGATATTGGAGGATTTATTTATTTTTATTTGATGATATTTTTGTAACTAGTTTTGAGGAATGTTTTTTATATTGAATTTTACTTCTAGTTGGGTATGGTTTGAATATTCAAGAAAATTTACTGAGTTCATGCTTTTAATTTTATTTAGATTACACCACATCAATACTTCATGGGTTTTTAAGGGAATGTTATGGGTGGGTCTCCACAAGTGAACCCTTCATTTGATTAACCTAGATATTTTATTCTAATGTTTTTAAGTTGAATCCTCCCCTCATTTATGGACAATTATATCATCAAGATTTTGAAGAATGAATGTGAAACATAAAAATTATATTTATCCTTCTTAAGTTTCCTAAGTCCGAAAATATAAAGTTATCTACCTTTATTCTAGATGATCCAAGATGAATATAGTGTAAGTATAAGATTTAGACTAGGACAAAAGATGACCTTCCCTGGGAGAGATTCAATGCTTCATTCATCGAGTAAAATTTCACTAAGGCTATCAAGGTAGAAATTGTGATGGAGTTGTACTATATATAACTTATTGATCAATCAGTGTTGAAGTATTCCAATAATTTATTTGAGTTGGTTTCTTTCCTAATAGAGTTAATCATGGAATATTCCTTGAACACTCAGTATTTTAAAGAGGCCTTCATCTAGATCTTATGTCAAGGGTGTTGGGGGTTTTGACTAACCTTTTATATGGAGGTACCAAGGCAGAAATTTAGAGATGAGGCAATCATAGAATGAGTTCTTTGGGATGTTGATACATCCTATGTTCCTAGAATCAGTAATGAAAATTTTGATTAGGGAAAAGGGAGGTGATCCAAGTATGAGAGGAAAGGTGGTGGTATCAAGAGGCCTATCAGTACCTCTTCATCAGCTTCTTAAAAGGGTTTGACACTAGTGTTATATCAGTATAGCAAGCTGAGACATAAGAATCCATATAGTTAGAAATCTCTAAATACATATTGTTGGTGTGTCCATTTAGATCATATATAGATGTTTTTAAAGGAGATATGCATAAATGGAGTGTATCTAAATATAACCATTTAGAAGTTTCCCTAGTCCAACCTATTGGACTTAATCATGATTAAGTGGATGTTTGAGTTATTACTCATTATTCTTTTTTCCTTATATATATATATATTTGTTTACCATATTCTTAAACTTATTTTATGATGAAACTATATCTTTTAGAACTTTATAAAACATTTTACCTCATGAGGTCTAGTGTCTTCTTTTGGAAATTATGAATCATTAGTGGTTATTCCTATAGATGGTCTATCATTTTGATAATATCCCTTGGTTTGTGGACTTTGAATTAGATCTACTTATCTTATTAATTCCATTTTATTCAAATGATTCCTATAAAGATTTCTTTTTTAGTGTAATTTTGATAAAGTTGTGATACCACCATAGTATATTGATCTTGAATCTCATAGTGAACCAACTTAGAGTCCCCTATGGATGATCATTTTAGTCTTGGATTGTATGATTTTATTTGTATAATTTGAGGTTTTTTTGGGAGATGAATGGGGTGTTTTGGGTTTTTTAGGAATTTTCTTAGTGATTCCATGGTTTTCCTTAGTTTTGTGAATTGATTTTCATTTTGTAGGATCAAAGTTTTTACATTGCCTCGATAAATAGAATCAATTAAATATTTTTTGGTGAAGAAAGAATTATAGTGTGGATAATTATTACACATAACCTTTAATTTACATCTTTTTTATTGATTAAAGGATTTTTGGATATTTTCCTCTACTTTCAATTTAGACCAATTTGAAATTTTGATGTTTTGAAATTTCAGTACAGGCCCGCAATAAGAGAATAGTTAGTAGAAACTATGTTGAAACCATGCATACGCATCTACAACTTTAACACAATTGTTTTCATGGTTCAATAATGGAATAAGGGTATACTAATGGTTTAAAATTATTGGTATATGCTCCAAAATCATTCGTATAGAATATAATAATGGTTTGATGGACCATTGGGTGATTTTGAATGAGGATAGACCTGTACCAATGGTTTGAATAAACCATTGGTTTATGTGGTCTATACCAATAGTTTTGAAACCATTGATATAATTAATTTCTTAATAAATACCTATACCAATGGGTTTTTGAAAATAATTGGTATAGTTATATGGTAATGTTTTTCCAAAACCATTTATACAGGTTCTATCTAGAAATAAATTTTCATGTGTATTGAACCTAGGAACTATATATTATATCTTAAATACTTAACCACTAACCTATGAACACTTCTATTTATATAATTTGATATATATATATATATATGTATAGGAATAATTATAAATTTTTAAGAATTCAATTTTCTTATATATAAATATACAAAAAAATTATCTAGGCCGTTCAAATGGGTTTTGAAAAACCATTTGTTTAGGTATATTACAATAGTTTTCCAAAACCATTAGTATAGGTTTATATAATTTTGGGGACCTATACCAATGGTTTTGGAAAAAAATTGGTGTATGTAACCTAATGAGATATATACCAATGGTTTTAAAAAATCATTGGTACAAGTCCTGTAAATTACCAATGGTTTTAAAAAACTTGTATAGGTTTCTATTGGATATATATACCAACGATTCTCCAAAACCATTGATATAACCGCCCTATACCAACAGTTTTCCAAACCATTGGTATAGTTCTATTGGAATAGAGAATATTTCCAATAAATGTTGGCATAAGGTTTTTAAAACCCTGAAACAAAATCATACAGGTTCTTCGATGGGTCCTGTAGGAGGCACACAATTGGGGAATGGTTTGTTAAACCATGAAACAAACCACAAAACATACCCATACTTTAAAAATCCTAAAATTACTGTAGGTTCCAGGCACAGTGGAAGCGTGGTTGGGATAGAACCCAAATTTGATTTTTACCAGGATCAATGATTATTCCAGGATCAATACGACGATGAATTCCAATCTCCATAGAATAGAATCAACGATTTATATAAAGAAGGAAGAGGCCTGAAACCTTTAGAGGGGATCTTTCACATCATGTTTATAATTAATTTAATTAATTTCATAAAGAAAAATAATACCTGAATATTTGGTATTTTTCTTTGTTGATGATGTTGATCATCCAGAATGACCCTTCCAGATTATCTCGTTGTTCTTGTAAGAATCCAAACTAGAATCCCTATAGCGGTGATCCACACATGCTCTGATGGCCTTTGATCGACACCGCTCGTTATTCGGGTGCTAGCACATCGAAACAAGTGTCTTGTGTCAGTCGTTCTAGATCTCTTGTTCTCCAGCCTTGAATAACGTCTCTCATTTTTGTGAGGGGTGGGAATAGAATTCAAGAGAAAAATTGTTTAGCTCCACAATTCTCAATTCATTGGGTGTACGATTCAATGTCATGTGGTGTCTGGCACAATAGGCGTACTTGTCTATTTATATGCATGGAACTTTAGTTAAAATATTTAATTGCATAATAGAAATTAAATAAATTCATGAAATCAGAGAAAATCCATGCTCATAATAATAATACCACATCATTCTTTATGGTGTGCCAACTTATGCAAAACAGAATTATAAATAAAATTCTGTGTCACAAAATAATAGCAGCGTCATTATTATTTTAATTTGTTCCAACTAGTTAAATAATTATTTAACATATTTCAAATAATTATTTTACCACTGGACCATCCTTGGTCAGCTCAAACTCCACTTCCACTTATTGAACACCCGAATAAATAAATAAATAATTTATTCTCTTAAATAAATAATTTTTTACAAACTAATAAATAAATATTTATTAAATGTTCAATAAAATAAATATATTTTATTTAATTTATGAGATCAATTTAACTTGAATAAAATTATTCCATGGTCTTGAGAATAATATTTATTTCATTAATTAAATTCAAATATAATTTAATTGAGACCACCAAAAACACTTAGTGTGTGACCCTATAGGATTCCTTCTCGTTGGAATTAGGTAGGCTTGCCTAAATTCCAAGAGTACTATCTAGCAAAGAATCAAAGAACCAAAGAGAAAACATAATGTTATAACAATGAAATCCACATACGAATTCTCACTGTGTAATATAATCCCTTTGTCGCAATATCTCATCAAGAAAGTTTCATGATATTGTCATCAAATTTTATGCTTGATACGTCGTTCTTTGAATACCTGAAATAAACTCATCGTTACACCATGGAAATGGAATTTTGCATGATGGTTCTATTTCAATAAAAGGGACAAGATATAAATTTCCATAAATGGAAGGGACAAATCCTTCCTCAACTTATCCATTAATAACATGCCACTCGTGACGCACCCAACATGCCCTACTTCACACCAACTGTCTGCATGATGGTTTTTGTTAGTAAATCAAAGTACGCGAGTCGTGAAACATATTAATTATAATCTTAAAGTCTAAGGATCATTACACATGCCCGAAGATAGAAATATCCAATGACACCAAAACATGCAGAATTCATACTGGCGGGTCTGTTCTCATAATCTCTTGTCTTGGAGATTACCAAGTGTGAACTTCATGATAAGAAGTCTCATCTTCTAACGAGTTCTCACACCTGACGGTCTGCATTCTATGTGTACCATCATAGTATGTTATCCAACTGTATAAATATATTTAAGAATATTTTTATACCATTTCATGGTTCTCATCATAGCGGGGAACTGCCCTGAACTTATCAATACAAAAAATACTCTAGGACATTATTACATCATAGTCATGCAGAACATTGAACAATATGTAATAAGATGTTTAATATTTAAATACATTAAATGTACATGTAATAAAAGTACAACCACTTGGTTCTAGGACACCAACTCTTACGAACTCCCACTTAGACTAGAGCCAACTGCCTACGACATTCAGTCCGCAAGACCTCACATTGTGATCAAGTTTCTGCTAAGTCAAGGCTTTATTCACGGGGTTCTCCACATTTTCTTCCAAGGAAATACTACTCACTGCAACTTCACCTCTCTGAGAAAAATCTCTCAAGATATGATACTTCTAAAGTATGTGCTTTGTTTGCTGATGTGACCATATATCCTTTACGAGAGCCACCGCTGCAGTATTATCACAGTATAGTGTGATGGGATCTTTACTGCTAGGTATCACATCCAACTCCAGGATGAAGATTCACATCCAAACTGCTTATTTACCTGCCTCAGAAGCTGTGATATACTCGGACTCTGCTGTAGAATCTGCGACCACACTCTGCTTTGAGCTCTTCCAGGTCACTGCACCTCCATTCAAAGTGAATATGTATCATGTTTGCAACTTCATGTCATCTTGATCAATATGGAAAATAGTATATGTATATCCTCTAATGATTAGTTCCTCATCTCCTCCATAATATAGGAACATATCCTTAGTATGTCTCAGATACTTTTGGATAGTATTTATTTCCACCCAGTAGTGGTCACCTGGGTCAGCTTGATATCTTCCTACCGCACTCAATGCATAGGTGACATCCATCCTAGTACATAGCATGGCATAGATGACTGACCCAATCGATGATGCATATGGATTCCTTTCCACTATCTTTCTTTCCTCTTGTGTCTTTGAACACATTTTCTTAGAAATATGATTGCCATGTGATGTTGGAAACAATCCCCTCTTGGATTGTTCCATACTGAATCTTTTTAGTATCTTATAGATGTATGTACTTTGAATTAGGCCCAAAAATCTATTGGATCTTTCAAAATGGATCTTGATACCAAGAATATATTCTTTCCCTCCCAATTTCTTCATGGGGAATCATTGATTCAACCATTCCTTAACAGACTGTAAGACTGGTATCTTGTTTCCAATAAGTAATATGTCATCAACATATACTATTATGAAAACGACTGCACTCCCACTAAATCGTTTGTACACATTAGGATCACATTCATTCTTAATAAAACCAAATTTCATTATTGATTCATCAAAATTAATTTTCCAAGACCTAGAGGCTTGCATTAATCAATAAATGGATTTCTATAACTTGAATACCTTATTGGCATCCTTTGGAGTCATAAAACCTTTTGGTTGTGTCATGTAGACATCTTCCTAAAGGTTCCCATTAAGGAATGCGGTTTTGATATCCATTTTCTAAATATAATAGTCATGGTAAGCGATAATGGCTCATAGAATTCTGATGAATTTCAATATTGCAACTGGTGAAAAGGATTTGTCGTAGTGAATGCCTTGAAGCTGTTTGAACACTTTTGTAACCAGTCGTGCCTTATAGGTTCTGACTTGTCCTTCCATATCCAGTTTCTTCTTGAATACCCATTTAAAACCAACAGGCTTTACATAAATTGGAGGATCTACCAAAATCCATACTTGGTTTTAGTACATGGAATCCATTTAAGAATTCACAGCTTCTTGCCACTTGGTAACATCTGTGCCACTTGGCAACATCTTTTCCACTTACTGCGTCCTTCTAGGTTATAGGATCATTATTATCAGCTAATAATGAGTCACCATCCTTAGTAACTAGAAAACCATACCGTTCCGGTTCTCTAACCTCTCTTATACTCCTACACAGCTCTTGTGTCTCTAGAACAATTCTTTCTTCCACAGGGCTTTGTGGAATCTTTTCCTATACCAACTCTTGTGTACCTTGAGCCTAAACTTCATCGAAGTCTATCTCACCCCTACTATCTATTTTGGATATGTGCTCCCTCTCAATGAATATGGCACGTCTTTCCACTATAACCTATTTGTCTGAGGGGTTATATAGGTAATATCCCCTTGTTTCCTTAGGGTATCCTATAAAGGCACAGTTTGTGCCTCGGGTTGAAAGTTTGTTACCTGAAGAGGCCTTAACAAACACATCGCTTCCCCACACATGTAAATTCGATAATATGTATTTCTTTCCACTCTAGAAATCGTATAGAATACCATTTATCGATTTAGTTGGTACTTGGTTTAGTATGTGCACCGCTGTTTGTAATGCATATCCCCAAAAGGGTAATAGAAGACTCGCATGACTCATCATTGATCCCACAATGTCCAACAAGGTGTGGTTCATAATTTCAATAACACCATTCCAGTGGGGTGTGTATGGATGAGTGAGTTGGGATAGGATCCCAAAATCTCATAAGTAATCAATGAAGTCTTGATTAAGATATTCTGCACCTCGGTCTGAGCAGAGTTTTATAATCTTCTTACCAAGCTGCTTCTCAACTTCATTCTTGTATTCTTTGAACTTATCAAAAGAATCCGACTTATACCTCATTAAGTATATATATCCATATATACTAAAATCATCAGTAAAAGTTATGAAGTACGAGTACCCTCCCCTTTCTTCAAATGGAAATGGTCTACACACATCGGTATGAACCAATTCAAGAAGTTATTTATCCCTTTCACCTTTCCCACTAAAAGGGACTTTGGTCATTTTTCCTTGTAAACATGCATGACATACCCAAGTGGTTTTAGTTCTAAAGAATCTAAATATCCATCTTGATGTAACTTGAATTTCTAATTTATATGACCTAGCCGACAATGCCAAATTTGGGTGTGGTATGATTCATGTGAAGTATCTTTGTTATCAATTTTCATTACTTGGTTTGTGTAATCCAACACGTAAAGACTGTTGTATAAATGTGAACTACCAAAACAAATTATATCTTTGTAAAAGAAGCAAAATTCATTTCCAAACTTGAAACAAATCTATTTGTATCTAATCTGGATACATAAATAATGTTTTTAGTAACAGACGGTATATAATAATAACCCTTTAACACCAAGTTTATCCCATTTGGAAACGTGAGGTGGCACTCCTCGACAACTACAATAGAAAGTCTGGATCCATTGGCTACTTGTAGATCTACCTCCCCTCGGTCAATCTTCCTGAATCTACTTGGTTCTTGTATTCAGATACATATGTGAGAACCAAAAGGCATATCTAATACTCAATTTGTAGAAACAGATAGATTGCATTCGATAACAAACGCACCTAAAGCTTCCCCTTGCTTCTTAGGTTGGGTGCAGTTCTTCTTCTGGTGGCCCTTCTTGCCACATCTGAAACAAACAACCTCCTGTTCCCTTGCCTCCCATTTGATCTTCTTTTTCTTGGATGGTCGTGAAGAAGCTTTGGGCTTAAAGCTCTTCCCCTTCCCTTTCCTTTTATTCACCATAAGGACAGAAGGCTTTTCGCGCTTCATATCTTTGTCCACTTGGCAAATGAGTATAAGAAGATCAGATAGATATTTCTCAATGTTGTCCATATTGAAATTGACAACAAAGTTAGAGAATATTTGAGGGAGTGATGCGAGAATGAGATAGGTGCTCAGTTTTTTGGGAGTTTATGTAACACCCAATACTTTTATGTGAAATATTTTGTTTTTATGTTATATAAATCATCAAAGGAATCTTTCACTAACACTGGCTTGGCTTGCTTTACACGCAACCATGGCCTTACTCGATAGCTTGCGTCGTACGCAATACTGAGTTTCACTAAACAATGATATGCTATTAAAATATTATTAAAACTAGCCGTTATGAATAGTAATAACCACTTTTTGAAATTTTATAAATTTTATTTTTCAAAATGGACTTCATTTTTGGATTCGTAATATCGAAATTAGCCTAGGGTGAAATTTTGGTATTTTTCTAAAAACTTTCAATTTTTGATGAATAGTGAAACCACTAAGTGGTAGTTAAAAAACTGAATTTTTCATAAAACTGAATTTTACCGCTTCTGTGAGTGGAACTTCGAAAATCAGAGAGACACGGTTGATGTCAGTAAGTAAAATGTGGTTCAATGAGATGAAAATAATTTTTTGGTGAATAGTAACTTTTTACTTTTTTTTACCACGGTTAAAAGTAAATAGGGTAATTAAGGGTAAAAATGATATTATTATTACCCTAACACGTGTCCTAATTCTATTGGACAAGTGTAATTCGACCAAAAACAACCTTAGGAATAAAATATGACCATTTAGGCCCACTTGGATTAGATTAGGACATTTATTATTAATTTATTTAAAGAAAGGGTTAAAATAGTTAAAATCAAAGTTTAATAAGTAAATAATTTTTAATATAAGGTTATAAATAAGATAAATTCAACTATAAATATTCATCAGAAAGATAAAAAAATTTCCTACATAATGGTATTTTATTTGTAATTTTTAAACATTAAATAATTTAATTTATTTATGACACAAAGATGATGCAGTAATTATCTTATCAATGAAATATTGACATAATTGATGTTATAAACACCAAAATAAATGTAATTTGAGACTTTTTATGAATTACACTAATTTTCTAGGTTAATATGACATGTTAATATTGATTTAATTAACTTTTTTCGAAATAATCATTCTGTTATGATTTTCACAAAAATCAATTACTAAATAGTGTCAAAATTGACATAAAATAGTTTTTAAAAAAAATATTATATTAGTAATTGTTATTTTATTCCTAAAAATATAAGGTTCGGCCAAATGACTTAGATACGGTTATATATATTAATAATAAACAACTTGGGGTTCGTGTTTCTGCTTATAGTAAGTTTATTAACTTTATAGTATATGAACACAAGAAGACACGGTAAAAGTAAAATTATTTAACTTAATGTTAAATCTAAATGATAAGGTTAAAATTGAAACCTAAACTTGTCTAAATTATATTGGATGAGAGGATTTAGACCCATCCCCACCTTATTTTTGAAATAAATCAATTTGGATGTATTTAAAACCGAATTGGACTTTATAATAAAATAATAGTTTTAGTTATTCCAAAGTTGCCCCTCTCCTCCCTTATAAAAGGACACCTCCTCCCCCTCTTCCTCACACCACTTTGAGCCTTCAAGCATGGACAACCCGGCCAAGTACTCCTCTACACTTCCCTAGAGACATCCTAGAGGTTTTTGTCTTCTTCAAAGACCTATTTTAGTTCCCTAAAAGGAGGTCTCAAAGAAGCACTTCAAAGAAGAGGTAATGTCCGTTACCGATTCTTTCATCTTTATTTTTTCTTCCACTTCTTATTCTTTAGTTGTTTCATTATGAAGTAATAACATCAGTATCAATCAAATACTGATATTTTATTATAAGTATTAAACAACCCTATTTCACCATCTATCCATCCTACAGAAAAAGAAATCACCGCACGTGCGTACGTACGGAATACCGTCTCCACGCCGTGGTGTAATCTATTTTCCACCACCACCTTACTTGGATGGGTATAATGGTGTAAATAATGACTATATATGACTATTATAAAGTGATATTGATTATAAAATAGTATACATACACTCCAATACAATTCCACGATCATAGGAACGATATCATCACTCGTGCGTACGTACGGAATACCGTCTCCACGATGTGATGCGAATCGTTCTACATGATCTTCATTTCATAATGATTATATAAATGAATTGAATGAATGAATATGATATATATTACACTAATAACATTATGTAAATGAGGTATCTATAACCTAAAGAGAAGAATAAGAATTTATTCGACAAAACACGCATAAGAGAAAAAAGCTATAAACACCCGAATAACAAGTAGCAATGAAATATTACTACTAAGAAGCTAATAATATGACCATATATGATATCATAAAAATAAGTATGATTCTATAATAAGTCAATAACATTATTTAAATCATTATACAGGAGGTTTGGACACGTATAAAGCATATCAGACCTAAGGTAAGGGAAATATCACAATCTCATTTTTATCCGAGATTTTTTATACTTTGGAATTTACTGGGGTGTATTTTATCATCCAAATAAATTTTTTCTCAATATGTAATATTTATATCCTTCTAAAATAGTTAATATTAAATTTTACCCTTCAGTGAGTTTTTAGTAAAATATATGAAAGGAATCTTTTGTCGTTTTTCGTACGAGGTACTTTTTGACTTTTTCGACAAAAGTACGAGAATAATGTTTTTTTTAACTTATACGGCATGAATGGATTTTTAAAACATTATTTCCAAGAAGCTTCCTTTACAAGTTTTCAAGTTTATTTTTAATCAACTTCTTTTAGTTTAAAATTGTATGACATGTTAAGAAAGGAAAATGTTTTTGAATTTGAAAGGATATTTTCCTAAAGAATGGAGTTCTAGTGTTTTATCAGAATTATTTTCCATCTAAGATAATATAGGATTCTGTTTATATCCCTATTATTACATTTATTTGATTATGTTGTGATGAAATTATTTTTATGAATTCCTTTATCTTATATGAATTGTTTGATGATGTCACAATGTTTAAGATTCCCATTTTTATTACATGGGTTATGCAATGATGTATGATTTATGATTTTGTGGCACACATAAGAATGGTATCATTATGAGATGGGTGGGACCTATATCTCCCTCCGATGAATTGGGTAAATATTTTATATCTCATGAGATAGACATGGCTGGAACGGTAGGTTATACCGGTTCAGTGAAACAGGACTGAAACGAGGAGTGAACTCAGTTCAGAATTGGACTTTGTCCACTAAGATAGTATTGGCAATGAGTCTTGACTAATAAGAAATGATTCTCTATGATTATGTGTGTATGCCACAAAGTTTCATGTTTTAAGTTATGATTATTGGTATCACATTTCACTACTATGATTTATCCCATGTTATGAAATTATGCTCTCTTTTGCAGTTTAAGATTTCCAAAAGTTATGTTATTATGAATATGATGTGATTGATATTTCTTTTGTTTACCCTTACTGAGAATTTGAGCTCACCCTTTTATATGTTTTCTTTCCCCAGGTCAGGAAAAAGGTTATTAAGTAAGATATGCCAAAAGGGACTATAGATATGATGAAATAAATGGGAGACAGTGTAGACGCTTTATGAACCAGTTGTTTATGTTTCCCAGTTTCTAAAGACACTGTACCTATACGGTCCTTTTGTGGTTTCGTTATATGTTGTAATAAGTATGCTTCAATTTTGAAGTATTAACAATGTATGTAAAGTATGGGTCGTTATAGTTGGTATCAAAGGAAAGGTATAGTCAACCTTTGGAAACTAGGATGTGAAAGCCTTAGTAAGAACCCTAAGGATAAGTCTAAGCATAGAACACAATCTTAGTGTTTTAGAAATGACCATGAATAACCTAGGATATAACCTTAAGTGTGAAATTTTATTCTTGATTATTTGGTTTTCCTATTATAATTAGTGTTGGTCACACTATTCTTCTTGGTTTTAGTCAATGGCTGGAACCCGAAGGAACCATGTTAATGCGGAATGCGACGGGAAATGCAATGATTGTCCCACTGAGCAACCAAATGTTATGGGAGCTGGAATGCAAAATCTTGTATCCATGATCGCACAACTTTCTCAAGCTATTAATCATGAAGGACTTCCAATCGAGAAAAGGAAGGAGCAACATTCTGTTGAATCCTTCATGAGGAAGCGTCCACCTTCTTTCAGCGGGTCTACTGATCCATTAGTTGCTGAACAATGGATTAGTACTACTAAAAAGATATTTTCAGTTCTTCAATGTTCTGAGCATGATAAAGTCATCTTAGTAGTGTATCGTTTGGAAGGTGATGCTGATCAATGGTGGAATCTTATTAAGAATACGAGGCAAAGGGATGAAATTGAGTCCATGGAATGAGACGAGTTCAAGAACTTATTTTTCAATAAGTACTTCCCTCGTATTCTCTGAACAAAGATGGATAAAGAGTTTCTTGAATTGAAGAAAAAGGATGATGAATCTATTGGTACCTATGAAGAAAATTTGACAAGACTTTCAAGGTACGCTTCTGGTATTATTATCCAACCTGAGAGTAAGATCGATCGATTCTTTAGTGGCTTAAAACCAAGTCTTAGAAGGGCCTTAGCCATAAGGGACTTCAATAGCTACAAGGAAATCGTTTGATGTGCTCTCAAAGTTGAGATGGATATTGGAGTAACCCATCAGTCATATGGGTTTGATAAGAAGACGAAAATGGAATTCAAAGGAAAATCTAAAGAGCACACTGAAAAGAAGATGAGCTTTCCCTTATGCTAAAAGTGTGGAAAGAAACATGGAGGGAGTTGTCTTAAAGGGACAATTAAATGTTTCAAATGTGGAAAGGAAGGTCATCGGGCATTTGAATGCCGCGATGATGGGAAGAAGATGTCTAATGATGCAAACAAAGGAAGGGATACGCAGAATGAACCTACTACACTTCAATGTTTCAAGTGCAAGGAGATATGGCATTATGCTAATAAATGCCCTAATCCAAGGGTTGATAATGATGGTCGACATCAACAAACTCTTAAGGCTAAAGACAAAGTAAAGTCACATGCAATTTCTATCAGCGATGTGGAGTACGATAACGATGTGGTGAAAGGTACACTTACCATCCACTCTAAAGTAGAAAATGTTTTATTTGATTCTGGATCCACCCAATATTTTATTTATGAAGAATTTTCTAAGGGTATCACCATATTACCTCAACAATTAGATGTTGAGTTAGCTGTGACAACACCTAATGACACAACAGTCGCATCAAAAGTTTATAATTCTTCTCCGATCAAAGTTTGTGGGAAAGTGCTTCCTGCAAATCTTGTGATCCTTTCTATAGTGGAATTTGATGTGATTCTTGGCATGGATTGGCTTTCTTTATATGGATCTCATATCAATTTCCAAATAAGAGAAGTCACATTTAATATTCCAGATCAATCTATGATCGTCTATCAATGCAAGGATGAACATAACCTTCCAGTGGAAATTCCTTCTACCTTATGGGTCTTGATTCCACTAAATGAAGGTTATTTATCTCAAATGGTTGGTAAGAAACTCACGATTAAGAATATGCCCATTGTACGGGAGTTTGATGATGTCTTTCCGGAGGAATTACCGGGTCTTCCACCAAATCGTGAAGTTGAGTTTTCAATAGAACTCGTACCGGGTGCTTTGCCTATTTCAAAGACACCTTATAGAATGGACCCAATTGAGTTGCAGGAATTGAAGAAGCAACTCCAAGAGAATCTTGATAAGGGGTTCATACACCCTAGTGCGTCACCTTGGGGAGCACCTGTTCTGTTTGTTAATAAGAAAGATGGATCAATGAGACTATGTATTGATTATCGAGAACTTAACAAGATCAATATCAAGAACAAATATCCTCTCCCACGCATTGATGAATTATTTGAACAACTACGCGAAGCTCAATACTTTTCCAAGATTGATCTTCATTCAGGGTATCATCAATTAAGGGTAAAAAGGGAGGATATACCAAAGACGGCTTTCCGTACAAGGTATGGACACTATGAATTTATAGTGATGCCATTTGGTCTTACTAATGCCCCTGCTATCTTCATGGATTTGATAAATAGAGTCTTTAGAGACTATCTTGATCAATTTGTGGTAGTCTTTATAGACGATATTCTTATCTATTCAAAGAGCAAGGAAGAACATGAAGATCACTTGATAATTATATTGAAGACCCTGAGAAAGGAGAATCCTTATGCCAAATTTACCGAGTGTGAATTTTGGCTTCAAAAAGTTTCATTTTTGGGTCACATAATCTCAAAAGAGGGGATATCTGTGGATCCAGAAAAAACAGAGGTTATCGAAAGATGGTCGAGACCAACAATAGTAACTAAGATCCGAAGTTTTCTTGGTTTGGCTGGATATTATCGACGTTTTGTGAAAGATTTTTCACGATTATCTAATCTACTCACCAAGTTGACTCGGAAAGGAGTTAAGTTTGTTTGGACGGAAGAATGTGAAGAGAATTTCAAGGATTTGAAAAGAAGGTTATCCAGTGAACCTGTGCTCACACTGCCTTGTAGTGGAGAAAGGTTTGTGATCTATAGTGATGCATCCAAGAAGGGATTGGGGTGTTTTCTTACGCAAAATGATATGGTGATAGCTTATGCCTCACGACAGTTGAAAATACATGAGAAAAATTACCCAACACATGATTTTGAGTTAGCTGAGGTAATCTTTGAATTAAAGATTTGGAGGCATTATCTTTATGGAGAAAGGTGTGAAATTTATACTGATCATAAAAGTTTAAAGTATATTTTCACACAAAAGGAGCTGAATATGCATCAAAGAAGATGGCTGGATCTGATTAAGGATTATGACTGCTCAATCCATTACCACCCTGGGAAAGCAAACAAGGTGGCAGATGCATTAAGTCGACAAGACCATGCCAGTTTATCCATGATGAGGATCACAAAAGATCCAATATTTATGGATTTACAAAGGATGGATCTTGGAATTATAATGGAAGGGGAAAAATCTTATCTTTCTCAAATGAATGTTCAACCATCTATACATGTGAAGATTAAAGAGGCACATAAATAAGATGTTGAGTTACAAAAGAAGGTGAGAAATGTTCGTGAATTCAACCTTGATTGTGATGGGATAATAAAGTTCAGAAATCGGGTTTGTGTTCCTCCCATCCCGGAATTAAAGAAGGAGCTGCTGGATGAGGCTCATAGTTCTTCATTCTCTATTCATCCTGGAAGCACAAAGATGTATAGGGACCTGAAAGAGTACTTCTGGTGGGATGGAATGAAAAGAGATGTTGCTGAATATGTCTCTCAATGCTTGGTTTATCAGCAAGTTAAAGCTGAGAGACAGAAGTATAAGGGGATGTTACAACCATTACCCATACCCGAATGGAAATGGGAAAACATTACTATGGACTTTGTCACAGGACTTCCTAAAACATCCAAAGGAAATAATGCTATCTGGGTCATAGTTGATCGTCTTACCAAGTCTGCACACTTCATTGCTATTAGAGAGGATTTCTCTCTAGATCATCTTGCCAGGATATATGTAAAGGAAGTGGTAAGATTTCATGGAGTACCACTTTCTATTATATCTGATCGGGATCCGAGATTTACCTCGAAGTTTTGGCGAAGTCTTCAGCATATTATGGATACAGAGTTGAGTTTCATCACTGCTTATCATCCTCAGACAGACGGTCAGTCTGAGAGAACAATTCAAACTCTAGAAGATATGTTGAGAGCTTGCTCTATGGATTTCAAAGGTGGTTGGGATCAACACCTACCTTTGGTGGAATTTTCTTATAATAATAGCTTTCACTCCAGTATTCAGATGGCTCCTTATGAAGCTCTCTATGGAAAGAAATGCAGGACTCCAACTTGCTGGGATGAAGTTGGGGAAAGAAAGCTATTAGGACCTGATCTCGTTGATTAAATGATAGAAAAGGTCAGATCTATTCAACAACACATAAGAGCAGCTCAGAGTTGACAGAAAAGTTATGCCGACAACCGAAGAAAATACCGAGAGTTTGAAGTGGGTGATAAAGTGTTCTTACAAATATCTCCCTGGAAGAGAGTCATGAGATTTGGAAAGAAGGGGAAGTTGATCCCTAGATATATCGGTCCTTTCGAAATACTGGATCGTGTTGGGAAGGTAGCTTTCCGATTGGTGCTTCCACCAAATCTCTCTCAAGTTCACGATGTGTTCCATGTATCTCTCCTGAGAAAGTACATACCTGATCCTTCACATGTACTTAGCTCAGAAGTTGTACCGCTGAAGCAAGATCTTTCTTATGAAGAACAGCCGATAGAGATTCTGGATCATAGCGAAAAAGTCCTACGAAGCAAGACCACTCGATTGGTGAATGTTTTATGGAGGAACCACCAATTAAAAGAAGCTACATGGGAGCTTGAGGATATGATGAGGGAGAGGTATCCTCATCTGTTTGTTACAAAGTGACGAATTTCGAGGGAGAAATTCATTTTATGGGGGGTAGAATGTAACACCCAAGACTTTTATGTGAAATATTTTGTTTTTATGTTATATAAATCATCAAATAAATCTTTCACTAACACTGGATTGGCTTGCTTTACACGCAACCACGACCTTCCTCGATAGCTTGCTTCGTACGCAATACTGAGTTTCACTAAACAATGATATGCTATTAAAATATTATTAAAACTAGCCGTTATGAATAGTAATAACCACTTTTTGAAATATTATAAATTTTATTTTTCAAAATGGACTTCAATTTTGGATTCGGAATATCGAAATTAGCCAAGGGTGAAATTTTGGTATTTTTCTGAAAATTTTCAATTTTTGATGAATAGTGAAACCACTAAGTGGTAGTTAAAAAACTGAATTTTTCATAAAACTTAATTTTACCGCTTCTATGAGTGGAATTTAGAAAATCAGAGAGACACGGTTGATGTCAGTAAGTAAAATGTGGTTCAATGAGATGAAAATATTTTTTTTGGTGAATAGTAACTTTTTACTTTTTTTTACCACGGTTAAAAGTAAATAGGGTAATTAAGGGTAAAAATGATATTATTATTACCCTAACACATGTTCTAATTCTATTGGACAAGTGTAATTCGACCAAAAACAACCTTAGGAATAAAATATGACCATTTAGGCCCACTTGGATTAGATTAGGACATTTATTATTAATTTATTTAAAGAAGGGTTAAAATAGTTAAAATCAAAGTTTAATAAGTAATTAATTTTTAATATAAGGTTATACATAAGATAAATTCTAATATAAATATTCATTAGATAGATAAAAAGATTTACTACATAATGGTATTTTATTTGTAATTTTTAGACATTAAATAATTTAATTTATTTATGACACAAAGATGATGCAGTAATTATCTTATTAATGAAATATTGACATAATTGATGTTATAAACACCAAAATAAATGTAATTTGAGACTTTTTATAAATTAAACTAATTTTATAGGTTAATATGACATTTTAGTATTGATTTAATTAAGTTTTTTCGAACTAATCATTCTGTTATGATTTTCAAAAAAATAAATTACTAAATAGTGTCAAAATTGACATAAAATAGTTTAAAAAAACAATATTATATTAGTAATTGTTATTTTATTCCTAAAAATATAAGGTTCGGCCAAATGACTTAGATAAGGTTATATATATTAATAATAAACAACTTGGGGTTATTTTGGCTGCTTATAGTAAGTTTATTAACCTTATAGTATAAGAACACAAGAAGACACGGTAAAAGTAAAATTATTTAACTTAATGTTAAATCTAAATGATAAAGTTAAAATTGAAACCTAAACTTTTCTAAATTCTATTTGATGAGAGGATTTAGACCCATACCCACCTTAGATTCTAAATAAATCAATTTGGATCTATTTAAAACCGAATTTGACTTTATAATAAAATAATAGTTTTAGTTATTCCAAAGGTGCCCCTCTCCTCCCTTATAAAAGGACACCTCCTCCCCCTCTTCCTCACACCACTTTGAGACTTCAAGCTCGGCCAACCCCTGCCAATTCCTACTCTCCACTTCCCTATAGAAATCCTAGAGGTTCTGGTCTTCTTCAAAGACCTATTTTAGTGCCTTAAAAGGAGGTCTCAATGAAGCACTTCAAAGAAGAGGTAATGTCCGTTACCGATTCTTTCATCTTTATTTCTTATTCCACTTCTTCTTCTTTAGTTGTTTCATTATTAAGTAATAACATCAGTATCAATAACATACTGATATGTTATTATAAGTATGAAACAACCCTATTTCACCATCTATCCATCCTACGGAAAAAGAAATCACCGCACGTGTGTACGTACGGAATACCGTCTCCACGCCGTGGTGTAATCTATTTTCCACCACCACCTTACTTGGATGGGTATAATGGTGTAAATAATGACTATATATGACTATTATAAAGTGATATTGGTTCTGAAATAGTATAAATACACTCCAATACAATTCCACGATCATAGGAATGATATCATCACTCGTGCGTACGTACAGAATACCGTCTCCACGATGTGATGCGACTCGTTCTACATGATCTTCATTTCATAATGATTATATAAATGAATTTAATGAATGAATATGATATATATTAAACTAATACCATTCTGGAAATTAGGTATCTATAAAATAAAGAGAATAATAATAATTTATTCGACAAAAAACGTATAAGAACAAAAAGTTATAAACACCCGAATAACAAGTAGCAATGAAATATTACTACTAAGAAGCTAAGAATCTGACCATATATGATATCATAAAAATAAGTATGATTCTGGAATAAGTCAATAACATTATTTAAATCATTATACATGAGGTTCAGACACATATAAAGCATATCGGACCTAAGGTAAGGGAAATATCACAATCTCATTTTTATCCGAGATTGTTTATACTTTGGAATTTACTGGGGTGTATTTTATCATCCAAATCAATGTTTCCTCAATATGTAATATTTATATCCTTCTACAATAGTTAATATTTAATTTTACCATTCGGTGAGTTTTTAGTAAAAGATATGAGAGGAATATTTTGTCGTTTTTCGTACGAGGTACTTTTTGAATTTTCCGACAAAAGTACGAGAAGAATGTTTTTTTAACTTATTCGGCATGAATGGATTTTTAAAACATTATTTCCAAGAATATTCCTTTACAAGTTTTCAAGTTTATTTTTAATCAACTTCTTTTAGTTTAAAATTGTATGACATATTATGACGGTGGTTCGAAACTCGAGGAGGCTGGCGGTGGATGTGATTTTGAAATTTGAATTTGGTATTTCATCTGGATGTGGAGAGGTGGTTAAAAGGATTTGGTGAAATGGTGTAATGGGTATCGGCAACCCCTTAAACCGGCTTCTGAAAATATGAAAAAAATGATTGCAGGCAGGATAGGATATTTTCCTCAAGAATGGAGTTCAAGTGTTTTATCAAAATTATTTTCCATCTAAGATAATATAGGGTTCTGTTTATATCCCTATTATTACATTGATTTGATTATGTTGTGATGAAATTATTTTTATGAATTCCTTTATCTTATATGAATTGTTTGATGATGTCACGATGTTTAAGATTCCCATTTTTATTACATGGGTTATGCAATGATGTATGATTTGTGATTTTGTGGCACACATAAGAATGGTATCATTATGAGATGGATGGGACCTATATCTCCCTCCAATGAATTGGGTAAAGATTTTATATCTCATGAGATAGACATGGCTGGAACGGTTGGTTATACCGGTTCAGTGAAACAGGACTGAAATGAGGAGTGAACTCAGTTCAGAATTGGACTTTGTCCACTAAGATAGTCTTGGAAATGAGTCTTGACTAATAAGAAATGATTCTCTATGATTATGTGTGTATACCACAAAGTTTCATGTTTTAAGTTATGATTATTGGGATCACATTTCACTACTATGATTTATCCCATGTTATGAAATTATGCTCTCTTTTGCAGGTTAAGATTTCAAAAAGTTATGTTCTTATGAATATGATGTGATTGATATTTCTTTTGTTTACCCTTACTGAGCATTTGAGCTCACCCTTTTGTATGTTTTCTTTCCCCAGGTTAGGAATAAGGTTATTAAGTAAGATATGCCAAAAGGGACTATAGATATGATGAAATAAATGGGAGACAGTGTAGACGCTTTATGAACCAGTTGTTTATGTTTCCCTGTTTCTAAAGACACCATACCTATACGGTCCTTTCGTGGTTTCGTTATATGTTGTAATAAGTATGCTTCAATTTTGAAGTATTAACAATGTATGTAAAGTATGGGTCGTTATAGTTTAAACCCTAGAACTTCCAAGTACTCAATGTATCCAATGAGATTGACTATATGAGGCCCAACTGGGGAACCTTCTCCAAGATTACTTTGGAAGAGTGCCTTAGTGATCTAAAACCTTTCCTGTCTTGCTCTCTCATAGTAAAGACCATGGAGGTGCTCGAGCATTCTATAAGCATCCATGTTTTCATGAGACTTCATGATCTCACTATACATTTATGATTGAATCAAACATTGAACGTCGACCGCATCGTTCATATGTTTCTCATAGAACAGAAAATCCTCATCACTCGCCTCTTTTCAAGGCAGATTAATTAATGCTGAATCCAGCACGTAAGACTTCCGTTCATGGCATAGGATAACCTGAAGGCGTCTAAACCATTCCTGGAAGTTACTGCCGGTGAGGGTGTTGTCTTTATCCATAATTGATCATAGGGATAATTTGGTTGATGAGTTTTTCATTTTTATTCTACAATTAAAAGAGCATATCATTAGTAATTTCTTGATTACATTTTATAAGAAATAATAATTTTTATTAAGTCTCCCACTATTTTATCAAGTCCTAATATCCCTCACCGTTGAACCCAGAATGTCATGTTCCCATGACATTATAGTGTAAAGGATCCATATTCCCCTTTGCATAACCCTAAAAAGGGTTGGTCAAGCTATTAAAAGGTATTTAGGAAGGCAGGTCTTTTCCAACTTCGTGCTTGAAGCTCCTTGATCTGTTTAGTGGACCCCCCCAATCCTAAAATCATGACTTTTGATTTCCTTAATTCTTTCCGCCAATATTAAACCAAGTCTAGCAAGGTATTCTCCTCTTAATGTAATATGGTTAAGTCAAATAGAAACCTTTCATAAGGGCTTCCTGTATAAAAGTATGTGTCTCAAAAAGGTTTGGTTAAACACATAGTTTTATTGAGTTTTTCCCTTAATCAAGTAACAGAAGGCTTGGTCTGATTTAATATTTTATTTGAGGGATTTTTATCTTCTATGCGTGAATTTCTTATTATCATTATCGCATGCTTGTTAATATTAAGTTGAAATTACTTAAGTGATTAACCATGTCTTGATAATATTTATGCATAAGTATAGTTTATTTTAGTTCTATCTTGCATGCTTGTTTAATTCATTAATTATGTGACCGTGAAAACGCATCCATAACAATAAAACATGAAACTGAAAGAAATAAAATAAAGAGAATGATCATGATATTTTCTAATTTTTAGTTTATATAGTGGTTGATAAACTAACCTTGACCTAGGGGAGAAACATCTTGAACCTTTTGGGTTCATGTTTTCAGCTTTCCACCTGTCTACCTTTATATCTCCTGGGATTGGTTTCGTATCAGCTCCAACTTGAACTGCCTCCACTAGCTTGGGAGTTTCATCCATTACATATGAATTTTTTAACTCACATGCATGTGAGGGGTAAAATGGGGTTTTACATAAAAGAAACCTTGGGCACTCATGGACCACATATTAAGGAGGAGAGCTGGATTGCAGGCCAACAAATTTAATTTAAATAAATAAATTAAGAAAAACCATCCACATACAAAGGTCTTGGTCTAGTTCATGATAATCCATACATGCAATGATGTTTACGCATAAATAAAACTAGCATTCGATTATTTAATCATTATTGTTTAAGATGAATCATGCTCGAATCAATTAATTATCATATTTAATTAATGAATCCTTTTATCTTAAACCGTTTTTCTAAATTTCCTTGAGATTATCATCCATCGTAATTTTAAACAAATAAATTTATTTAAAATTATCTTTGTACGTAACTTGTACCTTGGAGGAAACCCAATGAAAACCTATTCATAACTACCCAATGAGTATAAATGAATATTACACAAATGTTAAATTAAACACATATATATAGAACACTTATCACATGTTGTGACTCAGATTTACGCCCGCACAATGGTACACGTATCAAAGGTTTTTATAATATAATAATAAACTTTAATAAATCTGTGTAATTTGGATGAGTACACGACGTGTAGTTCCAACTATATGACGTGTACTATTTTTCACCGTCCATATAAAGTACTCGCCCAGGGAAATGACCTGTGAGTGTAATTCAGAAATCTTCAGAGTACATGATGTGTTCAGTGGGCCACATTCCATATAGTATCCGCGTTACACAGTTTCTAGCCAGGAAAGCCATGTATGGGGTACAAGGTCCAACCTTAACCTGAAGGGACTACACATCATGTCCAGTGAACTACATGACATGTAATCTAGAAACTGTGTGATACCTATTCCTGACCAACACACAGAGTCATTTAAGACTTAGAAAGGCTCCAACACACGGCTTGGTTTGGTGGACCGGTCTGACGCATTGAATCTTGACTACATGGCGTGTACTGCCGAATACACACCGTGTGTTCTGGTGTTGTACATCCAGGAAGCTTTAGCACCTCCATATGAGATCCTCTATTTTATTTTTATCAAAATTAAAAGAAAAATCATTTCTGTAAGGTGAACAAGAAACAAAAGAGGAGGAATAGATCTTGAGATTTATATTTTTACAACAATTAAATTGAATTGAAACAACTAAATTATTAAATGCATAAGTCATCAACAAAATATTTAAATAAATATAAACTATGATGTAACCCCTCTGATACCAATTCTAGGTTCCAGGCATAGCGGAAGCGTGGTTGGGATGGAACCCAACTTTTATTTTTACCATGATCAATGATTATTCCAGTATCAATACGAAGATGAACGCCAATCTCCATGAAATAGAATCAAATATTTAGATAAAGAAGGAAGAGGCCCGAAACCTTTAGATAGGATCTTGCACATCATGTTTATAATTAATTTAATTAATTTCATAACAAAATATATTACATGGATATTTGGTATTTTCTTCATTGATGATGTTGATTGTTTGGAATGGCCCTTCCGGATTATCTCGTTGTTCTTGTAAGGATCCACACTAGAATCCCTCTAGCGGTGATCCACAAGTGCTCCGATAGCCTTTGATTAACATCGCTCGTTCTCCAAGTGCTAACGCGGTGAAGAGAGAGTCTTGCGTCAGTCATTATTGATCACCTTTTCTTCAACCTTGAAGAATTTCTCTTGTTCTTGAAAGGGGTGGGAAGAGGATTTGAGGGAGAAATTGTTTAGATCAACAATTCTCAAATCATCAGGTGTACGATTCGGTGTCGTGTGGTGTCTGGTACAATAGGCATACTTGTCTATTTATATGCATGGAACTTTAGTTAAAATATTTAATTACATAATAGAAATTAAATAAATTCATGAAATCAGAGAAAATCTATGATCATAATAATAATACCGCATCATTCTTTATGGTGCGCCAACTTATGAAAAATGGAATTATAAATAAAATTATGTGTCACAAAATAATAGCAACGTCATTATTATTTTAATTTTCTCCAACTAGTTAAATAATTATTTAACATATTTCAAATAATTATTTTACCACTGGACCATCCTTGGTCTGCTCAAGCTCCACTTCTATTTATTGAACACATGAATAAATAAATAAATAATTTATTCTCTTAAATAAATATTTTTTTACAAACTAATAAATAAATTTTTATTAAATGTTAAATAAAATAAATATATTTAATTTAATTTATGAGATCATTTTAACTTGAATAAAATTAGTCCATGGTCTTGAGAATAATATTTATTCCATTAATTAAATTCAAATATAATTTAACTGAGACCACCAAAAACACTTAGTGTGTGACCCTATAGGATTGTTTCTCGTTGGAATTAGGCAGGCTTTCCTAAATTCCAAGAGTACTATCTAGCAACAGATCAAGGCACCAAAGAGAAAACATAATGTTGTAACAATTAAATCCACATACTAATGCTCACTGTGTAATATAATCCCTTTGTCGCAATATCTCATCAAGCAAGGTTCATGATAGTGTCATCAACTTTTATGCTTGATACGTCGTTCTTTGAATACCTGAAATAAACTCATCGGTACACCATGGCCATGTAATTTTTCATGATGGTTCTATTTCATTAAAAGGGCCAAGATATAAACTTCCATAAATGGAAGGGACAAATCCTTCCTCAACTTATTCATTAATAACATGCCACTCGTGACGCACCCAACATACCCTACTTCACACCAACTGTCTGCGTGATGGTTTTCATCACTAAATCAAAGTACACAAGTCATGAAACATATTAATGGTAATCTTAAAGTATAAGAATCATTACACATGCTCGCAGATAGAAATATCCGATGACACCAAAACATGCAAAATTCATACTGGTGGGACTGTTCTCATAATCTCTTGTCTTGGAGATTACCAAGTGTGAACTTCATGATAGGAAGTCTCATCTTCTTATGAGTTCTCACACCTGACAGTCTGCATGCTATGTGTACCATCATAGTATGTAATCCAACTGTATAACTATATTTAAGAATATTGTTATACCATTTCATGGTTCTCATCATAGCGGGGAACTGCCATGAACTTATCAATGCAACAAATACTCTAGGACATTATTACATCATAGTCATGCAGAAAAATGAACAATATGTAATAAGATGTTTAATATTTAAATACATTAAATGTACATGTAATAAAAGTACAACCACTTGGTTCTAGGACACCAACTCTTACAAACTCCCACTTAGACTAGAGCCAACTTCCTACGACATTCAGTCCGCAAGACCTCACATTGTTATCATGTTTCTACTGAGTCAAGGATTTATTCACGGGGTTCTCCACGTTTTCTTCCAAGGAAATAATGCTCACTGCAACTTCACCTCTCTGAGAAAAATTTCTCAAGATATGATACTTCTGAGGTATGTTCTTTGTCTGCTGATGTGACCATATCTCCTTTACAAGAGCCACCACTGCAATATTATCACAGTATAGTGTGATGGAATCGTTACTGCTAGGTATCACATCCAACTCCTGGATGAAGCTTCACATCCAAACTGATTATTTAACTGCCTTGAAAGCTGTTTTATACTGAGACTCTACTGTAGAATCTGTGACCACACTCTGCTTTGAGCTCTTCCAGGTCACTACACCTCCATTCAAAGTGAATATGTATCCTGTTTTCAACTTCATTTCATATTGATCAATCTGGAAACTAGTATATGTATATCCTCTAATGATTAGTTCCTCATCTCTTCCATAATACAAGAACATATCCTTAGTATGTCTCATATACTTTTGGATAGTAATGATTTCCACACAGTAGTGGTCACCTGGGTCAGCTTGATATCTGCCTACCGCACTCAATGCATAGGTGACATCCATCCTAGTACATAGCATGGCATAGATTACAGACCCAATTGATGATTCATATGGATTGCTTTCCACTATCTTTATTTCCTCTTGTGTCTTAGGACACATTTTCCTAGAAATATGATTCCATGTGATGCTGGAAACAATCCCCTCTTGGATTGTTCTATACTGAATCTCTTCAGTATCTTATCAATGTATGTACTTTGACTTAGGCCCAACAATCTCTTGGATCTTTAACAATGGATCTTGATACCAAGAATATATGCTTTCCCTCCCAATTACTTCATGGAGAATCATTGATTCAATCATTCCTTAATAGACTATAAGACTGGTATCTTGTTTCCAATAAGTAATATGTCATCAACATATACAATTATGAAAACGACAACACTCCCACTAAATCGTTTTTACACATAAGGATCACATTCATTCTTAATATAACCAAATTTCATTATGGATTCATCAAAATGAATTTTCCAAGACCTTGATGCTTTCTTTAATCAATAAATGTATTTCTACAACTTGAATACCTTATTGTCATCCTTTGGAGTCATAAAACCTTTAGGTTGTGTCATGTAGACCTCTTCCTAAAGGTTCCCATTAAGGAATACTATTTTGACATTCATTTTCTAAATATCATAGTCATGGTAAGCGATAATGGATAATATAATTCTGATGGATTTCAATATTGCAACCGGTGAAAAGGATTTTTCGTAGTCAATGCCTTGATTTTGTTTGAACCCTTTTGTAACCAGTTGTGCCTTATAGGTGCTGACTTGTCCTTCTATATCCAGTTTCTTCTTGAATACCCATTTACAACCAATGGGCTTTACATCAACTGGAGGATCTACCAAAATCCATACTTGGTTTTGGTACATGGAATCCATTTTAGAATTCACGGCTTCTTGCCACTTGGCAACATCTGTGCCACATGGAAACATATTTTCCACTTACTGCTTCCTTATAGGTTATAGGATCATTGTTATCAGCTAATAATGAGTCACCATCCTTAGTAACTAGAAAACCATACCGTTCCGGTTCTCTAACCTCTCTTATACTCCTACACAACTCTTGTGTCTCTGGAACAATTCTTTCTTCCACAGGGATTTGTGGAATCTGTTCCTGTACCAACTCTTGTGTACCTTGAGCCTCAACTTCATCGAAGTCTATCTCACCCCTAATATCTCTTTTGGAGATGTGCTCCCTCTCAAGGAATATGGCACGTCTTTCCACTATAACCTTTTTGTTTGAGGGGTTATATAGGTAATATCCCCTTGTTTCCTTATGGTATCCTATAAAGGCACACTTTGTGCCTCGGGGTGCAAGTTTGTTACCTGAGGAGGCCTTAACAAACACATCTCTTCCCCATACATGTAAATTAGATAATATGTATTTCTTTCCACTCTAGAAATGGTATAGAATACCATTTATCGATTTAGTTGGTACTTGGTTTAGTATGTGCACTGCTGTTTGTAACGCATATCCCCAAAAGGGTAATAGAAGACTCGTATGACTCATCATTGATCCCACAATGTCCAACAAGGTGTGGTTCCAACTTTCACTCACACCATTCCACTGGGGCGTGTATGGATGAGTGAGTTGGGATAGGATCCCAAAATCTCATAAGTAATCAATGAAGTCTTGATTAAGATATTCTCCACCACGGTCTGAGTGGAGTTTCTTAATCTTCTTACCAAGCTGCTTCTCAACTTCATTCTTGTATTCTTTGAACTTATCAAAAGAATCCGACTTATACCTCATTAAGTATATATATCCATATCTACTAAAATCATCAGTAAAAGTTATGAAGTACGAGTACCCTCCCCTTTCTTCAAATGGAAATGGTCTACACACATCGGTATGAACCAATTCAAGAAGTTATTTATCCCTTTCACCTTTCCCACTAAATGGGACTTTGGTCATTTTTCCTTGTAAACATGCATGACATACCCAAGTGGTTTTAGTTCGAAAGAATCAAAATATCCATCTTGATGTAACTTTATCAAGAATTTCTCATTTATATGACCTAGCCGACGATGCCAAATTTGGGTGTGGTATGATTCATGTGAAGTATCTTTGTTATCAATTTTCATTACTTGGTTTGTGTAATCCAACACGTAAATACTGTTGTACAAATGTGACCTACCAAAACAAATTCTATCTTTGTAAAAGAAGCAAAATTCATTTCCAAACTTGCAAAAAATATATTTGTATCTAATCTGGATACATAAATAATGTTTTTAGTAACAGACGGTACATAATAATAACCCTTTAACACCAAGTTTATCCCATTTGGTAACGTGATGTGGTACTCCTCGACAACTACAATAGAAAGTCTGGCTCCATTGGCTGCTCATAGATCTACCTCCCCTCGGTCAATCTTCCTGAATATACTTTGTTCTTGTATTCAGATACATATGTGAGCACCAAAATCCATATATAATACTCAATTTTTTAGAAACAGATAGATTGCATTCGATAACAAACGCACCTAAAGCTTCCCCTTGCTTCTTAGGTTGGGTGCAGTTCTTCTTCTGGTGGCCCTTCTTGCCACATGCGAAAAAAAAACCTCCTGTTCCCTTGCCTCCAATTTGATCTTCCTTTTCTTGGAAGGTCCTGAAGAAGCTTTGGGCTTAAATATCTTCCCCTTCCCTTTCCTCTTATTCACCATAAGGACAGAAGGCTTTTCGTGCTTCATATCTTTGTCCACTTGGCGAATGAGTATAAGAAGATCGGATAGAGATTTCTCAATGTTTTCCATATTGAAATTGACAAAAAGTTAGATAATCTTTGAGGGAGTGATGCGAGAATGAGATAGGTGCTCATTTTTTTGGGGAGTTTAAACCCTAGAACTTCCAAGCGCTCAATGTATCCAATGAGATTGACTATATGAGGCCCAACTGGGGCACCTTCTCCAAGATTACTCTGAAAGAGTGCCTTAGAGATCTAAAACATTTCCTATCTTTATCTCTCATAGTAAAGATCATGGAGGTGCTCAATCATCCTATAAGCATCCATGCTTTCATGAGAGTTAATGAGCTCACTATACATTAATGATTGCATCAAACATTGAACATCGACCGCATCATTCATATGTTTCTCATAGAACAAAAAATCCTCATCACTCGCCTCTTTGGAAGGCAGATCAAGTAATGTTGACTCCAACACGTAAGACTTCCGTTCATGGCATAGGATAACCTGAAGGTGTCTAAACCATTCCTAGAAGTTACTGCCAGTGAGGGTGTTGTCTTTATCCACAATTGATCATAGGGATAATGTGGTTGATGAGTTTGTCATTTTTATTCTACAATTAAAAGAGCATATCATTAGTAATTTATTGATTACATTTTATAAGAAATAATAATTTTTATTAAGTCTCCCACTATTTTATTAAGTCCTAATATCCCTCACCATTGAACCCGAAATGTCCTGTTCCCATGACATTCTAGTGGAAAGGATCCATATTCCCCTTCGCATAACCCTAAAAAGGGTTGGTCAAGCTATTAGAAGGTATTTAGGTAGCATGTCTTTTCCAACTTCGGGCTTGAAGCTCCTTGATCTGTTGAGTGGACCCCCCAATCCTAAAATCATGACTTTTGATTTCCTTAATTATTTCCGCCAATATTAAACCAAGTCTAGCAAGGTATACTCCTCTTAATGTAATATGGTTAAGTCAACCCGAAACCTTTCATAATGGATTCTTATATAAAAGTATGTGTCTCAAAAAGGGTTTGTCAAACACATAGTTTTATTGAGTTTTTCCCTTAATCAAGTAAGAGAAGGCTTGGTCTGATTTAATATTTTATTTGAGGGATTTTTATCTACTATGCGTGAATTTCTTATTATCATTATCACATGCTTGTTAATATTAAGTTGAACTTACTTAAGTGATTAACCATGTCTTGATAACATTTATGCATAAGTATAGTTTATTTTAGTTCTATCTTGCATGCTTGTTTAATTCATTAATTATGTGACTGTGAAAACGCATCCATAATGATAAACCAGGAAACTGAAAGAAATAAAATAAAGAAAATGATCATGATATTTTCTAATGTTTAATTTATATAGTGGTTGATAAACTAACCCTGACCTAGGGGAGATACATCTTGAACCTTTTGGGTTCATGTTTTCAGCTTTCCACCTATCCACCTTTATACCTCCTGGGATTGGTTTCGTATGAGCTCCAACTTGAACTGCCTCCACTAGCTTGGGAGTTCCATCCATTACATATGAATTTTTTTAACTCACATGCATGTGAGGGGTAAAATGGGGTTTTACATAAAAGAAACCTTGGGAACACAGGCCCTACATATTAATGAGTAGAGCTGGCTTGCAGGCCAACAAATTTAATTTAAATAAATAAATTAAGAAAAACCATCCACATACAAAGGTCTTGGTCTAGTTCATGATAATCCATACATGAAATGATGGTTACGCATAAATAAAACTAGCATTCGATTCTTTAATTGTTCTTGTTTAAGATGAACCATGCTTGAATCAATTAATTATCATCTTTAATTAATGAATCCTTTTATCTTAAACCCTTTTTCTAAATTTCATTGAGATTCTCATCCATCGTAATTTTAAACAAATAAATTCATTTAAAATTATCTTTGTACGTAACTTGTACCTTGGAGGAAACCCAGTGAAAACCTATTCATAACTACCCAATGAGTAGAAATAAACACTACAAAAATGTTAAATTAAACACATATATATAAAACACTTATCACATGTTGTGCCTCAGATTTACGCCCACACAGTGGTACACGTATCAAAGGTTTGTATAATATAATAATAAACTTTACTAAATCTATGTAATTTGGATGAGTACACGACGTGTAGTTCCAACTATACGACGTGTACTATTTTTCACCGTCCATCTGAAGTACACGCATATTGAAATGACATGTGAGTGTAATTCAGAAATCTTCAGAGTACATGACGTGTTCTGTGGACCACATGCCATATAGTATCCGCGTTACACAGTTTCCATCCAGGAAAGCCATGTATGGGGTACAAGGTCCAAACTTAACCTAAAGGGACTACACATCGTGTCCAGTGGACTACACGACATGTAATCTAGAAACTGTGTGCCACATATTCCTGGTCAACACACAGCGTCATTTAAGACTTAGAAAGGCTCCAATACACAGCTTGGTTTGATGTAACGGTCTGACGCATTGAATCTTGACTACATGGCATGTACTGCCGAATGCACGCTGTGTGTTCTGGTGTTGTACATCCAGGAAGATTTAGCACCGCCAGATGAGATCCTCTATTTTATTTTTATCAAAATTAAAAGAAAAATAATTTCTGTAAGGTAAAAGAGAAACAAAAGAGGAGGAATAGATCTCAAGATTCATATTTTTAGAACAATTAACTTGAATTGAAACAACTAAATTATTAAATGCATAAGTCATCAACAAAATATTTAAATAATTATAAACTATTATGTAACCCCTCTGATACCAATTGTAGGTTCCAGGCGTAGTGGAAGCGTGGATGGGATGGTACCCAACTTTTATTTTTACCATTATCAATGATTATTCCGGTATCAATACGACGATGAACGCCAATATCCATGAAATAGAATCAAATATTTAGATAAAGAAAGAAGAGGCCCGAAACCTTTAGATAGGATCTTGCACATCATGTTTATAATTAATTTAATTAATTTCATAAAGAAAAATAATACATGGATATTTGGTATTTTTCTTCATTGATGATGTTGATTGTTCGGAATGACCCTTCCAGATTATCTCATTGTGCTTGTAAGGATCCAAACTAGAATCCCTCTAGTGGCGATCCACAAGTGCTCCGATGGCCTTTGATTAACATCGCTCGTTCTCCAAGTGCTAGCATGGTGAAGAGAGAGTCTTGTGTCAGTCGTTATTGATCAATTTTTCTTCAAACTTTAAGAATTTCTCTCGTTCTTGAGAGGGGTGGGAAGAGGATTTGAGGGGGAAATTTTTTAGCTCAACAATTCTCAATTCACCGGGTGTACGATTAGGTGTCATGTAGTGTCTGGTACAATAGGTGTACTTTTCTATTTATATGCATGGAACTTTAGTTAAAATATTTAGTTTCATAATATAAATTAAATAAATTCATGAAATCAGAGAAAATCCATGCTCATAATAATAATACCGCATCATTCTTTATGGTGTGCCAACTTATGCAAAACAGAATTATAAATAAAATTTTATGTCAAAAAATAATAGCAGTGTCATTATTATTTTAATTTGTTCCAACTAGTTAAATAATTATTTAACATATTTCAAATAATTATTTTACCACTGGACCATCCTTGGTCTGCTCAAACTCCACTTCCATTTATTTAACACCTGAATAAATAAATAAATAATTTATTCTCTTAAATAAATATTTTTTTACAAACTAATAAATAAATATTTATTAAATGTTCAATAAAATAAATATATTTTATTTAATTTATGATATCATTTTAACTTGAATAAAATTATTACATGGTCCTGAGAATAATATTTATTTCATTAATTAAATTCAAATAGAATTTAACTGAGACCACCAAGAAGAACAGGGTTGATTTGTAGCACTGTGTTTGAACCGCAAGGAGGCTTCCTACGTATCCCACTTGGATGAGAATCAAAGACTACGTAATTTAGTAAATCTCACAAGGGTGTATGATCCTTTGAGAGAAATCGTTTGGGGATTACTCTTAAAGAGTATTCCTTTGTAACAGGGTCCATGAGATATGTATTAACTCATATAAATTTAAGGGGGATTAATTTGGTGCTTACTCCTAAGGAGGATGCCCAGATTAAGGGAATTAGGGTTGGATTATTGAAGAGGATATCCAGTGAGCTCGGGCTCTGGGTGAAGGCTTCCTATGTATCTGAATTATTGTGGGAATTAAATTTCACATATTTTAAGATTTGAAGTGGATTGTATAGGTTTTGAACTCATAAAAAATCTCTAAGCCCACATGAGTCATGCTCATTGTGAGAAACAATAGGATGTGAAATATTCAACAAACTGCACATTTTCTCTTCCACTGATGGAAGAGGTTGAACCTACGGAAAAGAAGCCAAGGTGATGGTGGGAGAGGGCATGGAGAAATGAACCCTTAAATGTCAAATGAAAGTGAAGTTCATTGTGTTTGGCCCAAAAGGCTAGGGTCTTACTCTAGGAGGGATTCCCTTGGATGGGTCCCAGAAGAGGAGGGAGACTTTTCCTTTGTTGAATGGAAAAGAAAGTGTGACCCTCACTCTCCCTATTGGAAACCAAAGGATCCAGATATTAGAGATGAAAGGGGGATGATAGTGTCCCATCCCTGGAATCCAATATTGGGAACTTACCAACACTATATCTAGGGTAAACATCCATGTGACTATACACATAAAAACCTACAAACATCCAAAGGATCCTAACTCCCTTAGAAGAAAAATGCGGGAAATCTCTGTCTGTAGATATACAAACCCAAATGGGAGACACACTGATGTGCCTTTACCAAAGGTTTGATATGTCAAGAGGTTTTGTTGGAGGTGTCAACTTAGTCCCTTTTAGATAAGGTAACCAAGGAAGGATATATCCCGCCATGAGTGGCTTTGAAGAGGGTTTACAAGGTGATATGCATAGGTCCTTGGTGTAGCTATGTAGCATAGCTCTACTACGTAGGTATGTCACATAGGTGTTCCTCATAGAAACTAGGAATGATTGAAAAAAATTCTGAACACTAGAGAACTAAGCCTATTAAAGCTTAATAAGGACTAGAAAGAAGACAACACTTGGGTGATATGTAAATAGAAATACCACAGGTCTCTTTTGGTGTTTTTAGAAGAGCCCCACGTAGGACCTCAAAGGAATATGCCTTACGTTGGTAGATTTTTCTTTATGGAATAAGGGTCATTAATCATATGTTTTGTGTTTCAAACTCTAAAATTATTTCAATATTTCTTATCCTATCTAATTATCTCTTCTCTCATGTTTTAGAGAGCTACTTGAGAAAATTTGAGGGATCTCAGAAAAAGAGCTATGCAATGGGACCATCAAGAGTTATTCCAATTTTTTTAGTCTTCAAGTGGGGAGCCCAATGGTCTTATTTATAGGAAAGGAAGGGGGATGGTCGAAAGGAGTTTGTCGACATAGGTCAGCTTTGTAGATCTTAAGTGTAGCTCCTCTATGTAGGGGTACATAAATTATATTTCTATGTAGTTATTCTGTGTAGATCTAAAACGTATGTGTGTGGAATAGGGGCTATGAACTGGGATTTATGAGCAAAATTTGTGCTGGTTTTCTAGATGTAGAGGTATGCTGTGTAGGTCCCCAACATAGGTGTCCCACATAGGTCCCTTGCACTTTATGTCTTTTACTTCCTTTAGCTTATTTTTTATACTTTGAAATATCCAAGGGGCTTCTTCATAATATTTTTTTCCTTCCAAATGAGTTTCAAAAAAAAAAAAAAAATCCCCCCTCCTTAGGATTGGATCGATTAAAAAGAGGGTCGAGTCCTGTGGCAAGATTATGGGGAAAATATTATGGAGAGTTAATTATGAGCTACGCACGTCTGCGGCCTATCTATGTCGCGCAGGTCGGCGGTGTAGCTATATCACGCGGGTCTGTAGTGTAGTGATGTCGTACAAGTCTGTGGCATAGAAACATCATGTAGGTTGGTGATGTAGACTGAATGTGTCTATAAATACCCCCATTCCATTGTGATATTCTTCACCCAGAATCTCATATTTTTTCATTATCATTGCATAGATCATTTTTCCAACTTTACTGCATTGTTCCCTCATGTAGGTCCCTTGAAAATTTCTCAAAGTAAAACCATTTGAGTGATGTAGCTACACGGAAGGACTTCATCGAAAGACTTACAATAGGATCCTTGTAGAAGGACCTACATGGATGACCTCATCGAAGGATCTACGTGGAGATTTTCCTTTGTTAAATTCTTAAATTCATTTAAGTTAAACTTTGAACTTTCTAAAGTCAAAATTCCAAATTAATGGGGAAAATTTGGTAATTATTTTGTAGGAAATGGATCACTTAATGACCAAAACTTAGGAAGCTAAATTTCATCAAAACAAGATGATGAAATTTTTTGGACCGGACTATGATGATGTTTTTGAGATTACCCTCCCTGGTTTTCTGAAAGGATTGATTCTATATCAACGTGAATATCCATAAAGCCACTATATGCCTCTATACGGGCATGGGATTTGGAAAGATTCTCACATTCCACCATATAAGATATATTTTACAAAGACCAATTTTTTCCAATACTCTAACTATAATTGTATGAATATTACTACAATGGGTATGCCTGTTAATGAGGGAACAATACCTATTGGATGCATCCTACATCATAGTGGTTGTACTCATGATATGAAGGATCATGTTTTAGATCCAAATCTACATTGTTTTGATTCAACCTTTCATGCTTCAAAAACAGTTCAGTCTAATGGTAGGAAGGAAGACTGGGACCTTCATTCTGGAGGGGGAGTTAAACCTGAATGGATGTGGGTGTTTTGGGTATGTTGGACTTGTGAAAAATTTAGGAAAGAACAAAAAAATGCTCACATTTATGAAGCTATCTAGATAAGACAAACTTATGTTTGTAAAAATGAATTCATTCCTGAATTATTGATCCGATGGAGTCTGCAAAAAAATTCTTTCCACTTAACGCATGGTGAGGTTGGAATCGGTCTATGGGATATCTAAAAAATATCTACCATTCCCATTCTTGGGTATATATATGATGAATTCATTCCACCAACAACAATATGGGGTGATTCCAAGAGGAAGCCACCATTAGATCATGAATTATTCAAAATAGAAAATAAATTCCTGAGTGAAAAGAAAGATTATCATGCTAGGGTTGATATTCACACTAGATTGTGGATAAATGATTTTTTAGAACCAACAAAAGAGAAAGGTCCTACCTATGAACGTCCTACCATTTTTCTAGCTACAGATAATTGGGGGTATTTCCAACAGATACTAGCCTACATTAGAGATAGGTGACTATAATCAGTGGGGTTATAAATTCAAGTCTAATATTTCTGAAAAGGTGTGCTTAGCTAGATTCATTTCCATGTGGCTAAGAATTTACTTTCTTCTAGTTTGTATGTTTGGTGGCACTGTCAGGCTAGGGATTTTTTTATTGTAACCAAGTTGGTAGAGAGGAAATATATCAGGTTGGAAAACCCTTTATTAGTAAGAATATATCACTCCCTACTACATTTTTACAATGTGAAGGATCCATTTAGACTTGCAGGAGAATTTCAAGTATTGTGGGGATGGATTATAGCATAGTTTTGTTCATATTCAGTTTTGAATTCAATTAGAATCCCCAATGGTCGATTCACCCAATTTTTACAGAAAGTATCTGGGATTTATCCTTTGAACCTAAAGCCTGATGAAGTGCTGAGAGCACTTAATGCATCAGGAGAATTCAACTTCTTTCCTTTTGGTAACCCACCTGCTGGAACATTTATTTATCATTTTAAGGAAGAAAATTATGAGTTGAGGGATTATATGATGGAATTCAGGGATAGTGTGTTATCAAAACATATTGATGGTGAAATAATTTGTGAGTCTTATGTCCCTTATAGGTTTTCTCATGAGTTCAAATTTCTTTAACAATTGAGTATTCTTCCTCCCACAAATGTTAGGCATGAGAAGCATCCAATGGTAGCCCGACAGTTATAGATTATGATGGCTTTAGAGACATCCAAAATTTTAATTACACTACCTCCATCAGATGCATCAATTGAATTAGAGGCTGTATATGCTCAATCTTTGGCTTCTTCATACCCTAAGGGGGCTTTAACAAAAGGAATATATCGGGTAGCTACAATGAAAAATTTTGTTTGTATAAATCGTGGTAAAAGGTCTAAAGCAAAGATGATGTAGGGGATTTAGAAGCTTTATAAACTTCAAAACATCTCTGCAAAAAATCCACCAAGAAGACTAAGACTAAGGAAACAATAACTCCAGTATCGAGGTGATCTAGTCACCGTAATCAAAAAGAGATTTACATCCCATCTTTTGATTCTTCTGAAGAAGAAGGGAGGACTGAAGAGGCCTTCCAATCAGATGGTGTTGAGTTTTCTCTGAAACCAGCTATATCAAAACAGAATTATGTGTGGACTTTATCTATTAAATACTGGTAAAGATTGGATCATGAACTTAGGGATGCATGGGAATTCCTCCAATATGGCCTTCAAATACCATATGTGGGTGATACAAGAGAACCTTTTGATTGTCATCTGTATAGTAATATGGCTAAAGTACAAGAGCATATTGCAGAGCTGGAAACCTTTATATATGCAATTGATGACCAAGTCCCAACCTTAAAATGAGTATCTGATATGATGGATCGAGGTATACGTGAAGGGGTAATTTTTCACCCTAAGGAGGAATGAGACATTTATGTTAATATTGAGAATGTATTTCCCTTTTATTTTTTTTAATTCTGTTTCATCATTAACCATCATTAATATTGATGAGATTTCATTTTGAATCTTGAAATTAAGGAAAGAACCTCAGGAAAGGTTCTCGAGTCATGAAAATACAGATCCACATGCACACCTATTGATACATTGGATGAAACCCTTAGGTCTCCAGGACTTTCTCTAGGAGGGAAAACCATGATGGAGGTGATGGAGACAAAAAATCCTCAACTGCTACATTAGTTTTCTATTGCTAAGAGGATTATTTCAATCTCTCCATAGTTTTATAAAAAGAAATGCAAGAGATCATTGATATTGATCCAAACTGTACATCCAAAAAGTATGTATTCATGCTGTACTCTAGTATTATGAATTTATTGATACACCTTGGTGACCACGATCATCTTCTCATAGGATCTTCATCTCTTTCTTATCTTAAGGGATTAAAACATAAATCATTTTTAAAATCCATTACTTTGAAAATAACCTTGAAAACTTATCAAGTAATATTTAAATAAAATAATGGACATGATGGAAGATATTTTGTTCCTATCGTACAGGTTAAAACAAATATTCCTTTCACATTTTTGGTAAAATCCAAACATGAGTTGTTTTGAAAACAATATGAATATTCGTTATAATTTTTTTTAAAGTCAAAATTGGTTCAAAATTTATTTAATAAATCATTTTTGGAACATTGAAAACATTTTCGAAAACATTTTTAGAAAACATGGGTTTGGAATAAAAATAGTTTTCTTGTGAAGAGAAAAATAAAATCATATTTTCTTAAATAAATTATTTTGAAATACTGAGTGTATAAAGAGAGGAAAATAAAAATAAAATAGGTATTCTCATTACATAACCATATTAAAAGATAAGTCATGAGTTTATTTAGAGATGTATTATAAGATTTTTTTTATAAAAAATAGTCATTAACAATCTCAACAAATGATGAGATTGTATCATAAAACACTTATGAGTTTGGTAACATTGAATTGTAAGACCCATGAAGGAATAAAATTAAATAAAACATAAAATTTCATGAGAATAAATAAATTCATGGCAATAAATATCAATTGGTCTGTATATACACCACATAAAAGATGATAGGTTCATACCGCAACATATATCTCATAGAAGGAAAATTGAGATAAAAATCCATCACCGCTTTGGTAACTTTTTAAATATATTCCCCATGAAATATAGATCCGAAAATGGATACATAAATCCACATAATTTTCTTGATAATAATTAAAAATATATATTTATGGTTAGTATATATACTACGTAAAAGAAATAAGTGGTGAATATGACATTTGTCTCATAGAAGTAAAAATTGATACAGAAATACCTTATCACTTTTGCACTATTTTGAATTGTAAGACCCAATAAAGAATAAAATGAAATAAAGATTTAAATATTATGAAAATAATTAGATTCATGATATAAAATTTCAATGTTCCTGTATATAAACTACGCAAATGAAATGAGTGGTGAATTTGAATATGTCTCCCAAAAATAAAAGAGAGACTAGAAATCCCTTAGAATAAGTCTTCAATTCCTTCATACACATTAAAACCTCATATATAATAAATATAAGTTTATTATACATCTATTATATTACCATGATTATAAATATAATACCATATATGATTTACTTATGATCTTTTATTACCCATTTACCAATAAGTCCTTCTTAAAATCACGTTTCGGGTAATAACTGCTTTGTTTTTTGAGTATGTTTTGATTTTTTATTTTTGGTACTCTTAATTGATCATGGTTAAGTTATATAAAGAATTTTAACCACGATAAAAATATAATATATATTCATTATTGTTTCCCTCTAGAATTGGGGATTATCTCATTGATTTAAGATTTAAACATTCCAAGCGGTTTCTAACGGGTTTGTTCGTAGAACCGGAAACATCCAATGATTCCATATCCATTTGAACCTAGTTTCCAAAGGTAGGCGCTCATTAGTTGTGGAATGATGAGGCTTAGGAATTTTCATTGGTCGAGAGGATGGGAGGTCGGACTCATCACACCTTTTTGAGGGGAATTATTGTCTACTCCGGGACTCTCTTTATAGATTTAAGTTATGTTCGTGAATCCTTATTACATTACCAAGTATAAAAGGAGTTTTCCTTTAGATCTGACAATCAATGATTGATATGTAGGAAATTTAGAGAATCTTTTATATGTATTCGAGGTTCTTCATCGATAGAGAATCATCTGTATTTTTTTATATATTCTTAGCCGATGGTATCCTTCAATACATGAAAGTATCTTGGTCATTATGATGACCATACTGGTTTTAAAGCCACTCAGTGGGGCACTTGAAGTTTATTGTCATTCAGAAGGACATGGATCATTTCAGAGTTGGGATCGTACCCACAGATGGGATACCTACGCATCCTTTGTTTTTGGAAAAGGAATCAGAACCCATATAGTTTGAGTAAGGGAGTATGGTGTTTATGCATGATGGATGGATCAAATAAAGATGTCATGATTACTTTTACACTCTAAGCTCACGTGAGTCATGCTCAGTGTGAGAAATAAGAGGTATTGGTGAAACCAGATAATTGTGACATGAAAGATGCAATGATGTGGGGCTTATGTGTGTATGACTTACCAAATAGATGAGGATTAAGATTTACTTCAGGGAAGAAATCCAGGAACAGGGTCCATAAAGGTATATGTGCTTCATGGACATTTGGATACTTTAATCTTGGGGCTTACTCCTAAGGAAGATTCCCAAGTTAAGAGGGGACTTATGATTGGGTTTTACTCCTGAGAAGGAAGCCCATATAAAAAGGAAATTAAGACTGGTTAAGAGAAATTAAAACTGGGGCTTACTCCTGAGAAGAAGGCCCAGGTTAAGGGTTTTGAAAATTAAGGGACTTGGGGCTTACTCCTAAGGAGGATGCCCATATCTGAGACTGGGAATTGCTCTTGAAAAAGAATCCCAGGTTAAGAGAATTATGGTTGGGGCTTACTCCAAAGGAGGATGCCCATATTTTGGAATTTTAATATTGGGGCTTACTCCTGAAGAGGATTCCCATATTCGAGACTGGGGCTTACTCTTGAAAAGGAAGACCAGGTTAAGAGAATTATGATTGGGGCTTACTCTTGAGGAGGATGCCCATATTTGTCATTGGGGATTACTCCTGAAAAGGAAGTCCAGGTTAAGGGAATTATGGTTGGGGCTTACTTCTAAGGAGGATGCCCATATTTGAGATTGGGGATTACTCCTGGAAAGGAATCTCAGGTTAAGAGAATTATGGTTGGGGCTTACTCCTGTGGAGGATGCCCATATTTGAGACTAGGGATTACTCTTGAAAAGGAATCCCATGTTAAGAGAATTGTGGTTGGGGATTACTTCTGAGGAGGATGCCCATATTTGAGACTGGGGCTTACTCCTGAAAAGGAAGCCCAGGTTAAGAGAATTATGGTTGGGTCTTACTCCTAAGGAGGATTCCCAATTAATAGGATCTGAAACTGGGGCTTACTCCTGAAAAGGAGGCCCAGATTAATGGAAATTATGACTGGGGCTTACTCTTGAAAGAGAGGCCCAGGTTAATGAAGACTTGGGGATTACTCCTAAGGAGGATTCCCATATTTGAGAGAATTTAGACTTGAAGATTACTCCTAAAAAGGAGGCCCAGGTTAAGGGGTTATCTCATCTTAAAGGATGAGGTTGAATGAAAAAAATATCAATCTTTAGTGACATAAAGATGTGTAAATCAATAGGTTTTGAGAAATATTCCACATAAGTCCTTTCAAATAAGTAAGTCAATCAAGAAAACATGCCATAAATGGATTTTAAGAATTTCTTGAAGACTGAATCTTGAATAGAAGAGGTGTAATGGTATAAGAGAGATGAAATGGGAAGGAAAGGAACCCAAAAAGGCAGGGGCACGCAAGTCCTGGAAGGCGCTTAGGTACTGTGTGGGCATGCAAGTCCTGTGCACGCAGGTATACCTACGCGACACATGGGTACTTGCACGATTGTTAACCAGTAGGGTAACACTTGGTAGATCCTTGACCAAAGCCTTTAGAATTATCCCTAGGTACTTCCAGAAGAGGGGCACACAAGTTTTAATGAGTAGGTAAGGAGGCGTGAAAGTATTTTCATTTCCCTTAAGGGTAAAACACCTTAAGCGTGCAAGTGTTAGTGAATTCTAACACTTATACCTTACTCCTCTTGTTTAGACCTTCCATTCTAGATAAAGAATTACCTTAGAAGTGTTCGGAAGACTTGAAGAAGAGACTTGGGTGTTCAGAGCTCTGTATCTGAATTCTGAAAAAATTCCCCCCTAAAATGGGGGGCCCACTGGGGGTATTTATAGGTTAGAGAAGACCCCAGGCGGTTATCACTAAGGGCGTGCAAGTGACTTGCACGACCAATTGCGGCACGCAAGTGTACTTGTGCGACCATTGTAGAACTTGCGCGAACCTTAAACAATGTTCTTCTTATTCCTTCCTTTGTCAATTTTTGATATTTGTCCAAAGGTTGAATCACTTTGAGCTAAGATATTCCCCTTTTCCAATCTTTAGACTCTGTGACGAAAGGAGCTTCAACAAAAGTCCCCCCTTAGAGTTGGATCCAAAAGAAATGAGGATTTGACTCTGAGGAAATCGAGAATCAAAAAGAAATTGGGGCGCGCAAGGTATGGCGTGCAAATGAGCTTCGGGCACGCGGGGTCTGGCCCACAGGGGTACGACCTTGTCTATAAATAGAGGGACTCACTTTGTGCAAAGCACCCGGATCTTTCTTGTTTTTTGCTCTCGGCGCGCAAGTTGACTCTCGGCTCTTGCTTGTCAGCGCTTCTTGATTATTGCGTCGCACTTTTGTTTCTTGTGTCACACTGCTGTTAATGTATTTAGACTTGCACGGTGAAACCTGCGTGCCCAATACTTGCGCGACCAAAGGAGACTTGCATGCCAACTATGGGACTTGAGCACCTTAATCACTTAGTCAATTTCTTCAAATCTTTCACAAATTTTATGAAAAATTAACATACTTTAATTGTTAGTTATTCTACTTTTGTGTAGATCAAATGTCTCCAAAGAGAATCGGAATGGCTGATGAACTGGCAAGAAAAAGAATTGATGAGATGATGGACATCATTGGCCATGATTACTATTCCATCTGCGAAAGCACTCTTCCGGACTTGGCTAAGTATCTGAAGAAATATCATCATGATTTCCCACATAGCATCTATTTGCCTCTGTATGGCCATGGTCATCTGCAAGATGTCAATATTCCAGAGGTAAAGAACTATCTCCCACCTTCATGGTTTCACTCATATACCATCTTTTCTTCAGCGAATGTCTCAATCGCAGGAACATTTTCTAATGCTAGAACAGTAAAGAAAGCCTATATAATGCATCATAGCTCTTGTGCACCAGATCTGAAACTTCACAAACCTGAGCTGCAACCATATTGTTATCCCTCAATCTTTCAAAATTCTCATATGGATCAATCCAAAGGCTGGAAGGAGAAATGGGAATTCCATTCTCGAGGAGGGGTGAAACCAACTTGGATGTGGGCTTATTGGGTGTGACAAACTTGTGAAGAGTTTGTCGAGGATCTGAAGGGAGTTGCAATTTATGAAGCCGTCTGGGCTGGGCAGACGTATGTTTATAGGAATGATAATTTTGCACCGGAGTTTCTTAGCCGCTGGATCCCAGAAATGAATTCTTTCCATCTGACCCATGGAGAAGTATGCATTAGTTTGTGGGATGTCTACAAGATCTCAGGGGTTCCAATTTTGGGTGATATGTTTGACGAATTCATCCCTCCAAAGGAAACTTTGAATGATCCGGAGAAGACTCCGAATTTGGTTCAAGAGTTATTGAAGATTTATCATAAACTCAAAATCTCAAAGACTTCAAAGACTCATTCTAGAAGGGATATTCATCCAGAGGAATGGATGAATGTGTTTCTCAAGAAGAAGAGGGAAAATGGGCCCACCTGTACTCTTCCTACTAGCTACCCTAGAGAAGATAAGAGAGGTGTTCCTGGCACATTCTGGCCGACTCTGGAAGCAGGAGAGTTTGAGAAATAGGGGTATGAAGTGAATCATAAAATCTTAGAGAAGACCCGTCTGGAAGGATTTTTAGCCTTATGGCTCAGTTTCTATCTTTTTCCAATTAGAGATTCGAAGGGAGGCATCAGGCTAGGGACCTTCGTTATCACAGCCAAGTTGGCTGAGAGGTAGATGGTGGGGTTGGATACCCGAGTTTTGGAAAAGATTCACAGGAGCTTACTCCATGTCTATATGGGTAAGTCTCCTTTGAGATTAGTGGGACCATTCCAAGTTTTATGGGGATGGATCGCCACTCACTTCCGGACATATGCTGTTCAAAACAGAATACAGATTCCTGGAAGTTCTTTCAGGCCATCTGTTCAAGCCTTCTCTAGAGTTTTTCCTTTGTCCCTCAATGCTTATGATATTAAGCCAAGGCTGGGTATGCATAAGGAATTCCACTTCTTTCCCTATGGAAATCTGCCGACATGGCGATTTGTTGATGATGGATCAACCAGCTTGGAACAAAGGTCTTATATGCTGGCCTGCAGAGATGGTGTACTGGCCACCAGAATTGATGGGGAAATTATATGTGAGGCCTATGCTCCATATCGATTTTCACGCCAATTCAAGTGTCTACAGACAACTGTTGTATCTCCTCCAGTGCACATCAGATCAGAGCAGCATCCAATGGTTTCTCGTAAACTATGGTTGCTAATGGCTATGGAAAGGACTGAGGCAGTCTTTGACTTACCAAATACTGAAGCGTTAAGCAATTTGACAATATGGTATGCTGAAAACTAGATAGCGTTATATCCTGAGGCCATATTGAATAAACCTTTTTATCGGGTTGGGAAGAAGAAGAGAACCATTGAGAAAGAAAAAATTTAGGTGGCAGGTGATTCTTCCACTCCTGAAGTTGGTTCACTGAGTTCTTCAACCGAGGCTGATTCATCAGATTCTCAGGAGATAAAACATGTGTGAAAATGGCCATGTGCTGTATATAATCCTCCTGTCAGAATCAAGAGATCCACTCCATCAACTCCTGGTGAGTTACTTTATTGAGGCAATTTTAATTGCAAGTAACTTTATGGAGTAACAAGTTTTCATTCTCTTTTTATGGTTATAGGAGTTAGAAAGAAATTAAAATCCATGGTCGTAGGACCCTCTTCGCAGCCTTCTAGTACACCTGAATATCTACGACCAGAGGCCATCCAGGCATGGCGGGATGTATACTGTGATAATGAAACTATCTGGCTGGAGCTATGTGAAGGGTTACGTCTTCCTGGAATATGAACTCTTTAGGCTCCTGAAAATATTCATTTCAAGGATAACCTTGATGAAGTAAGAGACTATGTCAAAGAGTTGAAGGCCTATATATATGACACTGAATATTCTATCCCTATCACCAAGCGAGTGAAGGAAATGATGGATCACAGTGCCACTGATGAGGAGTGGCATGAGTATGTGGCTCCTGAAGATGTAAGTTTTCTTTCTTTATTTGCTTTGCAACTTGATTTCAGTCAAAGATTTGTTATTCAAGGAAATTGTTTTCTTTATCTTGCAGCTTTCCAAAACTACTGAGGTTCCTTCTCCATAGTATAGCTTTAGTGGTACTGCCATCGGGGCTGTTGTTGAATCTCCTCGCGAACCAGGCGAGATATCTCCAGGCCATCAGGCCATGAATGAAGAGTTGGACATGGATTTCCATTCTCCAATTCAAGTTCCAATAAGGGAGACTGCCAACACTCCCAAAAACCCAAAAGGACAAAGGCGACGAAGGAGGAAGTCCACCGCTAAATGCTTTATCAGTAGTGGTAAGTCCTTCGGATAATCATGAATTTTAAACCAGGAAAAAGATTGCTTATTTTCCTTGGGATTGAAGGGGATTCTTCAATTTCCCCTCTGAGGGAAAGGACTGATCCTCCTTTAAGGACCACGAAGGGTGCTGTGGAATAAACTCAAATTTAGGCTGACTTGGATGCTTCTAAAAAAGATCCAACATCTATTCCTAGTACTGCTCCTGCTGCAGCTACAAGTAGAGAAGAACCTGCACTAGAGTCAGGGGCCACAACAACTGAATCTTCCATTCTTCATGAAGAATCTGTCCAGGGTCAGAAGCCGTAGAATGATGGTCGCCAAGAGGACACATCAAATGCTCCCACTAGTGAGACTAACCAGGATTCTGAAATATCATTGGATGAAATGATGAATCGTGGCATGTCTTTCGAAGAATTTTATGATCATGCTAAGTTATCATGTGATTTAGAAGACCTTGGGTGTGAGTGTTATCCTTCATCCAGTAAAGTTTCTTATAATTTACACTTCTAATCATGACTGAAAATAATATGCAGTTCCATCCATAAAAGCTGCTGAACTGCCAATTCCTGAAGAGGGTGTGGACATTGATGTCAACCCTACCATTGCAGAAACATTAGATCAAGTAGAGCTAAACTCGGTAAACCCTCCTGAGACCCATCTTGAAGATCCTGTTGAAACTGGGAAAGTTGTGGAGGAGTCTTCTCAAGCTGCTGATCTACTGTTAGGTAATGATAGTACTGAGTTTTCAAGATAGACAACCAACTTCCATTATTTTATGAAACTAACCATACTTTTAATTGATCAAACAGGGCTATCAAATTCAATGGCTATAACTGGAGGTGAAGTCTCAACCTCATCCCAAATAGTAGTAGAAGGTGAAGCAACCAGGATCAAGGAGGAATGATCAGAACAGGGCACTTCCTTAAGTGCATTAATCCCAGATTACATGCCCCCCTGTGATGATGATGTTGAATCAGACCCAGAGGTGCTTAAGGCACTCATATTTTCATGATTCAAGGCATGGAACAACATATGGAAAATCATATCTGAAGTGCCTCTTGATGAGATGTCATCAAATATTTCCTAATTTTCATCCCAGTTCGTCATGCTTGGACTTGGTGGTTTTGGATACCAAGAGATCCATACCGCGGTGAAACAAGTTATCTTAGGAAGGGAGCAGGAGAAAAAGTGTCATGAAGATCTGACCAAGGTGAAGATGTTAGTCAATATCAGTGAATTTGAGGCTGCAGTATCCCGAGCCGAGGCTGATTATGCTGACAAGATGAAGGAGCTGAAGCATAAGATCAAAGAAAAAGTCATCCAGTAGGCGCAGCTCCAGCAACAGTTAGATGTTGTTACTGGGGAACTTGACCAACTCAATAATTCACTGGAGGGAGCTCAAACGAATGGTATGAAGACCATTGCAGATTCCAAGAAGGCACACCATCAGGCTGAAAAGAGTGAAGTTGGTCGAGTGCATGAGATTCAAGTAGCTTCTGATGAAGCTAGGGATGCGGTTCATCAATTAAAGACTTATGTTGACAGTCTTTTGTAATTTCCTGAAAAAGAGAAGAGGCTCCAATCTGTGGATGTCCCTCTAATTCTTGTGCATCAAATGGAAAGAATGCTTTCATCTTCAATCACTTGTGCACGTATTTTATTTCTACATGATTTAAATTTTACCTAAGACAATGGGCCTAGTAAGCATAGTTTGTTTTTTACTAGGATTATTATAAATAACCCTACAAACTTTGAATCTCTTAATTGATCAATATTACCTAAATCATAAAAAATGTATGTTTAGTGAGTTGGAAGTTGACTTTTATTCAGAGTTCCTTTGTCTTTTGTGGGCAGTTTAAAGTCATGCATGTCGGACATAAAAAGGATAATTTTTAAGGTCAAAATAGCTTTGACCGAATGAATTAGAATTGACTCAATTCCTTGACAATTCATCTGAAAACATATTACCATACTCAAGTATGAGGGAAAATATGTAAACTATGACTTAAGAATATTTGAATCTGAGGAATGATATGAAAAAGAGATAAAAGGAATTAGAAGAAGTAGTTCCTAATAATGAAGTTACCATTATTTAACAAACCCGTTAGGGGGTTGAATTATGCAGGGCCACCTAAGGATATTGGCTGCATAGTCAAATAAATAGCAACTTTTGGCTGACAGGTCCATTATGTAGACTACTTATGCAAGGCCACCTAAGGGAACGTACTGCATATTCAGACAAAAGAACTCTCAGAAATTTACTTTCATAGTGCTAAAAAGCCAGTGAAAGTTTACGGAGATTCAAAATTTCCAAAGTATAGAGTTTGCTGTATGGAAAGAGGTACTTGAATATGGAGAAGATATTTCCAAACAAGATTATCAAAGAACTGGATGAATATCACTCCTACGAAGGTCTGACCCAAACGTAAGGAAGGATAATATAAACCATAGACTTGAATGATTTCAGATCATTGAAAAGGATATGGGACAAGTATGTTAAGGATGGCTATTTTTTCGGATCAATACATATTTTCATTTAAGACAAATAAGGACAAAAGAGGCTTTCTTCCCAAGAATGAAGTTACCAGTATCTGACAAACCCTTTAGGGGGTTGAATTATGCAGGGCCACCTAAGGGAATTAGCAGCATAGTCAAATAATAGTATCTTTTGGCTGACAAATCTGTTATGGAGACTGTTTATGCAAGGTCACCTAAGGGCACGTATTGCATAGTCAGGCAAAATAACTCTCAGAAATTTGACATTTTTGTGACTAGAAGTCAAGAAAAGGGTTATGAAGATCTGAAAATATTTAAGGTTAGGATTATGACACATAAATATGGGTATTTTCCAATGTATGCAGAGATACACATATCAATGCTAACCATAATCATGTTGTGGCTGGGTCCTGAATTGAAATGTTGGACTTCACTACGTATCCCATAAGGATGGGAATCAATCCATACGTAGTTCTTAAACTACAGTTTAATGTCTTGTAGGAAAAAAGGATTGGAGACCTTAGTTTAGGGTCATAGAGCTCAGACCATTATAAGAAATACACAGTGTGTGGTTTCATGGGGACTTTTCAGCCAAGGGACTGAAAGTGGAATATGGGGTTAGGCCCAAAAGGATTGGGGCTGGATTCGAGGGACACTCGAACATTCCTATGTATCCCATAAGGATGGGAATCAATCCCATATAGTTCTAGAAATACCCTCTGTAAAAATTTGGTTCATACATGTGAAGGGTGAAAGGGGAATTTAGTGCAATGATGGTTTAACCCAAGATAAAAGGTTCAGATATTTCCATGTATTGTACATAGTCTTTTGAATATAAAATGATTGAAAATCAATGTAATTAATGATTCCCTCTCAGGTGAGGGTATCAAAGAATATTGTAGTTTATTGTCATACAGGAAAAAAGTATTGTACAGTTTAACGTCTTATAGAAAGGATGAAGGTGAACCAATGTAAAGATATTGATTCTGGGGGCGGTTTCACGAATCAACATCGTATGAGATAGAGGTGAACCGATGTGAAGAGATTTGTTTTGGGCATGAACCTTGGGAGGTTTCCTACGTACCCATCCTAGAAGGAAAGGATCAAAGTCCGTGTAGTTCAATTAAAGAATGAATTAGTGATCAAGTTGTCCTTGGGGACAACGACCTAAAAAAAATAGTGTTGGGAATTACACATGGTTAGTAGCCTAGAGAGAGTGTTATGGTAGAAGTTTTCTCTAAGCTCATGTGAGTCATACTCGGTGTGAGAAACAAGAGGTAGCAACAACCCTAACAATGCACAGTTTAATGTCATGTAGGACATATAAAGGGACTATGCAATTTTAATGTCACGTTGGACAAAAGGGGGAATATGCAGTTTAATGTCATGAAGTGAGGACAAAAGGGTACACCATTTAACTTCATGTTGGACATATTAGAGAATTTTTCACAGTTTAACATCATGTTGGATGAAAAAGGGATGATACCGTTTAGCGTCATGTTGGACGTAAGTGCCAATAGTTTAAGGTCGTATGCATGGACCGTTGGTTATGCAGTTTAATGTCTTACTGGACGTAAGGGAATTCTATATAGTTTAATGTCATATAACAAGGACGATGAAGGGGGACACAGTTTAACGTCATGTTGGATGAAAGTGCGAATAGTTTAAGGTTGTATGCATGGACCGTGGATGGTGTAGTTTAACGTCATGCTGGACGTAAGGGACGTGCAAATAGTTTAAGGTCGTATGCATGGACCATGGATGGTGTAGTTTAACTTCATTCTAGACATAAGTGCCAATAGTTTAAGGTTTTATGCATGGACCATGGATTATATTTTGTGTTCATACAAAATATTTCTTCAGATCTCTAGCATTGGTTGGAGTAGTGACGAGTTCTCCATCCATTGAGATTAAAGAATAAGATCCATTAGGGTAGACCTTATGTATTGAGTAAGGTCCTTCCCATTTTGGCTCAAGCTTGGAAGGTTTCTTTCCTGGTATCATTGGAGTTCTGAGAACTAATACCAATTCTCCCTGAGTGAATGAACGAAGACGAACTTTTTTGTTGAAAGCTCATGCTATTCGATTCTGATAGACTTCCAAGTGGTGCAAAGTGCACAATCTTTTCACATCTAACCATTCCAATTCATTCAATAACTTTTTAGATTATTCATCTTTTAGATGACTGATCAAAAATGGATACTCTGAGCGAGGTTAGTTGAACTTCAATGGGCAAGACGACTTCCGTTCCATATACCAGTGAATATGGAGTTGACCGCGTTGCAGTGCGGGTGGTGGTCCGATAAGCCCATAAAGCATGAAAGAGTTTATCAGGCCATGATTTCTTATCTTTATCCACCATATTTTGCAGTATATTTGAAAGAGTCTTGTTGAAGGATTCTATCTGGCCATTGGCCACTGCATGATACCGAGATGAATGGTTGGATTTGATGTTGTATTCTTGATACAACTTTTTCACCTCGGATGAACAGAAGTTGGTGCCATTGTCCGTCAATATGGTATGAGGGACACCAAATTTGGTAGTAATGTTAGACTTGATGAATCTAACAATGCATTTAGAACTGACTTCCTTAAGAGGTATTGCCTCTTCCCATTTGGAAAAGAAGTCAGTAGCAGTAAGAATATACTTAAACTGCTTGGCCGTAGCTGAAGGGTAAGGTCCCAGCACATCCATTCCCCATGTGGAAAATGGCCACGAGTATTTAGATGTATGAAGAAACTCTAGAGGTTGATGAATGAAATTGGCATTTACTTGGAATGAAGGACACTTCTTTGTGAAATCAACACAATCTTGTATCATTGAAGGCCAAAAGTACCCAAGCCTTCTAATCTGACCAGACAGTCTATGTCCAGACTGGTGGGAACCACAGACTCCTACATGCACTTCTTTCATGACAGCCATTGTCTCTTCACCATCAATGCATCTGAAGAGAACTCCATCAAAACCACGCTTGTAGAGAATTTTCTCTAGGTTATCTGGGCTATTATAAAGAGTAAAATTGACCACACGTCGCCAGATTTTTTCTTTCTTGGCTCTATTAAGTGGAAGTGTTCCATTTTAAAGTTATTCCCTGATAGGTGACATCCATCCTGTAGTATGACCATACAGTTCAGGAATGAGACTAATTTCATTATTTTCCTCTGTTCTGATTCGAACATAAGGTGAAATTGCATGACAGTGGGCAATAATGATGGTTGTCTCATCCCGATTTGGATTTTCTAGAGCTGTGGCTATATTAGCCAGTGCATCAACTTGAGCATTTTGTGATCTTGGGACATAAGAAAATGTCGGTTCCAAAGGGAATTCCTACATTACCTCTCTGAAGTAATCATAAAAAGGGATTAGTTCTTCTTTTCTGATGGCATAATCCCCATTGACTTGTTTGATTACCAGGTATGAATCACCTTTCACCTTTAAGTGATTCACTTGTGCTTGAAGCGCCAATTCCAAGCCTGCGATGAGAGCTTTGTATTCTGCTTCATTATTGGTACCACCTTCCCATAATAAGAAGGAATAAGGAAACACTACCTTTTTTGGAGAAATGAGCACAATTCCTAAGCCAACTTTGTTTAATTTAGGATTTTCCATTTTCCTCCCTGTTGGACTTCTGGAAGCACCATCAAAATACATTTCCCTTGCCTGAGGACTTTCTTGAATAGAGAAGACTTCCTCATCAGGGAGTTTAATGTCTGAAGACGTGTCTTCCACTGAAGGGTGTTCATCCATGAAATCAGCCAGAGCCTGGCCCTTTATTTCCTTTTGAGACACATACTAAATGCCAAATTACTTCAAAATAACTGCCCACCTTGCCAGACGTCCTGTAAGCATTGGACGACTAAGGATGAATTTGAGTGGGTTATTGAGAGATACCAATTGGACCTCGTGATGTTGCAGGTAGTGTCTCAAATTCTGAACTACAAAGATTAATGCCATGCATCACTTCTCAATACCTGAATACTGGGTTTCTGCTTCAAGCATAGTCTGACTGGGGTAATAAAGGCTGTTTTCATTCCCAACACCATTCTTCTAAGCAAGAAAGGCACCCAATGATCTCTCTAAAGCTGTCACATAGAGGATAAGTGGTCTTCCTTCAACAGGTGGCATGAGTACCAGTGGACTCAAGAGGTATTTCTTGATAACATCGAATGCTTCTTGACATTCTTCATTACACTAGTAAGTGACTCCCTTCTTCATCAATTTGGTGAAGGGTAAACTTTTGCCTGCCAAATTGGCGATGAAACACCGAATATAGGCTAAGTGTCCTTGAAGTCCTCTTAATTATTTCAAATTTTTAGGAGGTGAAATACCAAGGATTGACTTGGTCTTCTCAAGATCGACTTCAATACCACGATCGCATACAACAAAGCCAAGAAATTTTCCTGAGGTTACCCCAAAAGCACATTTTAAGGGGTTCATATTCAAATTATGTTGTCAAAGCTTGTGGAATATGACTTCCAAATAATCCAAGTGATTAGAACATTGTTTAAATTTGACCAAAAAATCATCCACATAACATTCAAAAAACTTCCCTAAAAATGGTTTGAAGATACGATGCATGGCACGCTGATATGTTGCGCCTGCATTCTTTAAACCAAAGGGCATTACCCGGTAGCAAAACACACCCTGAGGGGCCCTGAAGGCTGTTGATTCCTCATCTTATGGGGCCATTCGGATTTTATTATATTTGGAATATCCATCCATGAAGGAAGGTGATTCATAGCCAGCTGTTGCATCAATTAAAAGTTCTGTAATCGGAACTGGGAAATCATCCTTAGGAAAATGCCGATTAAGATCTCTGAAATCGATGAAAACTCTAATTTTTCCATTATTCTTCTTCACAGAGAAAATATTATCCAAACACTTGGTATATTGAACTTATTTTAAGAATTTATCTTTGATATGCTTATCCACTTCAGCTTCAATTTTGGAAGCATAAGTTGAGTGTGTTCTTCTAGCGGCTTGCTTAAATCCTCGATGTTCTTCTGGTAAACCCAAATGATGAGTAACAACATCAGGATCCAGCCTGGGCATCTCTGTATAGTTCCAAGCAAATATATCTCTATTTTGCTTTATAAAGGAAATATACATCTCTTGATCTTCAAGAGTCATGGCCTCACTAATTAAAGTGGGGCGTGGATCTTCTTTTGTATCCAGATTTATTTCTCTGAGTTCATCCACGGTGGTAGAGATACCCTCTTCAAATGCTGGAGGAGAATCCCTGAGATCTTCTTCTTCTTCTTCAACATGTGTTATTTCTTCTGTTTCTAATTGCATAGTAGATGATAAAGCAGAATTTCCATGATCAGAAGAGATGTTAAAATTTGAACATCTTGAAGAAGAAGTTTCCATTTCTGACCCAATTGATGATGAAGGGTATTCCTTGGGAAATAAAGAGGAGATGATGGATTGAAAATCAACATCATTGTTCACCTCCAATGTTTATATCACTTCTTCTGGCCTTGTTGGAGAATTATAGACTTTCTGGATTTTAGCAGATTAAATGAAGACATCTCCATTTGTGATTTCATCATTTCCTGGAGGATCACCAATTTCTCCAATGTTTTCTGGCTCAATTGCCGTAATTGACATTATGGATATTTCCATAAGAGTATTTTGATTTGGATATATCTTGTAAATTTTACTGATAGGAAACATATAATCTGTACTCACATGTGTAAATGGATTTACTATAATCTTTTCCAAACCATATGGATCATTTACTTTGGTAATCTCTCTGGTTGTGGATTTACCCCTTCCCTTCATGTGATAGAATTCTACCTCAATGTATTGAGATTCACATGTCTTGAAGGGGCCTTATCTCCATACAATGTCTCAACTTGACCATTGAAATAATACTTAAGACATTGATGGTATGATGAAGGGATAACCGCATGTTAATGTAGCCAGGGTCTTCCAAGCAAGATGCTGAAGGCTGAGTCTTGATCAACAACCATGAAATTTGAATTGGATACAAGATCTCCAAATTGAGTTCAGAGTGTAACTTTGCCCAGTGGTTCTTGTTCATTTTTATCATATCCTTGTAACATCATGGTAGAAGGAGATAAATCAGATTCTGTGAGGCCCAATCGACGAAGTGTATGAATGGGCATGAGGTTGACTCTTGAACCATTATCAATGAAATCTCTTCAGATGTCTACGCCATTGACCTTTCCAGATAAGTACAAAGGTATAATATGTCCATGAACGACATCATCTTCATCTTCATCAGTAAAAGATATTACTGCATGGCATTTCACAGGATTATTCTCTACGTGATAGACTTCAGTTGCAAAAATTTCAGTTTCAAACTCCCGAGGACTTGACAAAGCCTCGATGAGTGCCTCCCAAAGATCTTTTGATAGACTCAAAGAATCCAGAATTGATAACTTGTCTGGTACTTGGGCCAGGTGTTTCAATATATCATACTTTTGATCCAAAGGTCTGCATTTCCCAATAGGAACATGTGATTTAGCATATTCCTTGGAAGTTGATGCTTTGGAGGTTGATGCATCTTGTATTGGGATAGGAGTTAGCAATATTCCTGGATTTGGAAGATTAGACCGATTAAATCCATTTACTTGCTGAGAGAATGAAAATGGAACCCCTAACCGATCCTCCAAAATAACTGTGCCAGGACTGAATTTACTATTTGTAGAAGAACTTTCTTGTTCTTGCTGAGCTCACTGAAGGGCTCTACCACGAGTTTCTGATACGTACACAGTTCTAGTAGGGGTAGAATTGGAATAGTGGATTCTGGGATATCCACGTCTTCCTCTGTATCTCAGACCCCTGGAACTCCCTCTGATTCCTCTATTTGATATAGTGAATTCGGGATCATCAAAATTGAAACCACGACTGGCATAAGGATCTTTTAAGTGAATCATATTAATAGAACCAAAGATTAACTCTTCATCCGATGAAGACTCTACCTGACTAGCCACTTTAGGCTGTGCTGTTTAGTGTGGTGGTTCCCGTAGCTTCGAATTAGATGGCATGAAATTTTCTAGAGTCAAAGACAACTTAGGATTTGACACATACTCATCTTCTTCTGATTGTTCCTCTTTCTTGGAATTACCTTTTGAGGATTTTCCCTCTGAAGAGGATTTTTTTGTGGCATCCATAGCAGAAGAAACAATTGGTTTATTCAATTGCATTTGAAAAATGGCATGAGTTCAGTTGATCGTTTTCCTGACCATCCAATCATCATATTTCTATGCATTTTTGCTTCTAACTTTTGACATTCGCCTTCTTCTTCTGGAACTGTAGCAGTAACACATGCTACCTGAGATGAAGAACCTTTCAGTTTGACTTGTCCCGAGTCGACCATCTAATTCAGGAGGTCTTTGAAGACAAAACACTCCTAGATGGGATGCCCCAACATCTGATGAAATGAGAAATAATTGGGATGGTCTTCATCTCCTTCCTTGTTTGGCCTCTTGGGCCTCGGAAGCTGAACCAAATTATTCTCCAGGGCCGAAATGAAGTAACCAGGAACTTGTTCATTTTGGAAAGAATAAAATTTACTCTTCAACTCATCAAATTGTTTCTGTCTTTTATCTCTTTGATCATCTTGATGAAACGGCCTCTATTGTTGACTCTCAGGAGGTAGATCCCTTCGAGAAGATGAAGGTTTTGAGGTAGAAGTAGGTACAGGTGCTTGTTTAAGCATAACTGTAGCAGTCTCTGCCTTACCCATTCTTATTCCTAGAGCTGATGGAATTACATGAGCTTTATCCTTAGTATTTATAAAGGGATCTTAAATCTACTGAGCGATTTAAGTAAGGTCTCGAAACCCTCCTGTGTATTTCACAAGGATAAGTGGTGTGCGCAACTCATCACGCAAATTTTCCACACAGATTGGAAACAATTCTTCCTGAGGGAGTGCTAAGCTTAGGGAATATGTTAACCCCTTCTAGTGAGCAATGAAATCTGAGACCCTTTCATTCTCCCTTTACTTACAGTTTGTAAGATCAAAAACTATTTTCTTTGGCAACGTTGAACTAAATTAAAGAATAAATCGTCGACGGAGATCTTCCCATCTGGTAATTGACCGGGATTTCAAGCTTGTATACCAGACAAAGGCTGGTCCTTGCAAGGTTCACACAAAGCATCTGAGTTTCACTGCTTCTTGCTGTTCCGAAGTTCCCATCATAGGATCACAACAAGACACGTAATGTATCAAATGCTGTTCAGGGTCGCATGATCCATTGAAAATAGGGAATACAGGGTTCCCAAAACTTGATGGGGGAGAGATTGAATCTACCCATTCAGGGTAAGCTCTTTTTTCTGGTTGAACATGCACATGCTTTCCATCCATAGCTTCCAACCGAGCTGTTAATGACTCAATAGTAGTTATTAACTTTTGAGAAACATCCGGTTGAGCTTGAATCTGAACAGGTGCACTGACTGGAGCTTGGACAGGTATGGCAGTTGGTACTGCAACTGATGGAAACACTGCCAATTGTTGTTACACTTGACCTGTGGGATTAGACCTGTGAGGGTGTACTGATAAAGGAGGATATTCCTGATCCATCTTAGTAGCTACAACAAACTCCCTTGGCTGACTGACTCCGGCATGCTTAGGAGGAAGACTACCTTGAAGTAGTTCTGCGTTCAACCTCCTCAATTATTTCATTTCTTCCTCTTGTTGTGAAAATATTTTCTCTAGTGAGAGCGATTGGACTTCTCCAGAGGAAGTATATGTAAACTGATTCTTTCCCTTCCCCTTGTTTGACCCCTTTCGGAGAAGGGGAAGTGGGTTATTTGAAGGAACACCCAGATTTTGGGAAAACCTTTGATTTCGTGTACGCACACCTTCTTTATTTGTGTCTATGCGTACAAATTCTTGAACATGAACCTCTTCATTTGATCCTTCTGAGTGAGCCTCATCTGGTGGATCAGTAACAACAGAATTGATTATATTGATTGATGCATAATGCATTGCATCCCTCTTGTCAGCATTCCTACGATATTGTCTCCTTCCATGTCTTTGATGAGACATTTCCTTTTATTTATTCGATACCTCAGGAACTTCTTGGAGAACTGTAATTTGGAGAGAATATTCTAATAATTTGGCTCTTCGTTCCTCTTATGGCTTCCTCCCCAATCGAGAGAAGACCGATTTTCTTTGAGGGAGGGATTGAGGGTTTGAAAAAGTCCCCAGTCTGGTGGACTGGGGCTATTCCTGCGGTCTTTGCTCAACTCCTCGAATCCTATTTGTTGATTCTGAGGGTTGGGTTAAAAGAGTCCCCAATCTGGCAAGCTGGGGTGGCTCTTGACATGCTATGTCTGAGAATTTCTTAAAAGATCTCTTGATCTTGCGGACCTTGGTCCGGAAATTAGCTGGATGCATCAATCGACATCCACTATTATCACCCGGTTCAAAAGACCACTGGATGATTTCTGACACTTCTGTCACTTGATGATGTGCTTTCTCCACACGAGAGGCCTATTCAATATTCTCGTTCTCTTGATGCAGGATTAATTCAACAACTTGTTCTCTGTATTCTTGATTTTGAGAGGAACTAGTTGAAGCCAGTTCTTGGGCAAGCTTTTGATTACAAACAAAACCCATTGACTTTGGCCGGCCATGGGCAATAACATTGCATGAAACCATTTTTGGCGGGATTTGCTGACTGGAGAGAAGAGTGAAATGTAGTGATCCATGAACACCCCATCCTCTGACATGAATACCAGATGGGGAATTGGAAATTAACTGGCGCAATCTTCTTAGTGCGCCAAGGCATGAACGCTGAAGGGCTCTCTGCTGCTTTTCAAACTTCGGATATCGAGAGACTGATAGAGATGCCAAATCAATTTGGCATTGTAACCCTTCTATTATCTTAAAATTATTTTCATATTCATTATAAGATAATACTTTCTTTTTCAACTGACAAAGAGTTTTCCATTTGTTGAGACGAATATCATGAATTCCATCTTCCATCAACATCTCTGGAATGTCATACTGAGAGTCAGCCAGAGGCCAAAACATGACTGGCACTTCACCTTTTCTAGTTGTTTTCTCATGTTCAGCATTTCCTCTTTATCATTCAATGAAGATTATTGTACCTGATTTGACCAGAGTTGGTGGTTCCTTGTTGCTTCATCGGATTCAACAAGATTGGTAGAGAAATCACTGATCAAACTAGAAGATGCATGACTTAGGGGTGGTTCAGAGAATGAACTACACCCTAGGCTATCTTCCGATTGAGAAAGTATTTCACCTGCTAGCGATGAAGCATCAGACATGACTGGTTTTGTATTTGCAAGTGCCTCAAGATAAGTGGGATTTATTGGTACTACATTGTCTACTAGAGCATTTTCTGGGAAATGTGCATCACTACTGTAGAGAGGACTTTTGCAGCGAAATTCACCATCTTGGGGAGGACCGCCATGGTGGGTTACAACAAAAGGTGAGATCTCTTGCTCCTTGGTCTTATGACCACACAGAGGGTTCCTGTGGCTCTCATCTGAAGATGAAACTTCAAGATCGACTGAATTTTCATGAAGAAAGCCTTCATGAGGAAGTGTCTATTGAAGACCTTCAGAATTAATGTTCCCACTATTGGGAAATGAGGGAGTAGAATCTTGAATTCCAATAGATAACTGTCTGAGGGCTTCAAAAAATCCAGCATCAAGCAAGGCCTTATTACAGATTGCCTCTTGATCTCTTGACTGTGCTGGGTGGGTCTTATTCTTAGACGCCTTCTTACTCACCTTGGAAACCACTTGTTGATGAAAGTGGCTACTCTGTTCAGGTGTATGTGCCTGATCAGGAGAGATGTCCAGGTTAGGTTGACGATCTCTACTCAAATCAGGTGTATGTGCCTAACTTGGTTGTCTGTATGATATGGGAGAGTATGCCCAAAAACCCTCTTGTACTAAAATAGATGTGTGTGTCTGTTCTGAAGTGAACTGTTGATGTGTCAATCCACTGGTAGGGATAGATTTACGTGTCTTCCCTTGAGATGTTTCTGAAGCTGTTATAAAACCTGGAAAGAATACAGAATATGAGCAGGTATTTTCTTCTGCTCTTTCACCATTGATAGAATATTCTTGGTGACTTCAGCTACTGAAATGGGGATATACTTCCATTCCGTGCTTGGAGTAGGTGTATGTGCCTGCTCCTGTCCTCCTTTTCCTGTTAGTGAATACTGACAGTACTTAAGTGTGGGGGCAGAAAGTTGAGTCTGCCTCTTGTTTGTCGCTGGATCTTTCCGAATGACTTCTCCATGTACTACCAAGTGAGACTGTTGGTAGGCTTGATCAATACTAGCAGGTTTATATACCTGTTGATTGCACTTCGCCGAACGTGGTTGACGATCTCCATCATATGTAGTCAGACGAGTCTGCTGACTAGCTGATGATGTATAAACATGTATATGTTCCTGCCTATAATACTCTGCCGGAATTGCCTGGCGGGATTGGCGTGATGCTGCCAGACGAGTCTGCTGGACAACGAAATTAAAACGGTCAGGTGTGTGTGCCCGCTCATTTCTTGCCACCAAGTTAGGTTGGTGGACTTCTCCGGAGATGGAAGAGATGAGAAATTGCTCACTGTTAATCAGATTTCACCTCTGGCGATTCATCTTGTCTGCTCGGGTTCGAGGAACCTAAGCTGAACGCCTGGAGTTGGTACCCTCATCATGTTGAGGGCGCACTGCCGCACGAGTCTGGCGGCGATTGTTGATAGGATCTCTTTGGAAGAACTCCTTTTTCTTTACATTAAGGCCCTGAGGGGCCTGATCATTCACCTCCTCAGAATATGGGAGTGAATGGTGATTGTGTTCTGGGGATAATGACCCGAAATGGTTGGAGACGGTGGTTATCATCGCATTCTTCTTTATAACTGGTCATCGTTGTCCAGATGACCGGTGTGAGTTGTTCGCTTGGAGGGCTTGTCGGGTGGCCTCCAGAGTTGGAATGGTAACATGTTGAAGGTACTCCTTAACCAACGCGTTTGATACCCAACGTTGAAGATACTGAGTAGGTGATGTCGTCCTCAGAGCGAACGATGATCCAGTTGGAGTAGCAGCAATGGCATTCATAGCAGAGGTTTTCACAGAAGATGTATTCACAGGTGTGAACTTAAGAGAAGCCATTTTGGAAATGCAGAAGATCCTGAAAAAGAGTTCATGTTTTATATAACATACATAATCAAGATAAGTCCAGCCACTACATATTTTGGATGAAAACATATGTTATTGATTGTATTGTTGGCCCTCTCATTGAGTTTTAAATAAGGGCCTAACAAGTAGGTAAACTATCATTTTAACTTGGTTAAGGATTCACATCAAGTTCACCATTTTTTGTTTCCCTCTGGAATTGGGGATGATCTCATTGATTTAAGATTCAAACATTCCAAGCGGTTTCTAACGGGTTTGTTCGTAGAACCGGAAACATCCAATGACTCCATATCCATTTGATCCTACTTTCCAAAGGTAGGCGCTCATTAGTTGTGGAATGATGAGGCTTAGGAATTTGCATTGGTTGAGAGGATGGGAGGTCGGACTCATCACACCTTTTTGAGGGGAATTATTGTCTAATCCGGGAATCTCTTTATAGATTTAAGTTATGTTCGTGAATACTTATTACATTACCAAGTATAAAATTAGTTTTCCTTTAGATCTGACAATCAATGATTGATATGTAGGAAACTTAGAGAATCTTTTATATGTATTCGAGGTTCTTCATCGATAGATAATCATCGGTATTTGTTTAGAGATTCTTAGCCGATGGTATCCTTCAATACATGAAAGTCTCTTGGTCATTATGATGACCATACTAGTTTTAAAGCCACTCAGTGGGACACTTGAAGTTTATTGTCATTTATAAGGACATGGATAGTTTTAGAGTTGGGATCATACCCACAGATGGGCTACCTATGTATCCTTTGTTTTTGGAAAAGGAATCAGAACCCACATAGTTTGAGTAAGGGAGTATGGTGTTTATGCATGATTGATGGATCAAAGAAAGATTTCATGATAACTTTTACACTCTAAGATCACGTGAGTCATGCTCGGTGTGAGAAACAAGAGGTATTGGTGAAACTAGATAATTGTGCCACGACAGATGCAATGATGTGGGGCTTACGTGTGTATGACTGCCCAAATAGATAAGGATTAAGATTTACTTTAGGGAAGAAATCTAGGAACAAGGTCCATAAAGGTATATGTGCTTCATGGAGATTTGGATACTCTAATCTTGGGGATTACTCCTAATGAAGATTCCCAAGTTAATATGGGACTTATGATTGGGTTTTTCTCCAGAGAAGGAATCCCAGATCAAAAGGAAATTAAGACTGGTTAAGAGAAATTAAAACTGGGGCTTACTCCTGAGAAGAAGGCCCAGGTTAAGGGTTTTGAAAAATTAAGGGACTTGGGGCTTACTCCTAAGGAGGATTCCCATATCTGAGACCGGGGATTTCTCTTGAAAAAGAATCCTAGGTTAAGAGAATTATGATTGGGGCTTACTCCTAAGGAGGATTCCCATATTTGGGAATTTTAAGATTAGGGCTTACTCCTGAAGTGGATGCCCATATTTGAGACTGGGGATTACTCTTGAAAAGGAAGACCGGGTTAAGATAATTATGGTTGGGGCTTACTTCTGAGGAGGATGCCCATATTGGAGACTGGGGCTTACTCCTAAAAAGGAAGGCCAGGTTAAGAGAATTATGGTTGGGGATTACTTTTGAGGAGGATTCCCATATTTGAGACTAGGGCTAACTCCTAAAAAGGAATCCCAGGTTAAGAGAATTATGGTTGGGGCTTAGTCTTGTGGAGGATACCCATATTTGAGATTGGGGCTTACTCCTGAAAAGGAAGCCCATGTTAGGAGAATTATGGATGGGGCTTACTTCTGAGGAGGATGCCCATATTTGAGACTGGGTCTTACTCCTGAAAAGGAATCACAGGTTAAGAGAATTATGGTTGGGGATTACTCTTAAGGAGGATTCCCAATTAATAGGATCTGAAACTGGGGATTACTTCTGAAAAGGAGGCCCAGATTAATGGAAATTATGACTGGGGATTACTCCTGAAAAGGAGGCCCAGGTTAATGAAGACTTGGGGCTTACTCCTAAGTAGGATGCCCATATTTGAGAGAATTTGGGCTTGGGGCTTACTCCTAAAAAGGAGGCCCAGGTTAAGGGGTTATCTCATCTTAAAGGACGAGGTTGAATGAATGAAATCTAAATATTTAGTGACATAAAGATGTGTAAATCACTATGTTTTGAGAAATATTCCACAGAATTCCTTTCAGATAAGGAAGTCAATCAAGAAAACATGCCATAAATGGCTTTGAATAATGTCTTGAAGACTGAATCTTTAATAGGGGAGGTGGAATGGTATAAGAGAGATGAAATGGGCAGGAAAGGCACCCAAAAAGGCAGGGGCACGCAAGTCCTGGCAGGCGCGCAGGTACTTCATGGGTGCGAAAGTCCTGGGCGTGCAGGTATACCTACGCGGCACATGGGTACTTGCGTGATTGTTAACCAGTAGGGTAACACTTGGGCGATCCTTGACCAAAACCTTTAGAATTATCCTGAGGTACTTTCAGAAGAGGGGCACACAAGTTTTAACGAGTAGGTAAGGAGGTGCGCAAGTATGTTCATCTCCCTTAAGGGTAAAACACCTTAGGCATGCAAGTGTTAGTGAATTATAACACATAGACCTTAATCCTCTTGTTTAGACCTTCCATTCTAGGTAAATAATTACCTTAGAAGTGTTTGGAAGACTTGAAGAAGAGACTTGGGTGTTCAGAGCTCTGTATCTAAATTCTGAAAAAATTCCCCCTGAAATGGGGGGCCCACTGGAGGTATTTATAGGCTGGAGAAGACCCCGGGCGGTTATCACTTAGGGAGCACAAGTGACTTGTGTGACCAACTGCGGCGCGCAAGTGTACTTGCGCGACCATTGTAGAACTTGCGCGACCCTTGCGCAATGTTCTTCTTATTCCTTCCTTTGTAAATTTTTGATATTTTTCCAAAGGTTGAATCACTTTGAGCTAAGATATTCCCCTTTTCCAATCTTTAGACTCTGTGACTAAAGGAGCGTCAATAGTTATATATTTATTTATAGTAATCTATAAAAGTTAGAGATAGAAAATGAAATACACTGTTTATGGAGAAGGTTGGTCGTACCTATGCATAAATGATGTTTCCATTTTCTAAACAAATTTAATGAAATAAAGTTAAACAATATATTACCATTCCAGAATAATTGTTATTTCATATATATCACATATTTTTATTTAAACCTATCCTTATTACTTTCAATTTAAAGCATATGTGAAGAATGAATCACATCATTTCGTGAGGTGGTAGTTCACCGTACACACAAATGAAATTATTGTATTCCCAAATAATGGAAAGTAAGAAGGAATATATGATATATTAAAAAAGAATAATAATATAATAAATATCATATATAAATAATAAATCTATCATTATTTACTATCAAGATAGGTGGTAATGGGAAAACAAATGACAGTGGTTCGTGAGGTGGCAGTCCGCTGTATGCACGAATGATGATTTTGTAACCCATTTGATAGAAGTGAATATGGTTTTAGGTAATGAACATAACATAAAGACAAATAATTATATTTAACATACTTATTTTATGATATTATCATTTTTTAGTTATAATTTAAGTAGGTGAAGTAAGAAATAGAATAAAAACGCTCTTTGAAGAATGTTACCTCTTCTTCAGGCAGCGTCCTTAGGTTTTCACCAAAAGACTTAATAGGTGGGATATATGCCAAAAATATGGATTATTTAATTTTATTTTGGAATTAAAGAAAGTTATTTGGAAAGGTATTATAATTTTTTTTAAAGTTTTAAGAGGAGAGGAGAGGGGGTGGCCTTTTATAAGTGCAGTGAGCGACACACTTGTAATTTTTGAAAAGAAAAAGTCATGACTCTATTTTCACATGAAAAAATGATAAAAAATATTCCATTTTGGATCATAGAAGATATATGATATAAATGTATCCATAAAATTAGTTTTGGAAAAGTTTTGGTTCATTTTTAACACTTATCTTTTTAGTTTAAACCCTAGGTAAATCCATTTTTACCTAAACCATGGTAAATATTTTGTAATATTTTTTCTATTCATTATGGTAAAATATTAAGTTGAAAATATTTAATAATATAAATTATTATTATTAAACACTACTGGAATTTTACCATTTACCAACAGTTCTGAACTGTTGGTAAAGGCTGGGAAACCGTTGGTATATTATATAACAACGGTTTCCCAAACCGTGGCCAGGTAAGCCGTTTGTAAGGCTTATACCAATGGTTCTGTGTAAACCGTTGGTATATGTGTTAAAGTAAGAGATATACCAACGACTTTACAAACTGTTGGTATATGTTACCCTTATAACAATGGTTTATAACCATTGGTATATAGTGTACAATATATATCCAAACGATATACCAATGGTTTTGAAAACCATTGGTAGAAGTTTATACCAATGGTTATAAAAAAACCGTTGGTATAATATAAATCAAAAGGCTATACCAACAGTTTTAAAAACCATTGGTATACATATGCTGTTGCTCCACAACAGCAGCAACCATCAGCCACCTCCAACCTGCAACTCTCTATGACCTGCATGAACATATACTCCCAAAATCCAAAAGGCTATATGGGATGTTTAAAATTCATCCAAAATTCAGAAATTTAGAAATTTAAAATTAATTCCTCACTCAAACCACAACACGAGATAAAAATCCAGAATCCAATACATCCGTAATCCAATAAATCTAGAATTTAAATGCAATAACACCCATAACACCAATACAAAATTAAAATCCAATACATCCATAATCCAATACACATAACCGTATTCATAATTTAGAATTCATTACCAATAAATCCAGAATCCAATACATCCAGAATTCATAAATTTAGAATTAAAAAGAAATAACACCCATAACAGTATTCAAAATTTATAATTCACTCCTCACTCAAACCAAAACACCAATGCACACAAGAGAAAAATTCTACATGTTATAGGAAGCACATGGGATGTTTACTCATGGTCTTGGGTTGACTATCTTAAAACCAACCGAAAAACTTGGGTAGAGTGGACAAGGATCATGATACCCATTGGATAGAAAATGGTAGTGGTCATGTGCTTAGACCTAGGATGAGTAATAAGAAGCACATGGGATGTTTATATTCCTTTAATGAATATGTATCCATGTATAAATGGTTCCTGATGTGTTAGTGGGAAACATTAGAAAATATCGACATATGAGATGGGTTACCAGAATAGCCTACATGTTTTTCATATACTTTTCAATTGGAATAAGGGGGTATGTGGATAATTGTAATTTGGTCTGCTAGGTGTGATGTGAGATGAATCCCCATTTTGGGTAGTGGGTAAGAATATTCAATTATGTCTTTGGTATTGGGTTCCCAAAGGGACTTTGAATTGGTCCTAGAACCCACTGTTTGAGGATGGGATTGTCGTATTAAATGTCATGTGTTTTAGAATAGGGGTAGGAGTTCCTCACATGAGAAGTGGATTGTGTGAGGAAGGAATGTGGATCCTTGTGCTAAAGTATCAACACAATCTGAATACGTTTGGTCAGTTTTCTATATACAAGTTGTTGTTTTCACATAAAATCCTATCCATTTCAAATTAAAGTGGGATAGTTTGAGTGGTACTAGCCACACCATGCCTCAGATTGAGGCAGAGTTGACTCGTACATGTCACAAATGACCCATGGATCATTGTCATAAAGTATCAATAGAATCCGAATGCGTTTGGTCGGTTTTCCGTATGCCAGTTGTTGTTTTCACTTAAAATGTTGTACATTTTAAATAAAAGTGAGACACTTTGAGTGGTACCGGCCACACTGTAACTAGGATTGAGACGGGGTTGACTCTTACACATCAAAAATAACCCATGGATCCTTGTTCTAAAGTATAAACACCATCAGAATATGTTTGGTCAGTTTTCCAAATGTCTGTTGTTTTTACTTAAAACATTGTCCATTTTAAACAAAAGAGAGACACTTTGAGTGATACTGGCCACACCGTTCCTCAAATTGAGGCGGTAATGACTCTTACATGTCAAAAATGACCGATGGATCATTTTCCTGAAGTTTCAATACAATCAGAAAGCGTTTGGTCAGTTTTCTGTATGCAAGTTTTTGTTTTCACTTAAAATCATGTCCATTTCAAATAAAAGTGAGATAGTTTGAGTGGTACTGGCCACACCATGCCTCGGATTGAGGTGAGGTTGGCTTGTTCACGTCACAAATGACCCATGGATCTTTTTTCTAATGTATAAATAGAATCCAAATGCATTTGGTTAGTTTTCCGTATGCATGTTGTTGTTTTCACTTAAAATCATGTCTATTTCAAATAAAAGTGAGATAGTTTGAGTGGTACTGGACACACCTTGCCTTATATTGAGGCGGGGTTGACTCTTACACATCACAAATGACCCATGGATAATTTTCCTAAAATATCAACAGAATCCGAATGTGTTTGGTCAGTTTTCTGTATACAAGTTGTTGTTTTCACTTAAAATCCTGTCCATTTCAAATAAAAGTGAGAAATTTTGAGTGGTACCGACCACACCATGTCTTAGATTGAGGCAAGGTTGATTAGTACATGTCAAAAATGACCCATGGATCATTTTCCTAAAGTATAAATAGAATCCAAATTCATTTGGTCGGTTTTCCATATGCCAGTTGTTTTTCTCACTTAAAATGTTGTCCAATTCAAATGAAAGTGAGACACTTTGAGTGGTACCGGCCACAACGTGCCTCAGATTGAGGTGTAGTTGACTCGTACACGTCGAAAATGAACCATGGATCCTTGTGATAAAGTATCAACATAATATGAATACAATTGGTCAGTTTTCCATATTCCAGTTGTTTTTACTTAAAAGGGTGTCCACTTTAAACAAAAGAAAGAAACTTTGAGTGATACTGGCCACATCATGCCTCAAATTGAGGCGGGGTTGACTCGTACATGTCACATATGACCCATGGATCATTTTCGTAAAGTATCAACACAATACAAATGCATTTGGTCAGTGTTCTGTATGCCACTTGTTGTTTTCACTTAGAATGTTGTCCATTTCAAAATAAAGGTGAGACACTTGGAGTGGTACCAGCGACACCATGCCCCAGATTGAGTCAGGGTTGACTCGTACACATCAAAAATGACACATGGATCCTTGTGCTAAAGTATCAACACAATATAAATACGTTTGGTTTGTTTTCCATATGTCTATTGTTTTTACTTAAAACAATGTCCATTTTAAACAAAAGAGAGACAATTTGAGTGATACCGGCCACACCGTGCCTCAGATTGAGGTAGGGTTGACTCGTACATGTCATAAATGACCCATGGATCATTTTCCTGAAGTATCAATAAAATCATAAAGCGTTTGGTCAGTTTTCTATATGCATGTTGTTCTTTCCACTTAAATTTCTGTCCATTTCAAATAAAAGTGAGACAGTTTGAGTGGTACTGGAAACACTGTGCCTTGGATTAAGGTGAGGTTGACTCGTACTTATTACAAATGAACCATGGATCATTTTCCTAAAGTATAAACAGAATCCAAATGCATTTAGGCAGTTTTTCATATGGATGTTTTTGTCTTCACTTAAAATCTTGTTCATTTCAAATAAAAGTGAGACAGTTTGAGGGGTACCAGCCACACCATGCCTCAGATTGAGGCAGGGTTGACTCGTACACATCACAAATGACCCATGGATCATTTTCCTAAAGTATCAACAAAATACAAATGCGTTTGGTCAGTTTTCTATATGCCAGATGTTGTGTTCACTTAAAATGTTGTCCAATTAAAATAAAAGTGAGACACTTTGAGTGGTACCAACCACACGGTGCCTCATATTGAGGTAGGGTTGACTCATACATGTCACAAATGACCCTTGGATCCTTGTTCTAAAGTATCAACATAATCAAAATATGTTTGGTCCGTTTTCCGTATGCTAATTGTTTTTACTTAAAAGGGTGTCCATTTTAAAGAGAGCTTAGATTGGGATCCAAGACGTAGAATAAAGAGTGCGATTGTCTCCAGAATCAAGCTAGGTGGTCCTTAGCCTTTTGTGAATTGTCATGATGTTTTATATATAACGAACTGCCACTCTCCCAATGTTGGGATGTCAGGTCGGGGGGTTGTCCGGGGTCCAGGGAGGAGGGTGAGGGGTTGTCCAGGGGCTATCTAGGGGGCTGTCCAGGGTCTAGGGAGGGGAGGGGGGGGGGCTTTCCAGGTTCCAGGGAGGAGGGGGGGCTATCCGGGGTCAAGGGAAGAGGGTGGGGGGCTATCCGGGGTCTAGGGAGGAGGGTGGGGGGATGTCCAGTGTCTAGGGAGGGGGGCTGTCCGGGGTCCAGGGAGGAGGGTGGGGGCTGTCTGAGGGGCTATCTCTAGGGAGGAGGGTGGGGGCGATATCAGGGGGGGCTGTCTGGGGTCTAGGGAGGAGGGTGGGGGGGGGGGGGGTGGGGGGTTTCTCGGTTCCAGGGAGGAGGGGGGCTACCCGGGGTCTAGGGAGGAGGGTGGGGGGCTGTCCGGGGGGTTTTTCGGGGGGCTGTTTAGGGTCCATGGAGGAGGGTGGGGGGGCTGTCTGAGGAAATGTCTGGGGGCTGTCCAGGGGGTTGTCCGAGGGCTGTTCGGGGTCCAGGGAGGAGGGTGGGGGTGGGGGGGGGGTGGTTGTCCAAGGAGCTGTCCCGGACACATGGGATGGTATTTACATATTTTTAAGCAAATTCTTTCAAGGTTAAAAAAATAATTTCAATATATAAACTTATAACCAGACCATCAATTTTCTAAATTCCACTAAAAAATTACAATTTCATTAAAATAGATAAAAAATAATGATTATGTGACCTACATAATCACACATATATTCAGGCACAATAAATCAATAAACATCAAAGGTCAATAATATCAGTAAAAAATGTAATAGATCAATCTATCCCTCATCACCATCACTATCATCACCATCATCGTCTCTCTCACCCTCATCCTCATCGTTTTACCCATCATATTACCCACCCCCTCACCCTCATACTCATCCTCGGCCTCCTCATCGCCCTCCTCCTCCGTCTCGGCCTCCTCCTCACCCTCCTCCTTTGCCTCGGCCTCCTCCTCCTTCGCCTCAGCCTCCTCCTTGCCATCGTCTCAACCACCACTAGAACTGAAACCTGGTGCAACATATATAGAACGAATCAATGAAATATATTCATCACAAGCAGTGATGGCCTTTGGTGGATGTTTTGGACGTAAAACTTCCATCAGTTTTATAAATGCAGTGCTTGCCCTAGCATACTGTTCTTCCATCTCTGTGGCCCTTTTTTCAGACTGTTCTGTCTGTGCCTTAAACTTCTACAACTCAGTGGCACTATAAGTCGTACCTAAGGAGGGCCAATACCTTATCATAACTATACTCTTCCCAGTTCGGCAACATACTCTACTAGGGTGCTCATCTCCCAACACCTGATGTAAGTGATCGTTTGGCCCAAAATTGTCTGGTTACTGGGAATCAAGGTCCTCTAAATCATCCTGTTACAAATATAAATAGATTATTATTTTAAAAATTAGAGATTAAAATTTTAAATCTACAAAGTAAAATTTAAAATCTTCTGCTGAGTCGGTTCATTAACTGCACTTCCATCTTTCTTCTTTCTACTCGAGAAAGATAGTTTTGTTCAAGGCACATGTCATTCTATATTCAATTTATGCCTCTAAAATGACATTGAATGTAAAAAACCATAATTAAAAATAGGATACCGAAAAAATATTAATTGAATAACTAAAATTATATAACATCTTTATCATTCTAATAAATTATGGAGGAAGCAATAGAAAGTTCAAGTCGTAAAGAAAGATTATAAAT